>CAWUFW010003220.1:0-1200000 GCA_963921515.1 Calotriton arnoldi | reverse complement strand
GTCGAGGTGTGTGATAGGGCCATGTTGCTCCATACAGAATATCTTCCAGGATATCCAAGGTCGCCTTATGTGGTAGGCTAGTGTAGAGGCTTTCTACATCTAAACCGAAAAGAATATTATTGGTTGAGTTGAAGGGGAGGTCTTTTAGAAGGGAAAGGACTGCTTTTGTGTCCTTAAGGTAGGTGCTAGTGTTTTGTATGAGCGGCCGTAAGAAAGCATCCGCAAATTTAGACAATGGTTCCAGGATGGATCCGATACCTGAGACGATTGGGCGTCCCGGAGGGTTCTCTAACCTCTTATGGATCTTTGGTAGTGTGTAGAAGTATGGTACTGTAGGGTGGTTATTGATCAAAAAATCACCCTCTTTTTTGGTTATCCAGTCGTGGGCAATGGCTTCTTCCACCATGCTGGTTATTCCAATCCTTATTCGTTCAGTTGGGTCCTCTGCGATACGTTTGTAATTTCTTTCTTCAGATAGTAGTCTGAGGCATTCTGAGCGATATGCCTCTGTACTTTGTATGACGATGCCACCTCCTTTATCTGCTGGCTTAATGATGATTTCTACATTATTGGCCATTGATTTTATGGCATCTTGTTCCATTTTCGTTGTGTTATGGAATGTTTTGAGGGTTCTTGGATCTAGATCTCCTGCTTCTTTAAGAACCGCTTTTTCAAAAGCCAGTAGTTCTACTGGTAAAACGGTCGAGGGTGGTGTGAAAGTGGACTTTAGGTGTAGATTCGTATCACCTCTTTGGTAATCTGTTGGCGGTTTATTTTCAAAGAAAACCCGTAATTTTAGTTTCCTTATAAACTCGCTTAGTTCACAGCTGAGTAGGAACTTGTCCAGGGATGGGGTGGGTACAAAACCCAAACCCTTCTCAAGGACGGTGAGTTGGATTTTAGATAGAGTGGTTCCTGATAAATTAACCACTAGACTAGATTGTTGCTGGTGCTTGGTAGGTTTGGAGGGCCCATGCTCCTCGTATGGCTCCGTGTGGGCTCCAATGGTTGTGCCCAATGTACTTGTTGACCTCTTCTTGTTTTTCTTCTCTGCGGTCCCTGGCCTCGTCCTAAAAAAGGACCCTGTATTCCTGGGTATTCGGTTTGGGTATTGGGTTCCCAGTATGGGTATGGTTGTGGTTGGTATTGTTGTGGACCATTGTAAAAAGGCGCTATTGGAAAAAGTGGTGGTTGGAACGGGGGCCACCCATAGTTTCCTTGGTTGCCCCGGTTTCTCATCCTACGCCCTTGGTTGCGCTGTCTCCTCATGTTGTTCCTCCATCCGAAGCTGTTATCTGAACTGTTGGAGCTGGTGTCTGATCCGTCAGTGTCTGTATTGTATCCCGGGTTTTTCCCGGTGAGATGGTAGTCGTCTCTGATGTAGGGGTAGATTGTATCATGGTTGAAGTTTTTAGCATCCTTTTTGAATTTTTGATACTTTGTATCTTTTAATGTCATTTCAAATTCTGTCATGGTTTTGTTCAGTTCCTCTAGGCGCTTTTTCAATTCGGCTGGTGTTTGGAAAGTTTTGAGTTTCACCTCTAGGGTGTGGATTTCCTCCTTCATCTCATGTGCTAAGCGTGTTGCAGTCTTTATAATAAGTACAAGCCAATCTCTTGTGCAATGCCAAGAGATTAGCGACCAATCTTTTTTGAACAACTTGTCCTGCTGAAAGATGAATGGCTCATTGCGTACAATGAGTCCTCTAGGGGCAGCGTTTACTCTGAGAAATTCTGTCATCATTACCCCATGGATGATTGTTTTAACGTGGTTCCTTTTAAGCTCAGTAAGCTCATCCCAACATTGTGCAGCCTCATTACTGTTTCCGGGTGTCGAATCTACAAGAGGGATCATGGAAGATATGATTCTCTCTACTTCTTCCTCGGTGTATGTCAGGCCTGTTATTCCAGCCATGTTTTTCAAGTGGTGTCGTAGTCAGATGTCTCAAAACACGAGTGTGTGAAAGGGGAAGGGGCTCCCGCAGCTTGCGCTGTATTAATATCAAAACAAAGAAAGGGGGGAGAGGAGGGTATGGCTAGGTTCGTCCTCCTAGGTACTTGTAAAACAAAAGAAGATCCAAAAATCGTGGATCAGGGAACCTAGCTAGTAGGGAAGAGAAGGGGTCTACTGAATGAGTAAGACGCACTTCAAATAAGGAAAAGAAAATTCTTTTCTTGAGTCCCCTCACTCACCAAAGGTTTCCCCTAGGTGACATGCTTCATCATTGGGGCCATCCCAAGCATCTACTGCTCGGGCGTGCTGCGACTTGCGATAGTTACGTAGGAGCACTGATTTTTAATATATGACTATATATAGTGCAGTGAAGGGGGAGTGGTGTGGGTGGTTGTTTAAAAATTACCTAACTAGTGAACGTAAATGAATTTATTCTTGCTCCTAGTTGGCAAAGGATAAAAGGGGTTAATAAAAGGGAAAAAATTAAATATTTATGTAATAATAGTCCCTAATATTTTAAGTCAACATGTTTCGAGGTATCCCCTAACCTCTTCTTCAGGACCGCATGGGGGCCAGCCCCATGTGTACCACTCCGTGCAAAACCTGTAATAAAGTGAAAGGTAAGGAAAAAAGGGGCGCGCACCTATTGTGTCAGCGCTAATATAATTATAAATTACATACGGTTATACTGAACACGTAGTATCTAATGAAGGAGTAAAAACAGACAAGTTAGTATACACTGCCTGCTAATCTATCTAGTGGGCTGGTGAAAACGATGTTCTTCAGGGATCAAATCAATCCAATAGTGGTTGTGCTCTTGACTGTAACTTAAAACATGTGTTTAGTTCTGTTCAGTCTGGTAATCGTGTGTCTCTATAATGAGAAACCACATGTTAAAGGAGAATAAAAATAGAACATAAAAGCACTCGTGGAAGGACATCAGACATAACAAACATCACAGAAAACAGATAATTGCGTATTGCCTTATGGACCTACTTAATAACTGGCAAAAGTAAGCCCCATGGTCAGCCCGGGTGGAGGAGCCTGAATAAACCCTAGGGAAAAAAGGGTAAAGGTCTAGAGTCGGCATGACATATCGAAGACTCGAGAAAGGAGACCATCATTCGTAACTCTAGAATGGGCTCCCGGTAGAGAGGGAAGTTAAATGTGGGGAAGGAGAATCTTACTTGACTCGGCTAGCCTCCGTCGATATGACCTACTCGTTCCCGTAGGCGGACCGCATCTTAGCGTGTCTGGGGTCCGAGAGGTCTAAATAGGAAAACGAGAAACTGCCTGGTCACGGACGCGTTAGGAAAGACTATGCCGCGTATTCCGTTGAGGGTAGTGGGGGCCAACTTAGGAGTCCTTGTTTAACTTGTAGGGCTGGTAGAGCGGACACAAAATGCTCGGATCATTATGAAATCGTGCATGTGGGCTAAATGACTTAAAGTAGGAGATAGGATAAATACTCTGTTTTTAGAACAAAAGTTAAAAAACTAAGAAAGCGGGTCTCGAACCCTGCGGTACTGAGCGATTCTCTGATGAAAAACAGGGCATCTCTATTGTGAGGATGTCACAATAAGACGGCGGCCATCTTAGACTGGTGAACTCAAAACGGTGAAAAAAGGTCCCAGTGGGGACTGAATCCTGTGTGAACTGTGTCCAAAAAAAGGGGCATAGCATTGACAAAATGAAGTTAGATAAAATAATAAGGAAGGATAGTACAGAAAAATGGAGTTAAATAAAATAATAAGGAAGGATAGGACAGAAAAATGGCAGACCAACACAGGGTGGGGGCCCAGTAGTTCTTGTATGGTTGTTGACTTAGAATATACTATATTTATCTGGCAAAATGACCCCACAGAATATTGTCGTTTAGCCCTTTTGTATCAGAGGGTAATTTAAAGACCCATCTCTGTTCTTTTTCCAACAACCTTTGTTCAGGGTTGTCACATGGTTTGATATGTTCCAACACCACCCACCTCATGTCGTTTGGTGTGTGTTGCATCTCATTAAATGTGCTGTCATCCTGGTGCTCGCTCTGTGGCACCGGATGTTGCTACGGTGTTCACAGATCCTTGTGCTCACCTTCCTGGTTGTCATGCCCACATTATGGAGATTGCAGGAACATGTGATCAGATATACTACACCTACTGTGCTGCATGTGGTGAAATTTCTGAGTTCCCATGATGTGCCTGTATTAAAACAGACCTTTTTTGTGGTGGAAGTCAGGTGGCACACGCTACAGTTCCCACACGGGTGGTGACCCGTTGGTAAAGTACTTATGGTCTGTTGGTTGTTCCTTTGATTAGGTTTCGGGCGCGTGTGTACTAGGAGGAATACGCGGCATAGTCTTTCCTAACGCGTCCGTGACCAGGCAGTTTCTCGTTTTCCTATTTAGACCTCTCGGACCCCAGACACGCTAAGATGCGGTCCGCCTACGGGAACGAGTAGGTCATATCGACGGAGGCTAGCTGAGTCAAGTAAGATTCTCCTTCCCCACATTTAACTTCCCTCTCTACCGGGAGCCCATTCTAGAGTTACGAATGATGGTCTCCTTTCTCGAGTCTTCGATATGTCATGCCGACTCTAGACCTTTACCCTTTTTCCCTAGGGTTTATTCAGGCTCCTCCACCCGGGCTGACCATGGGGCTTACTTTTGCCAGTTATTAAGTAGGTCCATAAGGCAATACGCAATTATCTGTTTTCTGTGATGTTTGTTATGTCTGATGTCCTTCCACGAGTGCTTTTATGTTCTATTTTTATTCTCCTTTAACATGTGGTTTCTCATTATAGAGACACACGATTACCAGACTGAACAGAACTAAACACATGTTTTAAGTTACAGTCAAGAGCACAACCACTATTGGATTGATTTGATCCCGGAAGAACATCGTTTTCACCTGCCCACTAGATAGATGGGCAGGCTGTGTATAATAACTTGTCTGTTTTTTACTCCTTCATTAGATACTACGTGTTCAGTATAACCGTATGTAATTTATAATTATATTAGCGCTGACACAATAGGTGCGCGCTCCTTTTTCTTACCTTTCACTTTATTACAGGTTTTGCACGGAGTGGTACACATGGGGCTGGCCCCCATGCGGTCCTGAAGAAGAGGTTAGGGGATACCTCGAAACATGTTGACTTAAAATATTAGGGACTATTATTACATAAATATTTAATTTTTTCCCTTTTATTAACCCCTTTTATCCTTTGCCAACTAGGAGCAAGAATAAATTCATTTACGTTCACTAGTTAGGTAATTTTTAAACAACCACCCACACCACTCCCCCTTCACTGCACTATATATAGTCATATATTAAAAATCAGTGCTCCTATGTAACTATCGCAAGTCGCAGCACGCCCCAAGCAGTAGATGCTTGGGATGGCCCCAATGATGAAGCATGTCACCTAGGGGAAACCTTTGGTGAGTGAGGGGACTCAAGAAAAGAATTTTCTTTTCCTTATTTGAGGTGCGTCTTTCTCATTCAGTAGACCCCTTCTCTTCCCTACTAGCTAGGTTCCCTGATCCACGATTTTTGGATCTTCTTTTGGTTTATATTTTTTCCCCCATTTTCCTCCCCTTTCTATTCAATGTTATATATATATACAGCCATGTCATCCTAAATGTCCTGAAGATGATCCCACTAATTAATTAAGGGATCGAAACGTTGTCGACATAATGTACACGGTACACCATATACATTGACTATAATGTAATGATGAAATTGTAATGGTGTCTTCACAGTATTCTGTCTGCTGAATTTTTGTCAAACCTAAATGCAGACAAGTCTTTCTTTGCCTCACTCTTTCACCTAATGTTGTTTGTCTATGTTAGTAAGACGCAGGCTGTGTCCCACTTGGAATTTCTTTCATTTATTTTGTGTTATATTTTCACTGTGTAATATTAAAAACCTGTCCGGCTGGACAAAGAATATAGTACTGAATGGGTCTATATTAATTCGCACCTCATTTTGACTGTCTAGGGACCATTGTCTTTAGAAATAGTAACCTACCGAAGGTCCTGGACCAATTGCATATTGGGTTCCCTTGTATTTTGTAATAGCAGTAGTAGCAGCACATCTGAGAAGACGACAAATACATGTCTTCCCATACTTAGACGATTGGCTCATCAAAGCCAACTCACATCTCAAATGTGTGCATCACACTCAGATTACCTTAAATCTTCTACATCAGTTGGGATTCACAGTCAATATACAGAAATCCCATCTTCAACCAATTCAGACGCAACCATATCTAGGAGCCATTCTAGACACTCACATGGCTCTAGCATATTCCAATGCAGTCAGGATTCAGAATTTACAAACACTGTTACAACAGTTTCAAGTCAACCAGTACCTTTCAGCCAGAACAATCATGCAGTTACTAGGGATGATGGTATCATGCATCTCGATAGTGCCTCACGCAAAACTAAACATGCTCCCTATACAAGAATGCTTAGCACGTCAGTGGAATCAAGCACAGGGTCAGCTGACAGATCTAGTTTTGTTAGACAGCCGCACTCATCGCTCTCTGCAGTGGTGGAACACAAAATTTGTCAAAAGCGCTGCAGTTCATCGACCCTTTTCCACAAGTCGTGTTAACAGATGCATCTCTCACATGGTGGGGGGCAATCTTACAACAGTTGACGGTTCAGGGTCTTTGGAACTCCAAACAGCAGAACTATCACATCAACTACCTAGAGCTGCAAGCAGTTCAACTAGCTTTGAAAGCTTTTCTACCTCACCTGGTAGAGGAAATAGTCTTAATCTGGATGGAAGATATGACAACAATGTACTATATACAGAAAATAGGGGCGGACACACTATCTACAACTATCACGCCTCTCTCAGACCAATTTGCGTTGGGCAATTCATCACAAAATCACACCCTCTATCCAAAGGCAATGCCTTATAGATGAATTGGTCAGGGATATTTGCTTACGCTTTTCCGCCTCTCCCCCTCCTTCCATTTCCAGTTCGGAAACTCAGGCATACATCTCTCACACTGACCCACATGGGCTCGTCAACCATGGTTCACCACACTGTTGGAATTGTCAGTCGTTCCACATCAGACGCTTCACATAACATCAAATTTTCTCACACAGAACCGTGAAGAAATCAGGCATCCAAATCCCAAAGACCTCAACCTTGCGATTTGGCTCCTGAAGTCATAGAGTTTGGTTACCTAAACCTACCACCAGACTGTATGACAATCCTCAAAGAAGCAAGAAGACCTACCACTAGAGCATGTTATGGAGCAGAGTGCAAAAGATTTGTCATATATTTTAATAATAATTCATTTGATCTGCTAGATGCATCTATACAAAACATTATTTGTTATTTTTTGCATCAACAGCGCGCAGGTTTAGCCTACACATCTATTCGACTACACCTTGCAGCAGTAGCTGCATATCTTCAGAACAGGCAACATTTATCTTTATTTAAAGTACCTGTGATCAAAGCTTTTCTGGAAGGTCTTAAAAGAATAATACCACCCAGAGTACCACCTGCACCCGTCTGGAACCTTAACATTGTTCTTACAAGACTTATGGGCCCACCGTTTGAACCATTACACAATTGTTCACTACAATTTCTTTCATGGAAAGTGGCCTTCTTAATAGCTATTACTTCACTAAGACGAGTTAGTGAGTTACAGGCATTAACCTTAGAAGAACCCTTCTTTCAACTCTATAAAGATAGGATTGTTCTTCGTACAAATGCAAAATTTCTTCAAAAAGTTGTCTCTGCTTTTCACATCAACCAATCAGTTGGGTTATCTGTATTCTTTCCTCAACCCGATTCCAAAGCATAGAGAGCTCTACACACATTGGATGTCAAAAGAACATTATTGTACTACATTGATAGGACAAAAGATTTTCGCAAAACAAGTTTTTGTTGCTTTTACTCCACCTCATAAAGGGAAACCAATATCAAAATCTGGCATTTCGAGATGGACTGTCAAATGTATTCAAACTTGCTATATTAAAGCTAAAAGACCTTTAACAGTACCTCCTAGAGTGCATTCTGCTTGCAAAATAGGAGCATCTTTTGCCTTTTTTAGGTAACATTCCCATAGCTGACATATTTAAGGCAGCTAGATGGTCTACAAAAACCACACACATTTACAAAACATTATTGTGTAGATGTGTTAGCACATCAACAGGCTAATGTCAGACAGGCAGTGCTAAAGACATTCTTTCAAACAACTGCAACATCCACTGGTTAGCCACAAATTTTGGAGGGTACTGCTATACAGTCTATGCAAAGCATGTGTATCTACAGCACACATGCCTTGAAAGGATTATATTACTTACCTTGTAAGCACCTGTTTTTGGGATGTAGAGCTGTAGACTCACATGCGTCCTCTCACCTCCCTGGGCACCTGTAGTTGTTGCAGTTTTTCATTATTACATTGCATACGCATGGATATCTCTGTACTACAGTCACTTACTCCAGTCTCACCCTCTTGCGACAAAACAATCTAACAATGGAGTTGATGCCCATGTGCACTATCACCGAAAGGAGGAGTCACCTTACCTCGTGACTGGGAAATACTTCTTCGAAGAAAAACAACTTGCAAACATCCGAACCCTACACTAGATGGCAGGAGTATGCAAAGCATGTGAAGCTACAGCTCTACATGCCAAGAACAGATGCTTACAGGGTAACATAATCCTTTTCACGTAAAACGTCTAGCTGTATATCCACACATGACTCTGACACAGAGGAGGGGACCCCTGAGGGGACCCTGAGGCCCCTTTCCGGGGGACTGAGGATATTCTTTTGTTGGAACTTCACGGTGGCTTGCACTCCATTGACAGTAAAATAGACTCCTGCGCTAGTCCGTTGACAAACTTGCAGAGAGGATGTACAGACAGGCGGCGCGTATCGACAGTGCAGAGCACCAGATCTCTGACCTGAAAGACGACAACACTGCTCATGCCACTCGTTTGAACAAAATGGATAAACAGCTGTCCCAGGTAATGCTAAAAATGAGGATTTAGAAGCCCGATCCCGCCGAAACAGTATATGAATTTCTGGGATAGCTGAAACCACGACCATGGATCGTCCAGATAAGTTGGTTGAGCAACTGCTGGTGGACCTGTTTGGCGCCTCTGAATTTTTCTCAGCATTTTTGGTAGAACGTGGCCATAGATCTCTCAGACAAAGGCCGTCAGCTGGGGCTCCACCCCATCCTCTCATATCCCGGTTATTGAACTACTGTGATCAGGACACGCCACTCCACCTGGCGAGGGAGAAAGGTCTGCTCCAGTACAAGGGGTCTGCAATATCCATCTTCCCAGATTTCAAACAGATGATGCAGGATGCCCGCAGACAATTCACTGATGACTGTTACGCAGCAAGGGGATCCGGTATGGCATGTTGTACCTGACTTGGCTGCGGATCAGCGTGAATGGCAAAACACACATTTTTAGTAACTCTTCGGATGTAAGCTTATTCTAGTACATATAAAGAAGAAAAGCCAGAACGCCTGCTAGGAAACTGCTCCGGGGTCTGACCCCGAAGTGGACTGTGGAGATTGAGCTAACACTAGACGGCCAACCCTTCTAGCCTGTTGCATCGGAGCTGCCTTCCCAAAGTTGTTTAGGGGTCGGAACTCCAACAGAGCCTTAGTCATGTTGTTATCACATGCCCTTGTTTGTTTTGAGGCTTTAATGTTTGTTAATCTGCCTGCAGGAATGATTCTACGGAGCGTTGCCTTTGCTCATGGTGTGTATCACCTCTTAATAACGTGGTATGTTAACACGGAATGTTAACAGGGAATCGTCACTGAAAGATCGGGATGTCAGTGTGGGGGTGGAAACTTAGAATCTATTGTTGTTTTCTTTACTATGGATATACGCAAAACATAATCTATTCATGCAGTGCGTGGTTCAGTCTAATCGGACAGTTCATGACTCACGTTTCCCTAACACATGAATACCAATGCGGCTAGACATCTAGCACTGTTGTCCTGGAACATTTGCGGTATAAATAACTCCAGCAAAGTGTAGTTAATAATGGCATATTTGGGGCACCATTGAGTAGATGCTGCTTTCTTACAAGAAATGCACCTTTCGCCCGGAAGAACATCTTTGTTCGCTGCCAAATAGGGGTCTCATCAATTTTACTCCCCATAGTACTTCAGTGTGCGGTGTCTGAATCCTTATACACAAGCGTATCAAGTTTGTCATGCACAAAGTACACACAGCCCCCAAGTCTAGTGGCGTACACTGCACTGTACGCCACTACACTATATGCCACTCTACTCTGCATCACTCTCCTCTACACCAATCCACTCTAAGCCACTCTAATCTACTCTGCACCACTGAACTCTATGCCACTGCACTGTAGTCTAAAATAAACTATTCTACGCCACTGCACTCTACGCCACTCTGTTCCACTCTGGTCTTTGCCACTCTGCGCTATTCCACTCTACGCCATTGCAATATACCCTGCGCCACTCTACGCCACTGCAATCAACACCAATGCACTTTACACCACTTTAGTCAAAACCAAAACACTCTAGGCCAATCTATTCTGCACCACTGTACTGTATGCCACTATACTCTACAGCATTTCACTCTACGTCACGTTACTCTGCACCACTCTATGCCACTGCACTCTACACCAATACACTCTACGCCACTATACTCTACACCACTGCACTCTACACCACTGCACTCTACAACACTCTACTCTGCCACACTGCACTCGCTGCCACTGAACTTGGCATCACTCTACTGCACTCTACGCCAATGCACTCAATGCCACAACACTCTACACCACTCTAATCTACTGTGCACCACTGCACTCTACGGTTCTTCATTCTATGCACCACCCTACTCTATGCCAGTTACTATACCCCACTCTGCTATGCACCACTTCACCACTCCATTCTAGGGCACTCCACTCTACTCTGCACTACGCCACTCCACTCTATGCCACTCTGCTCTGCAACACACTGCACTCTACCCTGCACCAGTCCATGCCACTTGACTCTACTCTGAAAGAATTGACTCTGTCACTGCACTCTACGCCAATCTACTCCACTTTGCACCACTCCACAATATGTCACTGTATGCCACTCTACTCTGCGCTCTACGCAACTACTCTCTGCCACTGCGCTCTACCCTGCACCAATCCACGGTACGCCACTTCATTATACTCTGAAACAATCTACTCTATGCCACTGTACTCTACGCCACTCTTCTCCACTGTACGCCACTGCACTCCATGCCACTGCACTGTAAGCTGTGCCACTCTACTCTACACCACTCTATTCTATGCCACTGCCCTCTACGTCACTCCACTCTATGCCACTGCACTCTAGGCCACTCTGTTCTACTCTGCACCACTGTACTCTACGCCACTATTGTGTGCAACTCCACTCTACGACACGCTTCTCCATTCTACGTCACTGCATTTTATGCTGCTCCACTCTCCTCTACTCTGCAAAACTCTACTCCACTGCCCTCTTCGCCGCTCTACTCTAAACCAATGCACGCTACACCACTGCATTCTACGCCACTTTATTCTACTCTGTACCACTGTACTGTACACCATGGCTCTCTGCACCACTCCACTCTACGCCACTGCACTCTACAACACTCTACTCTGCAAGATTGCACTCTCCGCCACTGAACTTAACACCACTCTGCTCTATGCCACTGCACGCTACGCCACTTTACACCATTGCGCTGTCACTTCATTCTATGCCACTATCTTCTACTCTGTTCCAATCTACTTTGAGCCACTCTACTCTGAGCCACTCTACTCTGCGCTACTGCACTCTAAGCCACTGAGCTCTACAAAACTGCACTCTCCGTCACTGAACTGAATGTCACTCTACTCCAATGCACTCTACGCCACTCTACACCATTGCGCTCTGTCACTGCATTCTACGTCACTCTATTCTACTCTGCACCATTCTACTCTACGCCCTTGCTCTCTGCAGCACTCCACGCCACTCCACTCTATGCCTCTCTACTCTGCAACACTGCACTATATGCCACTGCACTCTACGTCAATGCACTCTATGCCACTACTAAATGCCTCTGCACTAGTCCACGCCACTTAACTCTACTCTGAAAGAATCAACTATGCCACTTCACTCTACGCCAATCTATTCCACTTTGCACCACTCCACACTATGCCACTGCACTGCACGCCACTCTACTCGGCCCCACTCTACTCTACGCAACTGCACTCTACGCAACTACTCTATGCCACTGTCCTCTGCCCTGCACCACTCCACTGTATGTCACTTCCCTCTACTGTGAAACAATCCACTCTATGCCACTGTACTCTATGCCACTTTTCTCCACTGGACGTCACTGCCCTGTAAGCTGCGCCACTATACTCTACACCACTCTACTCCACTGAGCTCTGCAACACTGCACTCTCCGTCACTGAACGGAATGCCACTCTACACCATTGTGCTTTGTCACTGCATTCTACCAATCACTTTTCCACACTACGCCACTGCACTCTGTGCTGCACCACTCTCCTCTGCACCACTCTACTCCACTGCCCTGTACGCCATTGCATGCTACACCACAGGATGTTACGCCACTCGATGCTACTCTGCACCAATGTACTCAACACCACGGCTCTCTGCACCACTCCACTCTACGACACTCTACTCTGCAAGACTGTATTCTCCGCTGCTGTACTTAACTCCACTCTACTCTATGCCACTGCATACCATTGCGCTCTGTCACTGTATTCTATGCCACTCTGTTCTTCTCTGTGCTACTGCACTCTATGCCGCTGAACTCTGCAAGACTACACTCTCCGCCACTGAACTCAGTGCCACTATACTCCACTGCACTTTATGCCAGTGCACGCTACGCCACTCTCCACCATTGTGCTCTGTCACTGCGCTCTATGCCACTCTATTCTACTCTGCACCACTGGACCCTAAGCCACTGCTCTCTGCATTACTCTACTCTGCACCTCTCTAGTCTATGCCAATGCACTCTATGCCACTACGCTCTATGCCACTGCACTCTACTCTGCACCACTTAACTCTTCGCCACTTTACTGCATTCTGTGCCACTACACCCTGCCTCAATTCACGCCACGCCACTCTAATCTATACTGCACTCTACACCACTCTCCTGTATGTCACTGCACTCTATGCCACTCTACGCTATACCTCTGCACTCTACCCTGCACCACTCCACTCGACCCTGAACCACTCCACTCTGAAACAATCTACTTTACGCCACTGTATTCTACACCACTGCAATCTATTCTGCACCACTCTACGCGACTGCACTCTACGACACTCTACTCTGCAAGACTGCACTCTCCGCCACTGAACTTAACACCACTCAACTCTATGCCACTGCACGCTACGCCCCTCTACACTATTGTGCTCCGTCACTGCATTCTACACCACTATCTTCTACTCTGCGCCCCTCTACTCTGCGCTACTGCACTCTAAGCCACTGAGCTCTGCAAGACTGCACTCTCTGTCACTGAACTCAATGCCACTCTACTCCACTGCACTCTACGCCACTCTACATCATTGTGCTCTGTCACTGCACTCTACGCCACTCTATGCTACTATGCACCATTGTAGTCTACGCCACTGCTCTCTGCACCACTCTACTCTGCATCTTTCTAGTCTGGGCCAATGGACTCCACTACACTACACTCTACTCTGCCCCACTCAACTCTTCACCACTCTGCTGCATTCTACGGCATTACACTCTGCCTCACTCCATGCCACTCTAATCTGTTCTGCACCAATGCCACTTCACTCCACTCTGAAACAATCTGCTCTACGCCACTGCATTCTATGCCACTGCAATCTACCCTGCACCACTCTGCCCTTGATTTCTTCAAAGAATCCTGTCATTCTGCCTCTCAATAAGTAACTTTCTTAGTGTGCACCGTCTCACTGGGCGTTATTATTCTTAGAACTACAGAGTCCAAAATTAATCTCATATAAGCATCCTAATGGACTTTTTAACATCACACGCAACTAAATTATCAAATGTAATTTCCTTTGCATAGTTATTTCGCTTTACGATAGTTCCCTCATTTCTGTTCTATGAAGACAGTAGTTTCTATTTTTTTAGAATGAATTTCCTGGAACAATTAATAATAATGGTAAGGCTGATAATCTTTCTCTTTTCTGTTTCTTTTAGAAGTAGACATTGAAGGAATGGAATTTACACCAGGTGAAATGGACAGTGTTGGAAGTGTTAGTGATATGGACGATCACTACAGCTTGCAAAGCGGTTCCAGTGATGGTGGCTACATACATTCCCGCAGACTGAATGACAGACTCTCCTAATACCTGAGCCACTGGAACAACTCAGACCATCTAACTGAAAGGCACTTGTACAAAGAGTTTAACGTGTCAACTGCCACTCTTCCGGGAACTCCCAAATGCAGTACTCTGAAATGAATGAGGTTTCTTACCCATGATCCCCTGCACTGTAACCACATCGCCCGCTATTGCAAATGTGGTTGTATTGCAACGATCTGTGGTCAGGTACAGTTGTGACTTAAAGGTAGCGTGAAGTAGCCAGATTTACAATCATATCATTCCATTGCAAAAGTATTAAACTATATGGTGGAAATATTTAATGGTGAAAGAGGTTTGATAAGAAACTCTATTATTTTGATTATCAGAAAACATTTTAGAATGTAAGAGTATAAAGTGATTCTAAATAGTTTCATCAAGGTCTCAACAATTTATTTTTAATGAGATATTCAAAATGCTTAACAACAGGCTGAATGTATGTAGCATTGATTATATCAGCTGTTTCGTTGGCTAGAATTACAACCCTTATTTACTGTGCATCACCACGTGGTCTTCAGATCATTAGCAGAGGAAAAGTCACTACTGTATATGAAAACGAGGAAAGCCAGCTCTAATGACGGAATTGTACGAAATGATCTAAGCTTCCTTTTAGTTTTGTGCCCCGCCTCCCTAAGTGAGAAGTATTTCAGCATTTTTCTTGCCAATGATCCAATCTTGCATTCATACATTTACTAAATTTCACTTGCAAGGAAGTTAAATTCCTATTTGCATCTTTCTTTTTTCCTTCTCATTTTTTAAAATCACATTTTAAGGCAGGTATGGCTTAAAGTTATGGTATCCAGCCAAAGCATAGCTCATTATTTTTCTTCTGCTGCACTCTACAATTAAATGTTGTTTTCATAAGGTGCATAAAAAACAAAAAGTTTATGCTGTGAAACAGCGCACTTTATTTAGTGTACATGAACCAGTTCAGAACTTATTTACACAAATTGTAGCAATACTACAAAGATGTATTTTTTATACAACCTCAGCTTCTTGAAGTCATTAGAGCATGGCTTGCCGGGTATGTAAAATAGACCAGCCCTTGCATTATTTGTCAAGGAAGGTCATTTTAATAAAATAAAAGGAAAAAAGCTATACACACTTACGATAAGTGATTTAGCAAGTGTAGTCTATATTTCCTGTAAGAGATTTTGTATTATATTTTCTTAAATGTTCTCATTTACTTGTATAGGGAGGGAATGGTACAGAGCCAGTCCAGAGTCCCAGGGGTTCTTCACCATTGTCTTTTTGTGCCTTGGTGACTGACAATTAATGTGCTCCTCCCCTGTTCCAATATTTAAAGAATTAAGCTTTGTTTACTTGGTCTGATGTACAAATCTTCCCACCATGTGTAGGTTTGTTTTTTTGTCACAATGCTTTAGGAGCGATGTTTAGCAGGGCCAATAAGCAATGTCCTGTAGTTAAACAGCTTTTCAGCGAGGGTTGGCTATTATGGAGAAATCAAAGACTTGAGAATAGGTCGCAAGGCTGGGAACCTACAACCAATTCTTCTTGGAAATGGTACTTTACAAACCTACCTTTTCAAGTGAGGTTCAACTCGAAAAATCACGAACACAAATCTGGAAGAGATTCAGACCATTTTAGAAGAGCTGTGCCATTACCTGGAGACTCACAATTTGTAACGCACTGATTTACCCCTATGTTTCGAACATAGGTGCAGTTTTTCGTTCTACATTTCACTTGCTGTGTGTATTCTTCTTTCGTTAATTTGCAAACCACAATGAAAAGAAATATGAATTGCGTTTTTGTGGCAGCTTAAAGTCCTTGTTCGCAGCCTGGCATACCACTTGGAAATTGCCAACAAGGAACATTTACATTTTAAGTTACATTGACTAATTTTAGACCCGCCCACATGGTGCCAACGAGGAAAGGTCCATGGTTAAACTTTGGCAGCTCAATAAGAAAACAACCTTTTCTGTGATGCAGGGGTTTGGTATTATGTCAGATATACCTTATATCTTACAAAATCCTCGTATATGAGGAAAATATGGCAATATTTGTTTTGTGTGTAGCTCACAAGCATCATTTGTTTTTAGCAGACAAGCAACAACAATTGCTAGTAATTTTTGTTTAGAAATGACGAATTTTCAAATCATGAAAGATTAATTTCCATCAAGCAAAACATGACTGTTAAGAAGAACCATGTCTAATATATTGTTGCTGTTCTTTGATGATATGAAAAACACACTGATGATTTGTAAAGTGTTTCCTTTCATGAAAAACAACTCTGCACAGAACCTTCTATTCTAAGAAACGTACAGCTTACCTTGAGGACAGCAGAGATGTCCATGTTACCATTATCAAATTTAGACTAAATGGGTTTGAAAAATTTCATCTATAAAGGGCATTCCTTAAATGCTACATTCTTATTAACACAAAAGTATTGCACAAGTAGTGCAGTTTGGCATGTTGTTTAATTCACAGTAAACAAGTTGCTTAAAAAGAATTTGTGAAGAGAAATGAAAAAGATTGCATCGTTCAAAAACTATTGTTATCATCTAGACAGCAGCATATCTGAAAGTGTGCCTAAGAAGATACAGGACTTGCAGGATAGTGGAGTTTTCCATTGTTGCTGCAACCTGCGTCTGACAAATACTTAGGAACTGAAAGCCCCTACTTAGTTCTCATTGGCAAAATGTAACCCCCTCCCAAAGCCAGCAGTCCAGCTGTTGAGGTTTTTCGGGGTGCAAACCAATTAAAATCACTACCTGCATGGCCAATGAACAATGCATTAGCTTATACAAGCATGAATGTTTGATAATAAATAACACAATACAATTAATGAATATTTCGTAGGCTTTGAGCCTATGGTGCTTTGTCAGATCTCATCTGTGATACACTCACCACCTATCCGTTTGTCTGTTAGTAGCGCTCGCCTCTTCTGTAGAGGTTGATAGTAGTTCCTTCTGTCATTGATCACTGAACGGAGATATACAGAGAGAACAGATAGTCAGCTTTTTCTATAATGATATTGAACAAACCACCTCTATATTATGTGTATTCATTTGCAATATACGCTGCTGATTCTTTCATAGTGGACCTTGTTTTTTGAGCAGGTAGATCCCACACCACCAACTAAGTAACAAATACAAAAAATACTTTGTTGTATGTCATGTAAGCAGATTAAAATCACTTTTTGGTTTCCAACAAAGTGCTGGTCTGTGTAATAATCTGCATTTACGCACACTTTCATGGTAAGTCTTTGACTTTGCTTACCTGGTCGAAATTTGCTTCGTAAAAGCAAACTAAATGGTGCTAGTGTCACATACGCTCTTCGAAAATTGTTATTTGGGAGCAGTGCAATCAAAAACGGCTTCTTATGGTAACACACCTCTCTGTTCCTCAGCAAGGGTACGTTTCTTTTCTTTGTTGTTTTCACAAATGAAGAGTTGTCAGATTGTAAGGTATGATTCAATAGGGGCTGAATGCAATTGCTGGCTAGAATGTTATACATCAATGTATGAACAGCTAGATCACAATATAGCCACACAAGTATATATTCTTCCAGTTGAATAGCCTATTCTCTGTGTATGATTCAAGATTAAACTAGATTGTAGCCTCAACACGTAAATGGCAATATGAAGTGGACCCAGAAATGAATCTCTTGTTTCAGAAACAGATGCAGTAATATAGATAATAAATACAATTCTCCAGCAAAGGATCATCGAAAGATTTACATGCTGGGAATGTCTGCTGCTGTTTGGCGGAAATCTGTGATCAATGTACAGTATTTTTTTTCCTGTCCACGCCATTCGGAGTGGCCATTCTGTTGGAAGTTATGGCATCAAAATCCTATACATGTGCCTGGCTCTTTAAACCCCGTGATTTGTTACTTTCTTTTCCCCAGCTCTCATAAAAAGAGCTATTTAATACTATCATTTGCTGCAGTAGTCTTCATCCTTCTGAGGGATGTCTTTCATGGATCACAGTTTGTCTCTGTCAGTTCGTATTTCGGTGGTTAATTCTGTTTTGGCAGACTTCCTGATTACAAAATCACTTCTCTATTTTTCTATGGAAATGGGCATTGAGTTAAGTACCTTGATCAATCACGGGCTGCCTCATCTCATGCCTCTTGTCAAGATTTGTCATGGGTCGACTGTGAATCAAAGTAAGCTAATGCTCTATTCTATTCGATGCCGCCCCCTACAGGAAAAGTAAGAGAAAGGGGGCTGTGGAAATTAAGGACTCTTCCGTTCCTACTATATGTATAAACATGCAGACACATTTAATTTTTTTTAAAAACACACAAAAAAACGTGAAGTTCCGGATCACGATTTGCGGTCGAAACATGATTTCAAATTTAGAGCAAAATCTACTTGACTCTGGAGTTTGTCTCCGTGTTTTACAGCAGGAGAAATGTGCCACAAATCGTCAGAGCAAATTGCACTCCCTGAAAATTGTGAAATTGTGCACAAATTGCATTTGAGTCCCCATTCCTGAATGCGTAAAGTGTAATCGGGCACAGATTGCACACCTGCTCATTTGCATACCCCATGCTAAAAGAAAATAGCCGGTGTGTAATTTGTAAATGTAAATAAATATAAATTTGCACTTACTTTTGTGCTCCTTTCGTGATAAAGCTTCGATAAAGCACAGAGGATATGGGTAACAGACACAATATTTGATCTAGTAACCTCCATAGTAGTCTGTATCAGTCTGATTTAATTCACTAAGAGGAGGTCTGTTGAATATCTTTTTTCCTAGCAAACCATGGGTTTGCAGGACCACCTAGTCAGTATGAGGTCATTTACATTTATCCGTTTTCCAGGCCCCAAACCTTTACAGAGTTCTACATCTTCTCTTCAGATTTACAACACTCCGATTGTGTTAATGAGGCTTTGTGATAACATGTGGATAGGCTGCTCCATAGAGACAGGCAAAGCCTTGTCTATGGTAGATCATTTTCTTGAATCACTTTTACTGGGTACTTTGAAAGCTTTTAATATAAAAAGGGAGGGTGTAAGAGAGGCATTCTTGACTAATTTCCCCTTGTTTAATTCACTAAGCACTTGAAAAGGACTGTTATAGGTTAGTAACTTTTAGTTATTTGGCATGAACGCTTACTATAACATTAGAATTAATAAAAATGTATAGGTAGGATGATGCTGTGGACTGAGCTTTTAAAAAACATGAGTTTCAGGACAGATTGGCCAATCTGCCCCACAGCTGGTAATGAAGTAGTAGTGGAAACTAAAGAATATGCTCCTTATTCGTCCCATCGTATGCACATTCTACAGATTCATGTCATGATCTCTTAAAAGGAGCTTTTTAAACCTTCAGATATCACAGTAGCCCAAAATGCCCTTAGTGGAGTGGATACAATTGAAGTAAGTGGTTAGCGCTTTTTGCCCGGCAGCAACCGACCTTCTAAGCTTGTCAAACAACAATGTAAGACTACTGGTAAATACCCCTTTCCTATTCTGAATGTACAGAAATTATTATTGTAGGTTTTATTGTAATTCTTTGCTGAAAAATTCGCTCTCTGCAGGCTGGATGAATAGTATACTTAAGTGCTCAACAATGAAATGTATCCTTCTGACTCATTTCTATTTAGTACTGCTATTAGGAGTTATGTTTTCTAAGTGTCTACGCATCAAATCATTGTTTCATATATATCAATATATTTTTAATTAATAATTTCTGACATGGAATAGTAATCCGAAAATGTTGCAGAAGATCCATCTTTAAAACATAGAAAAAAAAATCCTAGACTGTGATGTTCACTTTTCTGGACACAGGATTCTATTTTACTGCATTGAAGGTTTCCAAGGACCGCATATATTTCCTAAGTCTCCTAATTTTTCATGCAGGCATGTAAAATAGGGGAGATACTTCTTCTCAGCGTGCCTTCAATACTAATGTTTACTTTTCTTTTGATTAAGAACCATCTTTCTCGTGGATTTAAGTGAGCTTCTCAGTTACAACCATGTATTTTTGCAATATCCGTTAATAAACACATTTAAAAGAAAACGTCTACACCTCAGCAGGAGGAAAAGCTTCACTGAAATAGTTCAGAAGACATTATTTGACTACAAAACTGCATTTTCTTGCATCCACAAGATAGCACAGATAATATCCACTGTTGCTTGCATAGATTTGATTTTTCCCTGATTCGGTGCAACATAACACATTCCACTAAATGAAATATTCTTCCTGGTGGTGTATGCTGCATAACAAGAATGGTCATCTTAGCAATGTATCGCTCGTGTTCAGGCTATGAAAGGTTTAACTAGCTGTATTAGATAAATGCTATTTGATGTTTTTCCCAAATTCAGAACATGTTATTTCAAAATACATTTTATGGCACATTTCTTTGTGGGAAAACGATATTAAAAATGTCTTGTATTCGGAATCGTACCATTCTTGATGAACTTATGTTTCCAAAATTCAATTTCAGTTTGTGATAGTCAGTGGTGTAGTAATGGACATGCCTTCGACATTCCTTCGGCCCATTGTCGATAATATAAGAAAGCCGCCTTCTGTGGAGGTTACGTTAAACTTGGTGAAATTCTACAGGTGCACTGGGCAGGTTCTGTGCCAGAGATATTTGAATATATATATGAAATGAAACGCTTTATGGCTTTTTAGATGTATATTATTGTAAAGTTTCCTTTGTACACACGTACTGTTGAGTACAGTACATGGTGCTTGCTAAAGCCTGTAGCACACTGAAAGTATCGTGCTGTAACATTCTTTCATTGTAATATAAATACAGATTTTTATACCTCCGGTTTCATTGTCTTTTTGAGTTTAATTTTCTGTGTCTGTTTGAACATCTGCAAGCTATTCCTGTTTCGGTAAATCTTTACAAGCCAGGTCACAGTCTGTACCTTACCTGTTGAAGTACGGTATATGGATCATATCCGTTAATGGACGATGACATTTAAAATGTACATAAAACACTACGTGCCCTCTCCTTATGTAGCATAGCACACCATCTTACAAAGAAGAAACTCCGTGATGGAGCTGCATCTCGAACTTCTTTAAAATTATATTTTTGTAAAATGTTCTTTCTATAATGAAATACACTGTGCTTGAAGTTATTGGCATCGCCATTCAGAAACCCTTGCTTTCACCTTGCAAGGCAGGGACTCAATCAGAAGGCCACAATTCCTGTGTGGGCTTTGCTATCCAAACCATATCTTGACAAGTACACCTTTTCAGAAATGTTTTAATGTTCTTTATTAGTCAGTATGACTATGAGGAATATATTGAGTGCCAACATGCCATCATAATACTTTCAGTGGGAAATAACAAGAATGCTTGGAAGCTTATGGGAAGGCCGGTCCCAATTTGCATATTCAAGCAGATCATCTCAGAACAAAATCAAAAGACAAAAAAGAAAATCAGGTAAAAAAAAAAAAAGAGATGTTAGGCCAGCTAGATGTTTTGTGCTTTGTAAAGAATCATTTCAGTAATGAAGCATGGGTCATTTTGAAAAACAGGTTACATACACAAGCTATTAGATTAGTAGACTGGTCCCAAGTATGACGGTCAGCAGTGATGGTATCTTAAAGAGACTCATTACCCCAATATTTGCATCTTTTTATCTATATCCAGTTAAATCCAGTCTCTCCCCTTCCTGTCCAGTGAGTAACTTCCGAAAATGGGTTGCTGATTTCCTGCTAAGATGGTGGCATGGAAACACCACCTCTGTGATGTTGCATGCCCTGCCGCCTCTTCAGACTGCATGGGATTCGCAGGAGCATCTGGAATCACAACCAAGAGATTGGAGGGAGCATAGCTGAAGAAGGAGCAAGGTGGCTAAAATGGCTGACTGTTCGATGTACGCCGTCACTGTGTAGCACAATGGGTGCCAGGTTGCTGAATTGAGTGTGCATTGATTGCTGCAACTTTATTTGTGGTTGGTGGCTTCAGCTGACAAAAGAAAAGAGCGGTGACCCAAGGGGCGGCCCTTGGTGAAAATTCTAGGCAGCTGGGTCTGTAACTGCTGCTATGTGTATTTATATAGCACATGACTCACCCGTGAGGGTAACCTGGCAGTGAAGCAAGAGCTGTATGTACCAAAACAAGGCCTGGGCTAGAAATTGGTACGGGTGTTTGGCAGAAAGAGAGCGAGTATGATCTGGGTGTCATTATCATAGGACATGATGCTCGATTCCATGGACGAAGATAATGTTGGTGAGTGGTGTCCTGTTGGCATTGAACTGGGTGATGCTGAAAGAGGATGTTTATGGAACTTCACAGATTAAGTTGACGGCGTATGAGGTGAAGGGGGCCAGGCTGACAGACTGGGTACGGCCCGTCAGGAAGCAGTAAATCCAGTGAAGCCTGGGCCCTTGGATTCCGGATTTGTGCAGTAGTTGGATAAGGATGGGTGGGAGATGGTGTTGAAGGCAGTGGCGTAGCTAGGCACTCTGCCTTTTGCTGCCGCGCTGACCGTGGGGGGCGGGGGGGGGCTGGTGCTGGCAATGATTTTTGCGGCCGCCGCCGCCCCCAAAACTCATGCCGCCGCCGCCCCCCCCCTTGCTACGCCAGTGGTTGAAGGATGCCGAAAGGTCCAGTAGGATAGAGGGCCACAGTTGTCTCTGTGGTGAGAGGATAGGCATTTATCATCTTTTCCATGACCTTTGCTGGGTAGTATAGCAGGGATATAGACCAGTATTTGGCTAGAGTCTTCGAGTCTGCTGAGAGTTTATGGAGGAGAGGAAGTGCAGTGGTGTGTTTTACGGTATCTGTGTAGGTGTCTGTGAGAATTGAGTCATTCAGGATCGGGATGAAGGCTGCGCTGGTGGGGTCCAGTTCTTTGATGAAGATGTGGTGAGGTTGGGTCCGTAGGTGCTCTGGAGCATATGGACTGAATGATTGTTGTGATTTCACTAGTGGTGATGGTGAGCTAGGTGATTAGGGTGGTCCTTCGGGTGTTGGTTGAGATGGGCAGGAGGGTTTCGAGGGTGGAAGGATCAGGTTGGGGCATGAAGTTGACATAGTTGCTGGTGATCTTGTTGCTGAAGATTAGGGACAGCTGGGTGCAAAGGTGCTCAGAGGGGTTTGCGCTGGTGGGGCTTGCTGCTGGAGAAGTTAAGTGAAGATTTGTAGGTGCTCGTCGGTGTTGTCCTGGCTTTGCCTCTATCTGCATTCAAGTTGCTTGCAGTGGAGTATGAAGAGTCTGAGCTCTTCCATCTACCAGCTTGCTTGCAGGCTGGTTCTTGTGGCGTTGTTGGCTTTGAGAAGAGCCAGGGTTTCTGTGCAGGTGGTATTCCAGGCATTGAAGTTGGAGATAGATTCGGGGAGGTTATTGGTATGCCAAGGCTGGTGGTGTAGGAGTTCAGAAGACCAGCATGCTTCTGAGATCTTGTTCCAATCCTGTCATGCATATTTGGCAATGGTGTTTCTGCTGTGGTGTGGGATGAGTATGCTGAAGTTGACAGGGAGTGGTCGGTCCAGATGATCGGTGTGAGCTTGTCTACTATGATGTAGCGAAAACTGCTGAAGATCGGGTTCCAGTAGGTGTCCCATAGTTTGTGTGGGGGTGAGTCAGTATAAGGCTGGAAAGGTTCTCAAGGAGTTTGGTCATGTTTGGATCAGTGAGGTCCTCCAAATGGTAGTTGAGGTTTCTGAGGAAGATGAAGACGCTGAAGTCGAGGATGAGGGGGGTAACAAAGTCTGCAATGGTGCTGCTGAAGTTGATGTGGGGTCTGGTGGGTGGTAGACAAGAATGCTGCAGACAAAAATGCCGCTAAAGGTGTAGTTGACAGTGATGAGTTGAAGGTGAAAATGTTCCATGTTGCTAGTGGGGTTTTTTGAGGTGGTTGAGCATTTTTTGGGTTCTTTGAAAATGATAGTGATTCCACCTCCGGGCCTGTTTGTCTGGTCCTGTATTGCGATTGTGCATCCAGGGAGGGGATTGCCGTTGTGATAATGGTAGCCAACGAGGGAGCCAACCAAGTTTCTGTCAGGAAGAGCAAGTCTGATGCATGGTTGTGTAGCAGATCCCAAATTTCAGTGGTGTGTTTAGTGAGGGAACAAGTGTAGAGGCGTTTGCAGGACAGGGAGGGGTGTGGTGTAGAGGGGGTCGTGTGTTTGTGTGGTCCTGTTAGTTGAGTGTGTGAAGTGCAGGGAGAGAATGAGGTGGGTGTGGTAGTGTGTGTGAGTGTGTGTGAAATGGCAGTTGGCACAGGAGAATGCTCCTTCAGTGTTGGACAGAGAGGTGCGGCAGCAGCACTGGGAGATGTGACCAAAGCTCAGAGCACAGGGGGATTCAGTGGAGTAGAGATGGGGGAGGTGGGGGATATGGGGTAGGTGAGTGGGCGGAGGACCAGGGGTCCTGGCGCTGGGTGCCAGTGGGGAGAGGATGGGCACAGAATGGTTTGCCTTTGGCCCGCTAACAACGCGCACGCTGTGGGTCCACCATTAAGTAAAGACCATTTTGGTGGGAAACCACTGATGTCACTTTCTGTGCAGATAGATGATGGAAAACAAGTCTTTTGCTTGGCTTCTTCTTTTAAAGCAGGCAGATCAGGCAAAACCTTGCAGCTAGGAGAGGGAGTCATGGGGGACAGCATTGGTAGCTGCGGGAAGATCTGCCCAGCAAACAATAAGGAGAGCCAATGTAACAAGTAAGAGGAAGACAATTGTGTGGCAGACTATTTAGGTCACCCCCTTCAGAAATTAGACCAGTAGATGCAAGTGGGGAATGTGAGTACCCTCCTTATAGAAGCTAATTCATTTGACATCCCATGAAATCTGACTTTTTTGGCAGACTGGAAAGACCTTAGGGGTGCAGGGTTCAAGAGAAGGCTCGTGTCCTGCTCCTCAGTATCTAAAAACAACACACATGCCAGTACTGATAGTTTTTCACACTCTTCCTTCCTGATCACATCACACACTTGATATGACCACAATACATTTCTTAATCCTTCTATTTATTTTTTGACATTTGGTATTAAGTTCTTTCAAAGCATTTTTTTCTTTTTTCAAAGATTAAGACAAACTTGTTTTTGTCGACAACATTGTACACCATAAAGACACTGAACATAGAAATTGTGTTACAAAACTCAAAAAACACCTAAAGTCATTACAATACACACATATATAAATGAAATTACATGTAAAGAAAAAGTTATAAGACAGCTCAGGTTCTGTAATTAGTTCAGAAACAGTGAAGAAAGAAATAAAGACCGAAAATTAGACTAATGACAGCCCTGCTAAGCTTCTCTAGAAGCATGGGCTAATAATCAAACAGTGTTCCAATTCGGCTCATACTAAATTTGTATACATGAGGCTTAATTATTTTTGGACTGAGTCACCTTGGTACAACTCTATACTGTTACACTTGTTTGAAGGGTTTAAGTGTCGACGCGTTTCGAGCCCATATACGTTTGTTTCGGGTTCTCCTCAGGACACAGAACCAAAAAGAGCTAAAAAAACACAAAAACACTGTATTAGCAATCATCCTCTAAATGGCTCACACCATTCATCAAAATGCGCCCTCTTCCTCATATTTACCTTTTTTGACAAAGGAAAGGAATTGAAAATCCTCTTTAGGTAATGCCACGGTCCCCTACATTTTACTTGTCTGCAAAACTGTTGAAAAATGAAAGAAACCAATATTCAGAAAACGAGCTACCACAATGTTACTTAGGCAGACCACCTCAACGCGATGTAACTCCAGGTACATACTTCTGGAAAGTACTCAGTGATCACTGGGGAAAGGGCAACTAATGTTCCCTGTAGCAAGCGGCGTTTTTGCTATCATTGCTGGCTAAAAGTGAAAAACAAGAGCTGTTGTTTAGTTTAAACCAGACTGTGAGCTCGTAAAGAGTCAGTCCCTTAAGGGAAAATAAGCTCCGTAACACAAGTACCTTCAATTCAGCTAAACTTCTCGATATGTCTCCACGCGTTCAGAATACTACTTTCCTGGCCGGCGTGTTCCGGTTGTCGCTTCTGTTCTGCAACTGAATATGGTTGAGCGCGTGTCGGACGCTGATGTTAAAGTTAAATTCACCTGATGATTACTTTCGGCTCGGAGGCAATCGAGGTCCGATTGTTGGCTGTTGTCAGACAGGCTGTGTTGCAATAAAGTATCATTTATTGAAAAAAACAGACGTGTTACAATGTAGCTTAAAAGCTTGTTGGAATTAGTACTTCCATTGATGCTTTTATATGCGTTTATGTACAATCTCACCTTAGTGATACAGCGATTAGCAAAGGGTCCGTATATATGTTTTTTTGTAAAAAATGTGTATATGCCTTGCCAAGTTAATGATACTGCCTTTACAGAGTTAAAAACGCATTGACACTAAGGTACTACCGACTTTCATGAAGTATATAGTGTCGTAATATTTGTTCGCTCCTTTAAGGGACCACAGTGGACATATTTCCACTTCTTATATTACCCGTATTATGTGAAAAACAGTAAGTCACAGCAGCTTATGAATACTACCGGAAAGTATAAGGACATTTACAAAGGCTCCTGGAAGTTGGAATCCAAAGAGTCTGACCATTAATCGTTGGTCATGATGACCAAGTTTGAACTTTCACATAGGTTGCCTGAAACAGTTGGGACTTGCAAACCACGAACAGGTGGACTACGTTCGCAAATTGTGCAACTCTGACATTTCGTTCAGACCGTCAATCACGGAATTGAATTTGAATATGAGCAACGCCTCTCTCTCACTCAATAGTTTTTCTAGGTCACCCCCTTGGGTGCCTAGCTCAATCACAGATAATACAGTCCATTTTAAATCACTCTCAGCATGATTTAAGTCGCTCCAATAGCTTACCAAGGGGGCCGAAAGGACTTTTTTGCGAATTCTAGATTTGTGCTGGGAAATTCGTTGCCGCACTTCCTGGCTAGTTTTTCCAATATATAGTTTTGGACAGGGGCACAATATTCCATATACAACATTTTTCGAATTACAATTTGAAAAGGATGTAAATTTCCAATTGATGTTCTTGTGGGTAGATAATTTTCCTTCAATCGTTTGGTGACAGCACACACATGTGCCACATTTATGATGGCCCAAGACTGGTGGTAAGTTCAGTTGTTCTCGTAATGTAGATTTTACCAATGATTTTGCAAGAGCTGCTCGGACTACTTGGTTTGCTATACTTTTGTCTTTTTTAAGTGCAAACAGAGGTTTTGTAAAAGACTCATCTAAATTCTCAAGTAGATGCCAGTTATGATTTATAACCTTCAACTGATTTGTTTTAGTACAAAATGTCGTTACACATACTTAGCGCTCATCCAGCTTTTTGCCTTTCTGCAAAAAGAGTTCTTCACAAGGAGTCCACCAGGCCCTCTTCATAGAATGTTTAAGACGTTTTTGGGTAGCCTTGTGCCAGTAATTTCTCAATCAGATTCGCCGCATGTGCATTGTAATCTGATTTGTTGGAGCAATTTCTTCCAATCCGTAAAAATTGCCCAAACCGTAAATTGTCCCAGAGGCTACGGGGGTGGTGGCTAGTGTAATGGAGTGCTTTGTTCCGATCAGTCGGTTTAATGTAAAGTGTAGTCCTTAGGATGCCATCTGCAGCGTAAACTTCCACATCCAAAAAAGTGATTTACCAACAATTGAAGTGTGCACTGAATTTGATCTCTGATGTTCTATCATTGACTCAATTGAAAAATTGTTGTAGTATGTCAATTTGTCCAGTCCAAATAAAAATATATTGTCGATATATCGCATCCAATGCGAAATATGGTGTGCAAAAGGATTGTTATTGTGGATGTATTTTTCTTCGAATTTAGCCATATACAGTACGGCCAGCTCTGGCGCGAATGGACATCCCATTGCGGTTCCCTTGATTTGGAAATAGAAGCTGTCGCCAAACTTAAAATAATTCCTTTTGAGAGCAAAGCTAGCTAGACTGAGGATGAACTGGGTTGGTACTCGTTCTGGTTTTGGTCTTGTTAATAAGAACAATTCTATTGCTGCGAAACCATCTTCTTGCGGAATTTGAGTATATAATGATACCACATCAAGAGTGACAAGAACCTGGTTAGCTGGAGAAAATGCGCTTGTTTCTATTTTGGAAAGAAAATCCGTAGTGTCTCTTAAATACAATGGTACCTCTTGCAGGAATGGTTTAAGAAAAACGTCAACATATTTGGAGATTGGTTCTAAAACAGATTTGCAGCCAGAAACTATAGGACGGCCAGGGGGTTCAACCTCATTTTTGTGCACCTTTGGCAACATGTATATCAAAGGAATCCTTGGGTTCTTTTTTGAGAGATATTCAAATTCTTTGGGACCAAGTACTCCATCATCGAACCCTTGTTTTAACTTGAGCAATAATTCCCCTTGAATTTCTTTGGTAGGATCTCGTGAGATTTTTCTGTAGCATTCTAGGTCCTTAATTTGTTGCAACACTTCTTTTTGATACTTATCAGTGCCCCAAACCACAATAGCGCCTCTCTTATCAGCTGGCTTTATAGTAATCAAGGGATCGTTTTTGAGATTTGTTAATGGTTACCTTTATGATTTGGAAATATTATGCTTTACAAAGTTCTTTTTCTTTTCCATTTCTTTAATGGCTGAAAGCACCGTGTGTTCAAAAATTAAAATCTCTTTCGGAATCAGGTTGGGTGGTGGGCAAAATGTGGACTTGTTCCTGAGGCCTCCGTAGCAAGCGGAGGAGTATTTTCCCAAAAGAATGCTTTAGGACGGATCTTGCGGCAGAATGCTAGCATTTCAGATTTCATTTTAACAAAGTCCGTAGTTCTTGTTGGTACACAGGAGAGTCCTTTCTCTAAAACTCTTGCTTCCATGTTAGTTAAGGGACGGTCAGATAAATTGAAAATCGGTGAAACGGCTAGGTTTTGTAATGTTGCCGTTTTGTTGTCATTTCCCATGGTTGGTTTGTGTATCTGTTTCGTCCTCTGGGTCGTTGCTGGCTTCTCCCTAAAAAAGGGACAGATTGTTGTTGGTTCCATCCTTGTCGAATATTACTAGATCTTCCTTCTCCAGTGTCTGAATCACCAGTAGACGAAGAAGATGTATCCGAAAATTAAATGAACCTTCTTTGTGACCTTGCGCGGTATTCTGGCAGTAATCTTTGAGAGTCTGGGCGAGAGTAGAAATCCTTTTGTAAATACGGATATGTTGTCTGCAAAGTAAAGTTCTTTTTGTCTTTCTCGAATTTGGTGTTTTTTTGATTTATTGAAAAGTCCTTAAATTCTGCTATTTCTTTTTCAATTTTAGTCAGAAGAGGTTTTTTTATTTATAAAACAAATTTTTATTGTGTCAAAAGTCATAGACAGTGCAGTGCTCCTTAACCCAGGAAACATCTGCCACATCAAACATTGCAGATCATTGTCTTTGACAGTTAGTTTATACATTATTATCGTCAAAATCATGCAATACAACATAACATAAACACCTCAAACCCCCCCCCCGTTGCACTAACCCACAGCTGCATTTCGGCTGCCAGCACATCTCCCATCCCAACGAATCACTGCCTTTACCACATATCCAGTCACTTACCCTAGGGGCCCACATATCAAGGTAGATACAGATGCGTCCACCGGGGGCACCGTATCCAATTCCAAGCCTCGATAATCTGCCCACCGTTTCCAGATTTTGGGGTGTTTTTGCAGGCAGCCCCTAGCCTTAAATATCGGGATCTCTAACCCCTTGCTAAAGTCCAGCCCATTTTTCCAGGCCGAGAGAGAGAGAGGGGCTGATGCCTTCCACAACCTTGCTATATCTCTTTTGGCCAAGGTCAGCCCCAGTAGATGCCTCTAGTATATATTACCTCCTATGCCCTCCATAATATGCAGAATTGTCAATCTCGGTGAGGAAGGGAGCTCCCACCCCAACACCTCCGCCAAACAGGCCAACACCCCTCTCCAAAATTTCGTGAGTGCTGTACAGTGCCAAATGGTATGAATTAGGGACCCCTCTTCTCGCCCACAACGCAGGCACATCGGGGATGCCACCAGACCCGCCCTCCACAGCCTGAGCCTAGTGTAATAAACCCGGTGGAGGTATTTAAATTGAATGAGGCGTAGCCTCATCGATATCGCGTCAGAAGAGTTTTTATATCCAAAATTGGTTATCCTTAATTTCTTGCTCCAGAGTGGAGATCTCCACCAGCTGTTGTTTGGAGAGGCGTTGCGCAGTTTCAATCGTCAGGAACTGTAACCTTTTTAGTACATTGGATCCTCAGTAAAAATCACTGGAATATTTCGTATTTGTAGCCCAAAAGGTATCGTGCCTGCCTTAAGATGTTCAACTAGAAAATGTCCATGTAACTCAGTCCTTATTTGTTTCTTTTTGAGCCTGATCAGTTCATCCGATTCATTCTGCTGTCTCGCGGTAGTGCTTAAAGATATCGATGAGAAAAGAGGTGGCGCATTTAGCAGACTTTAAATGTGCTCCTCGGTGTACGCAAAAGCATCTTACTCTGTCATATTTTACCTACTGCCCATACAATAAGAAGATTATCCTGCTCAAGACGCTAACTCCACGCAAGACAAATAACCCAACTTTTTGGGGGAAGAACAGCTAACCTCGCGAGTGGATCCCCTCTATTAGTTAAGCAACTAGGAGGGGTTTGGCCCATAATCAGTAAGGCTAGGCCTATTTAATATCTAAAAACAACACACGCCTGTACTGATTTTTCACACTCTTCCTTCCTGATCACATCACACACTTGATATGACCACAATAAGTTTCTTAATCCTTTTATTATTTATTTTTTGACATTTGGTATTCAGTTCTTTCAAAGCATTTTTTTCTTTTTCAAAGGTTAAGACAAACTTGTTTTTGTCGACAACATTGTACATCATAAAGACACTGAACATAGAAATTGTGTTACAAAACTCTAAAAACACCTAAAGTCATTACAATACACACATATATAAATGAAATTACATGTAAAGAAAAAGTTATAAGACAGCTCAGGTTCTGTAATTATTTCAGAAACAGTGAAGAAAGAAATAAAGAAAATTAGACTACTGACAGCCCTGCTAAGCTTCTCTAGAAGCATGGGCTAACAATCAAACAGTGTTCCAATTCGGCTCATACTAAATTTGTATACATGATGCTTAATTATGTTTGGAATGAGCCACCTTGGTACAACTCTATACTGTTACACTTGTTTGAAGGGTTTAAGTGTCGACGCGTTTCGAGCACATGTACTTTTGTTTCGGGTTCTCCTCAGAACACAGAACAAAAAAGAGCTAAAAAAACACAAAAACACTGTATTAGCAATCATCCTCTAAATGACTCACACCCATTCATCAAAGTGCGCCCTCTTCCTCATATTTACCTTTTTTGACAAAGGAAAGGAATTGAAAATCCTCTTTAGGTAATGCCACGGTCCCCTACATTTTACTTGTCTGCAAAACTGTTGAAAAATGAAAGAAACCAATATTCAGAAAACGAGCTACCACAATGTTACTTAGTCAGAGCACCTCAATGTGAAGTAAATCCAGGTACTTACTTCTGGAAAGTACTCCGTGATCACTGGGGAAAGGGCAACTAATGTTCCCTGTAGCAAGCGGCGTTTCTGCTATCAATGCGAGCTAAAAGTGAAAAACAAGAGCTGTTGTTTAGTTTAAACCAGACTGTGAGCTCGTAAAGAGTCAGTCCCTTAAGGGAAAATAAGCTCCGTAACACACGTACCTTCAATTCAGCTAATCTTCTCGATATGTCTCCACGCGTTCAGGATACTACTTTCATGGCCGGCGTGTTCCGGTTGTCGCTTCTGTTCTGCAACTGAATATGGTTGAGCGCGTGTCGGACGCTGATGTTAAAGTTAAATTCACCCGATGATTACTTCCGGCTCAGAGGCAATCGAGGCCCGGGTGTTGGCTGTTGTCATACAGGCCGTGTTGCAATAAAGTATCATTTATTGAAAAAAACACCGACGTGTTACAATGTAGCTTAAAAGCTTGTTGGAATTAGTACTTCCATTGATGCTTTTATATGTATTGATGTACAATCTCACCTTAGTGATACCGCCATTAGCAAAGGGTCTCTATATATGTTTTTTTGTAAATAAAATGTGTATATGCCTTGCCAAGTTAATGATATGGCCTTTACAGAGCTAAAAACGCATTGACACTAAGGTACTACCGCCTTTCATGAAGTATATAGTGTCATAATATTTGTTTGCTCCTTTAAGGGACCACAGTGGACATATTTCCACTACTTATATTACCGGTATTATGTGAAAAACAATAAGTCGCAGCAGCTTATGAATACTACCGGAATGTATAAGGACATTCACAAAGGCTCCTGGAAGTTGGAGTCCAAAGAGTCTGACCATCAATCGTTGGTCATGATGACCAAGTTTGAACTTTCACATAGGTTGCATGAAACAGTTGGGACTTGCAAACCACAAACAGGTGGACTACGTTCGCAAATTGTGCAACTCTGACATTTCATTCAGACCGTCAATCACGGAATTGAATTTGAATATGAGCAACGCCTCTCTCTCAATCAATAGTTTTTCTAGGTCACCCCCTTGGGTGCCTAGCTCAATCACAGATAATACAGTCCATTTTAAATCGCTCTCAGCATGAGAGCATGAGCTCCTCAGTATGTCACAAACCCCCCAGAGACCTAAATTGGATACCCTTGAGCACTTTTAAGAACGTACCAATATTGACTCAGGCGAGCTCATTAATACTATCGTGCAAAACATCCTGAAACTGATGAAGGAAGACCTGAAGATTTGACTCATGGAGCTCAATAGTAGAAAGTCTACTCTCTGCGAGCGATGAAGCAGATTAACTCCTTCACACCACAGTAGCTCACCTTGAGATTCAAATAAAAGCCTTTTTACAGAATTGTGAGGATTAAGAAAACAGGACCAGGAGAAACAGTATTCATATATGCAATCCAAAAGATGGTGCAGAACGAGACAACATCTATGTGGGCCTGAGTTACTCTGGATTTTTTCCAGTTTTAGTATAAGAGACATGTCAACTACATACATGGAGGGTGTGAGAGCAGAGGCCTGTGCAAAGCAGTTAAATAATGCCATCATTGTTTGTTCTAGTACTGGTACAAAAAACGTACAAAAGAGAATGTGGAAGCCACTGGCCGAGATGCCTCCCTCATGTTGCTTGCCCCCACGGTTTTTGTAGACATAATGCACAGCAGCACGGGCTGCTGTGCAACATGGTTCACAGAAAAAAAAAAATATGAAACTGTCATTGCTGGCTGTCATAGAGCTTTTATTTTTTTTAAGCTATGTTGCACCTCAGCTGCTGTGCAACATGTAAAAAAAAAAAACATTGACAATGCCAATAGATCGCGCGTAAGTGAAAAATTTTGACTTTGCTAACGCTTGTTCCAGATTGGTCAACCACTACATATTCCAGGCAAAGAGACTTGCCACTGGCTATACAGGCACTAAAGATGAGGATGATGATAACAATTTATAGCGCGCACAGCTACTCCATGGAGCATCCGGGAGCGAGAGAAGCAAATCGGATGTAGATGGCTATACCCAATGATGTTACAGTTTATGTGAAATGGGGAGACAACAGTGCCTAAGCACAGAAGAAGTCTTTAATCATTCAGACACCTCTTCCAATGTGACAGAAAGCTACGACCCAAGAAGACATAAAATTCACAAGCTAACTTTGAATGAAAGATGCAGATACAAATACACTATGAGATGGAGAGCTACATCACCTAGGCACCACTCACTGTCAGATATGACTTTGAGATTCCACATAACACACAGAGAAAGAAATAGATGAGGACTATGTCCATGTTTTCTATAGTGGTGGACAATAACAGAACAGCAAGCAGTTCTAAAGGAGGTTCATGCGTAATTGTGACAATTACTTTTAATAAACAGTGGGAGATGAAAGGTCTGGTTGGAATCTCAGACTATTTGTTGAATCTCCTGATGGACTTTAGTCCCTGTTGAGGGTGAGGTCACGCCCTATTGGACGCAGTTTGGTTTGCGGTTGGGGGTGCGTTATGAGGTCTTCTCCCGTCATGCCCATATACTGTAATAAGGAGTTTACACCTGGACTGCTGAAAGGCAACTTTAAGGCATGGAGAGAGCAGGCCTGTCTCATGATTGCTCTACAAAAACAATACAATCAAACTTTTTGAGGACCTGAAGTCTGAAATCAGTATCTCATTGAAAGAACACTTCAGCAATATGCCGATTCGACATTGGCTATTGCACTGATCAATGAGACCAGGAGCATCTAGAGAGCTTACAGCTTTCGAGATGGATGAAGGGTGTGGCATGAGAATAAAGTCACCTCAGTGATACACAGATTTGTCCTGCTGCATGGAACACAGGGCAAGACCCTAGGACAACACAGATAGGAAGGAGAGTTAGGCAGTCTTAGATAAAGAATGAGAAATGGCCTCCTTGGGATGAGCTGTAGCTACGAAGAATGCTAGCAGCAGAGAGCATTTTATGGTCTGGTTTGACAGCACAGCTGTTGCCAGACAATTATGTGAGCATCACTAGAGGCTTTGGCTCCGCCCACATGTTGGGAGCCAGAAGTACATATTTTGACAGGACAGAAATTGTGTGCTTCTGCAAAAAAGTGCTTGCCCTCCACGTAGCAAATGTGTTCATTATGTTTATCCAGCTGGCTGAGCTTAAACTTAAAAGGGCACATACAGGACATTGTAACACTGTAAAAGTGTCTTAGATACCTAGATAATTTATGGTGTTTGGCATTCTCTGGCATCAGCACAGATGGGAGGAGGGCAGTCATTAACTTCCATAGAATTTTGGGCCTGGTTTGACAGTGCAATTGTCTCCTGACCTTTTAACCTGCACCAAGATTATTCTACAGTTCAATTGTCTCCTGACCTTTTAACCTGCACCAAGATTATTCTGCAGTTCAATTGTCTCCTGACCTTTTAACCTGCACCAAGATTATTCTACAGTTCTTTGCTTCCACACAAATACATATTCATTCTCATGCTATTTACTTGTAATGCATCACATTACCATAAAACATTCCTATAAATCCAGACCTATTGGCATTGCTAATGCTTGTTTGTAAATTGTTCCTGAATTTGTATCTTACTTGCATCAGAAAAACTGGCTGAATGGGAAAGGAGGAAAACTTCTAGAAGTTGTGTAACTTGACAATGGGTGGACAGACTGACACACCTCCTATGACGCTGGCCTTCATAACAAGGATACTGGGCCAAGGTTCTTACAGCAATCAATGACATGCTTTAATTGTCCATCCCCAGAGGTGACTTGGAATTTGATTCCTTGCTCGACCCTCACACGATCACATAAGGGGAATCAGATACATGTAGCACTGAAGGCAGCATTCCAGTTTATATAGACAAAATAGGAAGGAGATGAGACGCTGATCAAAGAGTTTGATATACACTGGTCACTATTCCTAAAATATCTTACATGGCAGTATAGGAAGCTTATTTCTGAAGGTTCTACAACGTATCCCAGAGGAGTTATCACAAATGGCCAGGGCAGCGGGGCAACTGAAGTGGCATCTCTTTCCACATATCCTGCACTGCCTCAGGCAATAAATGGGAGGGCTTGGCCGCAAGGGGGTGCAGGAGTTTGGGGTTTTAATAAATGTTGCTCCTTACTGGCTGAGGAAAACCGTTTTTTGCGACGGTTGCTGAGCTTACCACCGTCCACCTCTAGCCTTATTACCCATTTGAGTTAAACCAGGGATTTACAGGGGATAAGGTACAGCTGGCGCCACTTTTACTATAGATTAGCATTTGAACAAACCCAGCAGCTAAGCTTTGTAATGATATCATACTCAATTGTTTAGCGCTGGATAAGGCCTATTCTATACCATGGTTAAGCTACATACGGGACACCTTAGGATCCCTGGGTTTATCCTCTTGGTTCACTGAACCTAGTTGTATTGCCAAAAACGCTAAGGTGAAGGTGAGCACATTATTCAAGAAGCATTTTGCAGACACAAGATTGAAAAATGAGTTTTCGAAACCCTCGGTTTTGAACTTTTGTAGTCTTTTATTCACAGGTGAACCTCTCATGTATTTATCTCTGGATTTGTCAGAATGGGAGCGGTCACTTCTCTTTTGCTTTAGAGCAGGGGTCAATTCCTTGGTCCTTATTTTTAGGTCTCGCCTAGGCAGCGCGCATGCGCTGTCTCTCCGAGACATCTAGTTATCTATATGCGTGGTGAAACTCCGCCTATTGCTTGGTAATTTCTCGCCGCTTGCCATTAGTTAATGTTGGCATTTTCTTTGTTAGCGTGCTTATTATTGGCTCTTCATCCAATAGGTAACTTCCGGTTATTCCGGAAGCAGCACTGCCTAACTACAGTATTGTTACCTTACACAGCGTAATTGTCTTTTATTTTTAAAAAAGTGCGCATTAACATGCGCGCACTACCTTTCATTATACGCATGCGCAAAGAAGAGACTTTAACATATTTACATTCAGCGCTTTGCCCGTTTCAGGAGCGCTGCGCTTTATCTACTTGTTTGATCTTTAAACTGTTTGTGTTTTTTATTGCTTTCCCACCTCCTGCGTTTACAGCCCCCCTCTGAGCACAAACACAGCGTGTCCCTCCCCACACCCCCTCCCTTTCTGTGTGCATCAAGTGAGGCAGCAAAAGGCCTGGGTACCTGGTCAGCCACGGATAACTTTAACGGTGCTCAGCCGCCCGCTGGGATGACCTTCGTTTGCTCCAAGTCACTACACCGCTCTGGTGCTCAGGAGGTTGTGTGCCTCTGTGCTGCTGCAGAGCACAGAACAGCTGTGGCAGGGTGGTCAACAGAGGAGTCCGGGAAGCCGGAGTCTACTGTCTGGCTGCATTTTTACGTGTGCAGCCATGAAATCTGCCGGACCAAATGGGGCATTCTACCCTCATAGGTGTGGTTCTCTTAACTAGAGGGCAGGTGGGGCACTTTAAGAAGCTGACACTCGAGTCAACAATGACTCTGCATCTCCCAAAGTGTCCATTGGACTGGCCGTTGGTAAACTAGATGGAAAGCAAATTCCGCAATGCTGAAAACGTCTTGTACCCGTTGTTGCAGCCGACAGCCACACAGTCAGCAAACACTTGGAGTGTTGAGGGGCCGTTTCGGTGGGCGCAGCAGCAGGAAATACAATTTGCTGCCAGCCAGTGCTAATCAACAACTACAGGCCCTGAAAACAACAGAAGGCACCTCGTCCATGTGAGTCAGAGTTCGCTGCCTGCCTGTTGTGTTATTTTGTTTTTGTTGTGCTCCTATATCCCCGCCGGCCTCCGCTGGCCTGGTTTCAGCTTTGTTAATGAATGCCCGTGGACACAACCACCACTAGGAGTTGCCCACCCCGAGAGCTCATTATTGCATATAGCAGGCCAAGGCTTGGTGGCTACGTGCTCTTGTGAGCCCCAAGGGTCCATCCGGAAGTTTCATCGTAATCTTATGAGCTCACGTTTCAGCAGCCTGATGGAGATGGGCTCGTGTTGGAACGTAACACCGCTTCGGGGTCTCTCTCGTCTGCTGCACCATTACTGATACCCTGTTGCTCTTTGCTGTGCTCCAGTGAAAGTAATGCGATCTTCACTTTCACCCTTTTGCTGCTCAACGATGCCTGTTGCAGTTCCTTTTCTCTTGCCCAGGCTGCTCTACTCCAGTTTTGCTGTTGCTTAATTGCCCCTTCACACACCCTCCTGTCCTAAATTCTGCTTACTCTTTGTTAATTCCTTCCCTCAGTTAGCATCGCCTTTTTAGCCCCAGCGTAGCTCCTTTCTTGTGTGTTATTGCTAGGCCTGGGCGGTAAATTCCGTTCCGCTTGCGGAATTTGGGTAATTTCGCGTTCCGCGGAGAACGCGGAATTACAAAAAATTTCGCGATCCGCGGCTTCGCAGAATTTTTTGCTTGTTCGCGCTTTCAAAATGCGTGTTTGCAAGATATTTCTCCCCGAGCACGCAAACAGCATTCGCGAACAGGAAAAAAGCATCGCGAACGGGCGGAACAAGCAATTCCGCGTGTTCGCGGAACTTTTGCGTGCTTGCGGAGATTTTTTACCGTTTCGCGGAGCTTTACGTAGCGCGAGTACGCAAATTCCGCCCACCCCAAGTTATTGCCCCCTTCCCCTGCTCACTCAGCCGGTGTGCTGCCGCATGATTAGTGAGCCAGTGTTGTTTATATTCTTGTTCGATTTATAGCAGTTTGGGTAGGTAAGACCGTTTTACATATGAACACCACCTTCATTGTGTACAGGAAACCTTTAAGGTAACCCCGCTCTTTGCGTGAGTGCATGAGGTAAAATCATACAAGGTAAAGCTGCTTGGATAAATTCTTGTGCTGATATCGAAGGGCTATAAATCAGTAAGTGTGGAATTTCTGTACACAGATGAGAGTGCCGCTCTCCAGCTCCGTCGCTGTTCTTCTGTGATTGTTTGAGATTTAGTTTACATTGCCTGTAATAAATCTCCCAGTGATGCATTCTTCAATTACACCGGTGTCTAATCAGGTGTGTAGTTACTATCTCGCAGGTTAAAATTCTGGTGGGGTCGGCTTAGTCTTTCCTCCTTCTGGGGTTGATAAAATGAGCGCCACAGCGTCGGTTACTAGTAGCATTTGTAAAAGAGGTAGCCCACGGCCTCCACCCACATCTGGTGAGGCCACCACATATTTCTGCCTACTTAAAAGTCAGCTCGGGCCTGTTTCACTTGCCCGGGCCTCCAGCAGTTCGGCACAGCCAGACCTCTCCCCGTGCAGAGTGGGGTCTTTCATATGGCATCTTATGGGCCATGCCTTGAAATGCTTTTCCTGAAAGTTTATGAGTGGGCCTACCTGCATTCAAGGCCGAAAGACATTAATTCTTAGCCACTTAAAACTTCCCCGGGTCTGTCAGAAGCCAGTAAAGATTTTAACCAAAGCTACACGGTGATATACGAATCAAACCGCATCCGAATTTGTGGCCATCTGTATCCTTTTTATGGTTTTATTTTGGTGATTTATACAACACTGGCATCTCGTCTTACACTCACTTCCAAACGGCATACACACATTGGCATATGGAGGCAGCGGGTTAAAGTTTGGTGGCTGTATGCGCCGAGGTCGAAGTGGGTGGGATCTGTGGGGAACGACATGCCAGTACTTTTTAGTTTAACAGAAAGAAAGCAACCGTCCCGGCTGATTCCAAGGGTTTACATGCCTTTGGGGCGGGGAGGGGGCTCCTGTCCTGTGGAGTTACGGGCGGGACAGAGAGCTAAAGAAACAAGCATTTGCAATGCAATAGATCTCATATTACTTAAATGCAGAGCTATTGGTTATGCAAATGGAAAAGTAATACAGCGTGCCGCCATTGTTACAAAAGTAAATACATTGAAAAAAAACGCTGTTTGTCCGCCATATTACTTTTACATTTGCAAAGCCAATAGCTCTAAATCCAATTAATGCGAGACCTATTGCATTGCAAATGCTTGTTTACATTTATTTTTTATTTAGAGGGAAATATAGTATCCACCTGTCCTTAGCACGAAAGAACTTTCTGATGCCTTTGTTATGGAAGCTAAGATTCCGAAGCTGTAGAGCAGCCCTCCTCCACTTACAATTCTTAAGCGCACCTGAAACTGCTTATTGTGTCTGCGCTTTCTTGAAAGCTGCCATTAGTGATAGAAAAACTATGATAGGTTAATCATTTGAATTATATGTGTAATGTGGATTAGTATATGGCGTTTGGTTGAGATGTTTTGGTCTAACTTTGGGGGATAGTAGGAGCGCATAGTGGACCCTATCAGAGATTTTTGTTCTCTCTCCTTTCCCCTCACTCTTTTTTAAACCTCAGCCAAGCCCTATACGAGTGTAATGGGGTTTTAAAATTTGATCAAGATTTTTACTTTTTGCTCTTTCTAAGCATGGCTATTTGATGTACTGTTGAATCTTAAAGCTGTTCATATATATATATATTTTTTTTAAAACTGTTCTTAACCTAATGCAAGAATATTTTAAAACTTTTTGTGAGATTATGGTTACGTGTTAAATTTCTATGAACTTTTATGGTCTATTTTAATCAGACCGAATAAAGATAATGAATTGAAGTGAAGAAAGCAATTTAATTAAAAGGCATGCAACTGGCTTTAAAAATTACATTTTATTTATGTTCTTACTGCCTCTTCTGTAATTCTCTGTTAAAGAGTGCTGGTATTCTGTGTGCTCGGTTGAAGTAAAAGTTTAGTCCTTCTTCTATTTTTGGGAAAGTTCAGATTTTTGGCTTCAAATTTCTGATCACCCTACTTATACCAAAACCGTGAAAAATGCTGAGTAATGTGCCCCATAAAGGCCGATAACACTACTCAATGCAGATGCAAAACTGTATACTAAGGTGCTAACCAACAGATTGGAAGTCTTATTACCATATTTAATGTATTCATATTTCGTCAAACACAGCTTACAGAGTGATAACAATAACATCAGATTTGGTTGAAAACGCCAATTGTAAGAAACTCACATTTTCAGTTGATGGAGGCAGAAAATCTATGATTTTCCAGGAGAGAAAGTGAGATACAGGATTATGGCAAGCTGCATATCCACTGAGAAGCAATTAGGATGTTATGGTTGGAGATTGTGATTCTTAAAGGTTAACTGAATAAAAAATCAAGATTTTATGAAAGACAAAGAAGGCTAGCATTATGCATACATTTTTTATTCACTCCTTCTGAGCAGCACCTTTAAAAGTTTCCAACATAGAACTTTGAAACATCACAATGAACTAGAACTTTCAGTCCCACAAATACAGCTTGTCCTCCATCTTCTTCCTCTTTTGTTTGATTCTCCCAGATAAAACATGTTACTCTATTAATCTTCAATCTCATATCTTTTACCCAGTCTAGGTATCTGCAAAATAAATCAGATAAAACATGTACCCATGTCTAGTTACACTTTTGTCCGCCTAGGTAAATCTAAACAATTACCTCAAATTATTAAATATTTCCAAACACTCTTATCTATCCAGTTTCCCTTCCCACCAGAAACGTCCTCTTATACGGGAAGGGTGGGTGGGATAATGCTAGCCTCCTTTGTCTTCAATAAAATCTCTATTCTTTATTCAGTTAACCTTTAAGAATTGCAATTTTATGTCAAGACAGGAAGCTAGCATTATGTATGTTCAAAGTTTTTTAAGGCACAACTTGAAACATGTTGTAAAGCTTTAAATTAGAATTTTCAAAAAGTGTATGCTTTAGACAAATCTACTGCCTTTAATACGTCCTCCAATTGTCCCCCTGACCTAAATACCTTCATCTCCACATCTTCATCTGCACATCTTTTGTCTAACATTCTACACTCATATTCTTTTGAACACCTCGCCACGCACAGCTTCGGAATATTGTCAAAACATGGGTAAAATACTAAAACAGACATAGCCGTAGTCTTTGCCCATATTTAAAAAATTACTCCTTTTGGTTGGTAAAACCTACTAGATACTTCTAGAGTTCTAATATCAGATACTTCTCCTGAAAGAAATCAAACATAGTAAGGTTGTTACTTTCCAAGTCAATTCCCGTAGACCCAAGTACTTGTTTCCTGACCAATTTTTAAAAAAGTTTTAGTACTACATCAACATCCCATAAAGTCTGATACTTAGCTCTCAGTGGTTTTTTGACTCTAACTCCTTTCATCACTCTGCATACCTAAGGGCTTCTACCAATAGAAATCTCTTGAATCAAAAAATGTCCTGCCGCTATTGCCGACCTATAGCAATTAACAGTCTTGTATGATAACCCTTTCTCAAATCTTTCTGCAAAATAATTTGCCACTTCTATTTCATCTGCCTGTACGGGATTCAAATTTCTTTCCATGCACCAAATTAGCCATCCTGTCCATGCCCCTCGGTATCTCTTCCTAGCACCAGGGGCCCATGACTCATTGATTAAATCTGTAGCTGCTCCCGAAAGGCCTTAGAATCTTCCTGAATTCCTGATTTTTCCATACGAGAAGGTTGAGTAAACCTGCTAAAACTAAAGGGTGTTTTTCCTGCTCTACTCCCTTTAAAAGTCCTTCACACAACTGAATTAAATATCTAACAATGTTGGAAATGAAGCTTGAATTTTCCAAAACGGGGTCAACAGTACTATTTTGCATCTCTGTCTCCTCACATGAACTAGTACCCTCTGTATTATTGAGAGAAAGAGGGGGAGCATAACCCTTCATATTCCTCTAATCTTGTGTGAATGCATCTATCGCTATTGCACCTGGAACTGGTCTCCAACTTATGTAATCCTGTAGCTGCGTTGTCAACCTGGAAGCAAATAGATCCACTCCAAAGGGACCCAAAATCTCCAAAATTCCCTTAAATAAATCCTCCCTCAGTTTTCCAATCGCTGAAATCTATCAAATTCTTTGAATTCCAGCCTGCTATTACATTGTATTCCCCAGGTAAATATTCTGTTTTCAGGATAATTTTGTGTTCCAAACAAAACTTCAACATTTTCTGAATTAAGTCTAACAATCTCTTTTTTTGATCTGGTGTCTCCTAGTTTGTTGACATAGGTCACTGCCACTGTATTGTCCATCTTTAAGAGGACAGCCTTCTAACTGTCTTCTGAAACTCTGCAAGGCAAAAAAGCCTGCCCTAATCTCTAGACAATTTATGGGAGTCTCCCTTTCTACTGCATTCCATACTCCTCCTGTGTCTTGTCCTGAGCAAAAAGCTCCCCATCCTACAATGCTTGCATCTTATTCCAGAATGAAATCTGGTTTCACTCCAAATATCGCCCTTTCATCCCTTGCCTCCAAATTCTCCTTGCATTATTGCAATTCTAACTTTGTCTCCTGATTCAGGGTTACCCTGTCTCCATACCACAGACCTCTGGACAGACCCAACGTCTTCAACCGTTGCAGTGTCCTGGAAAGATCGCCTGTATCAATGACAATAACAGACCAATCACTTGAATCAACTCTCTCAACTGCACCTCCTCTTTCTTCAACAAGGCATTTACCTCCTGTCTTATCTTTTTTACCTTTTTCTCTTGGAAATTGTAATTGACAAACCATCTTATCTACTATAAACCCCAGAAATTCCAAATGTTGGGTTAGTGTAATAAACTGATATTTTCATGTGCACTATGAAACCCATAAATGCCAACAAGTCCTTCACTAGAACCAATGTTCTTTCAAGTCCTCCATATTCTGATCCATCAACAGAATATCGTCTAAGTAGATATTGTCATCCCAAAACCTCTTTCCTTTAGGAATCTCACACTGGCTTTAAAACTTTTGTATAACACCAAGGGGTTGCGGATAGACCTAACGGTAGACACTGAAACTGATATAAGATTCCTTTCCTCTGAATTGTAAATATTTCTGAGCTTCCTCCCTTATTGGAATTGTGAAATATGCATCTTTGAGATCATTTTCACCATCTTGCTCTTGAAGTATGTCTCGTAATAGATGGATTCCTTCCATCTTGAAATGTCTTTAAGATACCAGTTAATTTAAACTTCTTAAATTTATTACCGGACTCCATCCCTTGCCTTTTTTCTCTACAAGAAAAAGTGTACTAACAAAACCCTTTTTTTTGTTGCTTCCCATATAACTCCTTTTGTTAGCATCTGCTTTATTTCTTCCATTACAATGTCTACCAAATCTTTGTTGAACACCAATTTGTTTGGCTCTCTTATTTTGTAGGATCAATTCTGTTTATTAGCACAACCGTCATGAAGGATACACTGCATGCCACCTACGGCCTATCAGGGCTGGCTCCATTCACATGGCGCCATAGTTCGCTGTTAACAGCAGTAGAAAACCAAATGTGACAGGACTAAATTTAAACACGTTAAATGAAATTAGACAAAGAGCCAACAAAACCTCCTCTCCCCCCACCCTCCTTCCTTCCATGCTTCTTGCGAAAGGAGATACCAGCTGCAGTCAGATGACATGAGACAGGGAACCCTCTCAGTCAACATCAAGTAAGGCCCATCAGTTCCAGAGGTAGGAGTTTTGGGGATCAGTCGTAGGATTCGGAGTTAAGACGGGCATGTCAATTACCAAAATTCCATAGAAAGAATATGGATAAAAGGGGCCCACATCTCTGAATCATTGGAGTCCCCAGGAGTAACTGCCAAGGACAGCTTCTCCATTACCAAAAGGGACCATACTTGATGCAACCAGGCAGTATGGTCCGGTGCTTTAGCTGTGCCCCAGAGTGAAAGTATTACCCGGTGAGCTGCGTTCAGTGCGAGGGCCATTTGTCTCCCTTTAAGGGAGCGCAGTGGGAACGTCAGCACATTCGGCAGCCCCAAGAGAGTGTATGCCGGAAATCTTGGAATGGTAGTTTTGAAGGCCAGGTCAATGTCATCTAATACCCGCTCCCAATATCTAGTAAGTTTTGGACAATGCCATAGAAGGTGAAGCAAAGTTCCATCATTCCCACAGTAGTGTATGTCCTCCCACTCCTTATCTGAAAAGGATCTACCCATCTCAGCGTCCCATCTTCTCTGGCCCGGAGCTTGGTGACGAGGCCCATTCCTACCCAGGTGAGCATAGATCTCCAAGACCAGTCTCTTGTCATCTGCCATAAGTAACAACAATTTTTCAAATGTGGTCATCGTAGTTGTAGGAATGGGAAAAATTCTGCCTCCATCATGGAGTAGCCAAGTTTGAGTTGGTCGAACGGAAGGAGACCATTCAAATGAAACAGGCAGCCTAGGCGCTTACTGCTCCATCCACCCATCTGCGAAAGCCACTCTGTTCCATCCCAGGGGGAAAGTCAGGATTGGCAAAGAGAGGTGTCATGGGCAAGGGGAGGGGGTCAGGCCAGCTTTGACTGCCATCGCGTCCCATACCTTCAAGGCAGAGTTCATCACAGGTGAGGGGTATAGTCCCTAAGCTCTGTGCTGACGGGGAAGCCACATTTCCTTCCAAATTTGAGTGCCAGCCACGGCCTTATCCATAAAGACCCAGTGTTTCTCCGGAAGAGATCTATTCCACTCGATGAGGTAGCGGAGCTGAGAGGCTTGATAGTAGCGTGATAGTAAGGGTACCGCCAGCCTGCCCTCCGCCTGGTACATAAGGTGTTTCTGCAGTTGAGGCTTCTTACCACCCCATATGAAGTAGTTAATGTCAAGTTATAGAGATCAAACTGCGCCCAGAGGCAGGGTCAGCGGTAACGTTTGGAAGATGTAGGGGATATGGGGAAGGATGGTCATCCTAACCGCCGCAATCCGTCCTATCCAGGACAAGAGCAGGCTGTTCCATATTGCAAAGTCTTTGCAAATCTGTGCGGCCAAGGATGCATAGTTTGCCGCTACAGTCTTCGGGAGCATTCATGCCAAATAGAGGCCCAGGTACGAAAGGCCCTCGGTTATCCACTCAAAGTAAATTGTGCTTTCAAAACGTGCTCAGTCTCTGGGGTAACCGTAAGGTTTAAAATCTGCGATTTCTGCATGTTAACCCATAGCCCTGAGATCGAACCAAACGCTTGGAGCTCCGCAACGGTAGCCGGGAGGGAAGTCAATGGTGCTATGACCGAGAAGATAATATCGTCGGCGTATAAACTGATCAGATGGTGGCCCGGGCCAAACGGGATGCCTAAGGCAGTGGGGTTGTCTCACAGTTTTTGCACCAATGGCTCCATGTATAACGCAAAACAGAGAGGAGAGAGCGGGCAGCCCTGGCGGGTGCCCCAACAGATAGGGAAGTAGTGGGACCAGATTCCATTAACCCTCACCGCTGCTCGGGGATCGCTATAAATACACTGAATCCACTTCCGGAATCTTTTGCCAAAGCCAAGCCGCTTCAAGGTCTCGAACAGATAAGGCCAGTGCATGCGATCAAATGGTTTCTCTGCGTCAATAGAAAGCAGTAATGCCTCTTTACATGACCAATGTACCCTGGCAAATGCGTTTGGTATTATCCCTGCATTGTTGCGAGGGAATAAAGACTGACTGATCCGGATCAATGAGTCTCGGCATAAGGGGATTGAGACGGTGAGCCAGGACGCTTGCAAAGAGCTTCGCATCTATGTTCAGCAACAAGATGGGCCTATAAGATTCACATAAGGCGAGGTCTTTGCCTGGCTTGGGGATCACTGAGATGGAGGCCTCCAGCACAGACTCCGTCAGGGTGCCCGAATCAGAGGAGTTCAAAAGACGCATGAGTAGAGGCGCTAGGTCGGAGCAAAAGGTTTTGTAGTACGAGGAGCTAAAGCCATCTGGGCTTGGAAATTTGAAGAGTTTCAGCCGGGCAGTAGCCGAGATCATTTCTTCAATGCGGATGGGCCGGTCTAGCACGTTTGCCTCAGTAGCTGGTAGGGGAGTAAGAGAAAAACCTTCGAGGTAATCCCGGCAGTCAGCATTCGGCCCCTCCGCCGTGGAGTACAATAAGGCATAAAATGCCTGAAAGGCCGCCGTGATACCCTCAGGATCCCTAACCACTCCTTTGGAATCCATAGCGATGGCTCGGACGAACTAGCATACTGCTTGCTGCGAAGTCGTGCACTAACATGCAGCCACTCCGATTGTTACCCAGATAGAATCTATGTCTGAGGTGCAGCATAGCATATTCAGCCCGGTCAAGGTCTAGCCGCCGTAGCTACAAGCATTCCTTCTCCAGTTCCCGCCATACCCTGGGGGCACCCGACTGTAGTGCTAGAGGCATTCCTATGGTTTGAAACCACGTGATGACCTTTGACTACCTTCATTTTAATTGACTTTTGGTGTTTTACTTTACTCTAGCCTGAATTTATGTCCTGCATATGCCTTTTTCCCTTGAAGATTTCTTCCGTGTAAAGTGGGAGCTGTCACAGAGTAGAACAGCCTTGCCAGGAACAGAACGTGTGGGATGTGCATTTGAAAGCATGAGAGAGAGAGGTGTGGAATGTACTTTTTGGTCTCGAAGTGCAGTGTTATGAGCGGTGGTGCACAAATGTGCATTGTGTTGTACATTGAGAGTTGAAGTATGTGATGTTATAGGCAGTGGTGCTCAAATGTGCATTCTGTTGTACATTGGGAAGTATTATGAAGTCCTTACTATTGGCTTTGACATGCCCTCATCCCATCTTGAATCCTGACTCTGTCTTGCTAGAGCTTTCTGCGCGCACAGCCAGAGTACTCAAGTTGTTTGGGTTATTCACGTTCAAGGTTGTTTTGTGTTCTGCTGGATGGAGGCTTTCGTAAGCTTCACTTGGATAATGTGTGGGAAGTGTGCTTGGTGCCTTTCAGAGCAGAGATTGTTGTTGCCAGAGAAATGGCCTGGCAACAGTTTTTCGTAACAGAAGGAAGGGGGCGAGGTTTCTAGAACCTTCACCTTAGGTTGAGTAAAAGGTATTAAAGGCAGTGGATCTTTGCAGCTAGTGGGAGCTCAGTTGTGGGGCAGACGTGTCGTCACAATAAACTTGGGATTTGGGTCCCGGTCGCGAGTCCTGCCTGGCTGTCAAAGGGCTCTTCCAGCTTGAGTTGGCAAGGATGTCGAGTGAACAACCGGTTAGGTGTTTTCTTTGAGTATTGACCTTGTGATGTGTGTGAGTGACTTTGTATGCACATCCAAGTCTCCAGTGATTATAATCATCTGAGGTGTTTTCATTGTGATGTGTGGGTGACTATGTGCACATTCAAGTCTCCCTTCAGTGGTTGTAATCATCTGATGTATTTAGTGTATATATCTTTCTGATTTCTTGCAGGACGTCCAAAATAACTTGCTTATTCTTGTGTTCATTATTATCTATGCATTTAACAGTTGCATTTGCCAAGTGTGTTATTATTGCTTGCATATATATCTATATACATTTGAATGTTGTTTATTTGACATCTGGGAAAGCCTTTCTGTTAGAGAGCATTGCATAAATAAAACCCCAAGCCTTATTCTGAAAAGAGAGTCTTTGATGTGCTTCATTTTATAAGGTGAAATCCCTGTCCAGGGGGTGTGGTGTTGTGTCTATTGCTTCGTCGTGTTTGAGCCACTGTGTGGTATTCTGTATACTCTGAGAGGGCGAAGCAAGACACCGACCTCTTATGAATAGCCTCTAGCTTGGAGACTCGCCTCTTTAGGTCTCCCCGCTTGGCACGTCGCCTACGATCCTCGGCCACAGCAAGAGCAATAAGCTCTCCGCGGACGACCAACTTTAGGGCTTCCCACACCGACGCTGGTGACATCTCTCCCTTATCATTAGGTGCCAGATAGTCTTTAAGCACTGCTCGAATCGCATTTACCGTGGTGGGAGATTGAAGCATAGCATCCCTAAGTCACTGGCCCGGAGTCCAAGGTGGGGAGGAAGGCAGCTGGAGCGTTAGAGTTATAGGTGTGTGGTCTGAGAGGGAGCGGGGCTCAATAGTGGTCTCTGCTACCCGGTCTAGTAAAGCTGGGGTAGCTAAGAAGTAATCAATTTGGGCGTACATCTTGTGTGCAGCAGAGAAAAAGGCATAGGGCCAGATGTACGACCATTAAATTTAGCGAGTCCCAAATTGCGCAAAATGCGACTCGCAATTTGCGACTCCCTAATCTTAATGTACAACAGTGTCTCAGACACTGTTGGCGATTCCCAATGGGGTCGCAAATTGCATGCCTCATGAATATTAATGAGACTGTCGCAATTTGCCACCCCATTGGGAATGGCTAGCACTCCCAGGGATGGTGACCACCATGTCTGGGACTGCTTTTGAAATAAAGCAGTTTTTTTTAAAAAATGCAGCCCGTTTTCCTTAAAGGAAAACGGGATACATTTAAAAAACAAAAATGAAACTTTTCCATTTAATTTTTTAAGTACAGGCAGTGGTCTCTTTGACCACTGCCTGCTCTTAAAAAATATTAACGCACACACTCACAAAGGGGAAGGGGTCCCCTTCCCGTTTGCGAGTGGTTTACCACCTACTTGAAGTTGGTGGTAAACTGCGAGTGTTTTGCAACCCCAAATGCGGTCACAAAACAACAGTACATGGCATAGTGACTCGCTATTAGGAAGGGACGCCCCTTTCTAATAGCGAGAGTCGCAAATGCTATTTTGCAAGTCCGTGACTAGCAAAATAGCATTTGTACATGCCTGGAACCTTTTTTGCGGTTGCAAACGGGCCAATCTCCCGTTTGCGGCTGCAAAAAAGGGTTGTACATCTGGCCCTTTTCCCTATCCCTAGGGTGCAACCAACGCCACAGATTGTGTAGCCCGCAGTCTGCGAGCCAGCGAAGGCCCTCGGGTGAGAAAGCTCTGGTCTGTACAGATCTCTGACCAGAACAATCCAACCCCAAGTCCATCACCAAATTCAGATCCCCCCGATGACCACAGACACAGCTTGAGCCTGAAGAACTCCAGCCAGAGAGTCTGTCAGGAAGCTCTCCTGTTGCTCGTTAGGTACGTAAACATTGGCAAGGGTAAAGTGATAGGTGGCCACCCGCATATGTAAGGCCAAAAGACGACCCTTTACCTCTGCTATTGTATCTAATACCTCTCCCATGAAATGCTTAGAAAAGAGTATGGCGACCCCTCCCTTCTTATTGGGGCTAGAGGACCAATATTGCTGCAGGAATCGCCTGGACTGCTTCCTGTGAACATCCTTAAACATCAGGTGAGTCTCATGAAGGAGACAGATGTCCCCACCTATGTGTTAAAGGAGTGAAAGGACAGCTGTTCGTTTAGTGGGGTTGTTTAAGCCGCAGACATTGAGGCTTAGCAATTTAAGCTCCATAGAGATGGTGGGGGCAGTCATCGCTCCGGGCAGGCCACTCGCCGGGGCAAATCAGGCAGTGAGAATCGATGAGCAGACTCCTAAAACGAAGCCAAGGACCACTGGACAAGGCATTTCCCATGGGTATGTGCATGAGAAAGGTAAGGAAGGAACCCTAAAAAAAACAAATCCCCAACAGTAGGAAACAGTTAAAGAAAACTGATAAGTAGTCCAACAAGCATGAAAACAGTAGCAAGAGGGTGGCATCGGCAGGAGCGTCCATTAGCATATCCTAAGTAGGCCTTGTCACCCGCCCCTTCCCTCTGAATCCTACCCGCCGGAATATGACTGACCATCCACCCTCTCTGGATCAGGGTCCGGCAATGTCCGGCCTGTCCCCTGGAAGGGAGCGAAAAACAGCTGCACGCTCCCGTGCTATAGTATCCAAATCAGAACGGAGGCCCTCAGGAGTTGATCTGTGGTGGGCCCTGTGTCATCCACGTGCAGCTAAACAGTTTTGGGGGTGGGGGGGGCAGGCGATGACCCTTGCTGCGATTGATTGATGCCAAAGACCTTGCAAGCCTCGGAGAGCAACCGGAGCTGAAAGGTCTTATCCTCCAAGTGAAAGAATAGTCAGAAGGGATGGCCCCAGGAGTAGGGAATTCCAGCGTTCCATAGGTCTGCCGTTACAGGCTGAAAATCCCTTCTTTTTTGCAGGGTGATCATTGCTAAGTCCTGATAGAGCTGGGGAGTGTGGCCCCGGAACTGCAGTGGCTGGACATTGCGTGCCTTGCACAGAATGGCCTCCTTAATTTTGAAATCATGGACACAAACCAGGATCTCAGCTGGCGGTTGCTTCGTTGCTCTTGGTGGCCCAACTTGATGGCACCTGTCACGCTGTATCTCCTCTTCCTCCGGGGAGTCCAGGACCAAGTGAAACAGCACTTGGACGTATTCGTCAAGATCAGACCCCTCAGAGGCAGTCGGTACCTCCCGAATGCTGATATTATTCCTCCTGGACCTGTTTTCCAGGTCTGCCGCATGAGCTTGTAGGTCAATCTGCTGCTCCTGCAGGCGGAGTACTTCCTGCTGTAAGCTCTCAATTTCTTCATCATTCGCTGTGTAGTCATTCTCCAGGGCAGCCACACGTTCTCCCACCTGATCCATGTCTCTGCATACCTCCCTCAGGTCCGATGAGAGGTCCTTCTTCACTGCCTGGAGGTCTTCGCGGAGGGAAGCAAATAAGGACTCCAAGAATTCACAGGTAACGGGGCTCTCAGAGGCCGCACCACCACTGCCAGAGCCCGACTCCTCTGCTTCCGGTCGCTCCCCCGAGGCCCTCCCAAGGGGCCTTAATAAACATGTCCCGTAGTGCGCAGTCCTTTTTGGTCTTAGTGGAGGCCACACCTCTGAGATCCGCCGGGGGGGGGGGTCTGCGAAGAGACAGGTATTGCAACCGGTACCTCCAGCCTGGACCCCATAGGAGGGCCGGATCACTCCAGTCAGCCTTGTGCCAGACCTAACCCCTCTGTGGCAGCGAGTTCTCCACAGTGAATGCAGGAGGGCCCAGAGCCTCAAAGCATTTCACTGTCCCCGGAGTCCTGCTGGGCCAGTCACTGCTGCTGGCCCAGGTACGAAATTCACTGCTCCAGCGAGAAGAGGCCGCCCTTATTGCTGGTCACAGCTCCACAGCTCGGCTCCGTTCCTCAGGACGGCCTGAGAATCTCATTATGGCCTGTAGTTCGGCGTTCTGATTCCCCGCAGTAGGGATGCTGTTCCTCCAGTGCTGCGGGGCCAGTAGCCCACAAAAGCTCTGCTCAGGGTGCTCAAAGAGCCTCGACCGCCACCAACACACCAGGACCCCACCGAAGACCAGCCTCCAGGTGGTGCTCTGCGCCTTTCACCACTGTCCAGTCAGGGGGCCAAGACCCCGGTTGCTGAATGTAAGCAACGCAGCAGGGCACCGGCCGGGAGAGGTTCCGCTGCACAACAGGGGCCCGGGGGCCATCACCAAGAGGGCACAAAGCTCCGGTTGCAAGTCCCACAAGGGCCGGGGATCTCACGGCTCCAGCCCTGGAGGGACTCCTCTCCGGCCGCCGACGTGCTTTGTCTCTACGAGAGCATCCGATCGTCCAGCCCGGTCCGACCGGTGCCCGCAGGTCGCCTCCGCTGCTGGTCCAGGTCGTCTGTAGGCACAGGCTGTCCCCCAACTGAGAACTCCAGCGGGTGGGGCCTGGAAGTAGTGCAGTGGTAGCGGCGAGGACGGAGCAACACACAAGCACGTCAACTCAAGCCGCCATCTTGGCCAGGCCCGGCTCTCTTACTTTTAAGGTTTGAGTTGTAAACTCTGTTGATAATCTTTTACTGTTTTTTTTTAAACCCAAACATCCTTTGCTATCTTGTTTCCAATGATCTTGGGACAATTTTAGTTCTTTCTCCCACCTTTAATGGGGTAAAACCAGTAATTGTCCTCCTACTCACCATGTCCTGAACTAGATGGTTTGCCTGGCTGAAAGGTTGTCCTCTCCTTCCAGCCCAGTCCAGAAAAACTATTTCCATTAAAGACTCTATTCATATTGAATTGGGCTTTATCTAAGCTAGTAAATGTCTGTACGTACTTTCCTAAGGATTTCACCATGAGCTTCTCAAAAAGAAAATAGGCCTTTGGCATTGTCACTCAATTCTTTTGTGGCCAAATCACCCACTTTTTGGGTTTATGCACATTAATATTGATTTATGGCTCTCTGCCAGGAGACCCGCATTGGCATTGCCCAGAAAAACATATTGCGCATTGGTACCAGCCCCTGAGGTAATTATTATTCAGGTCATTTCCTTTAAGGTATGCATCTTGCACTCTAGTGAACATGCTTGCAAATGGCCCTAGAACATCTGAAAGCCTTTCTTGGCATTGTTTGAGAAACCTTTCTAATCCTTTTCTAGGATCTCGCCCCATTTTAAATGAGTAAGTGATCAGGTCAGGATACAGATTCGGAATCATCATCACTTTGTCATCGATTATTGGCTGAGAACACTCAGCTCGCATAATATTATGTTTGTCTTTTTCTACTTGGTTCCCTCAACCAATTTCCAAATGTAATCGAATACATGGCCTAAAGGCCACAGTTCCTTCCCCTAGGGTGTCATATACCACATGTGTCTAAGAGATATTTCCCCATTGGATCTGTCACTTTCTTTTCTTTTGTTTCCTTATCAGTCATTTCCCAAACTCATCGCCAATATTATCATTATAATCCAGATCAAGTATGTATTTATACAAATTAGATCTTCTTCCTCTTAATTCCATCTCATCAGTGCTTGACAGCCTTTTCTGCATAACGCTCCGGACACCTTATCCCTCTGAGCCGCCTAGGACTCCTTTCCTATTGGATGTAACCTCCATGTGTTTCCCCTTTTTTACACATTTTCCTCCTGGGCCTCTTTGCCCCTCATCGTCATCCGGGATAGAGAAATATTCCTCATCATCTATATGGACTGTCTCTCTTTTATTTTATTTTTTCATTAACATTTGTTTTATAGAGTCTTGTACACCAGTACCCTACTCCTGGGAAACTATATTTTGTATTAAGCTCTCTTGGCTATTCTCTACTCTTCCTTCTTCTTCCATTTTTTGTTAAAATGTAGTTATTTATTGTATATTAGACACTTCAATCCTTTGCCGTTACTCAGGCTCTCCCGAGCGCTGTGTTGCTAAGCAAAGCGCTTCACACGCTTAGTTCCTTGAGAAAAAAGGCAAAATGCTGTGAAACATGCTCTACCCCATGTAAATACTTTGTATTAACAGACGTTGCTAGGCAACGCTTGTCACAATACGCTTGCACTGCGTGTAAGCGATTCCATTGGCTTGTAATTGGCGATGCGTAGCTCCCTCTCAATATGGTGGTGATGCATCGTGAGGGCCCCTCTAGTTTTTTTGTTTTTTTTATCTCCAAGAACAAAGCCGAACGGTTCTGGGATCACCGTGTGAGGCTCAACTGAAACAGTATGCCGATTGTATCTGTTCCTCACACAGCTTCCCGTGCATGCCTTAACCGAAACAGGAATGTATATATTTTTGAAACCGTAATTCTTATAAACTAAATATTAAAGCAAGCATCACCAAGCATAAGACAGTGCTACATCTAGTTACCATTTAAATCATAACAACAATTCAATATGTTTGAAACCTAACAATAATAAAAAATCCACTGGCAATAAGCTCACAAACCCATAAATTGGGTTAATACAAACACAAAAAACACATACAAACCATAATTTAAATAATCTCTATGAAGTCTGTTAAATAATTTTAACTAACATATTCAAGAGTAATAATTATCGGCTCAGAAGCAGCAAATAAAAGCGGAAGAAGATGGAGGACAAGTTGTATTTGTGGGACTGAAAGTTCTAGTTCATTGTGATGTTTCAAAGTTCTATGTTGGAAGCTTTTTAAAGGTGCTGCTTAGAAGGAGTGAATAAAAGTTTTATGCATAATGCTAGCCTCCTGTCTTGACATAAAATCCAATGGCTTCTCCATACAAAGAGGCAGTAGGCAGGGGCACCCACTATGCCCTTTGCAATTTGTACTAGAGGTACATAGGCGCATAGTGACGTTACAGGGATTCCATTGACAGAGGCAGCAACAAGCTTTGTCTCTTTGCTAAAAATGCCCTCCTCTCCCTGACATTCTGAAACATCGCTGTTCAAGGTGCAAGAGGAAATGGGTAAGTTTAAGAAAGTGTCAGGTTTCAGCTCAACACACAAAAATCTATGGATCTTAGTCAGTACTACCAGAAATAGTGAACAGTCAGGGATGCTGGCAAGGACTGGTGGCAGGGTAGACAAAGTAAGCTGAATATTGAGTACAGAGCCGCCCATGATCACACAGAGAGTCATAGGAGAAAAGGGATCCAAAGGGCAAGTGAACAAGAGAGTTAAGGCCCAGAAAGGACAGGCACTCAATAGGCAATTTGGCATTTACACCGATACAAGATGAAAAAAAAGGCACATGGGCGATGCAGAAACAAACCATTTCGGAATCTTTTGATTTCTCCTATATTGTTTCACCGTATGATGTGAAGCAGCTAGTTTCGATTTTTTTAAGTGCTTAATTATCTTGGTGTGAGTTTCCTTCATTGTGCCCGTTTTTCCTCCAATATTGTGTGTTTTTGCTCTCTCACGTCAAGAAATATCTAGAATGCTTGTAAATGGAAAAACAGATATTTCCCTGATTCTCCTGCCAGACCTCCATGATTACATTTCCGTATGTTGGCGAGTGTGTTGTTTCAAACAATCAAGCAATCCAATTCCTGAGGGTTTGTTGTTTAGCGGTCGATGAAATGCTCTTTGTTCTTCATTGTAGTCACTGTCGGCGAGATCGTTGGTGATAGATGTCATTTTTGATTTAATATTGCACCTTAATGAAAGATTAGCAGTGACTTAGGCAAGCTGTGTTTTTTTATGTATCCACCTATTTTTAACAAACTGTCATCATAACTTGAAACATGGTCGAAAATAGGGCATAACAAACTGCAATTCCTTAAATAACTTCCAAGTGTACTCACGTCATCTGTAAACCATTACAGAGCTCTAAGGTTTCCCAGTTCCATGCTGCGAGTAGCTTATCAGCACCAGATCGCTTTTTGTTTTTTTTTATATTCTGGGACTTGTAGTCCTGGGTTTATGTTTTAACAAGCATTTGCAATGCAATAGGTCTCGCATTTACGAGAGTTTGAGCTATTGGCATTGTAAATGACAATGCCTTTTATTTATGTGTTTGTTTTTAAAACATAAATAAAAGGCATTGTCATTTACAATGCTAATAGCTTAAACTCTCACAAATGTGAGACCTATTGCATTGCAAATGCTTGTGTTATTAAAGCTGCCTTTCTTTTTCAAACCAAACCCCAATTATTTTGCCGCTGTAAGAGGCAAAAAATATGGTGTCTTTTAGTAAAATTTAAAAATTCCATATTACTGAGTCAGATATGCTGGAAGGGCTGGGACAGTGTCAGTGGCACGGGAAGTCCTGCTTAACGTGCAGCTCACTGCCACTGTGAAATACGAACAAATATGGTGGCTTTTTAAAAAAAATAAAAGGAGATACAGTATTAGCAGCAGGGCAAGTCGTACTTCACGTGCAACTCACCGCCACTGTAAAAGGTGAAAAATATGATGCTTTTGATGCTTTAGTAAAAATAAGAAATTCCTCGTTTCTGCAACGTATATACCGGAAGAGCTGGGATAGTGTCAATGGCACAGCAAGTCCTGATTTACCTGCAGCTGACTGCCACTAGCCCATTTCATTTTTCTAACATTTGCCTCCTGATCCCAAGATTTGTGACTGGGTGATGGTGTTGTGCATTACGTTAAACAGCATATCTGTCCAAAGGGAGAGGCTAGCATACATTATAATAGTCCCGAAACTACCATGCAATGGCCTGTTGCATATGGTTAAAAGAAGAAAAACTTGTCAATAAAAATGAAGCAAAAAGAGCCTGTAGAGCGATTAAGCTGAGTGTTAGACACAGTAATACCTTTGGGTTGAGTTTGCGCTATACGAGCCTGGAGAGTGAGCTGCAGCGCTCCTAATGTATGCCGGGATGGTTAAATGCGCTACAATACCTTCGGGTTGAGTTTGTAGAGAGCAAGTAGCGCTCCAAATGTGTGGCAGGACAGTCACAAGCGCTGCAACACTTTTGGGTTGAGTTAGCACAGGAAGAGAGGAAAAGTGGGACAGGGCGAGGGGAGGAAGCTGAGGGGAGGGTGGAGGAGAAGTGGGTGTTAAAGAAGGGAGGAGAGCTGGGATGACGGCGGACCTAGCCCTGCAGCTGCGTCTGGTTACATGCTGGCACTAGGAAGATCCTGCTCTCACAGCCTGGGGAGCGAGCCCTCTCACCCCGCAGAGCACTCAATAGTGTCCAGGAATCAGCTGCGCAGAACATGCAGCGAGAGGCCGACTTGCGCATTTTATTCAGCTTGCTTGTTGACCTCAACAAAAATGGCCGCCGGCCCGCCCCTATCCCTCCCCCTACCTAAAACACACGATTGTGCTGGTGGGCGCTTTACCATCTAGGCACAACGGCCATATTAAGGATCGTCGAGTTTAATGCTCCACATAATCAAAGTGCAGCGTTCGTCCTTTTCTCCCACACAAATCGACACTGGAGCCGACCCTAACATGGCTGCTGAATCAGGATACTATGCGCTTACACCTGGCGGCCCAGAGTCCTTGCGATTTGTATTCTGCCAGTCTCCGCCGTTATAGTTGAGTACATTTCTGCACTTATTGTGCTGGCCCAGCGAGGTGTTGTGTAGCTCTAATGACAACAACTTTTTGTTGTCAAAGCTCCACCGTAAATGAACATGTGACGTGTGTCCAAATTCCAAAGCCTCTCTTGAGCAGCACCGAGCCGCTACACCTCCTCTCCTGCCGTGCATAAATAAAGGGGCGCAGCCTCCTGAAGCACCCCCATGCTGAAAGATGAAGCCCGGCATCTGTGAAGCGAGTGCCACGCTGTTGAAGAGAAATACCTAAACATTTGTGTGAAGAGCCATAAGGTCACATCGTAAAACGCATTTAAAAGTTTACTTAACTACATTGTATAGCCTGGCGGCCAAGAAGCGGGCGCCGTGCTAATAAAATCCGCACACGCACCAACAGACCTGCAACCCAAAAAAAAGCACTCGCAAGGGACGGCAAAAGTCCAAATTAAACAAGCGCAGTCCCTAAAGTGAAAGAGGACTGCGCTGCAAATAACAAAAAAAAGCTGTCGCCATTGCGCAAAGGCAACCGCTTGTTTATATTTTCATCGCGCTTTCACTTTAGCGCGATGCAAAAATAAACACGCGGCCCGTCCTTGCCAAAGGCGACTGCAAAAACATAGTGCATACAGACTAATGAAGGAGACCGTGTAACGCCGCAAGTAAACGATCGAGTCCGGATCGGCCGTCCAAAAATGAGACAGGGCGGTAACAAAGAAGCCTCATTTTCAATGACAAGCCAGCGTTTACCATAAACGATGACGCCAGCCAATGAAAATGATGGGCGGGGCTTCAACTCCACTTCAGAAATCTCCACTAAGACAATATGCCTCGCAGAGCGAGCAGCGCATGCGCGCTGCAACGCTAGGCGAGACCTAAAAAAGGACTGCAGATCTCACTTTGCAATGAAAAATCGGGCCTGTGTGAGATACTCAGGCATGGAAGGGGGCAATTTGAGAGCTCTGCTGTTGCCTCAAAGCCAGAGCTGGCTGCCAGTGTGACCCATCACATTGGGTCACTTGGTACCTAAGCTTTTCAATGCAGCGTCTTAATGACATCAATCATGTTATCAAACATATGCACAATTGAATTGTTTTGTAACATGATTGCATGTTGTTGTTTCCGAGTGAAGGCAGCGTCCGTCTGGAGGTTAGATTTCTGAGACTGTGTAAAGTAAACTATTTAAAAGTGTTCCCAATATACATGATGCGCACATCCCATAATGCACTTCTCGCTGTGTATAATCTTTCTCGTTTTACAACTTTGTGCTGATGTATGGATGTGTTTATGTTGGAAAATGGAGTCCCTGGGCCAATGAAACGGTTGTAACTTTCCTGCCTCTAAAGGTTCAAAAACCCAATGAATAGAAATCTTCAGTGGTAAAATGTGACCTTCGCAAAGACAGCTTCACTTCCCAGAGATGTATGACTGTCCCACAGATGCTCACCAACATGTACCGTATGTAAGGTACGGAAGCAGGGCCTTATTATCTTGAATACATCCCCGAACCGCCCTTATGACGGACGGCCTCGCTCGCTACACTCGCCATCACTCATCCTGAACTTTTACGCCCCACAATTTTCAAATGTCACCAATCACCACTGCCAGGACAGACATGCAATATATATATATATATGCCATGTCACAATAAACATAGAAAAGTCACTAATAGATACTATAAATACAATGTCCATTTTCAAAGCGCGTTATGTGATCAAGACCACAGGCTTGTGGTCGAAACGTGTCATCCTGACATGCTAAGGCAATAAACTGATTCATTGTATCTTCAACTGGAGTCTGTGCCCTTGTTTGGCCCGCTGCGGTTGTTCACTGGGATTCTGGTCGCCAGTAAGTAGTTATAGTTAGTACCTATATCCATAGGAAGAGCGTTTTTTTATTCACCAATAACTTTGGCATCGTTTGACGAATCCTCGCGAAAACTTCAGCTGCTGTCTTGCAAGTTTCGGGGTGATCCGTCAAGCGGTGGCAGAGAAAAAGGGGGTCCCAAAACACTTTTTCTCCATGTTAATTTCCATAGGAAACTTTAGACACGGCTACAGCCCGAACTGCTGAACGGAATTACACCAAATTTGGCAGAAAGGCAGCTCTTGGTCCAGAAAGCACTCTTTATGTTAAATGGTGTAAATCCGTTCAGTAGTTTCGGAGAAATTTACAGATTTCTCAGATATACAACTGTGGCCGCGGTGGATCTGCGACCCCTCCCGATCTCTTGCCTGAGATCTGATTGGCTGCCAACACTTCAAATCAGGAAGTGTTGACAGCCATCTTGTGACTCGGTTGAACCGAGTCACAAGGAAAAACTTTTTTTTTTAAAGAAAAGGGGGCAGGGTAGAAACACCCTGACCCCCTAGGGCTGTTCAGGGGGTCCCACAGGGACCCCTGGGCCAAAACAAGCATTTTTTTAAAAACAAAGCACAGTCTGCTGCGCTTCATTTAATTTAGACCCCCGAGTGGGCCAGGTCCCGGGGGCAATACAAAACTATGATGGGGGCCCTGCGCTGGCCCCCCACAGCCCCGGGGACCGCCACCTCCCCGGGGCTAATATGGTAAAATGCAGGGGGCCCGGCGCCCCCCCACTGCCCTGGGGACCATCACATCCCCGGGGCTTAAGATTTGTTGGAGGGGGCCAAGTGGACCCCTCGTGGAGCCGTAAATGGCCCTGGGGACCGCCACCCCCCAGGGCCGGCTCCAGCAATGCCCCGGGGTGCCAACCCCTGGGACATTGCAGGTTGCTATGGCTTGGCAGGAGCACTGCTCCCACCATCCCATAGCAAAAAGTGTGCTCTGGTCATGGAAGCGAGAGCAGTAAAAATGCTCTCGCTTCCATGAAGTGGAGCAGAATTGCTTTTGGACAGAGGGAGCTGCATGGCAGCAGCTCCCTATGTCCAAAAGCAATGCCAGCACCCGCAGGAGGCAGGGAGCCGGAAGGGACCGCAGGGATCTTGTGGCTCTCCCCGCTGTCCCCAACGACCTGGCCATGCCCCGGGGGATGGGGTCCCCGGGGCGATATCGACCCAGGGAAGTGGGCCACGCTGGCCCCCCTCCCCATTTAAGAAAAAAAATTGTTGAAGGCCTGCCCAGGGGGATGGGGTCCCATGGCCGAAATAAGCCTTGGATGGGGGACCCTCAGCCCTCCTCCATTTGTAATTTTAAAAAAATAAAGGCCGGGCCATGGGAGATGGAGTCCCCGGGGCCGAAATCGGCCGGGGGGCTACGCGTCCCCCTCCCATTTTTTATATAGAATTTTTTTTAAAGGATCTGGTCCCAGGGGATGGGGTACCCAGGACCCAAAATCGTCCAGGGAAGGAGGCCACGTGGCCCCTCCTTCCTAAAAAATATATTAAAAAAAAGCTGCGACTCACGGGAGGCCCCGCCCTCTTTCTCCACTACTTTGCAAAAGTGCCTCCTGGCACGCTCCTGGTTTGGGGACGAAGCCCCCTGGGCTGATGAGGGTCCTTAGGGGCCACAAAGACCTCCTGTTACCTCCAGTAAACCCCACACAGCCGGATTGCTGAGAGGTGGTCAGAGGCCACGCCCTTTTCTCCACCACTCTGCAAACGCACCTCTCCGTGCACTGCTGGTGGGGGATGACGACCCCTTGCCTCCTGAGGGCCTCAGGACTAAAGGGGACTTCATCATCCAAACAGTAGTGTGTCAGAATGCGTGTTTGCAGAGTAGTGGAGAAAGGAGGCGTGGCCTGCTATCAGATCTCAACAATCCTGCTGTATGGGACTTACTGGAGGTAATAGGAGGGGTAGGTGGCCCCCAAGGACCCTCAATAGCCAAGGGGACTTCATCCCTCTACTAGTAGTTCGCCAGATGGCGCTTTTGCAGAGTGGTGTAAAAAGGGGGCGTGGCCTACTATTAGATCTCAGCTATCCTGTTGTATGGGACTTAGTGGAGGTTATAGGAAGGGTAGTTGGCCCCCAAGTACGTCCTTGGGGGCTAACTACCCCTCTTGTTACCTCAAGTAAGTTCCACACAGCAGGATTGCTGAGAAGTTGTCAGAGGCACGCCCCTTTTCTCCACCACTCTGCAAACGTGCCTCCTGGCACACTACTAGTTGGGATATGAAGTCCCCTTGGCTCCAGAGGGACCTTGGGGGCCAAGAAGCCCTCATGGTACCTCCTGTAAGTCCTACACAGCGGAATTCCAGTGAGATGGTCGGAGGCCCTGCCCCTTTCTCCACTACTCTGCAAATGTGACTACTACTTTAAAAACCATAGAAATTCACTTAACAAACCAAAGGTTACAGGGACTTTATAGTTAGGAATTAACAATTAAAAAACCTTAAAAATTCACTGAAAAAACAAAGGTTACAGGGGTGGTATAGTATGGAAATGGAATTAAAAAACCTTAGAAATTAACAGAAAAAACAAAGGTTACTGGGACGTTATAGTTAGGCTGACATTTCACTCGTATAAAACCAGAGAATTCAGCCGTTATTGTTAGCTGATTTAACTATATTTCACGCCCCCGCAATGCACTGCTTATGACCTTACATATTACATCACTCATGACTTGGTCAGTGACATCACTGATGACATCTCAAATGGCATCACTGATGACATCACTGATGAAATCATCCACAGAATCTCTGACGCGCCGTCTCAGAATTTCTAAGGTTTTTTAAATGCTAATTCCTAACTATAACGTCCCTGTAACCTATGTTTTCCTCAGTGAATTTCTATGGTTTTTTAAGTAGTAGTCGTGTTTGCAGACTGGTGGAGAAAGGGGGCAGGGCCTCCGACCAGCTCTTGAGGGTCCTTGGGGGCCAACTAGCTCTCCTGTTACCTCCAGTAAGACCACACAGCTGGATTGTTGAGAGGTCATCAGAGGCCACGCCCCCTATCTCAACCACTCTGCAAACACGCCTCCTGGCGCACTGCTGCTTGGGGGAAGAAGCCCACTTTAGTCCTGAGGCCCTCATCCCCCCCACCATCAGTGCACCGAGAGGCGCGTTTGCCCAGTGGTAGAGAAAGGGGGCGTTGCCTCTGGCCACCTCGCAGCAATCCCACTGTGTGGTGCTTACTGGAAGTAAAAGGAGGTCTTGTTGGCCCATAAGGACCATCAGCAGCCAAGGGGACTTCATCCACCAACACGCTAGGAGGCGCGTTTGCAGATTGGTGGAGAAAGGGGGCAGGGCCTCCTGCGAGTTGCCGGGATTTTGTTGTTGTTTCTTTTCTCAAAGGGAAGGGAGGCTACGTAGCCACCCTTCCCTGGGTCGATTTCAGCCCGGGGGACCCCATCCCCCTGGGTCCGGCCATTCTTTTTCTCTTTTTGTTTTTGTTTCAAATAATGGAAGGGGGCCCCGTGGCCCCGCTTCCCTGGGCCATTTTTGGCCCTGGGGACCCATCCCCTGGGCCCGACCTTATCTTGTTTTTTAAATTTTATATTTAAAGGGAGGGGGGCTGAGAGGCCCCCCATCCCGGGCCATATTCGGCCCCAGGGACCCCATTCCTCAGAGCTGCCCTTTTTTTTAAATTAATTAATTTTTTTAAATAGGGAAGGGGCCACATGGCCCCCCTCTTAGGCCGATATCGGCCCCGGGTAGCCCATCCCCTTGGGCCTGGGCTGTAGTATGGGTGCCCTGGTCCCACCCAGGGCACCCACTTTTGGAACGTTGGGGACCATGGGGGAAGCCTCAAGGCATCCGCGGTCCCTACTGGCTCCCCACCTCTTGCGGGAACCAGCATTGCTTTGAGACCCAGGGAGCTGCTAACATGGAGCTCGCTGGATCTCAAAGCAATGTCTGTTTTCCTGCTCGCTTGACAGAAGGCAGAGAAACGGACATGCTCTGCTTTCAGCAAGCGCGAGCATTTTTGCTCTCGCTTGCTGAAAGCAGAGTGTTTGCTATGACTTGGCAGGAGCAGTGGTCCCGCCAAGCCATAGCAATCAGCAATGTCCCAGGGGTGAGCACTCTGGGACATTGCAGGAGTCGGCCCTGGGGGGTGGCAGTCCCCAGGGCCATCTAGGGCTCCTGGAGGGGGACCACACGGTCCACCTCCCATATTCTATTTTGCCCTGGGAAGGTGGCAGTCTCTGGGGCTGTGGGGGGGCCGTGTGCCCCCTCACAACAATTAACTGTAAAGCCCTGGGGAGGTGGCGGTCGCTGGGGTGTCTGCACTGCCATTCCCAACTAATAAAGGTTAAAGCCCCGGGGAGCTGGTGGCCCCCGGGGCTGCGGGGTGTCCACGCAGCCCCCCGTGAATTATCTGCAAAGCCTCTGGAAGGTGGCTGTCCCCCGGGTTAGGAGGGGCTCCAAGAGGCCCCCTCCATTAATTAAAGAAACAAGCTCCGAGGAGGTAGTGGTCCCCGGGGCGCAGGGGATGCCATGCGGGCACCCCCGCATAAATGATAAAAAAAACCCGGTGAGGTGGTGGCTCCGGGGGCTTAGTTTATCCCTAGGAGGGGTGCCCCATACGCCCCCTGCTTTATTTTAACCCTACCCCATTTATTTTTACCGTTACTTTTTTTCTGGTTCTCGGCTTCAAGCCAAGTCCCAAGATGGCTGCCAACACTGCCTGGTTGAAGTGTTGGCAGCCAATCAAATTTTAGTAGGATCCGCAAGTCCACTGCAAGAACTCGTGTCCCCAGATATCTATATTTTTTACACTATAATTTCTCTTAAACTACTGAACGGATTCACACCACATCACAAAAAGCACACTTTCTAGACCAACACCAAGCTTTCTGCCAAATGTGGTGTAATTCTGTTCAGCAGTTCTGTCTGTAGTCGTGTTCAAAAAATGAAAAATCCCCATATACATAACATGGGGAAAAAGTGTTTTGGGATATCCCTTTTTTCCTCGGCCCCCGCATGAGGGATCACCCCGAAACTTTCAACACAGCAGCTGAACCAAAAAGGGGAAGTTTTGTGAAATTTCGTTGAGATTCGTCAAGTGGTGCGAAAGGTATTGGTAAAAAAAAATGCTTTTCCTATGGAAATTTTGGTACTGACTATACCTACTGGCCATCGCCAGTAGGATATATATATATATATATACATAATCAACGCTCAAATAATATTGAATAAGGGCGGAAATTTGTCGTTTATATTTAATGGTATATTGTGAGCATAATGAATTTGCCCACACAACCTCTTTATATGTATTGAATTTCATTATATGATTCGATTGTGATTTGCAACTGTGATATCTTGTGGTCTATAATGCATCTGCATATGTATCACTGTGATATGAATTGTATTTTACATACTACAAGATGGCGCTCATTTTTAACGCATTTTGTTGAGTCCCTTTTCAATTGTTAAAGCACTAGAATGATTGTTAAAAAGACGGCTGCTTCCGGTGTGCCAGTAACACCGAGGAAGGCAGACCGCCAAAACGCGTTTGTTTCTGGAAGAATAAAACATCTTCAAACGCCGCCCGTGAGTGCTTATTTTCCCGTAAACAAAGGAAACAGAGCCTGAATATTTGCGGAATGCACCGCCGCACAACAGCACCCGTCCACGAGTGATTCGTTTTTGGTGCGAACTGAGTGCTAATTTGGTACGAAGGCACCGCCGCAACAATAAGCTAAAGGATTACGATACCAGCATAGGTGTAATCGATGTTCCGCGAATCGGAGGAGACGCTGTAATCGAGGAGACCGATGCTTATAAGACGTGAGCTTTAATCTATGCTATATCTGTATAACGCGGCAGGACGAGGGAGGCGTCACTGAAGGTTATATCCAGGAAACATTCACTGAACTGTGCCAACATGTTCAGTGAATCGGCTCACCGCGAAGCGGCTAAAGACATGTTCAAGAAACAAAGGGGGACGCAATATTCATCGGTAACGGAGCAACCGAAACCAACGAGCAATTTAAATAACATCATGACCAAATTGGAGAGACTATATGAACGCGAAACGCGGAAGTGGTGGGAGGCCACTTCCCTCCAGAACTACATTGAAGTGAATAGGGTACCTAGGGGTCTTCGAGTATATACAGTCCCCTCATACGAAAATTCAAATTAAGGCCGACTTTGAAAGAACCAAAACAAATATCATCGAGAATGACAGCAACAGATCTGCTGACCTGTAATGATTTACAAGGATTAGAACTCCTGCAAAATCTCCATAAGGAATCGGAAGAACATCTCAACGATATGACAAGCATGGCTCAAAGAGCGGTACAGGTTGGAATAGATCAGGAGATGGAAGAAAGTCCGTTCAAACCAAGATCTACATTTGTCCCACAGATGCCATTCGACGCTATTGACATCTTTTCGGATGCTATGGTCAGCGATTTGTTGAAATTCAGAAGTAAAAACTTGATAAGTCCTAGAAAGAATAATATAACCAACGAAGAAAGGCAGGCATTAAATAATTTACTTAAGGATACCTCTATAATAATCAAGCCTTCTGACAAAGGCGGGAACGTGGTCTTACAAACCAGAGTACAATATTGTGAGGAAGCCCTGCGACAATTATCAGACACCAAGTATTACGCAAAGACCACACGTGAAGCATATCAAGAAAGCATACGTAGTTATGAGACTCTCATCAGGAAATGGTATGATAAATCAATGTTGGGGACTGAAGAACATCTATTTTTGCGAAATATGAATCCAGTCATAGCAACTTTTTATCACATCCCCAAGCTTCACAAAGACAACCTACACCCACCAGGTAGGCCGATTGTGTCATCTCAGGGCAGTTTAACAGAACATTTGTCCATGTTCGTCGACCATTTTCTATTTCCTTTTGTGGTGGAACTGAAATCATACGTGAAAGACACCAAAGACTTTTTGAATAAGATTGCAAATGTAATTTGGAACCCTTTATACCAACTAGTAGTGTTGGACATTACGAGTTTGTATACCTGTATAAACCATGAGGACGGCTTAAAAGCCTTACAATTTTATTTGAACAAAAGACAACTACGCTTTGCAGAACACAACCTAATGTTGATTGAATTTGCCAGATTTTGTCTCACTAATAATATTTTTTTGTTTGAAGACAAATATTTTAAACAAATCTCTGGTACGGCGATGGGCACCTGCTTCGCCCCCAGCTATGCGAACTTGTTCGTAGGCTGGTGGGAGGAGGAGGTGTCCAGAACCTATGAATGTGGTATAACGAAGGGTAGAGCTGTGGTTTGGCATCGATATATTGATGACCTTTTTATGGTGTGGGAGGGCACACCAGAGTCAGCCAATGCATATATCAATGATTTGAATAGCAACAATCTGAACCTGCATTTCTCGGGCACAGTTAGTCCAGTGACAGTGGACTACCTGGACCTGAGGGTGTTTGAATCGGATGGTGAGTTACACACAGCTCTTTTTCGTAAACCAACAGCGGGCAATTCAATTTTATATGCAACCAGTAATCATCCACCTAAGCTCGTACAGAGCATCCCATATGGTGAGCTTTTAAGATTGAAAAGGAACAGCTCAAGAGGATGTGATTTTGAAAAAGCTGCAAAAGATTGTATAGCCAGATTTGAGGTGAGAGGTTATGAACCTATTCTTTTAGAAAAACACTTCAGAAAGTAAGGGGTATTCCCAGACAGCATTTGCTGAAAGACAACAGTACAAATAAGCGAGTGTCTAACAACTCAGATGAGGGCAAGTTCAGGATGGTTACCACTTATTCAGCAGAAGCTAATTTTCTAAAACATATGCTTAGAAAAAACTGGCACATTTTAAAAACGGACAATGTCATAAGTAAAGATATCCCGATATACCCATTGGTCACCTTTAAAAAGGCACGATCACTGAGAGATAGGCTAGTACGTAGCCATCTGGATAAGGAAGTTCAATCTATGTGAACCTTGAGAGAAATGCGAGGATTTTTTCCTTGTGGAAAATGCAAAGCCTGTTCAAACAGCCTGTTCAAACAGTATAATATTCCGGACATAAAAAAGAAAAGATTGATAACTAAATTTATGACCTGCAGTACATCATATGCAGTTTATTGTCTAACTTGTCCGTGTGGCCTTTGCTACATTGGTAGCACCATCCATCCTCTTAAAATCAGAATATTGGAACATCTAAGGGCGATCGCTAAAAATGATGTATCGTACCCTGTAGCGAGGCATTATGCAGAAAAACATTCTAGCAATAGAAATATGCTACAATATTATGGCTTAGATTATGTGGCCGAGAGTACAAGAGGAGGAGACAGAATTCAAAAACTCCGCAGGTTGGAATCGCGTTATATTATAGAATTGCAAACGAAATTTCCCAAAGGTCTGAACAGTGGTGAGGAATTAGCATCACACCTGGGCTCATGAATAATAGACTGATAATGATAAGAAGCTCTCCCGAAGATGTTATCATGTGTGTCTTATGAAATGTGCATTTATTAAGAATTGGAATAAAAGGGACTCTTTGCCGATCCACGGCAAGAATTGTATTGATCACTATGTTACAGTGCTGTCACAGTGCTGCTTAGCCGATACACGGCATAATCAACGTTCAAATAATATTGAATAAGGGCGGAAACTTGTCGTTTATAATTAATGGTATATTGTGAGCATAATGAATTTGCCCACACAACCTCTTTATATGTATTGAATTTCATTATATGATTCGATTGTGATTTGCAACTGTGATATCTTGTGGTCTATAATGCATCTGCATATGTATCACTGTGATATGAATTATATTGTACATACTACAAGATGGCGCTCATTTTTAACGCATTTTGTTGAGTCCCTTTTCAATTGTTAAAGCACTAGAATGATTGTTAAAAAGACGGCTGCTTCCGGTGTGCCAGTAACACCGAGGAAGGCAGACCCCCGAAACACGTTTGTTTCTGGAAGAATAAAACATCTTCAAACGCCGCCCGTGAGTGCTTATTTTCCCGTAAACAAAGGAAACAGAGCCTGAATATATATATATGTATATATATATATATATATATACATATATATATATACAACAAAACAACAAATCAACAAATCGCCAAGCTCAATTTCAAAACAGCATGCGTTTATTCCTCAAATTGCTTGGCAGCACGCTCAAATCCTTACGCGTTTCGCCTTCTTACTAAGCATTGTTCACAGGTGAAGAGCGGTAGGCAAATAAAGTGACTGTGTGCTATTTCTTGCTTTTAAACCTGGTGCTGTCACGTGAGTCAGGATTCCAATGTCCTACTCATACCAGAATGCACTTCTTTGGTGTTGCCAAAGTGTTTTCTATTCGCAGCACAACTTAACAATGCAGCCCAATAGCGTTCACATTTCTGCATATAATTCCCAAAATTGTCATCAATGCGAACTGCAACAGCAACCACAAGTGTCTCTTTAAGTTCTTACATGCCAACCCAATTTCAAATGATGTGCCAACATAGTAAACAATGGGCCAGATGTACGACCCTATTTTGCAAGCGCAAACGGGTTTGCGACCCATTTGCGCATGCAAAATGCAGATGGGGCATGTGCTAACCCTATTTAGCGACTCACAATGTTTTTGCGACTCGCTAAATAGAATTAGCGACTCGCTATTAGGAAGGGGCGTTCCAAGGGCATCCCTTCCCAATAGCGAGTCAGAGCCCTATGTAAGACTGTTTTGAGACCGCAATTGCGGTCGCAAAACAGTCTCAGTTTACCACCCTTCTCAGAAGGGTGGTAAAGCACTTGCAAATGGAAAGGGGTCCCCAGGGGATACCTTCCCCTTTGTGAATGCAGGGGAAAATATTTTGTAGGGGCAGGCAGTGGTCCCAGGGACCACTACCTGCCCTTAAAAAATGAAACGAAAACGTTTCATTTTTCTTTTTTTTAAATGCATCCCGTTTTCCTTTAAGGAAAACGGGCCGCATTTTTAAAAAAAACTGCTTTATTTAAAAGCAGTCCCAGACATGGAGGTCTGCTGAGCCCAGCAGGCCACCATACCTGGGAGGGCCGGCCATTCCCAATGTGGTCGCAAATTGCGAGTGCCTCATTAATATTCATGAGGCTTGCAATTTGCGACCCCATTGGGGATCGCAAACAGTGTCTGAGACACTGTTGTACATTGTGATTTGCGACTCGCAATTTCTCGCAATTTGCAAGTCACAAATCACAATGGTCGTACATCTGGCCCAATATCTTTGTATCGCCGGCTGTTTGAAAAAGTCGAGAGTGTAATCCTCTCGTATCTCTTTCTCACCTTCCACTCAAGCATCTTGGGGTAATCCTCTTACTGGCGATACAAAGATATTGTTTGGGTTGGCATGTAAGAACAAAGGCATGCTTGAAATCCTGATCAAATACGCGATTAGTGACAGGAAGAAACTGCTGGAAGAAATTGACAGATTCGAAGAAGGCATTAAACAGCATTGTGATAAGGAGCAAGAGGCCCGGCTAAGACAACAAATGAAAACACGCTTAGTGGCCTATGAAAATGACACATAGGCATGCAAACCAAGTAAGTTTGATTGACTATGAACTTGCTGTGTACGGGACCCTTTTGCGAAGACGAATCACTGACAACTTGTGTGGAGGTTGGTTCAATTTAACTCGTTTGAACCCTGATAAGTCGTGTCAGAATAACATCCCTTCAAAGTCGCGAGATTATTCTTGACTTTCTCATGAATGTTACGGGACCCTTTTTTGACAAGACGAGTCACTGATAACTCGTTAGTATGAAGTTTGGTTCTATTTAACTTGCGTGAACCTTGGGAAGTCACTACAGAACAACACTGCAACCTCCCTTAACAAAGTCGTGAGACCATTTCCGACTTTCTTCGTAAATTAAATTTACATAGAGGTCTTTTTCACGTCTTTTTCACTGTATCATTAGAGGAACCTATTCGTAAGGCCCTTCCTTCAACCCTATTATCCAATCAGTTTTTTTGGGTTGAGACAACTAACAATTATTGTTTGAGGGACTTGTTTTATAAACACTTGTTTGTCCTGAAGATGGTCTGACGGACGTTACTGCCACAACAGACCGAAACGTCGACTATCACATCTATTTCCCCAACAACTAAGGTGTCTGAGGAATTGTTTTCTAATATAGTTGCTTTTATCTCTATATGTATTTCTTTGGAATAGATGATCACACTTATGATTTGTAGGTTCATTTATGTATCCTCCATCATAGTGTTTTATTGCCTTTGAATGTACCCCTCTTATTTTTGTTTCACATTAAAATTGTGTATTTATGAAAGAAAGATATACCCGTGTTCTCCACTTGTTTTTCTAATTATTCTTCATTTGTTTTATTCAAATTGTGTTATTAAATATTGATTCTGTGTACATTTGCATAGATGTGCAGACTTTTGCTAAATTAAGCCACCAATTGGGACTTAATAATAAGGCAACAAGTTTGTAAGAAATTGAACTAAGTTTAGCAAACGAAATCCCTTGTAGGTATCTTTACTCAAACATTTATTCATTTGCCCAAACCTCCAAGGGTATATTGGGTTTCCCACTAGGTTATGACTATGAAGAACTCTACAGGAAGCAAGGAACCTGAAACAAACAAATATCAGAGATACTTCGGAATCCGAGGCAGATCTGTCAGAACCCAGTACCACCAGAAGATGCCAGCTACCGAGCACCAGTGGGGCAGTACATTTTCCAGAGGAGTATCAGCTCATCAAAGAATCGTGGAGGAAATATCCCCAGAGAGCACGCCCACCAGAGCAAACAGGAGAAAAAACGAAAGAGGGACAAAAGGGAGGAAACCAACAGAATACAGCAAGGGTGACCAGGAGCAAGAAAACCAGCTATCGCAAGTGAAAGCACAGAATATGACACTTGTAAATCTGTCTTCACGAATATTGACAGCCACAGAATCCACAGTCCTACAAAGAGGGCTCACGTTCTGCCCCACCACGAAATGGAATTACACCCAAACCCGTATAGGAAACCAATGTGGGATCACACTGCTTCACCCCCCAGCAGGTTCGCCCCTAAGCATTATGGTGAATGCAGTTCGCCAAGCGTGTGTACTTGCAAAAGTCTTTCGAGTATTTCACCAGGTTGGTGCAGATTAGTGCTGGCCATCTCTATACACGTGTTTCTGGATTCTTATCCGTCGTCAGCAGAGATTAGGCGTTCAAGTATTTGGGGTTGCTGAGCAGGCTGCCAAAGTGTTCTCGGGTCACAGTACCTCTCAAGGCGCGCAGGTGCCTCTCCACGAGGTCGTCAGCTCAAGCGGCTCAAGGGAGCCTTTTAAACAGGAAACCAATGTGGGATCACACTGCTTCACCCCCCAGCAGGTTCGCCCCTAAGCATTATGGTGAATGCAGTTCGCCAAGCGTGTGTACTTGCAAAAGTCTTTCGAGTATTTCACCAGCTTGGTGCAGATTAGTGCTGGCCATTTCTATACACGTGTTTCTGGATTCTTATCCGTCGTCAGCAGAGATTAGGCGGTCAAGTATTTGGGGTTGCTGAGCAGGCTGCCAAAGTGTTCTCGGGTCACAGTACCTCTCAAGGCGCGCAAATGCCTCTCCACGAGCTCGTCAGCTCAAGCGGCTCGAGGGAGCCTTTTAAACAGGAAACCAATGTGGGATCACACTGCTTCACCCCCCGCAGGTTCGCCCCTAAGCATTATGGTGAATGCAGTTCGCCAAGCATGTGTACTTGCAAAAGTCTTTCGAGTATTTCACCAGGTTGGTGCAGATTAGTGCTGGCCATCTCTATACACGTGTTTCTGGATTCTTATCCGTCGTCAGCAGAGATTAGGCGTTCAAGTATTTGGGGTTGCTGAGCAGGCTGCCAAAGTGTTCTCGGGTCACAGTACCTCTCAAGGCGCGCAGGTGCCTCTCCACGAGGTCGTCAGCTCAAGCGGCTCGAGGGAGCCTTTTAAACAGGAAACCAATGTGGGATCACACTGCTTCACCCCCCAGCAGGTTCGCCCCTAAGCATTATGGTGAATGCAGTTCGCCAAGCGTGTGCACTTGCAAAAGTCTTTCGAGTATTTCACCAGGTTGGTGCAGATTAGTGCTGGCCATCTCTATACACGTGTTTCTGGATTCTTATCCGTCGTCAGCAGAGATTAGGCGTTCAAGTATTTGGGGTTGCTGAGCAGGCTGCCAAAGTGTTCTCGGGTCACAGTACCTCTCAAGGAGCGCAGGTGCCTCTCCACGAGCTCGTCAGCTCAAGTGGCTCGAGGGAGCCTTTTAAACAGGAAACCAATGTGGGATCACACTGCTTCACCCCCCAGCAGGTTCGCCCTAAGCATTATGGTGAATGCAGTTCGCCAAGCGTGTGTACTTGCAAAAGTCTTTTGAGTATTTCACCAGGTTGGTGCAGATTAGTGCTGGCCATCTCTATACACGTGTTTCTGGATTCTTATCCGTCGTCAGCAGAGATTAGGCGTTCAAGTATTTGGGGTTGCTGAGCAGGCTGCCAAAGTGTTCTCGGGTCACAGTACCTCTCAAGGCGCGCAGGTGCCTCTCCACGAGCTCGTTAGCTCAAGCGGCTCGAGGGATCCTTTTAAACAGGAAACCAATGTGGGATCACACTGCTTCACCCCCAGCAGGTTCGCCCCTAAGCATTATGGTGAATGCAGTTCGCCAAGCGTGTGTACTTGCAAAAGTCTTTCGAGTATTTCACCAGGTTGGTGCAGATTAGTGCTGGCCATCTCTATACACGTGTTTCTTGATTCTTATCCGTCGTCAGCAGAGATTAGGCGTTCAAGTATTTGGGGTTGCTGAGCAGGCTGCCAAAGTGTTCTCGGGTCACAGTACCTCTCAAGGCGCGCAGGTGCCTCTCCACGAGCTCGTCAGCTCAAGCGGCTCGAGGGAGCCTTTTAAACAGGAAACCAATGTGGGATCACACTGCTTCACCCCCCAGCAGGTTCGCCCCTAAGCATTATGGTGAATGCAGTTCGCCAAGCGTGTGTACTTGCAAAAGTCTTTCGAGTATTTCACCAGGTTGGTGCAGATTAGTGCTGGCCATCTCTATACACGTGTTTCTGGATTCTTATCCGTCGTCAGCAGAGATTAGGCGTTCAAGTATTTGGGGTTGCTGAGCAGGCGGCCAAAGTGTTCTCGGGTCACAGTACCTCTCAAGGCGCGCAGGTGCCTCTCCACGAGCTCGTCAGCTCAAGCGGCTCGAGGGAGCCTTTTAAACAGGAAACCAATGTGGGATCACACTGCTTCACCCCCCAGCAGGTTCGCCCCTAAGCATTATGGTGAATGCAGTTCGCCAAGCGTGTGTACTTGCAAAAGTCTTTCGAGTATTTCACCAGGTTGGTGCAGATTAGTGCTGGCCATCTCTATACACGTGTTTCTGGATTCTTATCCGTCGTCAGCAGAGATTAGGCGTTCAAGTATTTGGGGTTGCTGAGCAGGCTGCCAAAGTGTTCTCGGGTCACAGTACCTCTCAAGGCGCGCAAGTGCCTCTCCACGAGCTCGTCAGCTCAAGCGGCTCGAGGGAGCCTTTTAAACAGGAAACCAATGTGGGATCACACTGCTTCACCCCCCAGCAGGTGCGCCCCTAAGCATTATGGTGAATGCAGTTCGCCAAGCGTGTGTACTTGCAAAAGTCTTTCGAGTATTTCACCAGGTTGGTGCAGATTAGTGCTGGCCATCTCTATACACGTGTTTCTGGATTCTTATCCGTCGTCAAACCCCAAAATACAAGACTGTATTCTCTACTGATGACGGTTAATAAACCAGAAACACGTGTCTAGAGATCAGCACTATCTGCGCCAACCTTGGCAAAACACTCGAAAATATCGGAGCGAGCTACAAGAAACTGTATTTACCAGAAAGCCAGGGGCGAACCTTGCCTGAGAGGTCAGCGGTGTGCTCCCACATTCTGTTGTTTATCCAATTCCGTATAGATTTGTTTCTGTTCATAAGAAAGCTGAAATTAAAGAAGATATACTTGCAACGTCCACAACTGAAGGAAAGTGACAAAGGAGAAAGAGGAACAATAGCTAGACCTTTGGACACACTACATGGAAGAGACCTAGAAACATTACGCACCCTCTGCGATTTACAAGGAATGGAATCTCCCCTGGCATTTCAGGAGGAAAGTGAAAGCATAACATTTTTGGAATCAGTAGGGATACAACAAACAGGGGGAGAAAGAAAATTTAAAACAAAATCAAAATTTATGCCGAAAACACCATTTGATGCAATTGACTGTTTCCACGATCTGATGATCAAAGAATTGGATAATATGAGAATGAAGAAACTCAGTAGCTAACCGAAAAAGTACAACATTTCCAAAGAGGAATGGGAAGCAGTACGATCATTGAAGAATGATCCTTCGTTAATAATCAAACCGTCGGACAAAGGCGGAAATGTTGTTATCTTGGAAAAAACCTTATATCAGAAGGAGTCTCTAAGGTTACTGGGAGACATGTTAAGCTACACCCCTATTAAAAGGGAATGGTACAATGACAGTATCACAGCCTTTCAGGACATGCTTAACTATTGGCGAAAAAGAGGTGTCCTACAAGAGGATGAATACAATTTTCTGGATGTGGAACACCCGGTGCTACCAACATTTTGTCATCTACCAAAGATGCATAAAAATCAATCATGCCCCCTGGACACCCAATTGTGTCTTCGAGAGGAAGTCTGCTAGAAAAGACTTCAATGTATGTAGACGCCTTCCTGGCACCATTGGTAAGAGATCTCAGTTCTTTCATACAGGACAGCACCGATTTCATTCGTGCAATTCCGAACATACAGTGGGAGGATGATTTTCTCCTAATGACTTTAGACATCACAAGTCTGTATACCTGTATAGCCCACCAAGATGGGTTAATGGCATTGGAATTCTTCCTGAAAAATAGACCATTAAGGTTTTATGAACATAATCCCATGCTATTACAGTTTGTATCGTTTTGTCTGAACAATAATATTTTCACGTTTGGAGGCCAACTGTATTTACAAATACAGGGAACCGCCATGGGGACATGTTTCACCCCCAGCTACGCAAATCTTTTCGGAGGCTGGTGGGAGAAGCATGTGGCCTGGGGAGAACTCAATGAGCATTGGATCAATAAGGTGGCCCTTTGGGTCAGGTATATAGATTACCTTTTCATTGTATGGCATGGAACACAAATGGAGGCGGAAAGATACATTACCATTTTGAATGACAATGTCTTAAATTTAAAATTTACAAGCCAGATCAGCAGTACTGAGGTGCCGTTTCTAGACTTGTTAGTCTACATTGAAAATATTCAGTTGTGTACTAAGCTATACAGGAAACCCACAGATTGAAAACACAACACTGAATGCACATAGCCAACATCCCCAAAGTTTAATAGCTAGTATACCATATGGGGAGTTACTAATGATCAAAAGTAACTGCACACGAACAGAAGAGTAACAAAGGGAAGAGCGAGAGGCATTACACCGGTTCAAACAGAGAGGATACTCAAGGAAAACATTAACTGAAGCTAGAGCAAAGACAAAAGAAAGAGAAAGGCAGGATCTACTCATCCCCAAACAAAAACAGAAAGGGGAGGATGAGACCTTGAGATTCATTACGGATTTCTCATTAGAATCAGAACAGATAAGAAAGCTTAACAATAGGAATTGGAATGTCTTACAGGCAGACATGATTCTAGGGTCCAGTCTACCAACTAAGCGTAGCATAGCCCATAGGAAAGGGACATCATTGAAAGACCTCCTAGTGCACACCACTTCTCGAAACACTCACCAAAAACTCAGGAAATCTCAGGTTTTTACCCTTGCACTAAGTGCAAAGCCTGTAGAAAAAGTGTCAAGGTAAAAGAGTATGACATACCAGGGGAGAGAAGGCCAAGGAGAATTATAAAGCTTCTGAATTGTAATTCAAATTTTGTAGTGTATGTTTTGCAGTGCCCATGTGACAAGAGATATGTGGGAAGTACCCAGCGAAGAAATGAGTATTAGAGCACTACCGGGCAATCGTTAATTAGGACACCACATATCCAGTGGCACGACATTTTGCAGAAACACATCAAAGCAGAGGTGACTCATTGAGTTACTTCTGCATTGATCAAGTACTGAGCAGGGAAAAAGGTGGAGACAGAGTTAAAAAGTTGAGACGATTAGAATCAAGGTACATTGTGGAACAAAGAACCCGAACCCCTAGCGGTTTGAATAGCGAAGAAGAACTGTGGACACATCTGGGTGATTAAGTAGTGAGTTGAGAACAGAATATAATTAATGATAGGAAATAAAGAGAGAAAAAGGATCAACTGAGGGTACAACACATTCAAACCATAATTTTAGAACCCAACAAATAAGGATGTTTCCGATTAAGGGCTAGATACCTCATCAGATAAACTATGATTATAAACAGAAATATGAGTAGATGAATTGTATTGAGACCAAAGGCTCCTAAGCCCATTTGAGGGCTTAATAACTTGAGTATAATGAATTTATACATTTAAAATTGATTGGTATTTCATCTTGATTTCGTAATTTTAATTTTGGATTCACGAAAACGTGGCTGCGCAAGTTTACAATTCTTTTAAAATTCAATGAAATGTAAGTTGAAAGAGATTGTATTTGCAGATATATAAATGACGGATCATGTTTGATTGGGACATAACAAAAATTGTATGATAGGTTGCATAGTCAACAATGGCCGACAGATTTACTGAGAAAATCTTTGTACATACATGAGCATAGTCCGTTTTCTATCGCCACACTGCCTCAATCGTCTAATCAGATGAAATTATGTTAAAAGGTGAAATGAGAACCTTTGACAGACTGACATTGACAAAGCCGAGTGAGGTGAAACGCGTTTGTCGGTACTTTTTGTTGGTGAACTGGTGATTAAAGAAGCATTCAAAAGCCCCGTGAGTGCATGACATTCCTTCGTGGAGGTTTAAGCAATATATATATATATATATTTATGTATGTATGTATATATATATCAATAAAGGGGATGTGGGGTAAAGCACCCAGAGCTCCCCACAGTAAGCCTTCAGCTCAGTAAGTGCCTCAACCACATTTGCTGATACAGACTGCAAATGCCCACCTTTAAGATATACATGTAAAGGCATGGTCTGTGGAGTTGATACTTATGGTGATGTAGTAAGAGTAACTCAAAGACAATACAGTGGACAAGGAACACCACCTAGGTCGTCAGCTGTGCCCATGGGTCCTGGCAATCAAACAGGAACATGCAAGGCGTTCAAGGTAAGGGTATGAGACTAAATACAAGCCATGATAGAGAAGAAGCTAGCAAAGAGGAGTGCAGGACAGCAGGAACAGGGAGGTAAACTTGAAAATTGGGTCAAGGTAAAAATAAAGGAAGGCAACTTCTGGGAAAAGGTAACTACAGTAAGAGGGAAAGTGCAAGGGTCAAGGATGCACTAATATAGTGCTGGCTCAGAAAGCAAGAAAGCACTGCAGGCAGTGCTAGTTCAAGGAACAATGAAGAGGAATTAGCTACAGCTATATTTTGGCTCAAAACCTGCATTTTCATGGGATTTTTTGCTTCATTCGACCTCTTTTGGTATTTTATTTACATTCCTGCAATCTGTCTGCAGTAAGTGCCTTTTACTTCTGCTTTTTCCTCTTAAGTGTTCCTCCTCACTTCTCTCCTTGGAGCATCGCGCTGGCTCTTTTTGACAGGAGCCCCTCGTGTGGAGCTAAGAAATACTGAAAGGACTATCACAACATTTGTGTCATCTGCCTCCAGGATTCTCACTCCTTCATTGTTGGGGGAAAACAGGAATAAAGAGAGACAAGACCTCCTTGGCAAGGCAAAAGTAGGTAAGTAGGTTTAACGGTCGGGAGATCAGTCACATCCGTAGAGCTGAAAAGCTGACCTCAAAATAATGCTCGCAGGCAGCCTTTAATATACTTAGGGGCATATTCTCAAGAACGTGTGATAACCACCGCAAGTTTAGCTTAACGCAACTTTGCACATCGCAGTCTATCGCGGGAAAACAACGCCGTGTTAACGTAGTATTCCCAACCTGGCGGCACCATGCGATAGCCCCACGATAACGCGTCAAATGACCGTGTTAAAATTAACGCGACGCCGCAAAAATGCAAAACGCGAATAAAGTTGCGATGAGGCCAACCGCGATACAAAAATCAGTGATAACCAGCGACAGGCCTGCAATCTCCACACGTCATGCAGGAAAATGCACTATAAAAGCTGAACAAGGAAAACACACCATAAACAAAATAAACTGCGTAGCAACATGGAGGCACCCGGAATGAGTGCCCAGGTCAACGCGAACCCCACAAGCCCCACAGACCACCAGCAAGGAACCTCGGGGAAGGCCAAGGAGAAGAGGAAGAGGAAGACGGGGTACAGTCCGCATGACAACGGGATCGTCGTCACGGAGGTGACAGAGCACCAACAACAACTGTCTGTCACCTCCACCGTGTCATTGGCAACACTGACGGAAAAATGGCATTCCATCGTGAATGCAGCCGGAGTGTCGAGGAGGCCAAGATGCGCTGGCACGATGTGAAAAGCCAAACCAAGCAGAAACCCGCTGCCAACAGGAAGGCAGCAACGGCGAATGGAGGTGGGAGTCCTGCGCCACAGGAGGAGCTGGAGCAAATGGCGGCCACATTCATCAGTGTGGAGACGGTGCAAGGAGTCGGGAGTCCGGACACTGCTCGACATGACCTGACACAACAGCAACAGGGTGAGTAACGAACAGGGACTGTGGGGACAGGGGGACGGGCACATTAGCGCACATGCACAACGACGTGTAGCACACCGCACACCCACAATGACCCCGGGTCATGTCCCTGATCCCCGTGGCACACTGCAGCACACATACAAACATCAAGTAGGCCCCCGTCCACCATGTGCCCAAAGGGGTCCCACCCCACACATCACCAATTACACAATCACACATGCACCCGTGCGAAACCCAGCAAAGATGCGTATGTGAGAGCCACACTGACAATGCAAGTGACACCACATGATGAGCAGCATGGCTGGAGTACAATCACCATGACACTGTGCACGCCACGAGACTGAGGTGGCTGAGTGTGGACCACATCCGGAAAGGAGCAGGTCACACTCTGACACATCCACCTGCACAAACAACCACTGAGGTCAACAACACATCTGCAGACAAACAATGCACAAGAGTACAAAAACCGTCCAAGAGCACAAATGACCCAAGTCGCCAACATCACAGCACCTCAAAAGCACAAAAGCCAAAGGCACACCGCCTCCAAGGGATAAGGGGCAGCAAAATCACAGCTGCAGGTGCAACTCCCACACAATGCAGCACACACACATGGCAATGACAGCACACCCACATGGACGACAATGTGGTACACAGTCCAACACCTATACTGCAGAACAGAGGACACAACTGGGTCCGCCTGTGCGTAGAAAATGGCCAATCACATCTGACATAGCAGGAAACTGTGAGATGCAAATGTACGTGTACAACCTCACCTACATCATGTAGTCCAAATGTCTACTGTCCCACATCAAATAGTCCGCCCCTCCCAAACAGTCACAATGTACATTGTCATGCAGTCTGTATGTAAACTTGAACAATACAGCAACATACATGCCAACACAATGTCAACAAGCATCTCCCCTTCACATTGCAGAGGGACAAACAACACCTCCAGCAGAGCAGACCAGACAACTCTACAGTGATGCTGAAGAGGACCTCCACACTCCCAACACCGACGCCCCACAACAGTCCATGGACATCTTAGGCAATCGACCTCCAGGAGCAGGGCAGCACCGCTGCATCGAGGATACCCCACCCCCTGCACAGACAACACAGCTGGACGCACCCACCACCCCGGCTGGCTCCCAGCAGCACACCCAAGCACACATCGCATTCCAAGGCCAGGTGTCAGACTGTCAGAAGGGGGTGGCCGAACATGTGCGGGTGGGGTACTACCTCATGGAAGCCGAACTAGATCACATACGTGGGTGTCTAAGTCCCATCAGGGACCACCTACACTCCCCAATGGAGACCCACACTGTGACAGAGACACATGCCTTTGCACATTTCCAGTACTGCACCACACCCAGAGCCACGCAATAATCATCCACACCCCCATGCTGGACTGGCGTACGCCGGCCCAGTTCACTCCTCTTACGTATAGAGTGGGGGACGACAAAGCTACATGGCAATGTCCCACCCGCTGCCTGCGGTGACATGGCTGCGTCCTCTGTACATGGCACAATGTAATGTTGTAGGGCCCGCGGCACAAATGCATACATCATGAGCACACGGACACACTCAGATAGTTCGTTGAACTGGCTACGGGCACGTGCGCTCGACACCTTTATTGGCATGCTCACATGTACAGTGATGCATGTGCTGGATGTGTGTGGGGTGAGTGTAAGCCAGCCCTCATGGAGTCGTTGGTGCTGGCCGCAGTTGAGGCAGGAGGCAGCGGACAGCGCAGGGCCACAGACACATGGCCTTGATGACCCCCAGTCCATCGACCCAGAGGCCATCCAATATGCTATCAGACAGGGGCCATGACTTGAGCTGCACAGAGTCAGTGGCCCCGGTTGCACTGCGGCCGGCACAGGCACACCGCCACGGGACGGTGACTTGCGGTGCAGTGAGATAGGGCCACGCGAGGTGAGCGTGTCCTCGTCGATGTCGAAGGTGAATGTAGCGGAGGTTTGCGGGGGACAGAGGAAGGTGTCCTTCAGGGCATGATGCAGAGGGCAGAAGCCGGCCGGAAGCGGCAAATGGAGGAGTGGAATGCTACAGCCTCTTTTTTGCCACAAAAGTCAGTATCACCGACATGATGATGAAGACAAGCCCCAGTCCATAGACTCATTCGCCACCAAAGTTCAACCAGAAAGTGTCCATGGATGTCGGGGAACAGACTTAGTGGCACTGGAGCTGAAAGGGGATGCAGTCTTCGATGAGGCCAGTACAATGATGTCAAGTCTGCCATAAATGATTCATGACTGATTTCCCAATGTGTGACCTACTCGACCGCAGTGTAGGCCGAATGCGTAGTCATCAAGGGCCCACAGACACGTGTGGTTGGGATGCCATGCACATACTTTGTGTCACCACATCGAAGGGAGTATAGTGATATAAACTCTGCATTGACATGTGTACTCGGCCATTGTGTAATCAAGACTCAGTTCCAAATGTGTGACCTACTTGACCGCAGTGTAGGCCTGAGGCAGCGGTCAGCAGGGGCCCACAGTCACGTGTCGTTGGCCCGCGATGCACAGAGTTAGTGACACCAGGGCAGTTGTCGGCAGTGTTCGAACACCTCCATAACGATGGTCCTGTTCTCCTCCGTACTGAACCGCGTCTTCCTCTTACTCGTCTCCTTGCGTACAATGATATGAACTCCGCCATGCAGAAATCACAACTCAGTTCCACATGTGTGACCTACTCGACCGCAGTGTAGGCCGAAGGCAATAGTCAGCAAGGGACCACAGACAGGTGTAGTTCGAATGCTATGCACAGAGTTGGTGGCACCACATCGAAGGGAGTATAGTGATATAAACGCAGCCATAAAGTGTGTACTCTGCCATTGCATAATCAAGACTCAGTCCCAAATGTGTGACCTACTTGACCATAGTGTAGGCCCGAGACAGCGGTGGAGTACGTCAACGAAAAAGGAGTAAACCGGGCCTGTGTCGCGGAGGCCGTGATGGTCTGAGGAGGCTGCCAAGGTCACGGGCTTCGGGCTTGGAGCTTGCGGCGGCACGTGGTGGGCCCTCTTTGACACATGCCGGTGTCGGCAGGTGAGCAGTGAGGCCTGGCTGCACAGGGGCGGGCATGACGGGTTCGGGGACCAGCGGCCTGGGGTGCAGCAGGCGTACAGGATTGCAGGCCACACCGCTCACGGCGACGGCGTCGGCCTCGTTGCGGGGTGGGAGGCGCCACCCTGGCAGACACATTGGGCATTCCGGAAGAGAACCACGCCCAGAGCTACGTTCTTTTTATTCACACCCCTACACTGGCCTGGCGTACGCCGGGCCAGCCCACTCCGCACACGCTTACAGGGGGGGACGTCACAAGCTACATTTCCACGGGCTTCCCCACTGGCTGGGGTGACATGGTTGCGTCCACTGTCCACTACACTCCAGACACCAGCAGAGCATGTAGACATGGATATGTCTGTGGTCTGCATACAGCAGTCTGTCCAGCACATCGCCGCCACACTTGGCATTGTGTACATTCTCATTCATGGGTCACTTGCCTCCTTCGCACATGCCTGGTTCCCACCTCTCCCCACATTCCGGTATTGTGTCGCTGAGGTGCCATGCCGTTGATGGCTCATGTACATGGCTAACCAAGGTTGCCACAGTAAGTTGTGCTGTCGTGTCTGGTGGGTGGGCATGTTGTATGTGACTTTGTGACGTGTGCAGTGCCAGAGTTGCGAGTTGCATGATTGTGGAGTTGAGGGGTGTGGTGTGTTCATTTGGTATTTGCCAACGTGCAGTGCATTTCCATAGGTGCCATCCTAGAAGCGCTGGTTGATGTTGGACTGTCGGAAGATGAAGAGATCATGCACACTTCCTGGGTATTTGGCTACGACTTTGGTGAAGAGTCCCCTGTGGTCCACTATTGCCTGCACGTTGATGGGATGCGTGTGCTTTCTGTTGCGGTACTTGTGTAGCGCGTGCTGAGTTGCTTTAAAGCTGGCTCATTTTAGAAGTGATTTTTAAAGTTTTAAAGTGTAACTGCTTTTTGCACATTATTTACCTACCTGCCTGACTTGGTTTCGCTGCCCCTGGTCCGTCACGGCTTTCAGTGCCGATTGCACGGAGGGACGCGACTCCTCCCCCAATCTTCCGATTTCCTGCCCCGGTGTATTTAAGGCGGATGGGGGCTCGGCCGCGCAGCAGTGAGTAGCGCGTGCTGAGTTGCTTTAAAGCTAGCTCATTTTAGAAGTGATTTTTAAAGTTTTAAAGTGTAACTGCTTTTTGCACATTATTTACCTACCTGCCTGACTTGGTTTCGCTGCCCCTGGTCCGTCACGGCTTTCAGTGCCGATTGCACTGAGGGACGCGACTCCTCCCCAATCTTCCGATTTCCTGCCCCGGTGTATTTAAGGCGGATGGGGGCTCGGCCGCGCAGCAGTGAGTAGCGCGTGCTGAGTTGCTTTAAAGCTGGCTCATTTTAGAAGTGATTTTTAAAGTTTTAAAGTGTAACTGCTTTTTGCACATTATTTACCTACCTGCCTGACTTGGTTTCGCTGCCCCTGGTCCGTCACGGCTTTCAGTGCCGATTGCACGGAGGGACGCGACTCCTCCCCCAATCTTCCGATTTCCTGCCCCGGTGTATTTAAGGCGGATGGGGGCTCGGCCGCGCAGCGGACGTGCGCAGCGGGCGCGCCGCCGGCGCGCCAAAGGCACGCCAAAGGCAAGCCCGTCTGCGCCCGTCCGCGAGCATAACGCGACCAGCGCCAGCCATGCTGCCGGTTGGGAATGCCGGGAGAGGGTTGTACGGTGGTCTCGAGACGAGCTGCTGTCTCGTAAATGGGATGCTTGCCCCGAGCTACATAAGATTGATCTTGCTGTGACTAGTCTGCCAGACAGTTGTAATTCTTGTGGTCAGGGGCTGAATCTTGCGGGAGGGATGCAAAATAAGAGCAACTCTGGGATAATAACCCCTTTGGACACTGCAGCAAAGCATATGGATACAATTAGAGCGTGCCTAGTTAATTGTAGGTCCCTTGCTAAACATGCTGATGATATCTGGCTGGCCCTAGCCGATCTCTCATGGGATGCCATGTTTTTAACAGAAACCTGGCTTAATGCGGACACCGTGGCAGCAATTACTCTTGCCATCCCGCCAGGTTTCAAAATGTGTTATGCAAATAGAGAGGGCAACAAAAGAGGGGGTGGGGTGGCCATTATATTTAAAGACTTATGGGAGTTGGTTTCCTCTGCCCCTCTCAATATACAGGGAATTGAAGGCCTCAATTTTTGCCTCCAAATCAATCCCTCTTCCTCCCTTTCAGGTATACTCATCTATAGACCACCTGACTGTGTAGCCAATATATGTCAGGATCTTTGCAACTATATTGCTCAAAAATCGCGAGATTATGCAAACTTTATGGCCCTTGGCGATTTTAATTTACACGTGAATGATCCTCACTGCTCACAGGCAGTTCAGTTGGTCTCCTCGCTGGCAGGCGCCAATCTATTGCAAATGGTAGCCGCTCCTACCCATAAAGCAGGTCATACCTTGGATCTAGTCTTCTCGAATATTTCTTCAATGGTTATGGAGTCTCCCTGCCCTCTGGTATGGTCGGATCATTATCTGATTCCTTTTTCGGTTAGGCTGATTAATACCGGCCAGGCCAGAGGCAAGCGTTTTGCCATAAAAAGAAACTGGAAAAATCTGACTGCGGCAGCACTAGGTCCTACCCTTCAGAATAACCTTCCTCTTTTATCTTTAGACCCCAATGTAGATGCTCTTGCAATAAATCAATGGATCTCCACGGCTGTTGAGGCCGTTGCTCCGGCTAGAATGGTGAAGTCTTGTAGACTGTCTCCATCGGCGCCTTGGTTCTCTGATTTACTCAGAGAAGAAAAGAGGAGGTGCAAAAGACTTGAACGCTTGTGGAGAATAAACTATTGCGACTTAGCTAAAGCAATCTACAAAAAGGCTCTGAAAGATTTTCATAAGTCGCAAAAAATAGCCAGAAGAAATTTTATTGTCTCAAGTATCCATAAGGCAGATAATTCCAGCAAAGAGGTGTTTAAGGTAGTACAGACCTTCTTTAAGCCAAAAGCAATAGAGACTGAAGTGCAACCTTCCCTAGCCTTGTGTGAAGATATTTCTAGCTTTTTTGATAATAAAATTTTAAAGGTCTACGACTCCTTTTCAGCACCCATGGTAACTGAGAAACCGGACACACCTTTGGAAGCAGTGGAGGTTCCAATGTTTACAAATTTTCTACCCATTTCACATCAGGATGCACTGGCTGAAATCCAAAAATGTAGATCAGGTGCCCCAGATGATCCTTGCCCTCCTAAACTTTGGAAAATGCTGTCTCTATCTCTCACTGGTGTGCTAGTTCATATCTGGAACGTATCTCTTGGAACTGGCATTTTTCCCGACAAGTGGAAACACGCTACCCTTCTCCCTTTGAGAAAGAAACCCAATGGTGACCCAGGAGATCTCAACAATCTTAGGCCAATCTCCTTACTGCCTGCTCCGGGTAAAATGCTAGAGAAGCTGGTTCAGCGGCAACTGACCAACTTTGTTGAGAACAATGCCGCCCTGCATGATACACAATCTGGTTTTCGGGCAGGCTATAGCATGGAGACTGCCCTCCTGGAGGTGGCCGAGTCGGTGAGATGGTCGTTAGATTCAGGGGCTTCAGTGGTACTGGTGCTCCTGGATCTGTCTGCAGCTTTCGACACCGTCGACCACACCATGTTGGTGCAGAGATTGCAAGACACAGGTTTTTGGGAGGAAGGTTTTGACCTGGCTGAAATCATACTTAAGCGGCCGTACCCAAAGAGTTGCTTTACAACCATTTGAATCAAAACCTAAAGCCCTATGGTGCGGCGTCCCTCAAGGCTCCGCGTTGAGTCCTTTACTTTTTAATTTGTACCTAGCCCCTCTTTTCTCTTTGATTGCCAACTGGGGTGTGAAGGCAATCTCCTACGCTGACGACACCCAGCTGGTTTTCCCTTTTCAGGAGCGAACGACAGAGGCTTTTATGAATTTTAAAGGTTGTTTGAGAGACATAGCCATATGGATGAATACAAACAAACTAAAACTCAATGCGGGAAAAACAGAGGTGCTGTTTTTCGGCAATGGCCCTGTGCCTGCTTCAGATCTGTGGTGGCCAGTAGAAATGGGCCCTCCGCCTTCTCCTAGCACGAGTATTAAAAATCTAGGGGTGAGATGGGAGGCGGATCTCTCTTTCTCGGCCCAAATCCAACAGGTCACCGCTTCGTGTTTTAGTAAAATGAGAAATCTTCGTAAATTTCTTCATTTTATGCCAGAAGATTGCCGTAAAGCCGTAGTCCATGCCACAGTGACATCCAGGCTGGATTACGCAAACGGCCTATATCTTGGCCTGCCTAAATATTCGATTAGACGTCTGCAGATGGTGCAGAATGCGGCTGCGAGACTAATTAGACGCATTCCTTTTCGACATCATGTCTCTCCGCATTTACAGGAACTACACTGGCTCCCGGTAGCCAAAAGAATTGAATTTAAGGCCTTGACTTTGGCCTATCGGGCTCTTCAGGGAAGATGTCCTAGCTATCTTAAACAAAGACTTGGCCGGTATAAGCAAAATCGCTCTCTGCGGTCAAACTCTCAGAATTTGCTCCACGCTCCCCGCTTTGCGAAAGCCCGTCTGGGCGGTAGGGCGCTCACAGTAAGAACGGCTAAATTGTGGAATGCCCTACCTGGGTTTCTCCGCCAAGCTAACACTGAGACCAGTTTTAGAAAAGCGCTGAAGACATGGCTCTTTAGCAACGATTAGGCCTGACTTCAGTGCCTAAACTTATGTGCACGCGCTGCTTGCTGCTAGAGCGCTGGGACACCTCTGTTTTTCAGGTAGCTGTTCGCGCTATATAAATTTCAGTATTATTATTATTGTGTGCAGTGTCGGCAGGGGGCACAAGTAGGACATGTGTGCAGTCGATTGCCCCCAACATGTGTGGGAATCCAGCTATGGCATATAGTCCTTGCTTGGTCTCCAGCTGTTCCTGCGCATTGTGGGGGACGTATAGGTACTGGGGTACCTAGCTGATGATGGCATCCAGGACAGGTGTGAGGAACTTGGATGGGGCTGGCTGTGCAACTCCTCCGACTCTGGCGGTTGTTGGTTGGGAGGTACCAGAGGCCAACAGGTGCAGCACAGCCAGCAGCTTTGTCTGCGGAGGGATGTTGGTTGTCCGCTGTGTTGGTACCATCAGCCTGTGGGCAATGATGTTCAGGATGCGGAGGATGGTTGTCCTTTTGAGCCTGTAGTGGGCATTGACGTTGTCTGGTGTTAGGTCTGAGAGGCTGGTGCATTTCCTGAAGGTCCGCTGTCTTTGTCTGCGCTGCCTCTGTGGTGGTCCGGAGGGGGGACCACGGGGGTGGCGGTCCTGGGGGTGGTGGCGGTGGGTGTTGTTGCCCTCTCGGGGCTCCGGGATGCATGGTGAGTGGCTCCATGGCATCTGTTGTTCTTCATGTGTGGCTCTGGGCTGGGCTCCCTTTGATGGTGCAGGTTGTCGTCCGACTTTACACCAGGTCGGAGCAGGTGTTAATTTCCTGCTGCTAACGCGCCTTATTGCCTGTTTTGTGGTCTTACCGCCAATGTGGCTGGTCGTTGAGAATGTTGAGGTGTGGTGTTGTCGCAGATTTTTGCTCGGGAACGCCTACTCTGCATCTCATTAGCAATAGTTGCCGGGGTCATCTGTGGCGATGTTGTTTGCGGATGCTTTCGCAAGTTAACTGGTGGTATCGGCTGTTAGCACCAGTTTGTGAAAGGGGCGATACATTTATCGCGAATTTGGCTGCGATAAAGTGCTGATAACTCGACGATAGCTCCTTGAGAATATGCCCCTTATATGATTATCTTAAACAGCAATAACAAGTCAGAAAAAATACAAGTTAATAATATACTTTCACATAAACATCACATCATCTGTGTCCTTAAACTTGTTTCCTCTCCTCTCGGTTCCCCTTATCGTAATCCTAACACAGCTTTAATAAAACATTAACCTTCCTTCTTTCCCTGAGTGTGTAAATGTTTATTGCTCTGCTCCCAAGACTTCTTATCTGACTCTGTATACTTTTGTCTGAAGTAAGCTTTGACCACATACGTCCTAAGTTATGTCTCTATTAACAATGAGAATGAAATACGTGCTTGGGCACTGTGATCGTAAACTCTTCAAGTCTTGTTAAACATGTTTTCCCATTTAACTAAAACTTGTTGATCTTGTGTTCTGCTTTCTGATGAACTCTTACCTACTTTGTGTCCTTGTAAAGCTTGGGCTTGCACTGCTCTTTAACTATGTATAGTTCTGCAACGCTCTCTACTGATATCTGTGGTGTAGAGATTTCCTCTCATTTTATACTTTCCTTAACATTCCCCCCTAGTTGATATTTCAACTACTTTCTCTAAGCCTGGATCTGCGCTCGGTATCAAATGATATGTATTACCCTGAGCATCTACTACTTGTTTAGGTGACCTGACTATGAACATCCCTCCCACCTTTGCACTCATCCTCTTACAGCAAGCTATTTCTAATTGAAAAACACAACATATCAAAAGCAATAACACAATAAATGGTGATAAAGCTTTGTGCCGTTCCGACATTCAGGATGGCAGCCAATTGAACCAACCCTTAAACTATCCATCTGGGACACCTCCTTCATCCACTATTTTCTTTTGTAAGTTAAGCAACGTTTGTATGGCCTCCGACAATGTTCCATTGTCTGCTTCATTTGCTGGGACATACGCACAACAAGCAGTCCCTATTTTGGAACATACTCCTCCTTTCATGGCCGTCATAAGATCAAGTACATAACAGTGCTGCATGATCATCATTATCATGACACGCAGCTCTTCCTTTGTGGCATTGATCGCCTTCATTAGTTCCCATCTAGTTATTTGCAACCATCGAGCAGTAGCTTTTGCCTGAACAAACGGTATGACACTTCCAAAGAACAGCTGAGCGTCATTAAACAACCTGTGCTCTTAGGGAACATCTTTCTAGGCAGTAGTGCCGTGATATTCTGCAGCTCTTCTCCTCCAGTGATGGTGCAACAAGGTTGTTGCAAGGTCGTTGCACCCCTAGTTATGGGGTGGTCATGTAACTTGGAGATATTTATTCCTGGAATGACCAAGACTGGTGTGTACAAAGTAACCAAAGAGCAGAGGCCATTCCAGTTGAATGGCAACTGGTATATAGCAATTCTCTGCACTGCCAATAATAGTCCATGAGGCTGGAGATGCCCCCCTGCATGTCGGCGTTATCAATTGTGCTATTGCAGTTTATATTTTTCCGTACATTGATGGTGCCATTCCCTCTGAAACAAAAAGAAACAGATATTAATCTCATGACTGTCTGGGGGCTTACTGCACCATCCATCCAAGTGTATCTTGCAAAATTATTGTCCCATATATGCGCACACTTTCCTATTGCATCCTGACTAATGGCAGTGCCATTCCACAGGGATATGGCCCTACAGGAAAAACTGTTAATATTGAAAAAGTTTATGTCAATATGAATAACGATACATTCATGTATAAAAACGAAGTTGCATCTTTATTGACGAATTTACCCGTTATGAACTTCACGTCAACCCAGACTCAGAAATACGTAGTCAGGCAGGAACTGAGACCCAGGCCTGAGGTCACTGATTGACAGGTTGCAGGTGGGTTGGCACTTAACCGGCAGACAAACATGCAAACAGGAAACCCCAGATCAATCCCACAGTGCAGAGACAATACAATGGTCCAGGGAGATTGGCCACAATAAAGCACACACGGCCAGAGGGGTACGCGCGTTACCAAAACACCATGAAGTTAGATGTCACATGAAGTTAGGAACACATAGCCAATCAGGACACAGCCAACACAGTGCACGCAGTGATCACGCATTTCCCATGCTGGACATCTGGACACATTACCCACTGGCCACATTGTGTCCATGCAAGGTCGAGCCCACCTGGATTCCTCATCGAATACATTAATTTATGGCTCCAAAGACAGAGGTTCACATTCTTTACCAAAAAACATTCACTGTAACTATTTTATGGCATCAATAAATTGTATAAAAACCCATGTCAGATTGATTGTAAATTGAGACAGTCCTCAGACCCTATGCCTGTAACTGTTCTCCCGGCTGCATTGTTTATGTAAACAAACTGTTCCTGTTTTGCCAAACACCTCTTGTCTTTTGTTTTTTGAAGGTATTTCATGTTCAAACAACATGTTGGCGGGCCAGATAGGAGCTGATTGGTACCTCAAACCCAACTGCAGCCAAAGGAAGGAGACCCCGCCCGGACGGATTCACATTTGCACATCAAAACAGGTGAGCAGACACTGCAATTGATTGGAAGTTCTGCTGAATCCGCAGGGTGGAAGTTTGTCCTGAAGCAGTCATCACAGAGGGTAAGAGACTACATCAGAACCTTAGTAAAACATTTGCTGTGTGGCAAACTAGGAAGAAGAATAAAAAGATAACCTGAGTGCTCTGCCAATGACAGAAATCTACCATATTACCTATTTTATATGTCTTAGCTGAGTGGTCGTATGGCGGCCTCAGAGGCGAACCTGCAGAAGTCACTTTTTTTCAATAGTCAGCATGCTAGGAAAGGTGAATATTTATTTTATAGACCTTTATGGTTCCCAGGACGCTATTTTTGTGGTAAAGCTATCCTGATTGGGCGGAGTTTGCACCTCTTTCTTATTCTTTAGTCTAAAAGGGTTTCTCAGTACCTCCGGTTTCTTAACACCATTGATATCTGAAAGAAGTAAGAGGTGTTGGTCACTTGGATCGCTGGGTGCGATACATATGGTACACTTTTTCCGCTGGGCATGACACAGATGGTATGCTTGGCTCCTGGGTGTGATATAGGGTGCGATTCGGACATTTAGGGAAAATGATTTGGAGCTGAGAGATTAGGTGTAACTTGTGTTTGGCCAAAAGGGGCCAGTGGTTCTTGAGTTAATCTCTTTTTTCCCTCAAACTATGATTATTATCTTTGTCCCGGAGCTGATATTGACAGTATATCAGGCTCACTTAGTCCTGTGTACCGTGCAGAGCTTCCCCTGGTCGAAGGATAGCATGCGCTAGGATCAGGCTAAGGGATTTTTGACAAAGTTATCATTTTTTCTCTGTCAGTTTTTGGTTGTTGTTGAGATTGATGTAAGGTATATGTGATGTTGTGGGTAATTACTGCAAACTGTTTTTTGTCTTAAGTATTGTGTTTTTGTCGATGACCCAATGTTTCACATGAGGGTGCTGCTATTTCTCACAAACTGTATTTGATGCCAAGAGCATTAATATTGTTCAGATACTGTTTTTATAAACAATTGCACTTTTCCCATGTTGCAATGTATGCATTATTTGTGTTTATGAAATGTTCATGTTGAATTGTTGATGCATCTGTAGATAGCGCTGAGCTTGTAGTAACGTAATTATAAGCAGTAACCCCGTGTATATTTTCCCCACGATGAAATCAAAACAAAAGATTCCCTAAAAACAGAGAAGCTAAGGTGTATTTTGTTCTCTAAAACTACCAAACTTATCATGGAGTCACCATTAAAACACATGCAAACCAGGTTCCCCACACAGGCAAAAAAATATAATACGTTTTGCCAAGAATGGCAAGCACAAACAAAAGCACACATATTTCCCTGGCCATAGAAGGGAACTTTTGACACTAACGCAATTGTACACATGAGAACACACAGACAAACCAAATACACAGGTCAAAAGAAAGACAGGAGAGAGGCATTATTAGAACTATGGGCCATCTTCGAGGAAGGTATGATGGTGCTCTCACCCGTTCCTCCTGCATTAGGATTCTCCAATCTGCCAGTTAAAGAAGTCAACAGGCCCCCCAGTGAACAACGAACAGTTAGGCCCAGACAGGCAGTCCCAGCACAACCCCAGTCTGATGCGAGGGCTCCCAGAAGTTCAGCCCCCCTGTCTGTCGCGCCTGACACATAGAACCCCAGCGGTGGGGAGAACACGCCCTCCCACTGGTTTAGGCGAACTCACACGAGCGACAGGGAGATTTGTGGCAGTTCTAGACAGTGATACATCTAGTGGGTGTGAGGAAGGGGGACCCAGTCCTGCGGGATCAGATGACGAGGGTGGAGCTACAGGATTTGCTCAGGTAGCCGAGGAAACAGAGAGTGAATTTGAGGGCAAAACCTGATTGAAAAGAACACTGCATAGCTCAGAGTGAAGGAGGCAACCCAGATGGGTTCTGGAAGAAAGGCGATAGCTAAAGAGGGAGAGAGAAAGAGCTTGCACCCATGAAGCACAGTGAAAAAACAGAGCAGTGCGCCCCCCACATGAGGAAAGCGGGGGAGGTACAGGGTGCTGATCGGGGAAGAAACAAAGGTAGAATTAGATGAGAGGCTTCTGGTGGGGATTGGAAATTCACCTAATTTTCAGCATAGGAGAGGGGCTGACCGGGAAATAAGAGACTAAGGTAGCCTGGTGCTGACCCAACCAAGACATAGGAAAAACAAGATGGCACCTTTGCACGTGCATGAGGGGAGCAGCGACGAAGACATACTCTGATCCACCTGAACGCATAGGGTAGATATACTGAACCCCAAGGGAGATAACGGCCAGAGAGGAAGATGAGATCTTTGTGCAGCAATTCTGCCACCTGCGAGCCCACTGGACTGAGGGAAAAGACTAACCCCGGGTGGAAAACTCCGCTCCGCCCGCGGAGTGTGCGGAGATTTGCTTCTCTGCGTGCCGCGGAGAACACGGAGAAGGCAAATCTCTGCACACTCCGCAGCAGAGCGGAGTTGGCCAGCCCCCACCTCCACCCCCCTATTATAACAAGTAATTAAACATTAATAAAAGAGAAATTTAAAACCACTTACCTGTACTGCGGTGTCCCCGGGCTGCCCTCCTCCTCTTCCTCGCCGTCTCACTAATCCTTGTGAAAACTGCGCATGCGCGCGAGCCTGCGCATGCACATTTCTCGCAAGAACTGCAAGGGCGCGCGCGCATGCGCAGTTTTCACAAGGATTAGCAAGACGGCAAGGAAGAGGAGGAGGGCAGCCCGGGGACGCCGCAGTACAGGTAAGTGGTTTTAAATGTATTTTTTATTAATGTTTAATTACTTGTTATAATAGGGGGGTGGAGGCAGGTGGCGTAGCATAGCGTAGCGGAGTTCCACGGAGTTTGTTTGCAACTCTGTGGACCTCCGTGTAGCCCCGCTACGCACACTACGCCCGGGGTTAGAAAAGACCAGTATGATAGGCCTTGGCTGATCCGGCATGGAGGAGGAGATCCCAAGTGGAACTTCCCTTACATGCAGGAATGCCTAAAAAGATGGGAACGTCATGTTACTAAGAAACCAGTTGAGCTACCCAAAGTAAGAATGTACCTACTTCTACAGAAGGGCACATCAGGGACCATGTATGTGTCGTGGGCTCAAATGGAAAGAAGGGCTAAGGACAAAGTTACCGCCATTGCTGGATGGAGCGGGGAAATGGATCTCATGTTTTGCAAAGAACACCGTGGGAATAAACCTAGCGATAGGCAATATCAAAAGTCGGCTAAGTAGTCTTATCGGAGAGCAGACTAACACGGTGTTCACCCAAGCTTGGATCCTCGCTATTACGCTGACAAACATCGAGCATGATGGGCCGCATTCAATTCACACAGGCACTGAATATGGACGACCCTGAGGGAGATGTTTCCTGACCGCCTTGATGTAGGAAGGTTAATGGCGGAGACTGTGAAGCCAGGGGAGACTATAACCGATTTTCTGGATAGGATGAAGGTACCATGGGGACAAGACACTGGACAGCCGTGGACTGATACAGGCCCACAAGTCACATTCTTTTACAATATTCTCAAAAAGCTGCCCACAAGATACAAAGCGGATTGGACAGTGTGGTTGCGTTAGACACCAAACCCTGGCGGAAGATACAGGTGTTAGGGTGTGCGACCAAGGACTCACCTGAAATCCAGGACCGTCTGCAGGGGCAATTAATAATTCTCCAACCCTCCCAGAACACCTCTCAGCGCTACTGAGGGAAACAGGAGCCCTGGCAGGTGTCCCAGAGGGGAAGGGGATTAGAAAAAAGAGAAGACACAACTCAGCTCCGCCACTTGGACCAGCCAAGATCCTTGTTCTGAACTTGCAGAGTTACCGTTAATCTTCTTTGCCTTTAAAAAGGGATTTGCATTATAAACCAGTATTATAAAAAATGTATAATTGTCTAAGCTTAGATATAAGACTAACTAATTACCTCTAATTTGAATTGGCAGATCTCCTTTTTAGAAACAGGTATAAAGTCTTTGTTCTTCCATTGAGGTTCTGTGATTTACACAAACAGTCACAACAAGGTTGATAATTGGTGCTATAAATAAAGGAACAAATATCTATGATAATATGCACACTTTTCACTTATACGTATTCATATGTTCTAATGCTGAACTTTCTCACCTGTATTAGACATGTGATATTATCAGGATAAACCAATGCACTGATACTTCTCAAGCACATGCAAAATATGCAGACCCAGCACCTGCTTTCAATATCTATCAAAGACCAATGTTCATCCTTTACAGATAATAGGCGATTACGTGCATTCTCAATATGTACAATAAATAAGAAACAGCATTATGGACTTAAGCATAAGAAAACACAAACGCTAAGCTCAATGTGTTCACTTAGCTGACTGTTTCCAGTGTCCTACACTTGACTGTCCGAGGAGTTGGAGCCGGCTCGACAACTTGGATGCAGTCCTGACGAACGTGGGTAAAGTCCTGACGAGTTCCTAGCAAGATAATTCGTTCTCCAGTCGAAGAGTTTCGATGATGTGAAGGAATCAGGAATCCTCGTGAGACGCGACGCGGCCGGGAAAGGTAAACAAAGCCAAGCGCCGCGTACCGGGGTGTGGCTATTTATAGCCAATGAGCAGGGCGTTGTCCAGGGAATTATTCTAGCATCATTAGCAACGTGTGCTATGGCGCGTTGACACATGACTGGCCCGCGGAACTGTTCCGGGCCGTGAAGGAGAAACGGAGTGTTGCCTTGACAACAGGGGTAGCCAAGTCGATGCAAGTAATTCAAGAACGCATTGGCTTGGTTTTTAATTATGAAAATAGGACACAAAATACCATCAAAGGCGCGATCAGTCTTGAAGCCATAAATAAGTTAACAAACAGTGGTAAATATAAATAAAAAGGCTGCAACATGATTTCAGGGGTAGCTATGGGAGAAAATACTGCAACATGATTAAGTCAAGGACCATAGGGGTGTTGGCAAATCACGCAGACCGTAGTACCAGCAGAGTAATTCCTGACAACAGGCCTACATATTGCATTACCACAAAAAGAAGCAAGTGAAGGATAGCAAAAAACAGGAGCAAGCCCAGAGAGACACTGCTAAATTGGTCCAACATAAATTGAAAAAGAACGCCCTTGAGGGGGCAGCGTTGGCCGTGAGCGTGCAAATGGCACCAGTCTTAAAGGGAGCTCACAGCAAAATCTAAGAGAGTGTCAACCTAGCTATAGCAGCAGAGGCCAGGGAGGTTGGCAGCAACTAGACCCTAGGGAATGTTACTATTGCCACAGGATGGGCCACCTGGCAGACAGATGCTGGCTAAAAGTATACCACGAACAGAGATCGATGGGCCAGGGCCAGCCACCACAAAACCCTCAGCCACAAAACCAAGCCCAGGGAAACCCGAATGCACTTTACATTCAGCCGCAGGGAGGTGAGTCAGCCACATCACCACCGTAACATGGATCAGGTAGTTGGACCAACATGTGGCAACAGCAACCACATACTGGGAACTCAGACCAACAGGTACCGAGGCCATGGCCTCAGCATGGAGGGGTAACTGTCTGGGTAGGTAATGCCTTCACACAAACACAGAGTCCAAATGTGCAGTAAGATAAACCCCCAGAGTAAATGCCACCCATTCACCCACATCCCAAATACTAACTGTACCAAAACCAAAAGAAGGACCACTGAGACAACATTGGGAATACAAACATTTACTTGCATCTGGGGATTCAGTGCTGCTGTATGTGTTCTGTCGATCGGGTATCCTTGCTAAAGTTCACCATTAAGGGCACATGGGGGAGCCAAGGCCCCACTTGGCTGCTGATGCGCCAGGGCAGGGTTGGCTGGCCACACCCCAGGGGAGGGCAGTCTGACAAGCAGGCGGGCAACTCCCAGACAAAGTAATTAAAAAACAGGCACCCAGGCCCGCATCCAAAATCATATAGGGACGAGTTCCAATGACCAAATCGAAAGGTACCTATTCTCGGGCATCTGGCTCGGGACCCCTGTTCCCTTCATGGCGTAAAGCCCCAACAGCACCCCCAAAAAATTAGAAGCCTCTGGCCAAATGGAGACCCCTCTCAGCTCCAAAACGAACCTGTCCTCAAGGGACGGGAGCCAGAATTCCCATACGGCTGGGAGAAGTGAAGATACCATAACCTCCACAGCACACGCAAAAGAACCAATAAGTTGCGAGGGACCCACATATCGTTGAGTCAGTCAAAAGTTCGCCAGGTTAGCCAGGCATCCAAGAATTGCGAGGCAGTCTCAGTCCAGTCATCATCCCTGGGCACAGTTCGGTGAGGGTTCTTGGCCTTGGCCTCCCCACGTTCTTATGATCCCGACGGTGTTTTCTTTTCTTTCCTTCGGGTTTTTCAAATCTCCAAACTATGGGCATCGTGCCATACCCCTCCAAAATAGTGACAGGAGCATACCCGCTAATTAGAAGTCCTGAGACACAAGCCAGGAACCGCAGATATGAATGCACTGAAAAGACGTGGTCCTAGGAAGAGGGGGGTGACTCGGATAGGGGAGTCCGCAAAGTGCATCAGAGCTCCAGGCAAGAGTAGAATGCAGAATGCGCTTACCCCTGTATCAGGCCTAGCTACTAACCAATACACCAGGCCTTACATACACCATTCGAAAAAAGCAGTAAGCACAGACCTCAGACACCACAAGATTGCATGACCAGTGGTAGATTGGGGTCACGGAACAACTTCATGACCTCATCCGAGTCATGATAAGTGAGATAGCAGATCACGCAAGTTCTAGGGAAGCACCCAAAAGCCAACAAAAGGTCCCCAAAGTTAGCCACAAAAGAAATCTCTAGAGAAAGGGTGGAGTTGAGATATCTGGCGCCACAGGGGAGGGGCACGTCGCACTCTGCCAAGCTGAGAACAGAGAAGAATACACACATGTGATCTCATTGCACTTTGCAACCACCATCAACACTTAATAGCAACATGCCCCCTCCTCGCACAGTCCTGCACATGTGTAGGTTGAAAGCAGCCCGCACCGATGGCACAGCCATGCACACACCAGGAGAGACAGGGTCTCGGAAAACTGGTGGCACCCATAAAACCCTATATAAAAACTGATACGATCCATCCCTATGATCACAAGACCACTCCATAAACATTTCGCTCTAATCCAAGCACCCAGTTAGGTACGAAGAAAAAGCGGGAGTGTGGGGGCTTAATAGCTCATAAAAATAGATTAATTCGCCTGATTACCAATAAGCCATCTTTAAGTTTTAACTATCAAAAAAATATGATGAACAGGGCCACCTTTCTGTGCCTCACTAAAAATTGTGTGTGTGGAGAACACTCCCCTAAAGGAAGCACAGGAACCCTGAAAAAAATAATTGATGATGGCGCATGCAATGTTTTCTGAATTAACAAAATGAACCAAGCCCTTATCCAACAGGTCTACAATCGAACCTCCAAGTGCACCACCTTTTCAGCTGCCACATCAACACCCTAACACAGATCTAAAGTGTGCGAATCAAGATTACGAACTGAATCATGAACTTTTTGATTGAACTGTTAAACGAGAAAACCCAATCACCAGAGGACCAGAGACACCTCCCCTGGATCCATATCTAAGATCTGCAATGTTCAATAACAAGTTATGTATTATTGCTGCCATACCTATTCACTGCTAAAGAATTGCCTGGTCAAATGGAGTCTGTTCAAAAACTATCACAGCGTTGGTGCAGGGATCTCTCTCATGCCACATACAATTACACCAACCCAAACACTAGCATTCCACCTGCACTACATTTTACCCTTTTGCACAACACGTGGTATCAGCACATGACCGCCGTGGGCTCTAAGACATCAGCCAGGTCTTGTTACGTCTGTTCATTGATACCACATGCAGTAGGCACAGACAGACTTTAATTGTCCCAAGAGATGACCCCCGAAAAAGCAAAATGCCTTCTCCACTTATACCTATGCAGAATTAGGGCCAAAATTCAACCCAACAAGGTAGAGCCCCACATAGTGGTAGTGAATCTGACCCGATACGAGACCAACCCAACGGCTATATACCTTTTCATCCAGCCTAACGATATTCAAACTGAGCTAGACAGGATGTACAGGAAGGGCACCATAGGGTAGGATACTGTTTGGCCCTGAGACTTCCCAGAAAAGAGATTCTTGGAGGTAGCAAAACCCCCAACTCACTGTACAAACACATATGCTCCTGCCTCCATTTGTTGTCCAATGGTGGCACTTAGCGTATCTGGGGCAGTCGTTCTTTAACAAAAAGTGGACCCCAGACATGGAGCTCCTCTGTAGGGGTGTCCAGCTTGATGATACAAAGGGAAATGAGTCTCATAGGGGAGGATTGAACAAAAGCATAGATACCCCATTGCAGGAAATCTTGGATACCCAGGTGGGTGGATACACTTGGCTAAAAGGGAAGGGGCAACCCCTCATTGTACGGAAACTCTGTATTCCTTATGTTTCAGAGGTAAAGGAACGCTTCCACTGGGCAATAATGATAACTGTGACACAATCGTGTACATTCCGGATATGCAATGGGGCACCTCCGTGCTAATGGATATGTACTGGCAGTGCGGTGAGTTTGCCTACACTCAGCTTGTCCTCAGATGGTGCGGACTTTGTTCCCTCGTAACCATACACACCCCGACCCTGGTCATTCCCGGAGAAGAACTATTGGATTTGTACCAGCACCCGCTAAGGAAAAAGACAACCTTGCTGCATCAAGCTCATGAGAAAAGGGCTGTGGATTATTTTGGCTGGGCTCAGTATAAGGACATTCCTGAAGAATTCAGACTGTTCTCAGACTCAAAAGTATCGACTGGAGGGTCTATACCATTCTTCAGGGTGCAGACGAAAGCTATGCCCCTGGCTCCAAATAACCAGGTGGGAAATGCTTAAAATGATTAACAGCACTGAGCTCTGCCTTAATTCGATCAAGGAAGAACTCAGAACAATACGCCTCATTGTGATGCAGCATCAGTATGTGTTAGACTTAATACCCGCGATGGAGGGAGGGGTGTGTGCCAAGATTGGCGCATCCTGCTGCACGTTTATCACAAGGGATGACATGGATAATGGGACATCGACTTACCATCCAAGCACTGCACTGTTTACAAAAAGACATGCTTGAGGAGGGAGGTAGCCCTGAGCAGGTGTGGTTCTCGAATTAGTTCTCCTGGCTCCCCTGGTGGCTTTCCGGTCTGTGCTCATCGTTGTTGGCAGTTTTCATTGTTTTTGTATTTGTCTGGTTCCGTGCAATTGGGGATTTCCTGCTGTAAAAACGCAGTCCTCAAATTGGGAAGAATGCAAGTAACTAGGAAAGTAGTAATTGTCAAAACCGAAGATTAACAAGCCTCCAATAAAGTAATTGTCATATAGTATGGGTTAGATAGTGTAGTAGAAAATTCAACTAGAGGGGGGAATGTTAATATTGAAAAAGTCGATGTCAATATGAATAACGATACATTCATGTAAAAAAGAAGTTGCATCTTTATTGATGAATTCCCCCGTTATGAACTCCACGTCAAACCCGACTCAGAAATGCGTAGTCAGGCTGGTGCTGAGTCCTAGGCCCGAGTTCACTGATTGACAGGTCACAGGTGGGGTGGCACGTAGCCGGCAGACAAACGTGCGAAAAGAAAACCCCAGATCAATCCCACAGATTGGCGCAGGTACACCATAATGGTCCAAGGAGATTAGCCCTAAAAAAGCACACATGGCCAGAGGAGTGTGCACATTCCAAAAACACCGTAAAGTCAAATGCCACATGAAGTTAGGAACACATATCCAATCAGGACACAGCACACACAGAACACGCAGTGATCATGAGCGCCCCATGCTGGACATCTGGACATGTTACCCACTGGCGGTATTGTGTCCACCTAGATTCCTCATTGAATACAATATTTTATGCTCCAAAGACAGAGGTTCACATTCCTCACCAAAAAATGATTGCCTGATCTATTTTATGGTATTCAATGAATTGCATAAAAACCCATGTCAGAGTGGCTGTGGCTGACCGCTGACCAAGATGGCCACACACTGAGACAGCTCCGCAGCTGCCAGTGATTTAACCCCTGTTAATCCATCATTATCCGGAAGTTGCCAACATTGTTCGGGCCTACAGCGGCGGTGGAGGTTCGCGTGCGCCCGCTGTAGGGGTTGTAACGGAGGGCCGTTTGCTGAAAGAGATGACGGCTTGCAGAGAGTGGGTCACCATGAATGGAGGAGAAGGCCTGGGCAGAAACGTGCGGCAGCGTAGCGACCGCCCTGGTGGAGGGTCCTAGCAGCTTGGGGCCTCCAATGTCTTGGGAGCATGAAAGCTAAGGACACGGCGAAACTATACTGGAGCCGAGACGTGTGGCAGCTCGTGGTCTGGCCACGAGCGGAGCGGACTCAGAGGCGGGCCAGCCTGGGGCCTGGAGGACTCGCACCTGCGTGACTGGTGTGCGTGCCGCCCTCTCCCCAGCTGCGGCTCTACAACCGGTGAGTGAGCGTCGGGACACTGAGGGCCCAAAGAGAAGCTGTCGGTGGGAACTGCCCAACAGCAGCCGAGTGACATGGTGAGTGTGGTGCTGGCCTGTGCGGAGTGAGGCCCAAAGAAGACAGAGTGCCGCAGGCTAGCCTACTCCTTAGGGGGGTATTACACCCGCGAGACCGGCCGCAACATCCATCCTCCTCCAGTTGCCATCTGGCACTGGGTGAGTGCCCACTGGGCCATTGCGGACACAGAGAGAGGCTGAAGAAGGCCGCAGCCCGGCAACGGTACGGAGTGGATATCAATGGGCCTGAGTTGAGAGAGACCAAAATGGGTCTGGAGATAGGCGAGGAGTCACTGGCAGGCCTGCAGCAGTGGGCTGCCGGGGAGGAAGTAGCCTGTTCGGACGGTAGACCGGGGGAAGCAGAGGCCCAGCGCACAGAGCGCTGCACTGGTGGTCAGAGGTAGGCCCGGGAGGGCTAAAACCTTTAGGCACTGGGCCGGGAACAGGTAGGCGAAAGAGAGGGCAGCCACCCCGGGTCTTGGAAAACGACTTGGATAAGTGAAAGCCTGTCTGACATGGGGAAAACCCCCAGAAGGGGCGGCCTGTTCCCAGGAATGCACACTCACCGAGCCCCCAGTGAAACCTAGGAGAGACTGAACTCAAAGAGGCGGTCTCTTGTCGGGGTCCCAACACAGTGGACATGGTAAGAAATCGTGGGATCAAGCCCACGCAAACAAACAGGCTCGATAAATACACTGTGACTATGTTGACCCCTGGAGATGCATGCCGAACCCTGGCAGATTGTGGGGGACAAAGTTCTCAAACTGAAGAGGAACCCTCATTGCGCAAAATAATTGGCGGTTATCAAAGACGTGTGAGGCACCCTGGAGCCAAAGCTGGACGCAGGAACAATAGATGTCAACCTCCTGAGAGCTGATGTCCGTAATATGTCAGACAAAGTTAAAACGACCGAGACCCAAATTGCCGGCCTCCAATCCATGTCTAAGAGGCTGGAAGAGCAGAATCAGATGCTATTGAGGCAAAATGCATTTCTCACAGCAAAGGTCGAAGATCAAGAGAGGAGATCCCGTAGTAAAAATATCAGGGTCGGGGGAGTCCCTGAAGGATTGGAGGGGCCCAGCGTAGATCTGTTTCTCGAAGACTTGATCCTGAACACCTTGCGCCCAAAGAGACTGTCCAAATTCTTTTCAATTGAAATGGCGCACAGGGCACTGGGCCCACGCCCAAAACCTGGTGCCCCTCCACAAACGATAATTGCTGGAGTGTTTAATTACAGAGATCGCGATGCGATCCTTTAGGTGGCACGAACACATGATACCTACAGATAGACAATGCAACAGTTCGATTATTCCTGGACTTTACTCTGCAAGTGCAGAAACAATGGTGGAGCTTCGAAGCTATGAAAAAAGCAGTATGTGACAAAGGCATAAAATATAAGATGATTTTTCCAGCTAAGCTGCACATTATATCTGAAGGCAAGACATGGCATTTCACCGCCCCAGAAGAGGCGTGGAGTTGGGTGAATGGCTGGCGGCCTGTGTGCCGAAAAGGGAGGAAGAACACAGGCGGCTGCTCAGGTCCGGCGAACGGATCGCGGAGCCCGGTTCCCACTGAGAGACTTCATTCTCCAGATTCCCTTAGGGGCTCGTGAGCGATTCATGGTGGTACTCTGGGGTAAGATAAGTACCTCAAAGTTGGAAGTTTGTATGGACATGAGGCACTGTATGCATTCGCTTGCAGGGGATGGAGGGGTGGAATAACTAGTAATGTGAAATGTGACTCTGCTTGACGTGGGTTGGAACCATGAGGCAACATCATGAGGCCTCCGCAGGGAGTCCTTTAACAGGAGATTGATTTGTAATGTAATCCTCACAGTATTGGTGGTGGTGTGAGTGCAGCCTACCCACGTTTAATTATGTTAGTTAAACATGGGTAGGCACTCATCAGGTTGGGCGGTGGGTGGTTTCAATCCCACTCAGCAGGGTAGAGGGAGGGGGAGTTGAGGGGGAGATTCAGATGTTTGCGTTTTCAGTGATATTAATGTATCATTGCAGCACGACGCTGGGGGGAGGGGAGGAGATGTGGGACTTGGTAAGTGCCCCGCACGAATCAGACTGGCTCTTACCTACTCCGCAAGGCGACAGGGGGTCGCACACCACACTTACACCATCATGGCATGCTCGAGGGGCGTGTTCTGAACATATGATCATGGAATGTCAATGGCCTGGGGAACAAAATTAAGCGAACACTAGTACTACAACTATTAAAGCGACACTCCCCAGATGTGGTCCTGATCCAGGAAACTCACCTCAGGGGCACACGATACAAAGCGCTTGACCGACTTTGATATAAGATGATAGCTCACTCGGGATACACCAATGGCTCCAGAGGAGTGGGCATACTGCTCAAGAAGTCAGTGCCCTTTACTGTATACTCCACATGGAACGATTCACAGGGGATGTATGTAGCTGTTACCGGCAGTTGGGAGGGTCAGACGATCTGTTTTTGCTCTGTTTATGTCCCGCCTCATCTGCATGCGGCGACCCTTCCAGATGTGAGTTTCCTACATGAGGGGACATGAACAACGTGATTGATCCTGAAGCAGACAGAACGGGTGGGGCAGTTCACAAGGGAGGGAAAGGCCCACTGTGCTCCTTTGTGGAAGCATTGGGACTGGTTGATCTTTGGAGGCTACACAATCCAGCCCAAAGGCAATACACACACCTTTCCTAAGCACATAATAGCTTTTCTCGCCTTGACTGCATCTTTTCGCACACCACAACAGCAGCGAAATTCAGGGAGGTCACGCACTATGCAAGAGACATCTTCGATCACTCTCCCATAGGAGTTCTCTTACAGGGGCCCCCTAGGGAATTTTCACGGGTTCCCCGAATAGACACTTGGTTCCATCGAGACAAGGGTATGAGTAACAAAATACGGAAAGGGACTGAGCTGTACTTTAAGGAAAACCAGGGCTCTGTGGAGTCAGCTAGTGATCTTTGGGAAGCGTTTAAGACTGTTCTATGAGGCCAGGTACAGTCCCTGATTGGCAGGAAAAAGAAGCACCAAAGGTTAGAGTGTGAGTCAGATGAGAGAGCAGTGTTAGCCTTGGAAGAAAGGGCGACAACAGAAGGCACACCGGCCCTGGTTCATTTACTGAGGCTCAAACAGTATAAACTCAGAGCCCTGGCGGAAAATAGGGCAAGGAGTCACGCTTTGGCAACGCAACGCCGACCGTATGATGTGGGTGACAAGGCTGGTAAATTACTGGCCTGGTTAGAAAGGCGAGATTACACCAAGTCCTGGGTGCTAGGGATAACTGACAATGAGGGAGAAGTCCGGACATACAACACCAGAATAGCAGAGACTTTTGCTAGTTATTATAAAGGGCTGTATACCTTGAACACGGCTAAGATGGAGGAAGAGTGTGAGGTCTTTCTCCAAGGAATAGGCCTACGTGCTCTCACAAAAGATGACCGTAGGAGGTTGGATCACGATTTAACAGAAGAAGAAGTGATAGCTGCTAGCCGTAATTTGCAATCCGGCAAGGCGATGGGCCCAAATGGGCTACCAGTAGAATTGTACAAACTCTGCGTGACCAAGGTGGCCAAACCAATGCTAGATATGTTCCAAGTGGCAGGCGTAACGGGTTGCCTACCCAAGGATCAAAGAAAGGCTACGATAGTGGTGCTTCACAAGACCAGTAAGCCGCCAATGGAGTGCAACTCCTATAGACCGATCTCACTCCTAAATGTTGAGGCTAAGGTACTAGCTAAGATCCTAGCGACTAGGCTCCATGAGGTGATTACCTTCCTGGTGCATCCTGACCAATCTGGTTTCATGCCTCATAGAAGCACCCGTCTGAACTTGCGGCACTTGTATGGGGTGCTCCAAATGACGGAATCAGCTAACAAGGGACCGGCGGCCTTGTTGGCCCTAGACGCTACAATTGTGTTCGATAATATAGAATGGAATGTCATATTTGCAGTGCTGGCCAGGATGGGTTTTGGCCCAAAATACTGCGTGTGGGTTCACCTCCTTTACCGATCTCCCATGGCACGTGTCCAGGTTAAGGGAGTGGACTCCTGGGAATTTTCATAACATAAGGGGACGAGACAGGGTTGCCCCCTCTTGCCTACGATATTTGCATTGGCTCTGGACCCACTGGCGAAATTGGTGAAATGTGACCCATTAATAAAAGGCATACAGGCACCTGTGGGCTGAGTGGAGCATATATCATTCTACGCAGATGACATCCTTCTTAACGTTTCGCGACCCTATCGCTCCGTCAGCAGAATACTACAAGTCTTCTAGTTTTTTGCATCCTTCTCCAGCTGCAGCATAAATTGGTACGAATCAGTGGTTTTCCCTCTGACGGGAGGAGAGCCTAGGCTCCCGTTCGACTGTGTAGCTGAGGTGGTGCACAGCAGCTTGAAATATCTGGGTTTCCACGTCACTAGAAACACACAAGAATTTCTTCGCCTGAATGTAGCCCCGCAGCTTGATAAGCTAAGGGGAGATGTAGCCCCCTGGTGATCCTTACCTCTCGCGTTAATTTGGAGGGCGTCTCTCTTTAAAATGATGTCCCTTCCATGGCTGTTGTATAGGTTCCAGAGCACCCTATTCAAGATCCTCCCGGAAACCTTCTGGAGAACACACTGGGAAGTCTCTACATTACTATGGCAGGGCTCGGCTTCGAGAATTGCACTGCGTAAGCTACAAAGGGGAGTGTATGAGGGAGGTCTGGGGGTCCCTGATATTAAATTATACTATTGGGCGACGCAATTACAGGTAGTGAGCGACTGGGCATTCTCTGATCAGCAGGAACCTGCCTATCGAATGGATAGATATGCGATGAACCAGGGACAATATGAAGAAATCCTGTACCGAAAGGTAATAGAACGGAGCCTGCCAGGAGGCAACACACTTTTTAGGGTGGACCGGCAGGTTAACGGACCGAACTCCACTGTGGCATAGTGATTTGCTGAGTGAGGTGGGCGGTTTGGTGGGGTTTGCTGGATGGGAACTAATCGGGATAGAGCATCTTAGGGATATATGGAGAGGGCAGGCCCTGATGTCCTTTGCCGACCTTCGCCAAGAATTCGACCTAGCAGACACAGAACAGTTCAAATATATGCAATTGGGACATGCCATCTGAAAGCATATCATGGAGGGGGAACAGCTGCCGAGACATCCCCTTTAGAGGACCGGCTGATGGTGGACCCTATGCCAGATACGTGTATTTCTAACATCTATAAAAAACTGCTTAATAACTCCCCTGACCAGCTGGTGAAGTTAAGAGAAGCGCGGGCGGAGGACCTGGGGGGAATAGAGGATGCCGAATGGATAGACGCAATACAAAGCCCAAGGGAGGTCGCCTTTAGGACCCGATTAAGCCTAGTGGAGTTGCGAATACTTCGTAGATCCTACTATTCAAGGACAGTCCTATGTAAGATGAGAAGGGTGGCGACACCGCTGTGCCTACGGCGGTGCAGCCAAGAGGGTTTTATTTTCCATATTCTTTGGGAATGCCTGAAGATCCAAGAGTATTGGGCACAAATAGCACAGGTGATAGCCCAGGTGACGTCACGATCAGTCCCACTGGATGCCAAGCGGCTCCTCCTAAATATTAATGGTGAGGGATCGTGGCCTAAATTTCAGAACATTTGGCTCACACTGGCGGCTGGGGTGGCCAAGCAAAATATAGCAAGGGCGTGGGGCAGAGAGGCCCCCCCAACCAAAAGCGAATGGGTATCAGACATGGATTGGTGTGAAAGAGCAGAACGGGTGGTGTATCAAAGCAGGGGATGCCCCAAGAAATGGGGGAAGGTGTGGGAGGGCTGGTGGGCTTTTGGGCTTTTCAAGGTTTTGAAGATGAACGTTGTGACAGGGCTTAGAGGATATGGATGCATCTGGGACTCCCTCTCCCCCCCCCCCTCCCCCCTCCGGTCAAGGTGGGGACAGATTAAGAAAATGGTGGGTGGGCCGTAAAAGCGCCGAAACATTAAAGACATTACGTTTGAATGTATTGGGCATTGTTACAAATTTCATCTGTGGAATGCTGATTGTAGCTAATTATACCTTATATGCTGTATGATACAAATGTTAATGAAAATAATTTTTAAAACAAAACCCATGTCAGATCGATTGTAAGTTGACAGTCCTCAAACCCTATGCCTGTAACTGTTCTCCCTGCCACATTGTTTAATTAAGCTGTTCCTGTTTTGCCAAACGCCTCTTGTCTCTTGTTTTTTCAAGGTATTTCATGTTCAAGCAACAACTCAATATCGGAATTCCATTGGTCATAGGCATGAACTGACCCAGTAACTTCGAGTCCTGGCCTATAGGCATAATTCGGGGGCGAGGGGTCTATTAATTAATTGTTGCACTCAGTGGGCGAGTGTGCCATTCCTTAAAAGCCTAAGTCTAGAACTTTTTCTATCTATTCTGCAGTTTTGCGATGACCAATTTTCTGCATTTGTGCTTTTTTGTCTTTAATATTCTGCATATCTGTGAGGATATGTAATTCTTCTACTAGGGAGTAGTGTTTTGTGGCATTAACTCTAAAATGTGCTACCCTAACATGCTTCAGCTGCATTCGGGCCTTAATCCTACTGAGGCTGAGGTGTAAGAGGCATAAATCTGTTTCTGGGGATACCACTGTAGTTGAGTGTAATCTATCTGACCCTGTGGCGTGGGGTATCAATGAACAAACAAAACATGATTCATTGGTGCTTTCTAATACTATTTTGGACATGTGTTGATACCACTTGTTATCTAACAAGCTAGCATAAATCTTGTGAGACACATTAATATGATAGCTATTTCTTTCCGCAGGTGCGTGACATAGTGATTAGAGTTTAACTTGCATCGTTATAGAAATGCAACAACAGAAATAACAGCATAAAAAGAAAAAAAGAAAACAAAAATACATAACTTCCCCTCTGCAGAATCAAGAAATTGTCCCAAAACAGAAGTGGAGGGGGGGGGGGCTTGCAGTTGCAATCCTCTTCCCCCCCTTTTCCCTTTTATGTCTCTGGTGGTGCTTAGTGTGAGGTGGGGTCCATCCGGACATCCGATAGGTGGATCCATGGCTTCCTACCATCTACTCATATGGCAGTAGGGGTGCTCATTGTTACTGAAAAAGGGCAGTCGAGCTTGGGATCCTTCCATTACTGACAACGTTTTTTATGAACACTCGATCTCCTATTTGTACAGCTGGGAGGTCGACCTCAGCGGTGGCGCTCTTCTCCTTCCTCTGTTTGCCTGTTTGGAAATGAAGTTTGCAGCCGTCATTAATTTAGAGAGATAAACATGCATTTCATAATTCAGAATTTCAGCTGTACTTTCTGTGTGCACCTTACATCTAGTGGCAGGTATTTGCGTGTTTATGAGCCCTCCTGTCACTATTTGAGTTAGGTGGTGGTCGGAACTGGGTGTGTTCCTAAGAGAAAATAGTGTGAGTGGTAAACAATACAACCATTTTTTGTGCAATGTGGTGCATAATTTGCTTATCTTGTTCTTCAACAAGCCATTAAGACGCCCAACTATACTGTTACTTTGTGGATAGTAAACAGAAGACAGAGGTGTTCTTCCCGAAGATCAGTACTTCTGTTTTCTCCGAGTTTAGTTTGAGGCAGCTGTCTGTACTGTAGTAGTTACATAGGCTGAATCCGCATAGATTGTGATACAGTTTCCAATTCCTTGCTTAAGGGCCCTTATCAGGACTATCAATTCTACTGCTTGTGCAGAATAATGTGCTGGTAGCGTTAGCTGCTCAACTATGTGAAGTGTGTCTGAGGAATCGTGCTACTGTGCTCTAACCATCGCCGCACCTTTGTGTCTTACTCCTGTGTCCTGGTCGATGATGGAGAATCCGTCAACAAAATATACAATACTGCCGGGAATGTGATCCTCTGTTGCTTGACTAGATTCATTGGAGACATACGTTGCAGCATCATCCTTAGAGTCCAGTATAGAATGGGCAAAGATGAGAGTGACAGTATTACCTCGTATCCTGATACTCTCTGTGTGGTTTAAATAAAAAAAAAAAATTTAAGTTCTGGTTATTGGCATTTTGCTTTTAAACAAATTACAGCAGGGTGTCACGTAATACGAAACTGACCAAAACATAGCCCAATCACATTATCGATATCTAACATTCTGGTTCGGTCTTATCTGGTTGTAACTATCCATTTACACCTTTGCTGTTCTCAGATAATATCCCCTTGTTTTTACAAAGAGGGGGTGTGCTAACATTACGATGAGGAAAATAATATAATATTCGAGGAGAAGTGAAATGCCATTTTTTAGAACAAGGAGTGGGAAAATATAAAGAACAAAAATACAGGGAAGCATGGTGACCATGCACATATAGAAGACTCAGTCAATTCCGCGCCGCAAACCCATAATACATGCGCGCGGCGTCCATCAACAATCAAGGAAAAGGGAGGGAGGAGCCGGGCACCCATCACCAGGCGGTCTTCTCCCAGTGTCTTAACGAAAGCCCCCTGTGGCCATGCCCATACCATCTGTCCAACATATGGAGCAGGGGGGTTTATTCACCTCCATTCACTACTGCAAGCTATCGTACCAGAGCCAGGGTCTTAGGTGTATTCCCCAGTTCATCCCGCAACTGTCTCAGCACTCTGGTCTCCTGGCATCTCAACCTCCCCCTCCTTAAGCGAGTCAGCACCCACCTCCAGATTCCCCCCGAGGCCACACTCTGGGTGTTCCCACGTCACCAACACTTGAGTCCATAAATCTGCTATGGGGAGGATCCGCACCCCTCTGGCCTCCTCCCTGACCAGCACCCTCTCCTCTACCCTTGCCCACCGGGTTACATCTGCCCTCCAGTTCTAAACCCCCAGTCCGACCACCGATTTCCAAGTCATAGCTAGCGCTAGGGCCAGATCTATAAACCTTGTGACAACTTTCCGTGCGTTCAGCCTTGGGAACAGCCACAGAACACAAGCCTCCAGAGAACAAGAGGGGGGACCACCCAAGCACAACCTCCAGTGCAGCAAGTATTGCCTCCCAATAGGGTTTCAGTCTAGGGCAATACCAAACCATATGGGCAAAATCAGCATCTAAATGGCCATAAGGGGGGCAGGGGCAAGGCTCGCCTCCGTAGGCCACCTATATTTTATGCGGTGCCATATATGTAATGTGTATATAGTTAAATTTGAGATACTTCAACCTCGTATTCCAGGAGATTTTCTTCTGGTAGGCCTATATTCTCTGCCACTCGTGGTCTGATAGTTCTCGTTGTAGTATCCTCTCCCATCTGTCCCGCAAAATAGTCAAGCGGTTATGGACCAATGCCGAGAGAGACCTGTAGACCAGGTCACCAGGTGACTAGCTGCACCCATGGAGACCAACAACTGCAGGACTGCATGCGTCGCGGGTTCCTCCTGTTCTCCAGCCCACAAATCGTGAAACGCTTGTGTCAGTGCCTCGTACATAAGGAACTGGCCCGATGGCACATTATAATGCTCCATCAAGTCCTCTAGTGGTAGTAGGGTGCCCTGCTGGTATCAATCCCCCACCGTGACGAACCCAGCATCCGTCCATGCCGACTAACTGCCCAGCAGTAAAGTATGAGAGAGGCTCACCATGAGGAAGACCCACCAGAGGCAGCGCTGGTGCATACAATAGTGTTCCAGCAGTCATTAAAATGCATCTGTGCCAACATTTCAATGCCGCAGATAGCAACACCCCTGGGCACTGGATGGCTACTGAAGGGCAGAGCAGTTTTGCCAGTAAAGCCTCCATGTGTGCCAAGAGTCCAGTCACCTCCAGTTCGCTTTGATTAGCGCCGTCAAGCCACAATGTGATCCACTGGAGTTGTGATGCCAAAAAATAAAGCTCAAAATCTATGAGACCTAGGCCTCTGTCTTCCAGGGGGCGCTGGAGGACAGCCAGGAAGACCCTATGCTGACCACTATCCCACATCAGATCGCGTAACAAAGTGTCCAGCTGCGTGAACCACGAAACCCGCATTCCTACCGGCAGGTTTGTAAAAATATACAGGAGCCTCGGGAGCATAACCATTTTAGTGATCGATATCCCAGCCATGATGGGCAGCTTAAGGTAACACCAGAAGGTGACACAGGACTTCAGAGAGCGAAGATCTTTTCCCAAATTGGCCTCCCGGAGATCCTCCAGTGTATAAAAAATCTAGATCCCCAGATATCGAAAGTAAATAGGCGACCGCATTAGGTTGGTAGGAAGGCCCGGCGGCTGTGCCGCACCCGGAGAGACAGCGAATATATGTGTTGTGGTCTTATTTACCCGGAGGCCTGACACCGCCTCAAAATCCCATAGGAGTTCCAGAGCTTCGGCCATGCCCGTGGTTCCATCTCTCAAATAAAGGAGTATATCATCCGAAAAGAGGGAGATAATGCGTTCTTGTTCCTCAACCATCAATTCAGAGCCCCGGCCCTCCTGTCTGAAGAGCTCCGCAAGAGGCTCAATGGCCAGGGAGAACAGCAACGGGGACAGGGGGCACTCATGCCTCTGCATACCCGATATTGTGGGGAGAGCATGGCGCCAGTTTTAACCCGTGCCGTCGGAGCGGTGTATAACAATTTGGCCCACTTAACCCAATTCTCTCCTAGGCTGATCTGTGACATCACCCTGAATAGATAATCCCACTGCACTGTGTCAAACGCTTTTTCAAGGTCCACTTACTCTCTGTGTAGTTAGAGTAGTTTAAGCCTTTTGAATGATGGCAAACACTGCATAGAGCATCAGAGGTTCCCCCATGATGATGGGGGAGCTTTTCATACTGCAAAGGCTGCAGTGGCAAGAGTTTGTTCACAGGGGAAATGTCCCTACATTACTGAGTCCAACAGTCTACTGAAGTATGCAATGGGTTTGTGTCCTAGAGGATATTTTTGTGTGAGGACAGCAGTCATCACTTGAGCATTGAAGTGGTAGAAGAGGTAAAACTCTTTGGTGTAATCAGGGGTCTCCAAAACTGAGGCGTTTGTTGTCTCAGTTCTCAATCTTTGAAAGTTTTCCCTCATACCTGGTGTCCATGTTATTTTATCGTATCTGTCTTTTGTTTTTTTAATTGAGGTCAGCAGGGGTGCTATTAAAGGGCTGTAGTCAAAGACCAGCTGTTTCACATAGTTTTAGAGGTGAAGAAACGTCTGCATTCCTTTAACAGTCTCTGGTTCGGTCATTTAGTGTATAGTTACTGCTCTCTCAGGGGTCACTCGCTGACCAAAAGCTGACAGTAGTTGCCCTAGATAGTGGACCTCCTCCTGACAGTACTGAACTTTGTCTTTCTCCACTTTATATCCTCCCTGTGCAAGAGTGACCAGAAGGGACATGGTAGCTTTCCTACACTGTTGTTCTGTGGGGCTGCAGAGTAGTATATCATCAACATATTGCAACAGAGTACTGCCACACTGAAAGTTTAACAGATCATTTTTGACCACCCTGTTAAAAATAGTAGGGGATTCAGAATACCCTTGAGGCAACCAAGAATACAAATACTGAGACCCGCGATAGAACACTGTTAAATAATGACTGTCTGAATGAAGAGGGATGCTGAAGAAGGCATTCTTAAGATCTTTGACAGAGAAAAATTTTGCATCCTGAGGAATGTTCATTAAAATAATGGCAGGGCAGGGAACAATTGGGAATTCTGGCACCACTACATCGTTCAGGAGGCGCTGGTCTTGAACCGTACGTAAAGTATTACCTTTAGATTTCTTAACTATGTAAATCGGGATATTACAAGGGGACACTCCGGGGTAAAATTACTCCGTGCTCTAGTAATGCCTGTATGGTGGGGGGGAATGCCCTCATCTACTTCTTTGGAGAGGGAATACTGCTGTTATATGGGGTTATATGGCCCTAAGACACATTGTCGACATTGCTAAGTTAGCATGAGTTTTGCTTGCCCTATGCTGCTGCTTTTGCGCTCGCCTCTGCTAAGCGTTTGTTTTCGCGACACTTTGCCTCTGCCCTGTACATGATAACAGATTGTTTTTCACGTTCTCAGCCTTCCCTTCAATTCTGTCTGAACATAATGTGCAAGGTCGGTCAACAATGTCTCTTGTTATTCTGTTCTGGTCAGTCCCTATTACCTAGACAAAACATGTTACCAACAGCTGCAATGTGGAAGATTCGTGCTTTGATATACCGTTGTTGCATGTTTTTGAAATACACTCGAAGAAAGCCGTTCCATGGAGCTGAACGCTGCTGTTCCTATGATGTAAACCCTTGGGTTTAGGCTTTCAGATAGGGGTCTGCTAATAATGCCTAGAGATCTTCTGTTATGTAAAATAACTTCTTACTGCCATGGGGAGGGTGATTAGGCCCAGTTAATTTGCCTTTTTCACAGTCTTTATAAAATGACGACTCCTTTTATATTCTATGGTATTGTAACAATGCTAATCACTATAGTCAAAATAAACATTTTGAACTTATTTAGTGACTCTGATTATTTTTATTGTGGACAAGTACGTGAGAGCGAAAGAGTATCTTGTTCCCGCGACTCTGAGGTGAGTCGGGAGTGCTCGTGTTCTGGGTTGTCTAAACATTCGTAGCTTCTTGATATTTGTAGGAGACTGAATGAGACACTATTGCTAGTCGGTTGGGATTTTGGGTACTAAGGTGATAGGAGGTACACCCCTATTTACTGAGGTCCTGTTTTCTTGTGCATAGTTCTGTGTTTGAGCAGAATCCCTGCAACATGGCGCCGCAACGTTTGGTCTGGTTCTTATCTGCGAGACGCTTGAGTAGTGCTCGTGATGGTCCACAATACCCTCACTTCTGTTTCCAGAGACAGCTGTGACGGAGAAACCTCCTATATTGACATTTTTATAGGTTTATTCAAGCTTGAAGTTTTAAAAGGTATTTCTTTACTTATCACCCGAGTTTGCGCTGCCACTCTTTAAGTTGTTCTACTGTCTTCTCTATAATGGCTGTAGTTGATATTCCGGCTCATAGCAGAGCCGCGCTGAGGTCGCACTTGACTCATTATGCGGTTCCTGATGCTGGGGCCGCATTTATTTTTGTGGTGGAAGCCGATCCGGCTCACCAGTTTGAAGTTTTTTACTCTTGGGTCACATTTCCGGCAGTAGATGACACTGATGATTTGTTTCACACGAATGCTGCCACCGCCGTTCCTCAGCAGTATCAGCCTTATAGAGCGCTTGAGATTCCGCTCACAGCTTGGCAACACCGTATTTGGTTTAATGGCGCCCTTTCTCACCCATTAACGGTGGTCTGTTTAGGCCCTTTATCTATAGATGGGGCCACATGGCCCGTTTTGGCTGGGTTTACCCCACACCCACGTGCTTTTACAACTGCAACTCTGGCAGAGCTCCGCGTCTTACATACATCGTTGGTACGCGTCTATAGAGCTGTAATACAGTACGTAACACGCACCGTCCAGGTGGGACCACCTGGCGCTGCGGTACAACCTGCGGGTCCTGGTGGCGTAACCATCAGTCCCGTTATTGTTAATTCTGTCATGGGCAAGCGCCCACAGAATAAGGATGAGTTTCCTCATTGGCTTGCCGAGAAATTTGGACAGATAGAAGCTGTCTTTCCTAATACCACTCCTGTGGATAAACACAGGATCTTAACTATTATTTTACCTAAAGACTTGATTCCCGAATTGGCTGATTGTAACACCTGGGGCAGGGTGTTTGCAGCGGTATATTCTATGTGTTTCGGCACCCCCTCCATGACCGTTCTCCCCTCTGTGATTAAGCGTGTTCAGGATGAACACGGGGCAGAAGCGGCTGTTGAGCTGGGGATGATACTGGTGGGAGTGTTCGACGTGGTTGCTGATATGATCCTTGCGAATGTCAAGGGCGATGCCGTTAGCTTTCAAGTAGCAAACCGCTTAGAGGCGGTCGCGGAGCCTGACAGACCACGAGAATTACCAAAGATTATTGCAAAGGCTTACAATACCATAGGCCGCAATAGTCTGGGAAATAAGCCGACCACTCAAATACAAACGCAGTCTCAAGTACAACAGAAAGCCCAGCCTGACATGGATGGGCGCCCTTTCTTTCCTAAAAAGAATTTGCAAAGAAATAAGAAACAGGGTTCCCAACAACAGAAGCAGGGTCGCGTGCCAGTTCACCGACCCCTGATGCTTCTGAACGTACTTATGACCTGCGCGATAGCGCTAAAATTAAGTCTCCTGAAAGGTTTCAGGTTCCTGACCAACGTTCTCCTCGTTCTTTACAGGACACATCAGACTCACAAGCCGATGGAGGGGATCGCCAGGATCGGGGTAGAAGTCAACCTGCGTCACAACTTCGTAAACAGCCTCGACAGTTTGAAGTCAAGGACAAGCAGGGTGATTCCGCACAAACCCGTCCTCCCTTTCAAAAGAAAAAGGTTGCCGCTTTAACAGCGAGGTATGCCACAGACGGTGAGGACGCGACTCCTGGATTGGACTTGGGCAGTGACTCTGCTTGACAGGGCGGCGGAAGTTACCATAGTCAGGGAGGCTCTACATCCCCGTCTGGATGTGACAGCAACTGACACATTTGTTACGATTGAGACTGCAGAAACCCGGGTTGCCCCCCCGGATAGACTACATGAAGTCCTTTTCCAAATTGAGGGTGATGTACTGCATCCCATTAAGGTTGTTTTCTGGGAGAATCTAACCGCTACATATGACATTTTATTGGCGGAGAAAGATTGGCTGCCACCCTTTGTGTTATCCTCTTCTCGGGGGGAAGATGTGATACTTCCGAGTTTTTCACGTTGTGTCCCTGAGGAACAAGCACAGGCTTTCGCACAGGAATGGGCTTTGGCCTTAGCCCCAGCGGTGTATCGCAATCAGGTGGGTTGGAACGTTGATTCGCCAGCTCATGAAATACCATTGCGCTCTATGTCACAACCTCAACCTCAATATACCATCAAACGAGAAGCGAAAGCTTCGGTTTGTGACATTCTAAGACAATTAGAGTATCAGGGGGTCATTGAGTCATGTGTATCACCTATGAATAATCCTCTCTTTACTGTCCCTAAACCTGATGGTACTTTTCGGATTGTATTGGATTATAGAAATTCGAACAGCCATTGCCGCACCTTTGCGGTCCAAAACACACACAGTTCAGCGCTGGTGAATAATATTGTTAGTAAAAAATACAAAACGACACTTGACATTTCCAATGGTTTCTACAGTCACACTCTCGACCGTGCGAGTGGTGACCTGACAGCATTCAGTGCCGTCGGAAATCAGAAAAAATGTACACGGTTGCCTATGGGGTACAAGAACAGCCCCGGGGCATTTGCGGCGCGCATTGTGTCTCTGTTGCATGACATTGACCCTGAGGCCTTGTCGTATGTTGATGACATCTATTTGACTGACGACGACCTCGCGCTGCATCTTGACCGAGTCGACCACATAATATTGTCTTTTGCAGACTACGGTTATAAATTTAATTTTGCAAAGTCACACATTGCCCATCTAGCAGTGCTCTTTTTGGGCTACGAGCTCAATAATGAGGGAAAGGGTCTAGCACCTCATTTCCTAGAGAAATGTGCACATTTGCAACCACCTTCTTCTTTGAAAAAGTTACAATCCCTGCTGGGTTTTTTAAACTTCGGGAGGACTTACATTCCCGATTATGCCCAGCGTATCAAACCGCTTTATGCGTTGATACAACCTAAGTTCTCTTCTGCCAGCTGGCTTCCGGAACATACTTCCGTTCTGCAGTCTTTGCAGGCGGATTTGCTTGCGACTAACTTCTTAATGACTCGTGATAACACCACCAACCTGGTAATACGTATCGTTTCAGGGGCTGTGGGTTTCACGTACTTAACATTCAATGAAGGTGACACAATACCTATTGCATACAAATCACACTTGTACACTGCCACTGAAATGCGTTTTTCCTCTGTCGAGAAAATCTTAACTGCGGTGCAGATGGCGATTGTAAAGGAACGCTCACTGGCGCAGGGCAAATGCATTCTTATGGTCACTCCCTTCCCTGCTTTGGAAGCAGTGACTAAAGCTAGTGTGCCTAACTCTAAAGCATTGCACCCACGTTGGATTCAGTGGGCTACTTCTTTGACATCTTCGGATGTCACATTTGTCTTTGATCCTTCACTTCAGACTCAGGAGTTTTTGCAGTATGAATTTGTACATCCTCCTCCTTTGTCGCTTCTTCCTCTGAGCGAGTACAAATGCATAATTTATACCGATGGCTCGGCGCAACCGGCCACGGGTTCCAAACATGCTTATTCTGCGGCTTGTGCTATTGTGGCTGGCTCCATTGAAGATGGAGAGTTTAAGTCATCCATTGTGCACACACAGGCACTAGGAGACTGCACGGCGCAATTGGCCGAGCTGTGTGCTCTTGTTCTAGCTCTGGAGTTTGCTGATCCTCTTGTGAATACACTTAGGGGTCGATTCCGATTCGGGCCGGAAATTTCTCCGACCGAGCCGGACCCGGAGAGATTTCCGACCGAATCGGACCCGTGAAGTCCGACTGAACGAGTACGATGCGTCCGTATGTTATCGGACTCGAGTCGGTCGGACTCCCATTGAAGTCAATGGGAGCCGGTCGTACAACGCGTACGCGGGCTCCCATTGACTCAATGGGTGCGAGTCGGACAAGGGCGCCCCCTACAGCGGGTACGCGGCGAAGCGATTCGCGCCGTACACGCACAGGTAGGGGGGACCCATGTGTGTGCGACTCGCGCGGCTACGCGTACAGGGGGGTCCGACACGGACCCCCAAAGTACGGCTCCGACAGCTCTTACGAGCCAGAGTGCGCGGCTCGGTCGGACTGCTCGCGGCGCGCATCGTACTTACCCGGCCGGGAAACGTCTCCATTGCGCGGTGCGAGTCGAGTCCGAGCGAGTCGGTCGGAGCGGTTCGAGCCGGGAGCGAGTCGGTCGGAGCGGTCGGGACGCCCGGACGAGTCGGTCGGCGATTTCGCATCGTACTCGCTCGGCCGGACCCGCGTACGAATCGGTCGGGAAACAGGGCTCCGAATCGGATCCGGTAAAGCCGAATCCGATTCGGAGCCCTACCGGCCGAGATCGGAATCGGCCCCTTATTGTGTGCGATTCTTACTATTGTGTCCAGTCGTTCAATGACAACTTATTCTTTTGGTCTCAAAATGATTATTGCGATTCTAAAGGCAGCGCACTTAAGCATAAAACGCTTTGGGTTCGAGTCGCAGATCTTAAACAACGTCTGCCTCTCACACATGTTATTCACACTCTTGGCCACCAGCGTATCGGAACACACGCTCTTGGTAATTCTATGGCTGATGAAGCGGCCAAGTCTGCAGTAGCCACTTGTTCCGTAGCAGCAGTTACAAGATCTATGACTAAGGTTGATAATGAAATTCTGGCAGCGGTTGCTGCAACTAGGGAGGGAGGTAATTATCCTGCGGGTTTCCCTTCTAAATACTCCCGAACAGGTTCCTTATGCTACCATTCCTTCAGTTGGGGATCGGCTGATTCCCAACTCTGACCGCAGACAAGCTTTGATCAAGGCCGCACACGAAGGCATTGCTTCGGCACATGCTGGTGTGTCGGCAACAGTCTCTATTCTTCAGCAACGTTATTGGTGGCGTGGTTTATATAAACAGACTCGTAACTATGTTCTTTGCTGTGATGTTTGTCAACAAATCAAGCCTTCTACGGTCCCACGTCCGCCACAAACACAGCTATGTATTTCTAATAGACCTTTTGGCTGTGTCTATCTTGATCACTGCGGTCCTCTTTCTTCTGATACTGCATACAAGTATATCTTGGTTGCGGTTGATTCGTGCACTCGATTCCTGTGGGTATGGCCACAACGTAGTGCTGACGCTCGAAATGTCATCAGGGATTTGCGTGTCTTTATCGGGATGTTTGCCTGTGGTACCTTCCATTCTGACCAAGGTCCAGCGTTTGCCTCTAAGGCTTACAAGGATGCGATGAAGTCGTTGGGGGTACAGGTGCAGTTTTCGTCTCCATACAGGCCTGAGGGCAATTCAGTTGTGGAGCGAATAAACTGTGACTTAAAGCAATTCTTGACAGCTAGAGTCTTAGGTACTGGCAGGGACTGGCTGTCCCACTTGTATGGGGTCCAACGTGTATTAAATAATCTCCCTAGAAGATCTCTGGGTGGGCGGACCCCTTACGAAATGCTCTTTGGCTTTCACATGTTTGTTCCTGACCTTGATGGTCTGGACATTGTGGCGGCTGCCTCTAAGTTTGACGTAGATAATCATTCTGCTATGTCCTGTGATACTCTGGCAACTGCGCATTTACCGTCTTCGCCTGCTGATGCACAACTGATTCCTGTTACTGGTTGGCTTCCTAAAGTTGGAGATCTGGTGCGGGAGAAGATTGAAAACAGAAAAGAATGTGGTCCCTCTTATCGTGCTCCGGTTTCTGTACTTGGACTGAAGGGTACGCGTACTGTCATTCTACCACCATTGCCAGGTCGCAAAGACAACAGATACAACTCAGTGGACAATGTCAAGTTACACCGTGTGGCCGATTCTGAATAGTGTGACACCTGCAGTTTCGTGCAACGCAATATCCTTAGCACCATTAACTTTGTCATCATCTGCTGCCACACGGATGTCTGCTCATTTGATGGACACTGTAATTGATCTTCAGCCTATGCGACATTCATCTTCTGCGATAGATCTTGTGTGTCCTTACTGATTCCGTGTGTGAGATACCATCTAGCCCACGAGTACGAATGGATGATTCAACACTTTCACCTTTGCTTGCAAGTCCAGTGAGTGCCTGTGAAGGAGAACCGGCACACCTTTCTTCTGCCACGTCCTCCTCGTCATCCAGTTTGCCTGATACTCCTAAGTCTAAGTTGCGTATCTTTTACTCCTGGTTCAAAAAGACATACTTCGTTCCCCCATGGACCTACATTTGGTTGGTGCTTATCTTAATATTCCTCTTCATGTCAATTGGATTTGTGACAGTGTTCTTTTTACTCATAAATGGCCATTATCTCCCTGAACGCTCTGCAGTAAAAATGGTCGATGGAACTTTGGCTCCTCACACATCGGTCCATATCATGAAACGTGACAAGTCTTTTGTGAATATTTCAGCTTTTCCTGTTCATGATGGCATTGTTTGGGACAAAGTAGCTTATGAAATCCATGTCCCGACTGAGGTCCTTAGAGTTCCATACGTGTTCCGCGTCTCATTAGGAGATGTGGTGACACGAGACATACATTCTGATGATTGGGATGTGCAGGCCGTTCATGCATTGTTTTCTGATTTAAAATATTATGCTGCCTTTGATGCTGAAGATTTGTATTTAAATTCTGCCAATTATGGTGATCTCTTTTGCTATCAACATTATGGGCATCATTTTTTATTCAAATCAAACACCATGAGACCTGTTTTTAATTTTACCCAATGGGAACATTGTCCAACTCCCTTACAGGGGAGTTCTAAAATGCTTAGGGATAAGTTCACCTATTTTTCTAACTATAATTTGACTAATCCTGAATCCTATTATTTTAGGCTTCAAAAATCCCCTACATCGAAGTGCCTGCCTGATCCCGACTCAATTGCTGTTTTTAAATGAAACCATTTACCAAACATCCTGTTATGGCCTTGCAACTGTCCAAAACCTAAATACCCCTCAATTCCATCATTAGCTGAATATAATAATTGGCGGTTACATAATAACTACACCATTGAGGCTTTGCAGGCTCTCCTTCAAAATGCCTCCTTTAATGTTTCTGAAATTGATCCATTAGGATGGTTGTTGTGGCAATCTAATGCTAATGCATGCCAGTTGCGTTTCTATAATGTTACACCTGGTTTCTTTCAGAGTAAGCCTGATCCTCGTTATCCACCTCATCATTCTGTGACTACATACTCGGTAGGTAAATTGTGCCTTGCATCTGTCCAACAGCACCTTTCAATCCTATCGAACAATATAGATTTGGCTGATTTTCTCCTAGGCCCACGTAATCCAAGGGCCAAGCGATTTCTTTATGCCTCTTATAATGAAATTTGGAAACTTTCACAGATGGAAGCCGCCTTCCGTCTGCGTCAAATTGACGAGGCGAACTTGGAAAAAGTCCTTGCTGTAGTAGACAACAGCATTAACATGCTTTCTTCACGCATCTACACCTTAGACAATATTGTTTCTTCTGTAATAGATATTGTGCAAAGTGATATTTCTGTGTTATATCATGGTCAGAATCAGTTAAGGTCGGTCATGCAATTTGCTTGGACGTTGCAGACACTGAAAATGGGTAAAGTGCCTCGGGATTACTTGAATGCCACTGCTTTATTTTTGCCTTTTAACCTGACTGATAAACAGAAGTTTATGTCCATGAAAGATGCTGTATATACACTGTTACATATTGAACAATTGGAGCCTTTGCCGTTCTCTGTAGCGTAAACGGACTCTGCTGTTTGGTTAATTCATGGCGTTATCACTTTGCCCTTTTCACTTTTTCAATTTGAATCATGTATGCAACACTTTCCTGTTGGCCGCTTTGAACCGCTTGGCACTGCTTTTCTGCATGAATTTTGGGTCCTGCCCTTTGCTTATCGGTGTTTGAGGGAGGATAAAGAAGTTTTCCTCACAGGGGAGGAGTGTGATTCGGTAGTGGGTCACTCTCTTGTGTGCAAACACGTTAAGTTGCACGGCGAGTGTAACGTGTCAGCGCCCAATCTAGCTTGCTTTTTGAAAGGGACCCCAGTACCATCCATAACGCCTGTCTTTACCTTGCTTACTAACGGCAGCTATCTCATTTTAAACAATCAAGACTGCTGTGGTTTGCGGCTGGGTGTCCCATATTTGGTAACTGTTTCCCAGCGCGTAACTTGCTATAGCAATGTCCTTTTCCTGCCCCCGTATGGGAGTTTAGATTCTTCGCTTTGGCCTTCCATTCCGACTTTGAAAACAGAGTTCAACAAGTTGAGCAGGCTCAAAGCCCTTTTATTCCAACAGGAGGTGGCCCTCACTTCCGCCCTTGAAACATTCAGATTGCAGGTGGCTCGGACCTCAAGTGAGATACAGTCGCTTCTTAACACTAACCTCCCACTTCATTTTGGGGAATTAATTCACCAAATATTTAATGCATCTGATACGACAGGCCTTGCCCATTTTTTTTAAATGTGTGGGATCTGGCCTGGTCTCTTCCTTTCAAACTATATTCGGGGTAATTCCGGCTTTTATTCATTCATTAACTGCAGATCCCTTCCCAAGCACGCGGTGGAGATTAGACTTCTAATAGAAGAAGAGGAATTGGAGGTCCTGTTTCTAACCGAAACCTGGCTTCGAGAAAGTTCAACCCCGGAAATTTTAGAAGCCCTACCTCAGGGCTATGATATCTACCGCCGGGATAGAGTTGGAACGATAGGAGGGGGTATTGCCATTATTTGCAAAACACAGTTAGGGTGTACTATCTCCCCTCTTAATATCGCAAAATCCGAGGCATTTGCTTTTAGTTTATCACTTTCGCCTTCAAGCTCCTTCTCAGGCGGATTGATCTACAGACCCCCAGGGGCCTGTACACAATTTTTAGACTCGGCCCCTGACATGCTGGCGAGCATGTTAATAGGGAAAAGTGCCCTTACAGTGTTAGGGGACCTCAACATCCATTTGGATGATCCTAATGACTCGTCAGCTAGGAGATGCCTAGCTGACTTGGAGGCCCTACAGCTTTCACAACTGACACCGTCAGCTACCCACGAAAAAGGTCACCTCCTAGACCCCATTTTTTCAAATGACCCCAGATTGGAGGTGCTTGCGCCCAAGCGGGTACCATGGACAGATCACGCCATGATTCCGCTGCGCCTCTGTAAACCTCTTATAGGTGAGCAAAGAAAAGAACCTATAGTAGTGGGGCGCAAATGGCCCAGGAAAGTTCCGGAGGAGTGGATTAAAGATCTGGAATCCTCCACTCCACCAGACACTAAGGACCTGGAAGAGGCCTATGACAACTGGCGAACCTGGATAAATAGTTCCATTGATCGGAACTTTAGGAAGCCAGGTCCTCTAACGTATAAAAACTCGAATAGATCGTCCTGGTTCTGCCCCACGCTGGTCGCTCAAAAAAAGAGCTGTAAAAGACTAGAACGTAATTGGAGGAAATCATATGACCCAGAGCTCAAAAGAGCTTACAAACTAGCAATACAGCTCTACCACAAGAGCATTAGGAAAGCTCAAGCAGCCTTCTTTGAAGGAAAAATTGCAAGGTCCTCTAACTCTTCTAAGGAGCTTTTTAAAATTGTCAAATCACTCACCACACTAGTTCCTGGAACAAACAGTTCCCAATATTCCAAAGAAAGATGCAATGGGCTAGCCTCATTTTTCAAGAGTAAAGTGGAAAACATCTACAATTCCCTCCACCCCAATTCCCCCACGATGCCACGTGCCATAGAGGGCCCCTATAGTATTTTAAACCCCCCAAGTAAGAGTGAACATTTGGAACTGCCCCACCCCCCCACACCTGCCCTCCTGTCCTTCCCGAAAATGAAGGTAGATCAGGGATGCTCCATATTGCAGAAAATCAAATCGGGCTCCCCGCTTGATCCAGCCCCACCACATATTCTAGCCCAAGGGGGGAATTCTGTTTTCAACCAATTATCCAATCTTATCAATCTTTCCTTTGAAAAGGGCAAGGTGCCTAAAGAGTGGAAACACGTCATCATTAAACCCTTGCTAAAAAAAACACATCTTGACCCCGCAGATTTGGCCAATTATCGCCCAATATCCCTATTGCCTATCTTAGGCAAGATCGCTGAGAAACATGCGAATAGCACGATATCTAGTTTCCTCGAAAACAATAACATTATACACCAGACACAGCACCGAGTCAGCCCTGCTGGTGGTCACTGAAAAACTCAAATCCATCTTAGACCAAGGGAGAACCGCGGCTGTAGTACTTTTGGATTTAAGCGCAGTGTTTGATACGGTAGACCATACTGTGCTAATCCATAGACTGGAGAATGTTGGAATCAGAGGAGTAGCCAACCAATGGGTTGCGTCATTCCTGAGGGACAGATCCTTCCAATGTATGGAGGCCGGATTTAAGTCAGACTCCCTCTCAGCACCTTGGGGAGTCCCCCAGGGATCCTCCCTGAGTCTAACACTTTTTAACATTTATCTTAGCCCCTTGGCACATATAATACAGGAATTTGGTCTCTCCATCGTGTCATATGCCGATGACACTCAACTAGTGTTCTCAATCTCAGACTCGCTTAACTCGGACCATAGACAACTCGTCCCCTGCCTGGAAAAAATCGGATCTTGGATGGCGGATTGTAGCCTCAAACTTAATGGGGACAAAACGGAGCTAATGATCATAGGCAACAATTTTAGCCCCCGCGCAGAGATTTCCTTGCCTTCTAATTGGGGTTCGCCTCCTCCTCCAAAAACAGCCATAAAAAACTTAGGTATGTGGCTGGACCAGAACCTGACAATGGAGGTTCAGGCCAAAAAATTATCAGGTACCTGCTTTGGGATACTCCGCATGATTAAAAAAATAATGTCCCTGCTTCCAGGGGAGTCTAGGAAAACCGTAGTCCAAGCCCTGGTGGTATCAAGGCTGGACTACGGCAACTCCCTCTTTCTGGGCTCCCCTAAATATGTCACGAACAGACTGCAGGTCGTCCAAAATGCAGCTGCCCGACTGTTGTTGAATATACCCAGACATCACTCAGTTAGACCTGCACTCAGAGAGCTTCACTGGCTTCCGGTCCAAGCCAGAATCAAATTCAAGTCCTTAAGCCTAGCCCACAGAGCCATGTATGGGAGAGGACCCACCCTGATTCAAAAGTTGGTCTCACACTATTCCCCCTGTCGACAACTCAGGTCAAGCTCCAACTTCCTGATGAACTCCACCACAATTAAGAGAGCCAGATGGGGTGGAAGGTCATTTACCCATCTGGTGCCAAAACTCTGGAATAGTATGCACCCGGAACTCCGACTAATTGACAATGAAGTGGCATTTAAAAAAGACTGAAAACTTGGCTCTTTCCCTAAACCCAAGTGCTAAACAGTCTCCTCCTGTATCACTCCAGCGCTGAGATGCCCATGGGTAGTCATGCGCTTTATAAATCCCATAAACATAAACATAAACATAAACTGTTTTCCAGCATTTTCGGAGGGTTTCCCTTAATATTGGCGCTGGCTGCTGGTGTCCTGCTTCTCCTCCTTGTGCTTCGAAATGGCTGCTCGCTTTGTGGCTCTGCACAGCCCGGCCCAGCTACAACTGTATCGTGATCGCCTGTATGTGGCTTTTGGATGCTTGCCTTTAGCCACACTTGGCGTAACTTACGACTTGACATTCCGCTTTGCCTATTTTACTTGCGTGCAACCAGTGCTTCATTGCAAACAATGTCATTTCTCCTGGGCGATGGAACTTTGCTTATCGAACACGTGGTGTCCAATCCCTGATTTCAGCCGGTTGATGGGTCCCTTAGAGGCTCATGACGTGGCTTGTTCTGTGGATGGTCCAATGGCACGTGCAGCTTTACTTGGACTCTTGGATCAATGGGATATCTGTGCGGCTGCGCAGACTTTCCTACAACGAAGTTTCATTGAATATCACGCAAGTTTGCCTTTTCTACTTTTGGATGCTCCTGCTTGTGAGGAACAGGATTGTTCCTTCAACTTACTAAATTGGATGTCATCGTTTTTTTCCACGAATGACAACAATGAACTATTGGAAGGAATTGCATTCCTTTGCACCCAAATCTTCATGGATTGACTACTGCTTTTTTCGAACTTTCCCTTTTTTCTCCGATTTGTTTTTTTTTTAGAAAGTCCCTCACCAATATTTTGAACAATGCCTGACTTCTGAACTCTGTTTTTGTTCTTCTGTCTATGTCCTACTGACTTACCAGGGGGAGGGTGTTATATGGGGTTATATGGCCCTAAGACACATTGTCGACATTGCTAAGTTAGCATGAGTTTTGCTTGCCCTATGCTGCTGCTTTTGCGCTCGCCTCTGCTAAGCGTTTGTTTTCGCGACACTTGCCTCTGCCCTGTACATGATAACAGATTGTTTTTCATGTTCTCAGCCTTCCCTTCAATTCTGTCTGAACATAATGTGCAAGGTCGGTCAACAATGTCTCTTGTTATTCTGTTCTGGTCAGTCCCAATTACCTAGACAAAACATGTTGCAATGTGGAAGAATCGTGCTTTGATATAACGTTGTTGCATGTTTTTGAAACACACTCCAAGAAAGCCGTTCCATGGAGCTGAACGCTGCTGTTCCTATGATGTAAACCCTTGGGTTTAGGCTTTCAGGTAGGGGTCTGCTAATAACGCCTAGAGATCTTCTGTTATATAAAATAACTTCTTACTGCCGTGGGGAGGGTGATTAGGCCCAGTTATTTTGCCTTTTTCACAGTCTTTGTAAAATGACGACTCCTTTTATATTTTATATTCTATGGTATTGTAACAATGCTAATGATTCTTGCCTTATGCATTTTGCTGCTAGTTGTGGTTCGCATACTGTTTCATGAATCACTATAGTCAAAATAAACATTTTGAACTTATTTAGTGACTCTGATAATTTTTATTGTGGACAAGTACGTGAGAGCGAAAGAGTGTCTTGTTCCCGCGACTCTGAGGTGAGTCGGGAGTGCTCGTGTTCTGGGTTGTCTAAACATTCGTAGCTTCTTGATATTTGTAGGAGACCGAATGAGACACTATTGCTAGTCGGTTGGGATTTTGGGTACTAAGGTGATAGGAGGTACACCCCTATTTACTGAGGTCCTGTTTTCTTGTGCATAGTTCTGTGTATGAGCAGAATCCCTGCAACACTGCCTTACCCTAGGTAAGCTAGCACCCTCCTTTAATGTTATTCTGAATGGGGTGGCGGTGCAGATAAGGCCTATATCATAAGGACCCTTGGTCCACAGAGTTTCTGGTATTTGGGAAAGATCTGCATCCCTGACAGAATCAAAGGCTCTACCTGGTGTGGGCATCCTTCCTTCCAATACTGTCCTTAACGGTATATCATACTGAAAAACTATCATCGTTTTCTTAGGGTCATCATCAAATAGCTGGTCATCCAGTATTTCCTTAACTGTTTTACCTGGCTCAATTAATATAACGCATGCCCATAGGGCGTGGTTATGATCACAGGTTGTCAAAGCGCCACAGGTCGCTGTTATTTTTAAGGCCTCTATTTGTAATATCAATTTGCCATCAGGTATCCTGGAATCTTGCGTTAATGTCCTAATGGGGTGAATTGGAACTAGGGAATCCCTGGCGCACATATAATTTCGTATTAGTTTTTTAACAAAAATGTGTAATCAGTTGAGGTGCTCAAGGGGAGGGGAATCACCCTAACCGTCCAAACGTTAGACCCCAAGGTCGTTACTTAAATCTGACAGCAGTCCTTGGCTCACGCCTGCATCAAGTGTAACAAAGAAATTCCAATGGTTATACAAAACAGAAGAACAATGCAATATTTTCAGATCTTTGTCTTTAATTCTTTTTGCCCAGCCAATATGTGTTTCGTCGATAGGGGAATACCCCGTGACTTCTTCAGGGCTAAAGGAACATGATAATAACGGTTTTAAAGTCAAATAGTGTATACATTTGCAAACATGGTGAATAAGCATTTCACAACTGTGTAGTGAACCATCCCGATGGTGGAGGCGGTACACCGCCCCCCTGGTGGAAACCCATGCGACAGGTGATAGTGTGTAAGAGAGTTGAGTCGAGTGCTACAATCCACTGCTTATGACGTGCTATGTACATCTGTCCGAAGTGATACTATATTGTGTGGTGCCTAAGTGACACACCAATGTGCCGCGCCCAAAACTCCATACATTTTAGAGAGTATGCATTCTCTTAATTAAGCTTCTATTCCAGTCCATCCTGAACCACATGCCAAGGAAAAAATCTCCCTATCACCATAGACAATACTCCGTCCCTACCTGTACAGCTCGTCAATCTCTCGATTTCTCTCACCTAAACGGGAGAGTAGACCATTGTCTATAAGTGAAGTCAAAAGGATCTACGATGGTTATGTAGACCACATCAAAAAGTACTGCTAACCCTCATTCTTGTTATCAGCTTGTATAACATGTCTAGGTTCCCTGACCTCTCTGCCTGTTCTACTTCCGACCCGGCTGGTCAAGATTGTGTAATCCACTTAAAATGGGTATCAAACACCACAGTAGTTAAGTCTTGTTGGTTAAGAACCAAAAACACCTATCAGTTGGTCCTACCCTACCTCAATCTATTAAAGTAAATCATACGCGAATTGTAGTGCCTTACCTAGTATAGGGCATGTAATCCAACCGAGTTCGTTCCCAATTGGTTAAAAAATATAGAAAGCCCAAATGTACCGTCTGTTCCTGCAAGGACGACAAATCCAGAAAAAAAACACAGTATTACTGACTGGGGTAGCCGTTATGTGCCCCCGTTACCCTTCTTCCTCTATCACACGCCTATAAGAGCATAACTGGAGTGAGTGCACTCACGCGTATAGTGTTCCCTTGATCGTATCGTCGAGTGTAACCGGAAGCGGAAGTGATGCTCCGGGCACCCATATTTTATCTGCCTGGTCCCTCAATGAACTAGAATGCTCACCTGAAAAACCAAATTCTTCCTAATACCGCGGACGAAGAACCGTAATTCTTCTATGTTTAATATATCACATACTAAATATCCGTACCACTCACATCTGTAAAACAAATGAAGAGGCGACTATGGCCAGTGTGGTGCTCATATGTGAACCGGACGTGTTAATCACTATTGAACTAAAGGTGAACCTAATGATGTGTTCCCGTTCATGCGACCAACAAAAATGTGCGATTTCAAAGCGCATGTAAACACCCCTTCGTGACTACCCAAAATTGGCATGTGGATATCAAACATACAGTCGTTATATATTACGGCACATTACAATAAGAGGCCCTCAAGTTGGGCTAACTCTGTTTGTATCACGGAACAATTAGAATGCAGTTAACCAGTTAACCCGCTACAAAGCGGTTTAAAAGCCTCATCAACTGCTTGATGTGGTGACATTACATTGTTCATATATACAAGTACATCTCAAGTGGTTCCAGTACAGGCATCAATTCCAATACGTATTCGATTTTCATAGCGCTGAGAGCATTGGGTAGAAGCCATAAATCAGAACATAATTCACACCAGTTGATTATAACAAATACATTGTGATTCGAAACACATAAGTCGTCAAATTCATTTGCATTACACAGTATTGCCTGGTTTATTCCCAATCACTTTTCTTAGGTGTCTATGGTATAGATGATAACTCAGATAGCGAACACCATCATTCAAGAGGGGTACATTAAGTTACGAAAACGTCTGAGTAATTTGAGTACGGTGGATATTCAAATCATTGTTACTCTACTGTATGTCCTATCTTTTCCCCTTGTTTCCTACCTAGACTTCTTCAGTAAGTCCTGTCCTAGTCCCCTAGGAAGTATTGTAGCTTGTGGTCCGTGTTGAGACCAAGTTCAGCAGCCTTGAGACGCATAATCCATAGTGCCTCTGTGCGTCTCAATTTAAGTTCCCTGTTGCCACCCGTTGTGTTTTGCTCTTGAATGTCTATCCCGTAAAAGGAAAACTGTTTAAGTTGACCTGGAATCTTGCCCATGCCATTGGAAAAGGAACTCCTTGGGTAGCTGGACCTCCCTTCTCAATAACTCATGTGTTTCTGCTACTATTGTGTATATTGGTGTGGTAAATGCCTCTATGTCAGTGAGGCGAGCTCTAATTTGGTCTCTGGTGGAAGAATCTACTGTCACAGTCATAATCCTGGCAGGAGAGACTCCAGGGGGGTAGAACAAATTATAGTACTGTCAGGCTCCATATGGATAGTCATGTTTAGTTTGTCCCAGAGAATCCTTGTGTGTCCATTGATCTGTTAGAAATTGTGAGATCTCCCTCTCATATGCAGGATCGGGTCGCTCCCATATCTATGAGGAATGCATACGTCTTATTATTGATAGCTACAGTCAGAGTGGGTTCCTTATCTGGCCTGTGTGTCACTGACAATACTGGACACATGGGACTTCTCTGTAGGCATCTTCATTGCGTGTACGCTGCCACATAATTTGTTTGGAGTGGGTTTCCTCCTCTCACAATCAATCAATCAATCAATCAATCAGGGAATTGTAAGCGCGCTACTCACCCGTGAAGGGGGGGGGGGGTCCGCAGATCTGTTTAGCCGAAGAGCCAGGTCTTGAGGGTCTTCCTGAAGGTGTTCAGGGAGGGGGTGCGTCTGATGTCTGCCGGTAGCTCGTTCCAGGTCTTGGCTGCAATGTGAGAGAAGGATCTTCCGCCTGCTCTGGCTCTGTGGATGCACGGGGTTTCGGCCAGTGCGAGGTTGGAAGATCGGAGGTTTCTTTTGGGTACGTGGAAGTTGATTCTGTCGTTGAGGTATTTGGGTCCGTTGTTGTGTAGGCATTTGTAGGCGTGAGTGAGGATTTTGAAAGTGACTCTTTTCTCCACGGGGAGCCAGTGGAGACTTCGTAGGTGTTGGCTGATGTGTTCGTGTCGGGGGATGCCGAGGACGAGTCTGGCGGTGGTGTTCTGTATTGTTTGGAGTTTGCGGAGTAGGGACTTGTTAATGCCGGCGTAGAGTGCGCTTCCATAGTCCAGTCTGCTGGTGATGAGTGCGTGGGCGACTGTCTTCCTTGACTTAGGGGGGATCCACTTGAAGGTCTTGCGGAGGATGTGGAGGGTGTTGAAGCAGCTGGAGGTGACGGCGTTGACCTGTCGGTTCATGGTGAGTGATGAGTCGAGTACGATGCCGAGATTCTTGGCGTGGTCTGAGGGGGTAGGTGGGCTTCCAAGTGCGGTCGGCCACCAGGTGCTGTCCCATGCAGAAGGGGTGGTACAGAGGACGAGGACTTCTGTCTTCTCGGCGTTGAGCTTCAGGCAGCTGTTGGTCATCCAGACTGCAACGTCTTGCATTCCTTTCTGGAAGTTGAGTTTGGCAGTGGTGGGGTCTTTGGTGAGGGAGAGGATGAGCTGGGTGTCGTCGGCATAGGATACGATGTTGAGGCCGTGTTGTCGGACGATGGCTGCGAGGGGGGCCATGTAGATGTTGAAGAGGGTGGGGCTCAGTGATGAACCCTGTGGGACTCCGCAGGTGATTTTCGTGGGGTCGGAGAGGAAGGGTGGGAGTCTGATCCTTTGGCTTCTTCCGGTGAGGAATGATCGGATCCAGTCCAGGGCTGTTCCTTGTATGCCTGCGTCGTGTAGTCTGGCGACTAGTGTGCGGTGGGAGACGGTGTCGAAGGCTGCTGATAGGTCGAGTAGGATGAGGGCTGCGGAGTGGCCTTGGTCCAGGAGGGTGCGGATGTTGTCTGTGGCTGCGAGTAGGGCGGTCTCTGTGCTGTAGTTGCTTCGGAATCCGGATTTGGACGGGTCGAGAACGGCGTTCTCTTCAATGAATTGTGTCAGTTTCCTGTTGACTGTTTTCTCTGCAACTTTGGCTGCGAAGGGGAGGAGCGAGATGGGCCGATAGTTCTTGAGGTCGGTGGGGTCAGCTGTGGGCTTCTTGAGCAGGCGTCTGACTTCTGCGCGCTTCCAGTCATCTGGGAAGGTGCCTGTTTTGAAGGTGGTGTTGATGGTGCGTTGTAGTTCGGGTGCGATGGCGGCTGCGGCTCTGTGGTAGATGTGAGGGGGGCAGGGGTCGGTGGGGGCCCCGAGTGGATGCTTTTCATGGTCGAGGCGGTGTCTTTGGCCGTGATCGGTGTCTAGTTGGAGATGGTGGGCTGGCTGGTGTTTCTGGGGGGCGGGGGGCCGTCTGTGGCGCCTGGTGGATGGTCGATGGTCGATGAAGTTGTCGTAGAGGTTTTTGATCTTGAGGTGGAAATAGGTTCCAAGCTTGTCGCAGAGGTCTTGGGATGGGGTGATGTCTGTGGCTTCGCTGCGTGGGTTGGTGAATTCCTGAATGACACTGAAAAGTTCCTTGGAGTTGGTGGAGTTGGCCAGGATTTTGTTGTGGATGAAGTTCCTCTTGGTGGCTCTGATCTGGTTATGGTAGTCCGTCATGGCGTCCTTGTAGGTGGTGTGGTTTTCGGTTGTCTTGGTGTTTCTCCAGTTCTTCTCCAGGCGTCTGCAGGTGCGTCTGGCTTCTTGGAGAGCGGTGGTGAACCAGGCGGCTTTCCTGGGGCGTTGTCTGTCGAGGTTGCGTAGCGGGGCGAGCTCGTCTGCGCAGTTGAAGATCCTGGTGTGGAGTTCTCTGGCTGCGTTGTTTGTGTCTCTGTCGCCACTGAGGGTGCTTGGTAGCATGCTGTGGCAGCATTTGTTGCATCTGAAGCCTTAACGGGTGCTCTGTATTTTGTTGTGGTGGCTGGGGTACTTATATTATTTGTGGGGTTGCCTGTGGTTGCATTACTGCATTCCCCGGCTGGTTTTAAACCCATGTCCTTCCACCTTGTTCATCCCGCATCTTGGTACTGCATTCTTAAATAAAATGTCCATATCTGCAAAAATAATGACATGTCTGATCCATCCTCTGAGGGCCTATCCTGCCCCTTCCTATACCTCCTCGCCCCCCCCTGCTACTTCACTGTGCCCTTGCACTATTTTGCTATTGCGGGTACTTTCATTGGGCGGTCTCTGGGGCCAGCCCCACAGACATCGCAGTCATCTGAGTGGTAGCTGCTACTACAACCCCTACCGTTGCTCCCTTCTTTGCCAGTTTTTGCTGAACCAACTTGTCTGCTCTCTCCATTACCTCCTGCTTGTTCCTCTCTCTCTCGTTTCTTTTTACAAAAGTGTATTATGTGTGCCTGTATCTCTGTCCAGGGTTTAGCCCCCAGTGCCACTATGTTGTTGAGATTATCCTGCACATCGGAGGATAAACCCTTCTTTACTACGTTATAGAACAACACAGCATTTGCCCATGGTATTTCCCAAATCTGGCCTACTTTTTGAATAAATTTCTCTTTTTATCCTGCTGAGGAATTGGGCGGGATCCTCATTGGGCTGCATTGATTGAGCCATAAGAGACCCCAGGGCATATTTACAAGCCCCTTGCACCGCCGGTGCGTCACTTTTAAAAGGGAAAAAGTGACATACTGGCGGTGCAAGGGGCTTGTAAATAAGCCCCCCAATGTTTGGCCTGTTGGTATACATTTTCCTCATCTGGTCCCAGACTACTGTCCGGACCAAGTTAAATGGGGATCCATCACACCTGGTTTTAGGAAGGGTGACATTTCTCACTTCAGCCTTATGGAAGTCAGTGTCTGTCTCATCTCCTATAAGGGAGCCAAGTAGACTCTTTATTTCCTCTATTGCCAGGGTTACGCCTGCAGTTTAAAGGTCCTTATCCACTTCCCTTCTCCCTCTGTGAGCAGTAGTAACAGCCTTTTCAGATTTTCCTTATCCATTTGTGGCCAGGGAACATAATGAGGTGCCCCAGGCCCCTTACGTATCGGAGGTCTCCAATACTAGGAGACCCCGAGCGACAGAGCTCGAGCAGTTATGGTTCCAGGGAACACATGGTCAGCCATATCCCAGAATTGGATGTTATTAGGTTACTGGGGAATTGATGCTACGTGACAGACCAATACAACAGATGAGTGTTCAATCAGCTTCACACAGCAATAACCTCACCCCCAATTAGATAGTCGCCGAAGGGGAAAACAGATGGTATAACTTCGTACCCTATATAGACAATTTAGCAGGGTGGACTGAAGTTCTAGCCCCGCAGATGAGCCCATGGCCGAGAGAAGGGTCCTTTGATCCATGTGACAAATGCAGAGGATTGTATCCTCCACAGTGCAGGGACCAGACTGGGACAATCCCTACATGTGGCAGTCTGTGCATGTGGCAAAAGTATGCCAGACAGCATAATCCCCAACATCCCTTACCCCCATATACCAGATGCAAAGTGCCCTGCTCTCCTTCTCTAGTGGCTTCTATAAACATATTAGTGTGGCTGGGCAACCCCATTGATCCATCCATATGGTCAAGGTTGATGAGAGGCCTCTCTCGAGTGCTACTGTTGTAAGTGGGGTCTCTGGTGATTGAAGTATTTGATCCATGTTATCTACGTGCCTATATATTGTTTCCATTCTGTCCGCCATCCTCCAGGAACTTCCCTGAATTTGTTGTGATATATTATTGCAATTACCTTCTCTCCCTGCTTTCCGCATATCTTTTCTGTCTTCACTTTGTGACAACCATTCCTGAATGCTCTCTAGTGGAACTATAATGCTTCTCTTCTCCATCCGCCAAGGTGGCAATTTATCCTCAGTCTTTTTAGGGTCCTCATCTTTTTCTCAAGGTACTGGTCATCAGGCCATACTAACGGCCATACCTACATAATCATTCCACCTTGCATCGTCTGCATCTCTCCATTGTGGGGTGGGCACCCGCTCCTTGACTACCCTCTCTGTTATGTCTCTTTTTTGTATTAAGTGTGACGTCGCTGATGAGATAAGTGACTGGTCATCATTGTCTCCTGGACCCTGCACTTCATCTCCGACCTCCTGGGGAGAGACCCGATCTAAATGTAATGTAAATTGTGCTTCCAATTCTCCTGAGAACTGAGGGTCTCCCACCCTGGTTTGTTGTTTGGGAGCACTTGTGTGTTTTGGCCTTGCTATCTATAGGGCAACACTCGGGGTCCCTTAAGAGATGGTGGAGGGGTCTCAAACTCTGGATTCTCAAATCCCACCGTCGCTTCCTATAACTGCGCTATTGGATAAATGCTGGCTTCCTGGGGAGAGTTACTTATAGGGTTGTCATATGTCCCGTGCAGGCCCATTGTTATTTTCCCTATGTTAGCATGAACACGTTGCAGACTGTCCTCTACTTTGCGTACATTACTATACAAATGTATTTTGATTTGTGCCACCCTGTACTTTTACACAGAACCTGCTGTTGTTTTTGCGTTCTGTTCTTTCCTAGGATTTAGTCTGAACACCGTAGACAAGGTCAAACAACAATGCCCCTCGTTATTCTGTCCTCGTCAGGCCCTAGCACCTAGACAAAACACACAAATGCAGCTGTTGTTTGGGAACACTTACTTTTGTCACATAGGTATGCACGAATAGGTAACACACACTTGGAGAGGGATCTTTCCAGGGAAGAGATCGTGACAGCACCTGAGATGTAGAACTTTCATCTGTGCATGCTAAGGGACGGGGTCTGCTGCCAAAACCCAGAGATCTTCTGATATATAATAATTTTTACCTCTGTAGAAGGGGAGGAAGGTTAGGTTATTTTGTCTTAAACAATGACAGCTCCTTTCACGATTTATGGACTACTTACTATGCTGACCGTATTTGTGTTAAGCATCTTCTTATTTATTGTGGTACGTATACTGCATACTAGAGTACGATAGTTAAAATAAGCATGTTAAACTTTTCTCGTGTCTCTGTCAGATCATATTGTGGACTAGTATGAGTGTGAGAGCAAAAGGGTGTGTCCTGCAACTGCGATTCCTGAGAGAGTCGGTAGTGATGTGTTCTGGGGTGTCTAATAACTTGTTCCTCTGTGAGTGAGTAGGAGGGCAAGTGAGACACTATAGCTAGTCAGTCCTGGGCTCATGGGTACTCAGGTGGTAGGATGACTCAGTCTGTAACTACTAAGGTTCTATGATCTCTAGCATAGTTCTGTGACTCCACAGAATCCCTGCAACAGGGTCATTTGGAGGTGGGAGAGCAGATGAGGTACAAGATGTGCCGGTATTTGAAGAGTCTTTAGACTTCTCATAAAAGACTCACCACAAGGCTAAAGTGGACTCTCACTTCTGCAACTTAACTCCTGTATATTTGAAGTTCATGGCAGTATGTTCCAATATGTTATCATCAAATGCCCCTTCCTTAGGCCAGGGATATGTGTGCCTCTGGGTAGCCTTAAACCATTCTTTACAGTGTTTCTGTAACCTTTTCTGATCACCAGGAAAGGTATTTTGCATAGGTTCTAGGAGATTCTCCATAGTCCCCTGTGTTTCTGACAACTTTTGCAGGTTGGCTTTTTGTCTGTTCACTCGATGTTTGACCTACTTAAATCTTCCTTTCCTGAAGTTTTACACTATCCCTCACAAGATAAGGAATCTGTCAATTGTTCCTTAGATATATTTTATGTGTCATAATATGACATTACCTCGCGGTCATGTTTCTGTTTATATATATGTATATATATATACCTATATTTATCATCAAAATGTTTTTTCCCTTAGATATAAGTGCTTTTCTAATTATTTCTAAATCCGTTACAATCCCTTGCCCCAAATACCACACTGGGTCTGTAGTTTTTGGTCACTTCACCCCTTACTCATGAGGGGATTCATTCATTCCATGGACCTCATAGGCCAAAGAATGACGTCCAGACGTAAGGTCCGGTGTTATTTTCTTACTCACGGCTAAAGTTAAATGACATCAGCCTTTCGGCTGCCCCTTGTGTCAAAATGTCAGAAAACACATTGGATTTCCAATTTTGAATCACCTACACTATCCTGACCACTTCTAACGTTGCATTGGGATTAACTGTCTCCCGACTATACATCGCGCTTAACTAATATTGTGCGATATTCATATACAATCTTGCATGCAATTCCACATTACATTTCATCCATGTTTACCATTGCTAAATAAAAAAGTCATATAATATGCAAACATGGAAAGGAGTTCGCGTGGTCCTCACCTTGAAGGCAGCAACTCTGGGTCCTACCCACCCCTTTGAATAGGTAGAACTTTAGAGATCATTGTGTCTTCTTACCTTGTCGTGAATACTCAGTAGTCTATGCCGCGGGGATAGGTGGTATTCGGGTAGCAGCAGTCAGTTGAGGACAACCGTAACTCATGGCTGCCTCACCAAATATTGGGGGGAAACTGGAATAAAGAGAGACAAGACAATCTTGGCAAAGCAAAAGTAGGTTTAATCACAATGGCCGGGAGATTAGTCACCTCCATAGAGCTGAAAAGTTGACCTCAAAATAGTGCTCACAGGCAGCCCTTTATGTACTTACAAAAATGCTGATTATCTTAAAAAGCAAAAACAAGTTAGGAAAAATACAAGTTAATAATATACTTTCACATAAACATCACACCACCTGTGTCCTTAAACTTGTGTCCTCTCCTCTCGGTTCCCCTTATCGTAATCCTAACAGAGCTTTGATAAAGCATTAAGCTTCTTTCTCCGAATGTGTAAGTGTTTATTGCTCTGTTCCCAAGACTTCTTATCTGGCTCTGTATACTTTTGAGTAAAGTTATCTTTGACCACATATTTCCTAAGCCATGTTTCTATTAACAATGAGAAAGGAATACATGCTTGTGCGATGTGATCGTAAACTCTTCAAGACTTGTTAAAAATGTTTTCCCATTTAACTAAAACTTGCTGATCTTGTGTTCTGCTTTCTGGTGAACTCTCACCTACTTTGTGTCCTTGTGAAGCTTAAGCTTACACTGCTCTTTAACTACGTATAGTTCTGCAATGCTCTCTACAGATGTCTGTGGTAGTGAGATTTCTTCGCATGTAATACTTTCCTCAACATTATGAAGTGTAAAGTTTGTCTGTTGGTGCCTTACAAGTGCCTCAGGGATAGGGAAGGAGTTTGCCTCATGGCAAAGTAGTAGGAAGTTGGCCAGTCTGCTTTCCCCCAGCACTAGGGTGGCAAGGGATTTTTCTACTTCATATTCTGCCACTGGTAGAAGCCTTGCCACTCTTTGAGTCACCAGCACTCCTGGTCGTTGTCAAGGTATACATTGTTGAGGCATTCGACATTGAGAAGGTTGATGCAGAGACTGTCAATGCATGGGTAGTCAATGACGTGGTTTTCTGGAGTTTCCCAGCCAGTGTCTGGTCATACCTCTTCAGTGAGATCTCTCTCCACTTCGGGGGCCACGAGTACTACAAGGGTTCCTCCAATCACTCCTCTGGTGCTAAGAGGCCAGACACCAGCCTCCTGTGAGAACGTGAGATCAGAGAGGCGCATCTTGGATGTTCCATCATCTACAGAACCACTACATTTTACAGAAAAGCTCCACCAAGTTCCATCTGTGAATGATGATTCTCAGCCATCCAGTGGGCCCATCTGTGCCTTCAGCACCCCCCTCATGTGGATAACAATTCTCCAATGCCACATCCTTCCGTTCCTAAAAAGCAAAATGAGAAAAGACCTAGTCATTGTAGTACATCAGAGGACAAGCCAGCAAAGAAAAAAGAATAAACGTTACTCTAGATATTTTCAAGAGAGTAGATCTGACAGATGTTTCATGTGAAGATCTCTCACCCATATACAAGAATCTCATCATCTTCAGGTTCAGATTTGAGTAGGCTCACTGTCAGGTCTGCAGACTTGCCACCTTCTGGCGTATCCCCGCTGGATGATGTGGTCTAAATTTATGAATCGTGTTGCAAAGAATGAAGAATCACAGTGGATTTAACTATCTTTATTCTGCATTTATCATACAACCTCTAATGTCACCTCACAGGCTCAATTGACAAAAAGATAACAACTGACAGTGACACAGAAGTATGTCATATAGGGAAGATAGGAAGGGGTGAAGGGTTGGGGAAGAGACCACATTATGTCAATGGGAAAAAAATGATTAATACAACAATATAATGTCAATAACTCACAACACTCTGATGATATAAATAAAAGTACATAATAAATTATAACACGTCTCCTTCCTATGCAAAAATAGAACATTCCCAATAAATTGTAACACATATCCTTCCTACACAAAAATAGAATATTCCCATTGCCCATATTACATAACTGTAGGGAGACTAAAGCATCTGTATACACAAATTGTATATATATATATATTTATATATCAAACTCAATCTCCAGTTTTCCCTGCAGAACCGTACACCGACACCGGCACCGCAGACTCGATTGGATTTATAGCACTTATTTATTCACTGCTTGCTGTAACGTGTTTCGGCAGTTTCTTTTGCCTTGCTCACACTATATATATATATATATATATATATATATATATATTCACTGAAAAACCATAGGTTTTAGGGACAGTTATAGTTAGTTGGACATTGCACTCGTACAAAACCCGTGAAATTCCCCCGTTATAGTTAGTCCAGCTAACTATAACTCGCGCCCGCAATGCACTGCTGATGACGTCACTTATTACATCACTCATGACATGGTCAGTGACATCACTGATGACATCACTGATGACATCTCAAATGACATCACTGATGACATCATCCAGTGACTGTGTGTTTCTGTAAAGTTTAAATATTTTTAATACATATAGGAAAAGACGTATTGAAGAATGAGTGGGTGTGTAAGTGTCTGTATGGATGATTTAGTAGGTGCGTGACTGACTGTATAAGTGAGTGATTTAACGTATCTTACTGAATGCATGGGTTAGTGACTAAACTGGGTGAATGTCTGTATCCGTCTGTCTGTTGCTGTGTAAGTGGCTGCATGTGTTTGTGAATAGCTACATGAGTGTCTATATGAGTTATTGAATGCTTGTCTGAGTATCTGTATGGGTGCCTGAGTGTTTGTGTGGGAGGGTGTGTGCAACTCTGTGCATAGATGTGTGAGTGGGTGATTCACTGGGTGGATGGTTTCAAGAGTGCATCTGTGATAGACTGTATGGGTGGGTAAGTGTGTGTAAGAGTGTGTTAGTGAGTGAATGTATGTCCCAGTGGTACATGTGTGAGTAACTACATATGTGAAAGGCAGTATATATGTGTGTTGGAGTATATAAATAGCTATAAGCGAGAGTGAGTGATTGTGATAGTGGCTGTATGGATGAGTGTGTGCTTGTATCAGTGATTGTATAAGAGCGTAACAATGTGCTAGTCTTTGTATGATTAAGTGAGCTGGTGTGTGTATAACTGTATAGGTGAGTAAATGGCAGTGTGTTTAATTATTTGCATGACTGACTAGGTGTGTGAGTACCTCTATGGATGAGTGGCGGTGTTTGAGTGTCTATATAGGAGTAAGAGTGCATATGATAGTCCTGTACTGAGTCACCGTAAGTATGAGTGACTGTACGGGTGAGTGAGTGTATGTGTGTGTGTAGACCTAAGAATCAGTGAGTGGGTATGTAGTTATTGGTGTTGGAGTGTCTATGGTTTTGCGAATGGCAGTCTGTAATTTAGAGTGGGTGTATCAAAGGTTATATTAGGGTGTGAGGAGGTGCATCAGATTATCATGTGGATGATGTCATCAGTGATGTCATTTGAGATGTCATCAGTGATGTCATCAGTGATGTCACTGACCATGTCATGAGTGATGTAATAAGTGACGTCATCAGCAGTGCATTGCGGGGCGCGAGTTATAGTTAGCTGGACTAACTATAACGGGGGAATTTCACGGGTTTTGTACGAGTGCAATGTCCAACTAACTATAACTGTCCCTAAAACCTATGGTTTTTTCAGTGAATTTCAAAGGTTTTTTAAATGCTAATTTGTAACTATAACGTCCCTGAAACCTATGGTTTTTTCATTGAATTTCAAAGGTTTTTTAAATGCTAATTTGTAACTATAACATGTCTGAAACCTACGTTTTTTTAGTGAATTTCAAAGGTTTTGTAAATGACAATTTTTAAAAATATTAATTGTTATATACATTTTTTTAATACTGATTTACTACATTTTTAGAAACAATTTTTTTTTACATATTTTATTTTTTAAATTACATTGTAATTACATTATACATTACATTACAAAAAATACTTTCTCAGAATGAATTACTTTAGTTTAAATACTTTGCACATAGGCAATAGACTTTTAAGTACAGTAGTTACAGTTGTTGCAATGGGCAACACATTTTCAAACACAATGCAACATTCAGCTCAATGTGAATTTCTAGTTAAATGCAAATAGTTACTTTATGGATTACTTGTCTAACCACAGGACTGGATCCTAGATTCAGTCCTGGCACATCTCCTGTAAACAGTTGAGTAAAAGCGTTTTGGTTACAGTCGTGATTTTTAAGGAATATTATTGTACTTTAAAAGTTGACACTTAGAAACTTTTTCTCATAGAATCACCAATGTTATCCTATGGAAGGAAATTCACTTAGAAGGTAAAAACTGTTATCGTTACTTTTTCTTACTCAGTGTTGGATCCTGGATCCAGCACTGGTGCATCTCCTGTAAACAGTTGAAAGAATGTGTTTAAGTCATACAGGCGATTTTTTAGGAATATTTGTAGTTTGTGAAAATCGACACTTTGAAACTTTTCTGCTGAAAAGTAGACAATGGATTCCTATGGAAGAAAATATAAGTTACTGGTAAGTACAGTTAAAATTACTTTTCAGGGTCAGTGCTGGGCTTAAAGATGCAGCACTGGGTTCTCTCCTGATAACAGGTGAGTAAATTGGAATTCGTACTTTGGTTGATTTTAGAGGAATATTATAAAGTTCCAAAACTCCACACTTAGAAGAATTTCCAAGTGAAACCAGTCAATGTTAGCCTATGAAGGAAATTCAAGTTACCGGTAAGTACGGTTAAAATTACTTTTCAGGACCAGTACTGGGCTGAAAGATGCAGCACTGTGCTCTCTCCTGATAACAGGTGAGTAAATCAGAATTCTGATTTCGGCTCATTTTAGAGGAATATTTGTATGTTTCAAAAATCAACACTTAGAAACTTTTTCTGCAAAAAGCAGGCAATGATATCCTATGGAAGGAAATTCAAGTTACTGGTAAGTACGGTTAAAATTACTTTAGAGGATCAGTACTGGGCTGAAAGATGCAGCACTGAGGTCTCTCCTGATAACAGGTAAGTAAATCGGAATTCGTATTTCGGCTGATTTTAGAGGAATATTTTAAAGTTCCAAAACTCCACACTTAGAAGAATTTCCAAGTGAAACCAGTCAATGTTAGCCTATGGAAGGAAATTCAAGTTACTGGTAAGTACGGTTAAAATTACTTTTCAGGACCAGTACTGGGCTGAAAGATACAGCACTGAGGTCTCTCCTTATAACAGGTGAGTAAATCGGAATTCGTATTTCGGCTGATTTTAGAGGAATATTTTAAAGTTCCAAAACTCCACACTTAGAAGAATTTCCAAGTGAAACCAGTCAATGTTAGCCTATGGAAGGAAATTCAAGTTACTGGTAAGTACGGTTAAAATTACTTTTCAGGACCAGTACTGGGCTGAAAGATACAGCACTGAGGTCTCTCCTGATAACAGGTGAGTAAATCGGAATTCGTATTTCGGCTGTTTTTAGAGGAATATTTGTATGTTCCAAAAATCAACACTTAGAAACTTTTTCAACAAAAAGCAGGCAATAATATCCTATGGAAGGAAATTCAAGTTACTGGTAAGTACGGTTAAAATTACTTTTCAGGATTAGTACTGGGCTGAAAGATGCAGCACTGAGGTCTCTCCTGATAACAGGTGAGTAAATCGGAATTCGTATTTCGGCTGATTTTAGAGGAATATTTTAAAGTTCCAAAACTCCACACTTAGAAGAATTTCCAAGTGAAACCAGTCAATGTTAGCCTATGGAAGGAAATTCAAGTTACTGGTAAGTACGGTTAAAATTACTTTTCAGGACCAGTACTGGGCTGAAAGATACAGCACTGAGGTCTCTCCTGATAACAGGTGAGTAAATCGGAATTCGTATTTCGGATGATTTTAGAAGAATATTTGCACAATGGTGAAGGGAGGGGCGGGGCCTGAGGTGACATCTGTGCAAACGCGCCCCGTGGCGCGTTTTAAGTTGGGGGATTAAGTCCCCTTGAATCCTGAGGGTCCCTAGGGGCCAACTAGCCCACCAGGAACCTCCAATATGCGCCAGGGGCTGCGTTGCAGAGACGTGTAGAGAGGCCACACCCCTTTTACACCTCTCTGCAACGCAGCTCTGTGGCTCTTTCTGGATGTACCTGTTGGGCTAGTTGGCCCCCAGGGACCCTCTGCATTGAAGGGGATTTAATTCCCCATCTTAAAACGCGCCACGGGGCCTGTTTGCACACATGTCACCTGAAGCCCCGCCCCTCCTTCACCACTGTGCAAACGCGCCCCGTGGCGCGTTTTAAGTTGGGGGATTAAGTCCCCTTGAATCCTGAGGGTCCCCGGAGTCCAACTAGCCCACCATATACCTCCAAAAATATATATTATATATATTATCTACTGGCGGTCGCCAGTAGATAGTTATAGTTACAACCTATTATCCATAGGAAATCCGCGACATTCTATTTGAGATAACTCTCTTGCCGGTTGACGTATCTTCGCGAAATTTTCAAACTTTGTGGCCCGCTCCGGTCCGCTCCTACCCTGAAAGTCTCAGGGGATTCGTCAAACGGGGGCCGAGAAAAAGGGGGTCCCAAAACGCGTTTTCCCCATGCATTTTTCCATAGGAAACTTTAGACACGGCTACAGCCCGAACTGCTGAACGGAATTACACCAAATTTGGCAAAGAGGTAGTTCTTGGTTCAGAAAGAACCCTTTTGTTAAATGGTGTAAATCCGTTCAGTAGTTGCTGAGAAAATGAAAAGTAAAAAGTTAGTGATATCTATGGCCGAGTAGGGTCCGCGTACCCTCAGCGCACCCTGCGCCCACCGTCCCGATCACGAGCTGCATGTTAATTGGCTGTCAACATTCCGATTCAGGAAATGTTGGCAGCCATTTTGTCCCTCGGTAGAACCGAGGGACAGAAACAAGTGCGCAAAGCGCACAAAGGGGGCAGGGTAGAAACACCCTGACCCCCTAGGTTTGCTCAGGGGGTCCCACAAGGACCCCCTGGGCAAAAAAAAACAACATTTTTTTTTTTTAAAATCGGCAGGATGCGCTCAGGGTGCGTGAATCCTGCCGGAAAAATCGAAGCGCGGTCTCCCGCGCTTCGATGTTAGTTGGCCCCGGGTGGCCCAAGTCCCGGGGGCATGGTGGGGGGATAATTTAAAGTGTGGGGGCCTCAAGGGCCCCCAAGCCCCGGGGACCGCCACCCCCGGGGCTTTTTAAAAAATGGTGCGGGAGGGCTCTGAGCCCTCCCGCAGCCCCGGGACCACCACCTCCCCGGGGCTTTTTATAATTAATTACAAAACCTGTGTGGGGGGCTCCAGCCCCCCACACGCCCGGGACCGCCACCTCCCGGGGCACTAAACATTTAAATATGGGGGTCCTAACGGACCCCAGAGCCCCGGGGACCACCACCTCCCGGGGCTTTGAACTGAATGGGAGGGGGCCGCGCGGCCCCCCTCCTGGAGCCCTTGATGGCCCTGGGGACCACCACCCCCAGGGCCGGCTCCTGCAGTGTCCCGGGGTGCCTACCCCGGGACACTGTAGTTTGCTATGGCAGGACGGGAGCCTCGCGGCTCCCGTCCTGCCATAGCAAACTGCTTTGGATATTGGAAGAGAGAGCAGGGAAACCTGCTCTCTCTTCCAATATCCAAAGCACATTGCTTTTCCACATGGGGAGCTGCATCTTAGCAGCTCCCCATGTGGAAAGCAATGCCGGCTCCCAAGGGACGTGGGGAGCCGGCGGGACTGTGGGGGATTGGGGACCCCCACAGTCCCCAACGGAGAGGGCCAGCCCCGGGGGATGGGGTCCCCGGGGCAAGTAGTGGCCCGGGAGGGGGCCACGCGGCCCCCTCCCCAAAAAAAAAAAAAAAAAAAAAAAAATGGAATGGCCGGCCCCGGGGATGGGGTCCCCGGGGCCTTAAATGGCCAGAGGAGGGGGCCACGCAGCCCCCTCCAAAGAATATAAATAAAAACGAGGCCATGCCCCGGGGGATGGGGTCCCCGGGGCCAATACAGGCCCAGGGAAGGGGGCCACGCGGCCCCCTTCCCGTTTTTTTTAATAAAAAATTTAAAAAAAGGGGTAAGGCACCGGGGGATGGGGTCCCCAGGGCATAAAAACAGGAAAAAGGAAGGGGGCCACACAGCCCCCTTCAGGGACAAATTTTTTTTTTTTTTTAAACGATCGGGCCCGCAGGCCTTGCCCCCTTCCTTTACCACTCTGCAAACGCGCCCCCTGGCACATTTGCAGAGGGGGAACGAATTCCCCTTGAATACTGGGGGTCCCTGGGGGCCAACTAGCCCACCAGGAACCTCCAGTATGCGCCAGGGGCTGCGTTGCAGAGAGGTGTAGAGAGGCCACACCCCTTTTACACCTCTCTGCAACGCAGCTCTGTGGCGCTTTTGGAGGTATATGGTGGGCTAGTTGGACTCCGGGGACCCTCAGGATTCAAGGGGACTTAATCCCCCAACTTAAAACGCGCCACGGGCGCGTTTGCACAGTGGTGAAGGGAGGGGCGGGGCTTCAGGTGACATGTGTGCAAACAGGCCCCGTGGCGCGTTTTAAGATGGGGAATTAAATCCCCTTCAATGCAGAGGGTCCCTGGGGGCCAACTAGCCCAACAGGTACATCCAGAAAGAGCCACAGAGCTGCGTTGCAGAGAGGTGTAAAAGGGGTGTGGCCTCTCTACACGTCTCTGCAACGCAGCCCCTGGCGCATATTGGAGGTTCCTGGTGGGCTAGTTGGCCCCTAGGGACCCTCAGGATTCAAGGGGACTTAATCCCCCAACTTAAAACGCGCCACGGGGCGCGTTTGCACAGATGTCACCTCAGGCCCCACCCCCTCCCTTCACCATTGTGCAAATATTCTTCTAAATCATCCGAAATACGAATTCCGATTTACTCACCTGTTATCAGGAGAGACCTCAGTGCTGTATCTTTCAGCCCAGTACTGGTCCTGAAAAGTAATTTTAACCGTACTTACCAGTAACTTGAATTTCCTTCCATAGGCTAACATTGACTGGTTTCACTTGGAAATTCTTCTAAGTGTGGAGTTTTGGAACTTTAAAATATTCCTCTAAAATCAGCCGAAATACGAATTCCGATTTACTCACCTGTTATCAGGAGAGACCTCAGTGCTGCATCTTTCAGCCCAGTACTAATCCTGAAAAGTAATTTTAACCGTACTTACCAGTAACTTGAATTTCCTTCCATAGGATATTATTGCCTGCTTTTTGTTGAAAAAGTTTCTAAAAGTGTTGATTTTTGGAACATACAAATATTCCTCTAAAAACAGCCGAAATACGAATTCCGATTTACTCACCTGTTATAAGGAGAGACCTCAGTGCTGTATCTTTCAGCCCAGTACTGGTCCTGAAAAGTAATTTTAACCGTACTTACCAGTAACTTGAATTTCCTTCCATAGGCTAACATTGACTGGTTTCACTTGGAAATTCTTCTAAGTGTGGAGTTTTGGAACTTTAAAATATTCCTCTAAAATCAGCCGAAATACGAATTCCGATTTACTTACCTGTTATCAGGAGAGACCTCAGTGCTGCATCTTTCAGCCCAGTACTGATCCTCTAAAGTAATTTTAACCGTACTTACCAGTAACTTGAATTTCCTTCCATAGGATATCATTGCCTGCTTTTTGCAGAAAAAGTTTCTAAGTGTTGATTTTTGAAACATACAAATATTCCTCTAAAATGAGCCGAAATCAGAATTCTGATTTACTCACCTGTTATCAGGAGAGAGCACAGTGCTGCATCTTTCAGCCCAGTACTGGTCCTGAAAAGTAATTTTAACCGTACTTACCGGTAGCTTGAATTTCCTTCATAGGCTAACATTGACTGGTTTCACTTGGAAATTCTTCTAAGTGTGGAGTTTTGGAACTTTATAATATTCCTCTAAAATCAACCAAAGTACGAATTCCAATTTACTCACCTGTTATCAGGAGAGAACCCAGTGCTGCATCTTTAAGCCCAGCACTGACCCTGAAAAGTAATTTTAACTGTACTTACCAGTAACTTATATTTTCTTCCATAGGAATCCATTGTCTACTTTTCAGCAGAAAAGTTTCAAAGTGTCGATTTTCACAAACTACAAATATTCCTAAAAATCGCCTGTATGACTTAAACGCATTCTTTCAACTGTTTACAGGAGATGCACCAGTGCTGGATCCAGGATCCAACACTGAGTAAGAAAAAGTAACGATAACAGTTTTTACCTTCTAAGTGAATTTCCTTCCATAGGATAACATTGGTGATTCTATGAGAAAAAGTTTCTAAGTGTCAACTTTTAAAGTACAATAATATTCCTTAAAAATCACGACTGTAACCAAAACGCTTTTACTCAACTGTTTACAGGCGATGTGCCAGGACTGAATCTAGGATCCAGTCCTGTGGTTAGACAAGTAATCCATAAAGTAACTATTTGCATTTAACTAGAAATTCACATTGAGCTGAATGTTGCATTGTGTTTGAAAATGTGTTGCCCATTGCAACAACTGTAACTACTGTACTTAAAAGTCTATTGCCTATGTGCAAAGTATTTAAACTAAAGTAATTCATTCTGAGAAAGTATTTTTTGTAATGTAATGTATAATGTAATTACAATGTAATTTAAAAAATAAAATATGTAAAAAAATTGTTTCTAAAAATGTAGTAAATCAGTATTAAAAAAATTTATATAACAATTAATATTTTTAAAAATTGTCATTTACAAAACCTTTGAAATTCACTAAAAAAACGTAGGTTTCAGACATGTTATAGTTACAAATTAGCATTTAAAAAACCTTTGAAATTCAATGAAAAAACCATAGGTTTCAGGGACGTTATAGTTACAAATTAGCATTTAAAAAACCTTTGAAATTCACTGAAAAAACCATAGGTTTTAGGGACAGTTCTAGTTAGTTGGACATTGCACTCGTACAAAACCCGTGAAATTCCCCCGTTATAGTTAGTCCAGCTAACTATAACTCGCGCCCCGCAATGCACTGCTGATGACGTCACTTATTACATCACTCATGACATGGTCAGTGACATCACTGATGACATCACTGATGACATCTCAAATGACATCACTGATGACATCATCCACATGATAATCTGATGCACCTCCTCACACCCTAATATAACCTTTGATACACCCACTCTAAATTACAGACTGCCATTCGCAAAACCATAGACACTCCAACACCAATAACTACATACCCACTCACTGATTCTTAGGTCTACACACACACATACACTCACTCACCCGTACAGTCACTCATACTTACGGTGACTCAGTACAGGACTATCATATGCACTCTTACTCCTATATAGACACTCAAACACCGCCACTCATCCATAGAGGTACTCACACACCTAGTCAGTCATGCAAATAATTAAACACACTGCCATTTACTCACCTATACAGTTATACACACACCAGCTCACTTAATCATACAAAGACTAGCACATTGTTACGCTCTTATACAATCACTGATACAAGCACACACTCATCCATACAGCCACTATCACAATCACTCACTCTCGCTTATAGCTATTTATATACTCCAACACACATATATACTGCCTTTCACATATGTAGTTACTCACACATGTACCACTGGGACATACATTCACTCACTAACACACTCTTACACACACTTACCCACCCATACAGTCTATCACAGATGCACTCTTGAAACCATCCACCCAGTGAATCACCCACTCACACATCTATGCACAGAGTTGCACACACCCCTCCCACACAAACACTCAGGCACCCATACAGATACTCAGACAAGCATTCAATAACTCATATAGACACTCATGTAGCTATTCACAAACACATGCAGCCACTTACACAGCAACAGACAGACGGATACAGACATTCACCCAGTTTAGTCACTAACCCATGCATTCAGTAAGATACGTTAAATCACTCACTTATACAGTCAGTCACGCACCTACTAAATCATCCATACAGACACTTACACACCCACTCATTCTTCAATACGTCTTTTCCTATATATATTAAAAATATTTAAACTTCACAGAAACACACAGTCACTGGATGATGTCATCAGTGATGTCATTTGAGATGTCATCAGTGATGTCATCAGTGATGTCACTGACCATGTCATGAGTGATGTAATAAGTGACGTCATCAGCAGTGCATTGCGGGGCGCGAGTTATAGTTAGCTGGACTAACTATAACGGGGAATTTCACGGGTTTTGTACGAGTGCAATGTCCAACTAACTATAACTGTCCCTAAAACCTATGTTTTTTTCAGTGAATTTCAAAGGTTTTTTAAATGCTAATTTGTAACCATAACGTCCCTGAAACCTATGGTTTTTTCATTGAATATATATATATATATAAATATATATCCATACATTACATTACCAGAAATAAATACCATTGTCATTGCCTAATTAATCATTTCAAATATTATTTAACAGTGTAATCCTTGTGTCATTGTGGTACCCTCTTAATTTTATCTGGTAGGCTTGTCCTGTTTGTCCTGCTATGGACACCAACCAAACCCTGTTTGTTTGGGTTGTATCCTTGGCATGGTATGACACTTGACCAATCTGTACATGCTCCATGTCCTGCCATCTTCAACGACCACCACATTCTTATGTACCTGAATTATTTTCATGGGGTTGGAATAACTACTGTTCTTGCCTTTGTAGGGATTGGGTAGTTTGACAGTCATTATCGCTCCTACTTCCCAATCTTTCCTTGCGACCCCATGTTTATATTCGTATCGTACCTTATAGCCTTTCTGGTATTACTTAATGCGTTCACTTGCTTCTTCTCTCTGCACCCATACTGGTCGGCCTCCATCCATCCAATTAGGTGATAAGTTGGTACCAGGTAGTCGGCTTTTAAGCTAAACAAATTGAGAAATCCCCGTAACAGCATAAGGTGCAGTGTGGCATGACCATAACAGGTTTTGAAGGATTTTTCCTGATGGTTCTTTGGAAATGCTAGATAATTGTACACATTCCTTAATCATTTTATTTACATGTCCAACTGGACCATTGGCCCTAGGACAATACAAGGCTGTTTTGTAATGCTTAATGGATAAATTAGTTAAAAAATCCCCTCATTTCATTAGAGGTAAATTGTACTCCATAATCTGTTACCAATTTACTAGGAATACCTTCTGTAAAGAAATTATCAGTTAAGAATTTGATTAGTATCTTCGTAGTAATAGAGTTCACTACCTTGGTCACGATCCTGTGGGAGTGATAATCTACTAACAATTGCATGTATTTACCCTTTCATGCAGATTGTCTGAAAGGTCCTATAATGTTTAATGCTAACTTGTCCCAGAGTTTACAGAGAAAACTTACAGGAGAAAATGGGACTTTCCTGGTGGTTTTCGTCTTGTTGCTTAAAGTGCAACTCATGCAGGCTCTCACTTGATTTTCTAATAGGGAACCCATACCATGAAACCAATAGTTAGCTCTTGCTTTATTTTTTGTGATATTTCTCCCCGGATGTCCTTCATGAGCCAAGTCAGCTATTCTATCCGATAAATCTCTTGGGAGAATTAACTTGTCTCCTCTTCTCAATACATTTCCTTCAATGTTCAACTTCTGTCTTAATCCCCAGTAACTCTGGATTTCAGTAGGTAGATCAGATTGTTTATGTGGCTATCCCTGTACTATCTTTTCTTTAACCATGCATAAAGTGTCATCTGTACTCATTCCCCTCTTCCATTCCTCTTTCATTATGTCTGGTATGTTGACTGAGAGCACAGGTTCTTCAGGGCTGCTATGTAGATTTTTGCCTTTTTTTCAGGGGCATCCTAGACAGTCTGCCTCTAGATTTCTATTTCAGGGAAATATTCCATTTTAAAATTATATCCTTCAAGGTCCAGCACCCATTTAGAAATGTGAGGTGTTGTGCATTTAGTTCCTTTCGATGTGAAAATAAACATGCTTGGTTTATGATCTATATGTAAAGTGAAAGGTAGACCCCTTAAAAAGAATTTAAAATGAACTATTGCCCAATAGCAAACTAACGCTTCCCTCTCCACTGTAGAATAGTTGAATTCTGAACTCCTGAAAGCACGAGATGCGAAAGCAACTATACTCTCCTTGTTGTCTGTGTTAAGGTGGCTACTATTCCCAGTGGTCAAAACGGTACTATGCCTTACATCAGAGTTACCCAATGCAGGTGCTGTGATAATAGATTGTTTGATCGCATTGAAGGTTCTTTGGCTATCTTCATTCCACTCAAAATAGTATCCTTTCTTCAGTAAATATCTTAGGGGAGCTACTTTATCTGCAAAATTTCTTACAAACTTGGACATATACTCCACCAAGCCTAGGAACGATTTAAGTTCCTCTTAGGTCATTGGCGAAGGTGCTTCTCGAACTGCTTCTACTATAACAATCTTGGGTATTATACCATCTTTGGAAATAATATGGCCAAGGTAATCTACCGATCCCACCCCAATTTGGCATTTTTCCAATGTAAGGGTTAACCCAGCTTTCCTTAAAGCTGAAAAAAACAACCTCAATGTTTCATCATGCTTTGTGTTGCCATATACTAGTATATCACCTTGAAAGCACAAAACTCCTTTTAACCCTTTCAAGATCTGCTGCATGATCCTTTGGAATATTGCAGCAGGGTATAAGGCTTAGATTTGGGAAGTTCCACCTGATGGTATACAGAAGATAGATTGATTCCGCTAAAACAACTAGCATCTCAGATCAGGCTTAACATCGCGTTAATTCTAGCAAGGGGAAACCAATCTACCCATATGTTAGCATTCAGGAGGCTCAGGTCTACGCATAGGTGTATTCCCTTTTCCCCTGCCTTGTTGGTTACCACTATGGGGCGAGCCACTCTGAGCTCTTAATGGGCTCAATAACCACTTGTGCTTCTAGTTTCTTAATTTCTTTCTTTAGTGGTTCTTCCATCAGATGGGGAATGGCTCTAACTTTGTGTACTACTCGGTCAGCCTTATTTTTTTAACTTTATTTTGTGCTGGGAATCTCGTAAAGGTCCAAGTTTGGTTTTAAAAAGGTCTGGAAACTCCTTATAATCTTCTTGACCTGTGTAAGACCTTTCACATAGAAGAACTTGTTCAGAATTATTCAAGTCTAACTTCATTCCCAATTCTTTTTGGTGTCTCCACCCTAGTAATTTAGATACCTGTTCTGTGACATAAGCCTTCCTTATAGTGGAACGATATTTAAAAGCAATACACATTGTTGTCATACCAATTAGAGGAATAGGATCTCTGTTATACCCACTTAGGCTAACATCGACTTCTTGAACATTATACCCATGGTCTGCTAATTTATTAACAAACACACTTTTTTCTAAAAAGGTGTATGGATTCTGCAAAGACCTTTACTTCTTCACCATCAAGGGTCCCATTGCATGTGGGGGATATATATCGTGTGAACTCATTTCTTGTAGATCAATTTGAAAAATATATTTCTCACTGCTTTCTTCACTATTCGTTACAGTATATACTTGTTTATTGTCCAAATTCTTACATACTCTTGCATAATGCCCTCTTTTATTACATTTTCTGCCTACACACAGACGGGGAAAACAATTAGGGTTATTAGTCAAATGGTTACTATTCCCACATCTGTAACATTTAGACTTCGAATTTTAAGAATTCAAATTGGCCTTGTGCCTGGTCTTTGTCTCAAGATGTTTCTTGTTTACTTGCCTTACTCCTTGATTACTCTTGCTTCTTCATCTTTATTGTCTTGGAATCCTTGGGTTACTTGTACTTCTTCACCTTGTGTAGGATGTTTCATCACTTTTTCTACATGCCTCTGTATGTTCAATGCTCTTGGCGATTTCTAAGGCTTCCTTGAGATCAAGATTGGGAACAAGAAGTTTCTCTTGTATCTTTATATTGTTGATGCACCTGACCCATTGATCCCTGATTAGAGAAAGACCTCTAAGTACTGCAATGTAACTGGTTACCTTTTCATTTTTCTCCTGCACTCTACTGAAAACTTTATGTTGTTCCAGAACTACATTAATTTTCTGCCCAAAGTGTTCCTCCAGCTTCCTGAATGTTAATTTGTAAACATCTATTTGTTCCTCTTCTTTATCATTGTCTGTGACTGGATCAATCAGATTTTCAAAAATGTTCCTGCATTGTACCCCCAATTTATGTAGAAGACTATTTTCTGTAAGGAGAAAATGTTTCCCCTCCATTAGCTATAAGACAAGATTTGAACAATTTTACCCATTCCTTCCAAGGTAATATGGGACCGCCTATATCATTAAAAAAAAAAGAGGTGGCTGGCTCATACTTGCTACAGCCATCTTTTAATGTGTAAAGGGAACCAGCAGAGAATCAAGATTAAAGTAGACAACTGTTTACACATCACTTTTGGGAAATCTGAAAGTAATTTAGTTAATCACCATCGCCTACATTAGTATGTAAGGAATAGTATAAGATTGCACTTTGAATATTCTCACTTCTGGTATACTAATAATGACATTTATAATTGCAAGGCAGTCCTCTTTTGATGTTCAGTAAAACCTCTTTCTCTTTTTGTTATTGTAAGGCTTGTAGCAATGGAATAATCTAGGCACCTCCCAAAGAGGAAATGACATGATGATGTGAAGAGGCAGCCCCCAAAGTCCAGGTGGGACGTGCTTTCTTTTCCCTAACTGCTGCCCAAGTCTCGCTACTCATTGACTCTCCTTCCTCAAGCAAAATGCAGAACAAGGAGGTCCAAGGCTCACTACTCAGGATCCCAGGTGAGTTTATTGCCTATTCACATCCAGGGAGCTACCTTAGATCTGGTCATTGGTAAGATCAACTCCATTCATCTTGAATCTATCGCCCCTTGTGACTGGACGGACAACCATTGCACCTCCTTCCTAGTCACAGAATCTGTGAGAACTAATAAAGCTCAGTTAAAGAAACCCAGACTCTGGCAAAGAAGTCTGGGAAACATTAACTTGTATATCTGACTTTCCTCAGTGATAACATCCTGCCCCCTCCTCTGGACATGTCTGATGTCTGTGACCTTACAGACCACTATAATCGCTCCATGACTAGCATCTTAGACTCAAATTGCACCTCTACAGCTAAAATGAATGTCCTCCAAAATCTCCAATCCTTGGTATAATGGTAGTCTAAATACGGAAACAAGAAATCTGACACTGGTGGAACGATTGTGGTGATCCTCTGCCTCCCTTGACCATCTCACTCAGCTGAGATCTCTGAGAAATATATATACAAACGCATCAGATACTCTAAAGCTAGTTACTTCAGAAAACAACTAGAGCAAGCCAAAAACCGACCAAAAAAATTGTTTGAACTCATCAAGCTTCAATCAAACAGCCAACCTAACCCATCCTCAATGGAACTCTTTCTGCAGCCTAACTGTGAGGAATTTGCTGCCTTCTTCCGTGAAGAGACAACAAAGATCGAATTGGAACTACAGTCAGCTTTGGAGAATCTACCAATCACTGATCCTCCCTCTGAGTTTGGAGTGCCCCCACCAACTCTGGTTCTCCCCCCCAAAACAACAATGCTTCCTGGAGCCTATTCAAAACTTTGGACGAAAGAACTATTCGCAAAACTCTGGCTGCACTGAAACTATCCAACCACTTCCCTTGCCATCAAACTTCTTCAATGAGATCAGATCATCCATACTCCCTCTTTGGATGAAGATAGTTAATGCCTCTCTACTTCAAGGTTCGATTCCAGATTGCCTAAAGTCTGGGCAGGTCACTCCTTTCCTTAAAAAACTGCCTGCAGATCACACTAACCTTCACAATTTTCATCCAATTTCCAACATTCCTACTCTGGCAAAGTTCCTCGAGAAATGCTTCCACACTCAACTATGCAGCCACATAGTACAATTCCGACTGCTAGATCAATTCCAATCCGGCTTCTGTCAGTGTGATAGCACGGAATCTGCTCTCACTCACATTGTTGATGATGCGCTACGAATGCTGGACCAAAATCAATCAAGCCTTTTGATCCTCCTTGACCTATTGTCAGCTTTTGATACGGTCAAACATGACACCCTTATCGGTCTACTGGAGCATAGGATGGGGCTATCATGGACTAGACTAATATGGTTCTCCTCGTTCCTACACAAAAGAACCCACATACTCAATGCAAATCAGTCTCTGTCTAATCCCTCACCGCTCACTCTGGGGGTGCCACAGGGGTCCATGCTCTCCCCCATTCTCTTCAACCTGTTCATGGAGCCTCTAACAGAAATTCTGAAATTGTCCAACATCCACTATCACATGTATGCCGATGACACTCAATTGTACCTGAAAGTCTCCTCCCCAGAGGACATCAGGTCCCTCAACTCAGCACTTCAGAAAACGCAAAGTTGGCTGACACTTAATCACCTGAAATTAAACGCTCTCAAAACAGAATTCCTCCTTTTCGCCCTAGCCAAACAGTCATAAGACATCGAAGAATGGATGCATCAACTAACAGCTCTCAACTGCACTTCAAACATCAAGCTCTTTGGGAATAATTCTAGATAAGCATCTGAACATGCAGAAGCACATTAGTGCTCTCACCAAAGGAGTGAACTTCCAATTGAGCATCCTAAGGAAAATAAAACCGTTCCTACCCCACAATTACTTCAAGACTGTGGTGCAAGCCCTAGTGATCTCTAAACTGGATTATGGAAGCGCAACCCTCTGTGGCCTTCCCAGATCGAAGATGGCGCCACTTAGGGCCTCTCTCAACTCCGCTGTAAGGCTCATTACAGGCACAAAACGTAACAATCACATCACACCTGCGTTGAAGTCATTAAATTGGCTCCAGTATGAAGCAAGGGTACATCTAAAAATTGCATGCATGATCCACAAAGCTGTGATATATTTCAATACCCCAATATACCTTGCACAAAAACGTGAGCTCTCTGGGGGCTCCAGGTCCTCTAGGGGCTCCAGCACTTTACTGCTCAAGCCACAGAAATTCCATAAAAAGAAAACCTACAGGAGTGTGGCTGCGAGCGTCAAGATGGCGGTCGCACTCTGAGAGTGCTCCGGACCCCTCCGTCATCCGCTTACATCCAGCTACAAGATAAGGAGCCGGAGATATCCCCAATCGTCCCTAAATGCTCCAGCAAGACACAGGGGTGTCCCAAGCCACTGCGGTGACGTCAGATCCAAGTAGCCACAGCGGAGGGACAACGTGGCCTGAAGGCAAGATGGTGGCATCTGGGCACCAGCTGAACCCTACCCAGCAAAGGTAAAGGCTGCACCCAGCATATTTGGAGTAGCCGAGTAGAGAATATCAAAGGCCCATCCCGTCCCCTCTGATCACCGGGGCCACAGGAGAGATGTTCGCCTGGACCCAGGACTGTCGGATCCAGGGGAAGGGTGACAGGCCGGAACAGACCTGAGATGCGATGCCGTAACTCTGGGGCGACTGCCACCCACCTGGGGTATGGCGTAGTGGGCGAGGGGTGCCTTGACCCGGGGAAGGCGGAGGGCCCATCTGAGAAACTACGGCTCAAAGAGGCTGGAGAGGTGGTGTCAGGCAGACGGAAGGTCCCTGAGGAAGGCCGAAACGGAGGCTGTGATACCTGCCACCTGAAACTGCTGCCCCAACAGAGAAGGAGAAGGGATCTGATGGACCCCTCCGCCGTGGATCCAGCACCGAGGTATTACAGAGACAGCGACCCGATGCCCAGGTCTCCGAAGTCTGGAATCGCTGTCCTCGTAGGTGAGGAGAAGCGGGAGCGATTTGAGCCTGGGTCAGGCCGCACCCCAATTACGGCAGTAGGGGCACATGGACCCAATGGGGTAGCGGGGTGACATGTTTACCAGGCCATCTGTTGGCCCATCGTAATTTTGGAGCTTGTGGCCTGCTTTTACCGGACGGACCGAGGCGGATCCCCTGAGGCCTACTGGACTGGATGCCCCCCCGGATGGGTCCAGCAGGAACCCGCGTGCACCGGGGAGCAGAAGCAGGTCCCTGAGGAAGAAAAGTGCCCTTCACCTGTGGCACCACAGAGAGGATACCGATGGCCCCACCATAGAGAGAGCGGAGAAGGGCTCCTGCGGCTGTGTGGGGCAGAAAACCCAACCACAAGCAATGCAAGGGGCCCAATCCTATAGGGTGGCCCAAGACAAGAAGGTACCCAGTGCGGTGGACCAAGAGGGGTAGTGGGACGGCTGATGTGGGCCGAAATCGAGGCCAAAGGAGGAACCCCATCCAGGGCTCCCTCCCTGTAGCCCTCTGCACAACCCTGGAACTGTATATGGTGTGGTCCCCAAACACGCCACTTGAGGGCAGGTGATCCCGGATCCCGGGGCGTGACGCCACGGCCCCAGAGACACGGAGGGATCTGAGAAAATGTACTGACGTCTGAGTGGGCATCCCCCCCGGGCCCTGCAAATACGAGGATCTAACTGGCCAAGAGCTAGAATGACGCAGGCCTCCCCCGGCCACCACTGGGAGGAGAGGTCCCCAAATTCAATCATAGTACACCCAGAAAGCCCCATCTTTGAACCCCACGGGATGGAATAGTGCCCCCAGCCGCAGCGCGAATCAAAGTCCCGCCCAACCCGGAAACAGAGGCTAAGGAGAGGAGGCCACTGGGGATGAAGGCGAGAGGAATCAGGCAGTGGGGCGGACTGGAGGCTCCTAGAGGGAGGCCCTACCCCTGCCCCGCAGAGTGATTCTACTGGTAAACCCACAATTTATAGGGAGAGCGACAGAGGATGACCAAAGCGGAGCTGAGGGGGAACAGTGAGAAGCGCCCTGGGCGTCCCCAGACCCTGGCTGGCCATGCTAGGCAGCTATCCACAGGGGTGCTAGAGAGGACAAGAATATTGCCAGCCATGGGCAAAGAAAGATTGACAAAGCTGCCTCCCTCCCAGACTTGCATGGAGCAATATGCCACAAGCAGTGTGGGCACCAGCACTGCAGTCATGTCCAGGACCCCGATATCCGAGGGAGAACTGGCCACCATTCTTCAGGCAATCCGTACGACACAGGACTCAGTGGAAACCAAGATTGGCAAAGTGCATGTGGACATGGCAATCATCAGGCAAGATCTCCGCAACTCTACAGCTAGGATCTCAGAGACGGAATCCCGTTTATCCACCACTGAAGATGAGGTCGCAGCAGTGAAAGGTCAAGTCTCAAAGTTCCTCTCCCACACAGCTGAGCTGCATAGACGGGCAGAAAATGCCGAAAAACGTTCCTGCCAGAACAACCTCTACCTTGTGGGCATTCCGGAGGGAGCAGAGCCCGCTCAGGTGGCAACCTTCACAGAAACCTGGGTTAAGTCGTGGATGCCATCGGACCGCCTCTCAACATGGTTCGTGGTGGAGAGGGCTCACCGCGCGCTCGCACCTAAACCGCCACCTGGAGCCCTCCACAGGCCCATCATAGCACGCGTCCTCAACTTTAAGGACAGAGATGCAATTCTGCAGGAATCGCGCTCTCAAATCAATCTCTCCTACCAAGGAAATAAAGTTAAGATATTCCCGGATTATACTAAGGAGGTACAAGCACAACGGAGATTCTACACTGCAGTCAAACAGAAGCTGCGAGCTCTCAATCTTTCATACCCACTCCTGATTCCGGCCCTCCTCAGGGTAATTCACAACAACAAAAGCCACTTCTTCGATTCCCCTGAAGCGGCATGGACTTGGGCCACAGAGGAACGTCCCCTTGTCAGACACAACATGGTCTCCTCCTCTTCCGAACGGATGCAACCTAATGCCGCAGTGAGACGGACACCGAAACCGCAACGGAGATGAACCCGGTCCCGGCGGGGACGCAATGCACAAAGGAAGAAATCCGCATCAGCCGAGGCGACCATGAGAAGTACATCCGTCTCTCCCATGGAGGCGAGATCACGAGCTCTATCGCAGGAGCGAGAACCAAGTGAAGAGGCACCCTGGACTCGATCTCCGACTCCAGCGATTGAAGGAACCAGAGACTCAGACCTTCTGCAGCCGAGTGTCGGCCTTGACGGCCACAAATACTTCCGGACTTCTGAACATTCATACATCCTATGACATGGAGGGGTCCACCACTCCATCCTCAATTTGCAATGTTTGAACTTGTTTCAGTTCTTATGGTCAGGGCAACAGATGCTTCAAGGGATGAAGTATGGGTAGGGGGTGTGGTTGGGGGAACAGTTTGGGGTTTTGTTTGCTTGTTTTTGTTTTGCCTCTTCCGGTTGTTCAGTACACGACACAACTTGCCTACACCACCCATATGCTGACATTGATTCAGGGACATACCATTGCTCCAGGTCCATAGACCTTGCATGCAAGGGCCCCGGCAGCGCCCCGGACCAATAAATGCAGTCCCCCTAGTGGTAGCACCAATGGGGACACACCACCTTGACCTAGAATCCCTACGCATCCTCTCTTGGAATGTCAATGGTCGCCTGGATAAGGTGAAACATGTTGCAGTCTTGAAGTTCTCAAACCGCTCTGCCCCCTGCGCCCTCATGCTGCAGGAGACCTATCTACTAGGTACTCACTGCCCATTCCTAGCTCGCCAAGGTTCCGACAGGGTGTTCCATGCAGGATTCACACGGGGGTCTCGAGGAGTGGCAATCCTCCTCCGCCACTCCTTTCCCTTTGTAGTTACTCAAGAACTCCGTGACCCTCAGGGACGGTTTTTGGCCTTCACCGGAACAGTGGGGAGACGTGCCCTCAACATGATCACAGTCTACATACCCCCCAGCAGTCCTTGAGCCCTCCCTCTGTGATCTTGCAACCTTACTGATGTCTCTCCCCCAGGGATTAACAGTGGTCGGGGGGGACTTTAATGCTGTAATGAACCTGGGTTAGGACGCCACCGGCGTCCCCTCCCCACATCGTTGAGCAATTGCCAAGAAAATTGCGGACCGGGCCTCCCAACTGCGATTATGCGATGTCTGGAGAATATAGAACCCACGCCTCCGCCAGGACACGTATACGTCTGCAGCCCATCATATCCATTCACGCATTGACTTCATGTTCATGCCTGCCCCTGACTGTCGCCTGGTCGCAAGCATCCGCACACATGTCCGAGGAATCTTGGATCACTCACCCTTACTTCTGGGCTTGGGTGGACTTACTGGAGCTCTTTGCCCCATCTGGCGACTTTATGCCTGGTTCCTGCAGCATAAGGACTGCAAAAAAGCAATAAAAGACGAGATGAGACAATATTTCCAACATAACGAGGGAAGGGTCACTTCTCCCGGTACATATGGGCGGCCGGTAAGGCAACGGTCAGAGGCTTTGCCAAGGGGTATATCAAAAAGGTAACCAAGCCAGAGATGAACGCCTCTCCCAATTGGAGGCCCGTGCAATCCAGTTGGAACAGGCCGTGGACACAGTGGCAGGGGGTAATGCAGCCGGCCAGCTTGACCTCATACGCGAGGAGATCTGTCATAACTCCTTAGAATTGGCCAAACAGATGTGGAGGTCCTTCGCAGCCCGTGTTTATGGATGGGGAGACAAAAATGGTAAGCTCCTCTACTGGCTAGCATCTCGCCCTTTAGCTAATCGGATTATTCCCTAAATAGTGGATGCAGACAGTAATATTCAACAGGCGTCGGAGACGATAGCCCAGACATTTGCGTCTTACTACAAACACCTCTATTCCAGAGCACGGAAGCCGGGCTCAAACCCTGAATCCGACTTCCTGCCGGGCGCTCCACTCCGGATAGTCAAATGCTTGATCAGTCCCTTGCGCGGGTGGAGTTCAGCCAGGCCATTTCGATGCTGGCTAAGGGTAAGACTCCAGACCCTAATTACTATTTGGCATTTAGAGAGATCCTGACACCACAGCTTCAGGCGTTGTATACAAAGGCAGCGTAGAGGGGGCCTTCCTGCAAGACAGTGACGTGGCTACACTCGTGGTCATCCCTAAAACGGACCCTCCCTCCACCTCATGCTCTGCCTACCGCCCAATTTCACTTATCAACACCAAAGTCAAACTTTACTCCATGATTCTCGCGAGCCGTCTCAAGATGGTAATCACGACCTTAGTACACCCTGATCAATGCGGGTTAATGCCCCGCCGCAGTACGAGACACTGCCTGAGACGTTTGCATGTGGCCTTGGCTCACCGTCATCTCCTTCCACCATATGTGGCCCTTTTGTTGATACACTTCGAGAAGGCCTTTGACACGGTAGACTTGTGCTACTAGGAAGCCGTACTGATCCGTGTGGGATTTGGCCCGTACTTTAGAGGACTCGTGAAGATGTTATACTCCAGTCCATCGGCCCGGGTCCTGACCAATGGGGTTCTGTCGGAAGAGTTCCACATAAGCCGCAAAATGAGGCAGGGCTGTTTCCTCTCCCCCTTACATTTTGCGTTAGCTATAGATCCATTGGCCCGACTCCCAAATCCAGGGATGGCAGTGGAGCACGTCCCATAAAGAGCGTATTGCCCTGTATGTGGATGATGTGCTTTTATTTATGGCAGACCCCGCTCGTACAGGCCCCCGATGCATGCAAATCCTTAAACTCTTTGGCGAAGCTTCAGGTCTGAAGCTTAACCCGGCAAAATCCACACTGGTTCCGCTGCACATTTCCCGGGAATGCGTGGAGTGGCAAACACACATTCCAATCAGATGTCTTAGCTTTCGCTACCTGGGGATCTGGGTGGCAATCCACCCGGAGCTAACCTGGTCCCTCAATCTTGCCCCATTGCTTAAAAGGACCAAGGGCGACCTTCAGAAGTGGCAAGCTCTACCTTTGAACCAGATGGGGAAAAACGCACTGTACAAGATGATGATACTCCCCCGATTCTCATACATATTGCAGAATATACCTCTCCATCTCCTGCAGCATTGGTTTTGCACCTTGGATAGAACGTCGACCTCATTGCGCTGGGGGAACTCGAGACTGCAAATGGCATTGACCCACCTCCGAAAAGCTCCATATGAGGGGGGGATGGGAATGACCAACCTCTTTCTCTGTTACATAGCCACATTCCTGTTGGTGGTCAATGACTGGTTTTCTCGGGGTGGTCAGACCCGGCATACCAACAAGAGCTGGAGTTGCTGGGATTCTTGCAGATCCAAGCAATGCTTTATGGTTCGCCAATCCCCAACCATATTCCTGCTGTCACCAGACCAGTACTCCTTGCTTGGCGCTCAGTGCTTCGATACACCCGCTGGGAGGCTAGAATCACACTGCAAACACCCTTGTGGCAGGGTACGTGGGTGGGAGAAGTGGCGAGGCTAGAGGGATTCCAGAAATGGGACCTTATTGGTATCACCCAAATTGGGGATGTCTGGAAGAGAGGTCAACTCCGAACATGTCAGGACCTGTAACACACATATTCCCTTCACACCACGCAATTCTATAAATACCTGCAGCTTCGGCATGCCCTTATGAAGCACATCCCCAGGGACACCACACTTCCGGAGTTCAGTCCCTTAGAAGCTAAACTCCTTATGGGGGAGCTGGGAAGGGGAGGGGTCTCCCAGATCTATAAATCCCTTGTCAATAACTCCCCCACCACGTTAGATAATTTTGCGGACCCGATGGGAACGATGGCTGGGACCTATGGAGGACGAGGACTGGAGGGATGCCCTTATGGCCCCCCGGTTGATTACCATCTCAGCCAGACTGAGATTGATCCAACTCTACTATCTTCATAGCGCATATCTTACCCCAGTCAGGTTACACCGAGCAGGGTGTCTTCCAACCCCGAGATGCCCACGATGTACGGAGGAATCCGCAGACTTCTATCATATGACCTGGTCCTGCACTATCATATTGAAATACTGGGCAGAAGTGGTTGGTGAAATGAATGGGGTCCTGGGATGGGAGTTCCACTCACGCCCCAAGCTCTGCTCCTGGGGGTCCTGGAAGGTATAGGAGGTTCCAGGGCGGACAAAGCATTTCTGGGTACGGCCATCATGGTGGCCAAAAGGGACATAGCGATTAGATGGAAGAGCCCCGCCCCCACCACAATCACCCAATGGTGGAGAGGCCTAGATTGGTGTGCCGCACAGAAACAACCAGTATATGTGGCACGGGTATGTCCAGCTAAGTATAAACAAGTGTCGGGTAAATGGTTGGGACTGTTGGAGTGAGTAGGCGAGACAGGGATATGGAGAGCTACAACTTTTGACTTGCTGTCTGATTGTAATGTGATTCTAAAGTATTGTAAGGGCGGGTAGCCCGGCATAACATGCGTTGTCTCTGTCAAACAGAGATGGCCCATTAACATGAAATGTTGTGTCTATTTGTTTGTTAAAACCCAATAAATTTGAGTATAAAAGAAATAAAAAAGAAAACCTACAATTGAGCATTCTCGGGTATTGCACCAAGAATTTAGAATTCACTGCCACCTGAAATAAGACTGAATAATTCCACTGCTTCCTTCAAAAGGGAAGTTAAAGCGATATTGCTGAAGAACTTTCTGGGCTAGATCCCCTGCCCCCAGGCACCCTAGGACTCGCTTATTTATATTTGTCTATATTGAACTTTTATGATTGTTCTTGTCCTGCAGTTGATCTATTGTTACCACTTCCTGTACCTTTGTAACTGCCAATCTGTAAAGTGCTCTGATACCCCCTGCGGTCATGTTCCCAATTTATAAAACTCTTAAAATGAAGAAAGAAAAAAAAGAAATATTGTTTATTCAAGCAACTACGCTCGCAAATTATTAGCCCAGCTATGGAGAGCAAGAGCTGGCAGCTGATAAGTGCCGATCGGCCCGTTATGGAGCGCAGGAGCTGGCAGGTGTTAAGCGCCCACGCAGAACGCAGCTCGATGTGCAGCTCTAAGCGAGTGGAGCGCTGTACAATTATCGCCGTATTCTACCTTCAAAACTGTGCCTGAAAGAAAGTATGGAAGCGTGCTCCAGCCAATACAATGACGCAGCAGTAGAACGATGAGAGTGCTGCGCCGTTCCAATACCGCCGTGGCCGGCACTTTGGAAACCTGCCTGAGACACTCGCAGGCTGATAGCAATGATGCAGAGTTTTGTCACTCAATCACTGTTATAATTTTAGTCTATTACATTGCCAACTAACGCTGCCTGAGGCAAATTTTGGACACGCTTGCAGAAGGTGTACATCGACAAAGCCTGCCTAGTCAAAATGTTCACTCTTCCTGACCCAGTCCTTTCACCAATTCCTTATGGTGAGCACGTCAGCACCAACGCAGCTGTTAAGGCAAAGCAGATATGCTAAATCCAGCTAAGGGTTAATGCCAGCGCCACGCCAGTTACTTCATGAACTATGCATAAGGATACGCTTGATCCTACTTCTGTCCTGTAGTGTATTTGAGGAGCGTAGGAGCACAGCTTGAATTGGCAGTAAACCCCAGCTAACTAGAATCCTTACTGCCAACCGTCCAGCTAGCCAAGTTGGAAAGGGAAATAGTCCAGCTGGAGGGGAGGTCACATGGAGACGATGTGTCTGAGGTCAAACATATGCTGGAGATAAAGCTTAAAGAGTATAGAGATCTCGCAATTGATGCGGCTCAGGCGCAATATAGGGCCACACAGTGTAGGATATACGAAGCAGGGGACAAAGCAGGGAAACTGTTGGCGTGGCTCGACAGACGAGAACAGGCCAATAGGTTAGTAGTGGAATTGAGGACCGAGTCAGGGTCATATTTAATGGAACCACAGGAAATAGCGCAAGACTTTGCTGATCACTTTCAGACCAAACATAAAATGGGGGGAGTGGTCTGGCCGCGGACAAAGATGGCCGCCTAACTTGCGAGCTCCGCTGTGAGGGGGGCTTCAGACGGAGACGGCGGCAACTTATGCATGACCCGAGGCATAATTTTGACGTCTCAGGTGTTGTGATGAACCTGAGAAGCGGATGGGCTGAATTTTCAGAGTGCCGGCAGCACGGTTCGTAAATAGCGGGAGCTGCGTATTATGAGGATATGCCTGCAGCCTCGATTCTGGAGCTCCGGAGGTTCCCGCCCTCAATGTTCCATTGTTCCTAGTTAAGTCCCCGGCTTCTCTGTGACGCAGTTAGGCGTCTGCACTGGATGACATTGTTGGTTGACGACAGCGCTGCTTCTTGACGGTTCCATGAAGCCTGAATATTACAGAGGCATCACCATCAGCAGCTTTGAAGCGGGTGAGTGCTATGACCGCTGTTTAAACCGGCATTCTGATCCTTCGATGGCCAAAACGGAATGTTGTTTCTGAAGAAACGATACATAATCTTAGTCTCAGCCTTAGAAGACTTAAAATAGCACACTTTCACTGCATTTTCTGATTAACGCCCAAAATCGCCGTCCTCTTCCACTCAGACGGGCTTGAGCTTTTGGTGAAGTGAATAAGTTAAAACTTTACTCTTGTTGACAAAGCTCACAGCTCCTGTTGAAATCAATGAATGATGGACGTCGTGTCATGGTTGAATTATGCAGCTACCACATCATTTTAAATTTTAGCTCTTAAATTCAACCACTTTATTGAAACCTGACAAGTAGATTAAAAAGACCATATTAACAGTAGAACTGAGCTATTGAGAGACTGGTAATTTAAAGCGATACATTACATGTGATTCTGTTGCCACTTTGTGTCTCTGCATTGATTCATTAACTCAGTACATTATATTGTGACTTTTTTTTTTTTTTAAAGAACAACAAAAGTCAAATGTCTACTACCAAGCATGGAAGTAAATCTTCTAAACAACCTCTTTTTGCGGATGTTCTTAAACAGCCACAAAACATGTCTGCGAAAAGTTCTCCTTCTACAGCAGAAGGCTCATTACAGATTAACCCAACCACACAAGGAGAAACTATGGACCGCATATTGCAAGAAATTTCTGCTGTTAGTCGACGACTTGAAGGAATGGATTCAAATATATCCTCTTTAGCAGCAGATGCTAAATTAATAAGAGTAGACATTGCAGGGTTTCATGCAAAAACAGAAGGGCTTGACCATAGGTTAACAGTTGTGGAAACACGCCTAGAATCGATACAAAGCAGAGACCAAGAGCTACTATTTCTTCGTAGTAAACTGATTGACTTAGAAGATCAAAGTAGGAGGGATAATGTTCGCTTTTCGGTTTTCCGGAAAAAATAGAAGGTCCAAATGCTAGAGCATTCCTCCGAAATATTCTTCCAAATTTAGTGGACATTGGTTTTGATCCTCCACTGGAAATACAGCGTGCACATTGCATTGGTCCACTACGCAAAGAATCTGCATTACACCCACGTCCTCTTATTGCTTGCTTTTTAAGACGTGAGCAGACAAGACAACTATTAATATCTGCACGCACTCATGGTCCATTCACATATGATGGACATGAAATTCGTATCGCAGCCGATTTTTCCAGAGAGACCAATGATCGCCGCAAGGCATTCCTCTCATTGAGACCTCAATTACGCCAAATGGACATCAAGTATGGTCTTTTCGACCCTGCCCGCTTTCGCATCACCAAGGATGGAATCTCCAAAGATTTTTATGATCCTGAAGACCTCCGTCTATTTATAGACCGTTGGAAGCCGCAAGATATGGAAACTCAGCACTCCATCCCAGAGTTAACACAACCCAGCTCCTCTATACAAGCATTGCGCAATGCACAACGGAATATTAACAGCCCTCGACAGCGAGGCAGAGATCCCGAAAGAACTATTCAAAGTCATGAGGACAAGACTTCAGCTCTTCAAACTGTATCTACCTTCACTAAGGAGCAACAAAGGGATAAAACCTGTTCCCCCTTAAAATCTACTTTGGACGCAGAATGTGGATGAATCAGAACTCTTTTACAATTTTGGTCAAAGTCATAGCTATGTTCACATTCATTTCCTCCTAAGCAAATGAAAGAACTCAATGAACTCAAAATATCGAGAAGAACGAAGATGCTCAGTCATCGGATAGCTTAGTATTATATACGTTGATCTGTTCTTATTATATTTGTTCTTATTATATTTATTATATTAATTGCATTAACCCTGATAAACAGGTTTACTATTTCGTATATTTTAATAGCAACATACATGATAGATGTCCTTCATATTAATGGATCCTATGATTGTTGTTGCCACAGATTTACATGAAGTAACTAATATTATTGCTGACAACTCAATCTTTTTATCTTGATTGTATTGTTTACATACATGCAAATCCTTTTAGTTCAATGGTTCAATAGTATGTTTTGATATTACAACATAATGTTACATTTTGTCAATAATAGTACACACTTCGTTCTATACATTGTAATTGCCCTTTTGGTTTTATATCTATTAATCATTGTCCCGCTCTCCCGATGGAGTCCCTCCTCGTAGCGATGCTCCAGAGTGTCTGGACCCGCGGTTAAAAGTTTGAGATCCCCTGTGCCATCTAATAATTGGCACTCCCTATTACCCCTCCTTATCCTTATCCTTTATTCTCAACTTTTTCCTTTTCCCTTTAATAGTTTACATTACGTAACATACTTCTTGCTGATACAGACCTAGCTCCACACACCTACGCCCATTTCGGTTAACACTTATCATTACCCTTTTGGTTAACCCATTGTTCACTTAACTTCTGTTTCGGACCAGGGTTTCCCTTACTATCCACCCCCTCCCCTCTCTCTCTCTTCGCTCCTTCTTTCTCTTTTCTTACTGATATTTCTCTTTTTCCTTTTCACATACCTAACAAAACCTCATGAATTCTTTTAACATACTGTGACACAATCTGACATTTATAGTAACAACTTACTACTGATTATTTCCCTTTCTCTGTTTAATGTGGTTATCTCACATGCCCTTCGTGTAGTAACATGGAATGTTCATGGACTAACACATTACATCAAAAGGTAAAAAATACTCTCTTATTTACAATCAAAACAGGTGGATATAGCTCTCCTTCAAGAAACCCACCTCGATACTAAAGAATCTGACAAACTGGTGGGAAAGGTGATCCATAGCAGTATATGAAGGGGAGAAGATCCAGAAGCGAAACATACTCGTAAATGTGGAGTTGCGATTCTTATCCGTAAATCCCTTCCGGTGACAGTGTTAAAAACTTGGACAGATCCGGACGGGCGATATGTCTTTACCAAATTACGAATTGGTGAAACCCATATTTGCGTTGGTTCAGTTTACGCTCCGACTGGAGCGAAAAAGTCATTCCTTCTCCAGTTGAACCGTCTTCTAATGGAGATAGGCGCTTCACAATTCCTTATCGGCGGAGATTGGAATTTAGTACGAGACCCAGTTCGGGACAAAACAGGCCCTCTAGATAAGATTAACGCGCCAGGTAGGGATTTGATGAATGATATATTGGCAGACAATGGTTTGGTAGACCACTGGCGTCTTTCTCATCCGGCAGATATAGAATACACCTTTACTTCACCTACTCATGGTACACTTTCCCGTCTTGATTACTTTTTAGTCTCTCAAAACGTGGTTCAACTGACACAAGAATCCCAAAGCTTAGAGGCAGCACTTTCTGATCATTCTCCGATCCTACTTTCACTGGAAATTGGATTGGCCAGACCGGGACGCAAGCCCTGGCGTATGAACATCCAGCGTTATAGAACCCCTAAGAACAAAGCTCTATTGCAATCTCATCTTCAAGATTATATCTCCGTCAACCAAGGATCCGTTAATTCGGGCAGAACTCTATGGGCAGCAGCAAAACCTACTATTCGCGGTCAGCTCATGAGAGATGCAGCACAAGCCAACAGGCAAACTGCTGCCCGACAGAAAGAACTGGAACAAGATATTGCGTCCTATACTCGTCTGTACACAGATAATCCTATACTTCCACATTGTAAATCCTTCGAACAAGCTCGCATGGCCCTAAATAATCTTTTTACCTCTAAGGCAGAATATGCATTACACAGAATGAAAGGGAGACATTATGAACAGGGGGAAAAAGCGGGGAGGCTATTGGCAGCACAGTTACGACAAAGAGAAGCTGCCATGGCTATACCGGCTATAAAATCAGCTGGAGGTACTACATTAACTAGACCTCAAGACATTGTTAACGAATTCGCTCTGTTTTATAAGTCTCTCTACACTGCTGAGACTCATGCTGAAGGTGATAAATTAGATACCTTCCTTACACAGGCAAATCTACCCTGTCTATCGGATGAAGGCAGAGAATTACTAGAGGGAGAGATTACCAAGGAAGAGATCTCACATGCAATAGCTAATTTACCTTACCATAAGGCCCGGGGTGAAGATGGTTTCTCTGCAGAATTTTATCGATGGGCGGGAGCGGAGGTGATTAATTCTCTTCAGTCTGCTTTCCGGGAAGCAGAATATGATGCCTCCTTGGGTCTCTTATCTAATAAAGCTATAATTGCTGTATTACCCAAGCCTGGGAGAGACCCTTTACTCTGTGGCAATTATCGCCCCATATCGCTATTAAATTCTGATATCAAAATTTTAGCTAGCATTCTAGCCTCTCGCTTATGTAGAGTTTTACCCTCTTTGATCCATCATACACAAGTCGGATTTGTTCCAGGACGTTCTTCTAGGAACCATCTTCGCACTTTAGCCCACACGCTATGGTCTGCCAAACGTCTTTAAAATGATGCACTAGCTTTGTCACTTGATGCAGAAAAGGTGTTTGACCGTATTGAATGGGAATATCTTTTTAAAGTGTTGCAAAAATACGGATTGGGTGACCAATTCATAGCCAAAATACGCCTATTATACGATAATCCTACTGCACAGGTAAATTGCGGGGGTTTTATGTCAGAACCATTTCCAATCCGCAGAGGCACTCCTCAAGGATGTCCCCTCTCTCCACTCCTCTTCCTTGTCGCTATGGAGCCTTTGGCAGCCACAATACGCCAAGCTACCAATGTTACGGGTATACGCCTTCCGACGGGAGAATCAAAACTCTATTTATACGCGGATGACATCCTACTTACACTCACAGATTTGCCTAATTCTTTACCATCCATACTTCAAATTATAGACAATTTCTCCTCCTTCTCTGGTTACAAAATTAATTGGGACAAAAGTGAAGCGCTACCCATTTCAGATGGGACTGCAAAAGCGGCCATACATGGGTTTCCCTTTCACTGGCAACCCTCGCGCCTCAAATATTTAGGTATATTAGTGAACAAAGGTCTGGAAGGGATGATTATGGATAATTTAAATCCCCTCATTATCCAGATGCAGCGTGACTTTGAAAAAGGGAAAGTACTAGGGCTCTCAATGTGGGGTAGAGTACAAGCCATAAAAATGGTTACACTCCCACGCTTTATATATGTTCTTGGTATGCTCCCCGTTCAGATCCCTCTAACCACATTACGTTCAATAGATTCTAAGATAAAATCCTTTATATGGAACTCAGCTAGACCTCGTCTATCAGCACTGAAATTAAAGGCTCACCGTTCCTATGGAGGAATGAGCTTACCTTCAGTGGAACATTATGCCCTTGCATTACAGTTATCCCAAATGACTTACTTGATTTCAAAAACTTCTGACGTGCCGCAATGGGTGCACATAGAAAGACATCTTTCATCAACAGAAGCAGGCCTTTCCGTTTTATATGGGACATTGAATTATCATAATGACTCCACGAATCCGATCTTATCAGCCATGCGCGGGTCTTGGCAACGAGCACACCAATTACTAGGTTCACACCCCCGAATCCATAAGAAAGCCCCCCTATGGGACAATGCGAGCATACGCATTAATAGACAAACAATATCTTGGCCCCTCTGGAAGGCATCAGGTATTCATACCCTTGACCAACTCCTCTCTGATGGTAATCTCAAGACATTTGCACAACTACAAGAGGAATTTGATCTGTCTAACATACAATCTGGGAAATATACGCAGCTTCCACAATGCCTGCGGAGCAGCTTAGGACCACAACCCTGGCTGCTACAGGCTTCACCAGTAGTAACATATCTCCATACCTGGGGAAAGCATAAAGGGGTCATGTCTGGTTTATACGAAGTACTCACATCCCACCTTTTTTCACAACCTCTCTCACAGGAGTTGTGTACCAAATGGCAGGCCAAATTATCAATTTCATATAAGGACGATGAATGGACAGAGATCCTAGATGATTTAAATAAGGGCACACGTGAAGCAAGATTGAAATTTTGTCTGTTCAAAATCCTCCATCATTGGCATTGGTCACCAACAAAACTACATAGAGCTGGCTTGATTTCTCATGCTAATTGCTGGAGATGTGATAGTACTGCTTGTGACATATCCCATATCATTTGTGAGTGTCCGTTGATACAATCTTTCTGGGATTATGTGGGTAAAACTTTACATTCTACAATGCCTTTGAAACTTCCACTTACACCTGCCACTATTCTTTTACATGATACACGTCAATCACAAACACTCTCTAAGCCTCAGTGTCGACTTTTACACACAGCTTTAGCTACAGCAAAAATTTGTATTTTGCGCCAATGGAAATCACCTAACCCACCATCGCAGGAAACTTGAATGGTCGCCATGATTCATACAGCTTCTTATGAACGTATCATATACAATATACAGGACCAGACTGATTTGTTTCTTCAAGTATGGTCACCCTTTCTAGGTCCAGGCAATGATAATAATTAATTCTTGCAGTGCATAACCCAAATTAATAAGTGATAATATTGAACACTAGTGAATACTTCCTAACATATAACATATTTAATTACTATTTTCCTCGCTTTTGGAGATTATCTTTATGTGTGTATATGTATATGTTTAGATATATAAGTATCTATGTATATGTGTATAGACCCACCTTTACTCTTTCCCACTTCCACATGGTTAAACTGGTAATGTTTTGAACCATCTATCCTGTACTTTCTCTATATATATATTACTATCTATTTATATATCATTACCCTTTTCTTATTAATCTCTCCTCTTACCCTTTCCTCCCCTGGTTCCGTAACAGTATACCAATGGGATTGTAATATTTAATATTGTTACTACCTCATACCTTACATAGAAATTGGGTAATGCTGTCTCAGAGAAAGATTTATCATACTTTACTTTTCTCCTCTTTCCTACGAAGCCTAACCTTTCCCCCTCCCCCTCCCTTTAGGTTAGTTCATACATTCTGGAGAATGGTAAGTATTCATCCAGAATTATCAGTCACTATATTAACATGCATAAGACACACCTAGTCCCTACTTGTATATTTGTCTTATGATTTTCCATATTTCAATGTTCTAAAATGATTTATTAGAAATGTTTCCATTAGACTTATTTCCCAACTTAATCTACTGTTTTTTAACCCTATTGTAGGTCAGTCCTGATGTTACTATTATTAATATATGTATATTTATTAGTTCTCGGACTTTCTTGTACCACTCCCCTTTCCCTTTTCTTTTCTCCTTTCTTTTCCCTTCCTTTTCCTTTTGGGCTCATTATCAAATTAATTGTTTATATATTTATATATTTATATATTCTTGTTGACCATTAAGAGACTTAACTCGTATATTTATTTTTTATTAACCTATTTATTTATCTATTGTAAAACACGCTTAAGCCACTGTTTTCATGATGAAATTTTATGCAAAAGTTTTAATAAAGACTTACAACATAAGACCATATATAAATCCCATACTACCTCCACAGGGGAGGAGGCAGAAGCCCTTTTGTAGGATATGACTCTTCCCACCCTTTCTGGGGAGGATTCCTCCAGTCTAGATAACAAACTCACACACACAGAGGTAGAGCGAGCAATTGGTGACCTACAGTCTGGGAAAGCGATGGGTCCCAACGGTTTGCCCATTGAACTATATAAGCTAGCTCCCAGTAAGATAGCACCACACCTCACTAAGATGTTTATAGAGTGGAGAATGGGGGACGCTCCCAGCTGACCAGAGACTAGCCACAATAGTGGTCATTCATAAAAGTGGTAGGCCCAAAAACAAATGCTCCTCATACAGACCGATATCATTGCTTAACGCGGAGGTTAAGAATTTGGCCAAATTGCTAGCCACCGGTCTCCTAGAGGTAATCACAAAACTTGTGCATCCAGATCAGTCTGGCTTCATGCCATCAAGAAATACCTCCCTTAACCTCCGGCGCTTACACGGAGTCCTGGGTAGAATAGAGACACTGAGAGAAGATGTGGTGGTGATGTCGCTGGACGCCACCATGGCGTTCGACACAATAGAATGGCCTTACATGTTTGCAGTCCTGAGAAAGCTGGGTTTTGGCCCCAACTTTATCAGCTGGGTAGGGCTCTTGTATAGTGAGCCATTGGCGCAGGTAGTGGTTAACAACAGGAAGTCAAGAGTGTTTGCCCTAGAAAGAGGGACTAGGCAGGGCTGCCCCCTCTCGCCATTGCTCTTCGCACTAATGCTTGAACCCCTAGCACTATGGATAAGGAGGGATCCAGTCATGAGGGGACCGCGGTGGGCAGAAGACTGGGAGGATCGCATCTTCCTGTATGCAGATGACATACTGTTATATCTGGCATCAGCGGGAACCTCAATAAATAGAGCACTTCATATTTTTAAAATTTTTGGCAAATACTCCGGATACAAAATAAATTGGTCCAAATCAGTCATTTACGTGCTGAGGGGCAGCTGTCCTAGACTGCCTAGAGGCTATGTAATAATGGAGGCGAAAGAAGGATTTAAGTACCTTGGCATCTATGTTACCAAAGATCCAGTACAATACTATGAACGTAACCTCCTGCCCCCTCTGCAGAGACTTAAAAGTGACGTTCGCACTGGAGGTCCCTCCCACTGTCACTACTGGGGCGCGTTGCGTTATTCAAAATGATGGCATTGCCACGATTCTTATACATATTGCAGAACACCCCAGGTCCAGTCCACGCAGATTATTTCAAGAGAATTGAGGGTGCACTTAGGGAATTGTTGTGGGAGGGGAAACCGCCATGAATAGCGACCCGAAAACTAACAAGGGGATGGTATGATGGCGGGATAGGACTCCCTGATATCAAGAGATATTACTGGGCGGCGCAATTAGCACCAATTAATCAATGCATATATAGACCCTATGACGACCCCGGGTACAGAATGGACAGATGGCTTCTTCCGGATGGGAATTATTCCAGAGGGCTTTATGCTTATTCCGGCAAAAACAAAATTAACAGGCCCGACCAAACATACAGTACAAATATGGCACACAGTGAATAAGAGTATGGGATGGGAAGGGAAAATAACGCAAGCAACCCCCCTGTGGGAGGCAGAGAAATTAGGCAATCTGAGGAACTCGAGGGGCTCTGATGGCTGGGATCTGATTGGGTTCTCCCGAGTGGGTGAGCTATGGACAGAAGGAGGAGTAATTCCCTTTACCCAGTTGCAAAAAGAGTATGAGATGGCTGAAACAGAAAAATGTCAATACTTGCAGGTCCAACACGCGCTGCAAGCGGCCATTCCAAAAGGTCAGTCGCTTCCCGAGTCCTCCCCACTTGAAGATAGGATCCTGGATATTATATGCCTAGAAAAGCGATCTCAATGACATATCGAAAATTGATCAATAACATGCCTGACCCCCTCCTGCAGCTTCGTAGCCACTGGGAGAAAGATGCTGCAGAGTTGGAGGATGACGAGTGGCAAGAGGCTCTGGCATCCCCCAAAGAAGTAGCAATTTCATCTAGGTGAAGGTTAGTGCAACTTAAGGTACTACATAGAACATATTTATCAAGTGCCGCTCTGGTCAAGATGGGCTATAGAGATGATCCTGGGTGTAGTAGAGGGTGTGGCCAGGAGGGAACCTTTATCCATACCATCTGGGAATGTGTTTACATCCAGCGCTACTGGGCAAAGGTAGCCCAGTGTATGGCAAGCATGCTTGGAAAACGAGTAGAGCCCAATATAAAATTATGCCTTCTGAATGTGTGGGACCCCACTGATTTAAAGGGAAAAGAGAAAATCTGGGTGACTATGGGGATGACTGTGGCCAAGCGGAATACAGCTAAATTGTGGAAAGCACACGAAACACCGATACTGGGCACATGGAAGAAAGACATGGATTGGTACATGGTAATGGAACGGACGGTATATGAGTCACGAGGCTGTCCCAAAAAATGGTCACATATCTGGGGTAAATGGAACGAATATAGAGGGAATATTTGTGAGCCCCCGCAAGCAATATGTCATCAGGAACTGGCCATAGACTGACATTGTTTTGAGGGTTAGATAGTCACAGTAGGGATAATGCTAGAGATAGGAATGTTAAACACAACTCACTGTAATTACATGGTCAAAAGTAATGTTTAGAATTGCAATTGAAATGTATATAAGATGTCATCAATAAAAAGAATTATAGAAAAATAGAATCCTTACTGCCATGCGAGTGACAATTACTCAGTGTATGAGGCTGGCTTAGTATATGGTGCACAATCTCAGGAGTGATGCACCTTGCACTAATCCCCCAACCCTATGGTGATTTTAGTGGTCTTTGATAACCATAGAAAGCTCTTAAACTGGTAGCTGTGGAGAGCAGCCAACAAGCTTATTTTGAAGGAGTGTAAAGCAGCTTGTTTTACCACATTTATTCGACAGTGTAGATTAGATGAAAAACAACCACACAGTGTTTTAAAAAATAAGTCTATTTATTACACAGCACAATCACTAACACATTGGTATATCTCCTACCTGGAGATATCCACGATTAACACAAGAATACTTCAAAATAATCAGGTAACTAGCACAAATATACACTGGTCTTCAGGGGGAGACCAAACCATATACTAAAAAAGTGGAATGCGAACTGCAAAGGAGAATGGGACTTGGACAAGAAGACTCAGAGGAGCTGGGAACACAAAGAACCACCCAAGGTAAGTGCCCAGGAACCCCACAGAGGCTGTGTGCAGAGTGGAAACACAGCCGTGTGCCCAATGGAATTCAAAGGAGAAGTTGCAGTTGCAATTTTAAAGAAGGACTCTCCCCAGAGGACCCAGAAGAAACCCTTTGGTAGACGCAAGGTTGGAGAGCCACCCCACCCATGGATGCCCCAGGAACCAGGTTACCTGCACCAGGGAATCTGAGTGCGTAGGGGTGAAGTGACATTGGAACCTGGCGTAGATGACAATGGAAGACTTTGAATAGGATGCCTATGGAGAAGCCTGCAAAGGACTCCGGTAGAATCCAAGGGTGGATTCTTGAAGAGGAGAACCTGCAGGCAGAGGGGACAGAGTCTATGCTACTCGGATGTGCTGTCCCACGTCGGATGTCATGTCTAGATGGTCTGTGTCCAGCGGGAGCACAAACAAGCCTTGGTAGTCGCAAATGGTGTGGAAAGCGAAAAGATGCAAACGCTGGGACTAGCAATGTCCAAGGGGCTCATCAAGTGCAGGAGATTCAGAGCAGGCCTGAGTCAGTAGGGGAGCCTACTGAAGCAAAGGGAGACCCTCGAGAGGACCCACAGGCCGAAGTCATAGGAGTCGCAAGAGGACCTCAAGCAGCTCACCAAAGATGGAGGCCCGTCTTGCAGAGGATGCAGTGAGGACGCTGATCTTCGAGGGATAAGGTCCAGGAGTTTGGAGCTTCTTGTGGCCCGAAGATCTCTGGAGTGCAGAGCCAATAAGCTGTGGCAATTGCAAGTCGATGCGGTGCACAGGGGTTTGGTCCCAGCGGCTCTGAAGAGGGATACTGTCCTCAAACTTGCAGAGAAGACAGATCAAGCCTCTAGAGAGCTACAGAACCACCACCTGTGTTGCTGGGCTTTGTAAAGTCCGTAGGACGACAGGAGCAGCAGACCGGTCAGCTTTGTCGCGGTGTCTGCAGATGTAGGTGAGTGACTCCTTCACTTCAGTGAGATTACTGCAGATGTCCTTGATGCCAACAGGCCTTCTGGGGAACGTGGATGAAGCACAGACACAGACGACGCAGAAGACTTGAAGAAAAGCGAGATCAGGAGCAGCAGGAGTCTTCCTTGATGCAGTCTTGGTTCCAGTTGAAGTCCAACAAAGTCCAAGTGTCCAGATGGTCGAATAGTGTCTTGGTTTCAGAGGTGAGTCTTGTTCCACAATGAATCTAAGGACCCACCCACAGGGGAGCCCTTAAGTACTAGGGAAAGGGAACAACTAGGGGGACCCTCCCAGAGAAGGGGCTGGACAGAGGGGAGGATACTCCCCTGTACTTTGTCCGGTTTCGTGCCAGAGTGAGAACCAAGGGTTCCTCAACTGGCTTAAACTGGAGTATGCAAGGAAGGCACCAAATGTGTCCTTCAAAGCAGTCTGGTGGTGCTTGAAGTGCCCCCATCCCAGCCCAATACACCAAGTCCTGTCTGGGAGGTGGTCACACCTCCCTGTGACAGGAAACCTATTGTTCTTCCTTCCCCTGCCCGAGGTCAGCACAGCAGCAGGAGGCAGAATCATTTCTGTAGTCAGCAGCAGCACTAGCTTGCTGGCAGACCCTGAAAGGCTATTACTGGGAGTACAGGGGGGTCCCTTTGTGAGCCCCCCATTACATGGGATCATACTTCCAGCACCGGAATCGGTGTTGGGGTATGATTCTACCATTTTTGATACCAAACATGACCAGGTTCGGTGCAGCCATTATACAGTTAGACATCTCGTAATGACTGATGTCCACTATATACCTTATAAGTTGACTGCACTTGCAAAGCCTGGAGAATTGACTCAGGGGTTTGTAGGGGTGCCCTGCGCATGTAGGGGCACCTTCACACTTGTAACAAAGCACCCTGCCCTCAGTACTGAAGAGCCTGCCATAGGGGTGACTTATGGGTTTTAAGTGCAGTGACCTCAGATATAAGGAAACTTATATATGTTGTGAGGGGTGCAGCACCATTCCACACAGGCTGCAATGGCAGGCCTGTAGTCAGAGTTTTAGTGGACTCCCATGGGTGGCACAATTCATGCTGCAGCCCATGGGAGACCCCTGGTGTACCTGTGCCCTGAGTACCTCAGTACCATATACTGAGGACTTATAAGGGTACACCAGTAGCCAATTGTGGAGGTACGAAAGTACTTACCAGAGCCAATTTAGGGGAGAGAGCACAGATGCTGGGGTCTTGATTAGCAGGAACCCAGCAAACTAAGTCAAAAACGTACTGACTCCAGACAAAATGTGAGGGTAACCATGAAAGCAGATCCTACTTTCCTACACTAAGACTCAGGGGTGGAGGTGTCTTCTGCTGTAACCTGCACAGCTGATTATTCCATCCTCATCGCAAGTGTTGGAAAGAAGGAAGAATCTCTCAGAGGATTTAACTATCTTTACTTAGCATTTAACATATAACCTCTGTCACCTCACAGGCTCAACAGATAGAAAGATTACAACTGGCAGTGACACAGAAACATGCCATATAGTGAAGATGGGAAGCGGTGAGGGGTTGCAGAAGAGACCTCATTAAGTGAATGGGAAAAAATGGTTAGTACAGCCATATGCCGTCAATAACTCACAACTCTAATGATATAAACAAAAGTACATAATAAATTATAACAGTGACTAACAGGGCAGCTTGAAAACCTAATATTGAAATATCTATTTCTGTTCATGAGACCCTGGACTCTGCTCCCAGAACCTAAATAGAGACCTATGGCTGCTCTAGTTCCTAGTCTTGTCGGACACTTTTCTGACATCTGCATCTATACAATGGATGCAGCAGAAGAAAACTATATTATGGGTCCTTCAAGGAAGGGATTTCTGAGGTGTTAGGTAACATGGTCTTTCTCGTCTGCGTCCATCCCACAGGAACAATGTCAACAGGTTTGGGGTCACCATAGGTGCAAAACAAAGTGCAACAGTGGGATGTAATTTCAGAATAAAGTCACAGAAATGTGAGTTTGTGACTGCTCGTTTATTGACTGATATCTACCTTGGGACCTTAGTCAGAGGATATAGCTGTTTTCCTGAAACGTAATGCTTTTGATTTGTAAAAACTTGAACTCTGTCCAAGTTAAAGAATCTAGGCCTCGGACTCCATCTTGCTTGTGACATTTCAAAATACCACGTGAATAGAGTCGTATTTTCATGTCTCTCGAGAATTTAAAAAAAATGCTTTTGGCAGGCAAGGACAGTGACCTTCACAAGCTGTTCTGAATTAAAGTATACACATTAAAGGTTAAACCTGGCTACCCTAGGAAAGTCGCACACGTTGTAACCACTTTTGTCCCATGTACAGGTGATGACTGTGAGAAGCTCTATGTTGTAGGACTATGAGAGTTTTGTCTAATGTATTAAGTTGCAAATGTTTCTCTTTGATTAGATTCGGCTGTGAGAACCATCTACAACTGTAGTAAATGTATGACATGCATTGTTTAGAACTCTCTAAAAGTGTGTTTTCTTGATGTAAAAGGAGACCCTTTACCACTTACCTTAGGAGGTGATTCCATGCCGGATTGCTTTCCCACTTTTATACTTTGCATTTGAGTATTGAAACTTATTTCTTAATTGTGTACTTTAATTGAACCTTTGCACTCTGATTTATAGACTAATTGATTTTGACTATGCAAGATTAATTCTTGAATGACTAAAATTTTAAAATAAAACCTTTTAAGGTTAAGACTTCTCTGCCTGTCATTCTTGAGGGACCAAATTGGTTTTACTTATCTGTCAACTAAAATAACATTTATAATGCTTTAATTTAGACAGGTCTAGCAGGGAGCACCAAAATCTGATTAGGGATTACACCACTCCTGATCCAACAGGCACGTACAGGGTGAGAACTGATTGCACGCCATCATAGACGTAGTGAGCCGATATATTTTCAGAGTTCATACATTCTAAGGAGTCTGTTGATGGATGTCAGACATCTGTTCTCCCAAATGGTACACGGATTGATAGCACAAAGTGCCAGGTTTAGCTTTTTCCATGAAATGCCACAAAACTTTACATTTCACTGTGCTGCCCCTTTCTCACAGGAATGAGTTGGTGTCTGTGGGCAGGCCAATATATGTCTTGAGAAAAGCACACTGGCAATGTGGGCTCCAAACGGCGCACTGGTGTGTAATTAATACCAATTCTGTTTCCTCCAACGCTCTACTTTTGTGACCCCGTTGCCAAGAGGCCACCCCAACACAAGGTCAAGAAATAACAAATGAAAAGGAGCGTTCAATTCTATACAGGATTATCTGTTACAAAATCAACAGGTGGTTAAACTGTTCTCCAGCAATAGATCAGGTAGTCATGATGTGACGAATAAAAGTTATTCAGGAGTCTTGTGAGTTGCTTTGATTCCAATTTTGTTAAAAAAATGCCAATTTGACAGAAGCAATCCATTCGACCCAGCCAACGCATTTCGTCCCTGGGGAACTTCATCAGGGCTTGATCAATATCCCAATGTTGTCATCCACCCAGTGTTGGCTCCTGTTATCTCATAAATCCTCATAGATACAATTTTGTACCACTAGATGGCCTGTTGCCTCCCATCTTATCTTCATCCTTTCTGCTTCCTGGTTCGAATGTCCTATGAGTTCATGCCTGAGGCTTAACTTTTATTCGTCACATCATGACTACCTGATCTATTGCTGGAGAACAGTTTAACCATCTGTTGATTTTGGAACAAATAATCCTGTATAGAATTGAACGCTCCTTTTCATTTATTATTTCTCAATATATATCTTGGTCCATGTCTCCTGGGAGTGGGGTTCTGCACATGTACAAGATTTCAATAGGTCTGATGAACAATTTCAAGAGCGGTGTCTATCCGAAATGTAGGCCTTGGTCTTCTTTTTGTTTATATACCATCCCACTGTATACAAAAAGCAAGCAACACCACAGTTTTTCAAATTTTGCACGCAATAATGAGTTTTATTGTTTGGCTTTACCCCTTGAGGCTTCATCAATACCGCTGCACTCCCATGTTTTGAACTATTCTCCTTGGTATTTCTTTTGATCAAGGGTGGGGAGGGGGTAATATTTTTAAACCAGGCTTCTAATATTGTTCCTGAAGGATTCATTGTCTATGATCTCATAAGATTATATTATTTCTCTTGATCTATGCTTTTTGGGATACCTCCATATGTTACCTTAATGTTTGAATTTATGTTTGTTTGAAATGTGTGCTTTTTGTCCTAAAAGCCATTTGGTTTAAATCCACAGTTTGGTATCTTTAACCCTTTAGTGCGCACTACATTCCCAGAGCATCCGTGTGTCACTGCTGACACTGGGGAGGTACGTAAAGGACCCTCTGGTGCAGAGCACGAGAGGGAATCCTTTATTACATTTTAAACTAAGGCTGCTCTGAAAGAGTTTGTCGAGTATCCTGAGTCTTTTTTCCCATTTCTGTAATGACGATCAGCGTGGTAAAAGTAAAACAAGCTGAAGGGCACGTTTTACTTTTACTGCATCAGTGTTCAAGGGTATATGTCAGCCCCATGAACACGGATTGGGGTGGGAGACAAATCGTTTGAAAGTGGAGAGTCACCCTGTGGATTCCTGCTTGGAGATTGCCACAAGAGAGCGATCCCCAAGCAGGGATCCACACACTAGACGCCAAGGATTTTGGGGGAGTGGCCCCTTGGGACAGGGCTTGTGCTCCCCCCGCCCATACCAGATCAATCTTGCTGCCCCCTGGGGCATCAGATTGGGGTAATTACACCCAATCTGCTCCCAAGGGCAGAAAGCCCGCTAGACACCAGGGTTGTTTTTTAAAATAATTATAGGGTGTGGGTACTACACATTATGGGCATGGCCTTATGACCAAACCCCCAAAACTATTGCAACAGTCTTTCTTTTCCCCCTGGAGGGCAGATGGGGGTAAGTACCCCCAATCTACCCCTCCTTCCATCGAGGCAGAAATACCGCTAGACACCAGGGGCGATTTATAAAATAAATATAGGGCTGGGGGTTGCCCACAATGTACATGCCCCCACCCACACCCCTACCCCCAGACAGATGGGAGTGATTACCTCCAATCTGCCCCTCAGGTGGGACCGAAAGCCCACTAGACACTAGGGAATGGAATAAAAAAAATAGTATAGGGGTGGGGCTGCCCACCTTGGGGATGGTCATGCCCCCACCCCATCAAGAAGCTAGAAAGCCTTTCTGTCCTCTTCTAGGATGGATTGGGGGCAATTACCCCAACTTCCCCTCCTCCTGGGAGCAATAAGCCCACTAGACACCAGAGACTACATTTATACAGTATTTTAGGAGGGGCCCCTGAGCATGGGCCAATGATCTCCCCCACTTCGCTTCCCAAAATTATTTCTGCCCACCCAGGTGGTGGATAGGGGTATTCACCCCCAAACTGACCCCCCCCCCCTTCCCGGGAGCAGAAAGCCCAAAAAACACCGGCATTACAAATTGGAGCCAAAGAAAAGGAGGGTGCGCCCTACCCTGGCATTGAGCCATACACCTTCCCCAGAAGAGGCAATATTGTTTTTCTGCCCCCCTGGGGCCAGTAGGAGGCTTGTCCCAATCGGGGAGATTGCCCCAAAAATGCCCACAGGGTTAGAAAGTCCACCCGACACCAGGGATTTTGCTTTTGAGGCAAAAAAAAAAAGTGGTGCAGTGTTGTACTCTGGCATTGGCCACACACCTACCCACACCCCTAAAAAAGGAACAAAACAGTCTTTTTTGTCCCCAACCCCCCCTCCCCCCTTCCCCCCTCGGGCACACAGGAGGTTTGCCCCAATTCGCCATTGGGGGCCAGAGAGTGCACTGTATGTAAGAAAACTATTTTTTCAATAAAATATTAGGAGGGTCTGGCCATCCCCACCATCACCCCTAAAGCCTCAACAGTCTTTCTCCTCTCCTGCAGACTCAAGAAATCCCATCCAATGGCAAACGAGAGGACATTTGATTCCTTTGGGTGTTGTTTTTACACATGGGCCAGGAGAGTGTGGCTAACTCCCAATTTCGTCACACTTGCAATGGTGAATGGCTGCACTTGTCGGGCTTGGGTAGTCTACCACCAGCGAAAGCCTACCAGACCCAATCAGTTCTTAAAACTAGACACCTGCAATCAATCAATCAATCAATCAATCAATCAATCAGGGAATTGTAAGCGCGCTACTCACCCGTGAGGGTCTCAAGGCGCTGAGGGGGGGTCCGCAGATCTGTTTAGCCGAAGAGCCAGGTCTTGAGGGTATTCCTGAAGGTGTTCAGGGAGGGGCGCGTCTGATGTCTGCCGGTAGCTCGTTCCAGGTCTTGGCTGCAATGTGAGAGAAGGATCTTCCGCCTGCTCTGGCTCTGTGGATGCGCGGGGTTTCGGCCAGTGCGAGGTTGGAAGATCGGAGGTTTCTTTTGGGTACGTGGAAGTTGATTCTGTCGTTGAGGTATTTGGGTCCGTTGTTGTGTAGGCATTTGTAGGCGTGAGTGAGGATTTTGAAAGTGACTCTTCTCCACGGGGAGCCAGTGGAGACTTCGTAGGTGTTGGCTGATGTGTTCGTGTCGGGGGATGCCGAGGACGAGTCTGGCGGCGGTGATCTGTACTGTCTGGAGTTTGCGGAGTAGGGACTTGTTGATGCCGGCATAGAGTGCGTTTCCATAGTCCAGTCTGCTGGTGATGAGTGCGTGGGTGACTGTCTTCCTTGACTCAGGGGGGATCCACTTGAAGGTCTTGCGGAGGATGCGGAGGGTGTTGAAGCAGCTGGAGGTGACGGCGTTGACCTGTCGGTTCATGGAGAGTGATGAGTCGAGTACGATGCCGAGGTTCTTGGCATGGTCTGAGGGGGTAGATGGGCTTCCGAGGGCGGTCGGCCACCAGGTGCTGTCCCATGCAGAAGGGGTGGTACCGAGGACGAGGACTTCTGTCTTCTCGGCATTGAGCTTCAGGCAGCTGTTGGTCATCCAGACTGCGACGTCTTGCATTCCTTTCTGGAAGTTGAGTTTGGCAGTGGTGGGGTCTTTGGTGAGGGAGAGGATGAGCTGGGTGTCGTCGGCGTAGGATATGATGTTGAGGCCATGTTGTCGGACGATGGCTGCGAGGGGGGCCATGTACATGTTGAAGAGGGTGGGGCTCAGTGATGAACCCTGTGGGACTCCACAGGTGATTTTCGTGGGGTCGGAGAGGAAGGGTGGGAGTCTGATCCTTTGGCTTCTTCCGGTGAGGAATGATCGGATCCAGTCCAGGGCTGTTCCTTGTATGCCTGCGTCGTGTAGTCTGACGACTAGTGTGCGATGGGAGATGGTGTCGAAGGCCGCTGATAGGTCGAGTAGGATGAGGGCTGCGGAGTGGTCTTGGTCCAGGAGGGTGCGGATGTCGTCTGTGGCGGCGAGTAGGACGGTCTCTGTGCTGTGGTTGCTTCGGAATCCGGATTGGGGCGGGTCGAGGACGGCGTTCTCTTCAATGAATCGTGTCAGTTTCCTGTTGACTGTTTTCTCAGCAACTTTGGCTGCGAAGGGGGAGGAGCGAGATGGGCCGATAGTTCTTGAGGTCGGTGGGGTCAGCTGTGGGCTTCTTGAGCAGGGTCTGACTTCTGCGTGCTTCCAGTCGTCTGGGAAGGTGCCTGTTTTGAAGGTGGTGTTGATGGTGCATTGTAGTTTGGGTGCGATGGCAGCCACGGCTCTGTGGTAGATGTGAGGGGGGCAGGGGTCGGTGGGGGCCCCCGAGTGGATGCTTTTCATGGTCTTCGGCCGTGATCGGTGTCCAGTTGGACATGGTGGGCTGGCTGGTGTTTCTGGGGGCGGGGGCCGTCTGTGGCGCCTGGTGGATGGTCGATGAAGTTGTCGTAGAGGTTTTTGATCTTGAGGTGGAAATAGGTTCCAAGCTTGTCGCAGAGGTCTTGGGATGGGGTGATGTCTGTGGCTTCGCTGCGTGGGTTGGTGAATTCTTGAATGACATTGAAAAGTTCCTTGGAGTTGGTGGAGTTGGCCAGGATTTTGTTGTGGATGAAGTTCCTTTTGGTGGCTCTGATCTGGTTGTGGTAGTCCGTCAAGGCGTCCTTGTAGGTGGTGTGGTTTTCGGTTGTCTTGGTGTTTCTCCAGTTCTTCTCCAGGCGTCTGCAGGTGTGTCTGGCTTCTTGGAGAGCGGTTGTGAACCAGGCAGCTTTCCTGGGGCGTTGTCTGTCGGGGTTGCGTAGAGGGGCGAGCTCATCTGCGCAGTTGGAGATCCAGGTGTGGAGTTCTCTAGCTGCGTCGTTTGCGCTGTTTGCGTCGGGTGCCCAGGTGTGGTTGTCTCGGCTGAGGGTGGAGTTAATTTGCTCGTCGGTAACCTTGCTCCAGTTCCTTCGTGGTGGGCGTGGGGCTGGTTTGGGTGCCTTGGGTTTGTTGATGGCGAAGGAGTGCAGGAGTCCAGAGTGCTTCATATGGATTACAGAACATTTTCTTACCCACAATGCTCTGCAAAACACAAACTTTGACTGAAAACACACTCTTTCCCCACTTGTCTGTGCGAAAAACATCTGGAATCTGCGGGGAGCCTTACATTTCCAACCACCCAGCAGGTGCCACTCATGCAAACCCAAGAACTACAGACATTTTTTAAAATTAGACAACCAGTGGATTCCAGGGTGGTGTGCCTTGCATGGATCCCATGAGGTTTTCTTACCCATAATACCCTGCAAACATCAAACTATGCCTGAAATCACACATTTTCCTTACATTTCTGATTGAAACTCCCGAAATCCGCAACAGGAATGGATCAAACCAAGGTCAATGGAAGCCATTTTATGTTGGCGTTTAAATCTGCACTAATCCCAATGAAAACGGAAGACAGACTACCAGTCTTTGATCCCATGGCTGATCAACCACGCATGCACGAAGCATGAGCACTACTTCTACAAACATACCCACCTACCAGGACCCATAAGTGGTCACGAGTCGCTAACCAATAGTGTCCGCTATTGGTTAGCGACTCATGACCACATATAGGATTGACGCTGGGTAGTCGGTCTTCTATTTTCATTGGGATTCGTGCAGATTTAAACGCAGACTAGGTTTCGGCATTTTTCATGCGACCCCACAACGTGGGCTTCCGGGAGTCCATATTGAACTCTGTTCCCAAGTAAGTTAGATGTCTAATATTTTAGCATACGTGCAAGGGTCATTTAAAAAAAAAAGAAATTGTGAGTTACTTCTAGTGATGTCTTTGTTTTCTCTTTAAGGAAAATAACTTTTCTCATGGCATTGATTGTGTAACTTTGAATGAGTTCTGTGTCAAGCATATTACTGGATTAACGTGGCTACATATTGCGGTGATACGGGAATCTTCTCCCCTGGTAAGTTTGGTGTGTGGGACACTGGCATGCATGTCGCTTTTTCACATCAGCTTTCTCTCGATCTGAACTCTGTACGTATGCTTAACTTTCAAATAATTTAATTTATGATGGCTTAGAATTGGCTATAACAATCACTTTTACTGTACTCTAGACAGAAACTGTTTGCAAATCGACCTTGGTCTTGCCCCAGGAACAACAGTCCACCATGTTGTGCCAGGCCAGCTCCCCTCCAGATGTGAACACAAGCACCCCAAACCTGTTTCAGCCTATTTAGGTCTCATCAGTGAGAGGATTGCGAGAGGATGTGACCTAACTGCTAGAGCAGTCGACCTCTAAGCAGGGGAACCAGGTTTGAGTATTTACAGGGACGCTCAACACCCTGTGATTCTGGGCAAATCACTTAATCTACCCATGCCTAACAAAATGTATGTGTACATCTGTTACGCAACTGGTGCTCATGTAAAGCTCTCTGATTACTTCGGGTTGAGTTTGCGCAATATAAAACTAAAAAAGAAAAGAAATGTAGGTTGATGCCCATGGTACAGTGAGCACAGGACCCAAGTCTGGGCATACATGACACATTTAGGGCATCACAATGAGGGAAACAAAAAGGTAATCTGCCTGTTAATTGGTGTTGGAATGAGCCTGTTGTCATAACTCAATGTCAGGTTGTGGGTTTGTAGACATTGAGACAATTTATATATATTTTAGGCTTTAGTACTAGAACACTCAAAGTGTAATACATAGCATCATAAAGGTTGCCCTATCTTTCATCAGCAACCAATGTGGCGGTTTGTCACTATATCCATGGAAACAACATCTTAAGCCACTAGACACTGCCTCTGGAGTCACTCCATTTGTGATGCCATTTACACCTTTTTTTATTTAATGTTTGCCAGTGGTTTCATAGCCCATACTTCACAGGTATCAATGTGAACTGTTTTCGATCATTCACAGGGCTTAAGTCATTTGAAGGAAATTTTGATTTCTTAAACAAATAAAAAGATAAATGGATGGCTTACATGAAGATCAATGGATGCGTAACACAACATTTCTTTCAGTGCTAATTAAAAAACGTTTTCATAATGACAGTGCCGCTCCACTCCGGGGCACCCACCAACCTCTGCCCCCACCGCCTCTTCAACCTCAGGTCCAACCCAGTGAAAGGACGCAGGTAATTGATGTAAGTCCTTTATTAAATATGAAGGGCGACAGGACGAGCCGGACCTCCGACTCCGAGATAGTCAGCTCCCAACTGACTACAGTTCCGTTACCCCAGTAACACAGATATTCCATTGAGAATGGAATAGAACCCAACACATCTTCCCCCTTACATAACAACGCAGAAGAGTATAATGATGTACAATGAATGAAAACAAAATAACAAAATCAAAAACAATAGAAGCTAACAAAATATTAACAAAATGTACAATGAATGTAGCACAAAAGATCAAGAAAACAATTGAACACATCTTCCTCCTTGCATAACAGAGAATATATACGAAAGTACAATACTTGTAGTACAATATAATTTAAGCTATAAAACCACGAAGTCTAGAAGAAGGAAATCTGGTTCTAGTAGATACGCGTCTCTCACATTCACGCATCATAGAAGATGGAACACTGATGCGGGTAGACACAGATTCCTTATCACCACCAATGGTAGGATTATTACTGTGAATATCATGAGCGATGGAAACCTTGTCCTTGTTCCACCACTTACCATTTTGTAACTTGACCACGTTTTTTTCACGACTACCACTTTTTGTGGAACAGAAAATTTGGAATCCTTCATGGCAATGACTCTAGGTACTTTAATTCTGACAAAATCACCAACTGCAACCTTAGATTCCTTCCCCCGCACACGCACATACTTATTCTGAGCAACAATTCTTTTCCTGATCACATCCTCCACTTTTTGCCTGGAAGAAGAACATCCCATCCAATCTCTAATTAACTTGGATGCAGGTAATCTCCCTCGTAAAAGAGAAAAGAGGGAAAGATTAGTGTCAGCATTAGGAGTAGTGCGAACAGCCCACAACAACTTGCGCAACTCCTCCTTACTGTTCAAACCACTAGACTTGGCCAGCTGAACATTGTCCTTGATGACTCTGTTAAAACGTTCTACCAATCCATTACTCCTGGGATGATATAAAGAAGTTCTGGTGTGCTTAATGCCTAAAGAGGTGACAAAGTCAGAAAATTGAGAGGAAGTGAACTGACAGCCATTATCCGATAGTATTTCATCCGGAATGCCTTCCCTAAGGAAAATAGACTCCAAAAATTCAATGACACTGTAGGTATTAGGAGATTTAACAAACTTAAACTCTGGCCAACGACTGTAAAAATCCACGACAACAATGCCATACTCCTGTAAACCACCAGAAAACACCATGGGACCAATAATATCAATAGCTATCTTGCCCCATGGTTTGTTGGGAACTTCAATAGCCTCAACAGGACTGGGCGCAGTTACTTGACTCTTGTCGCTTCCAGCACAATAGATGCAATCTCTAACAAAATGCTCAACACTTCTATCAAGCCCTGGCCACCAAAAATGCTCCCTAATCCTCCTCTTCATGGCTCGCATACCAATGTGTCCCTCATGAGCTAAGGTAAGGACTCTAATCCTCATGCTTTCTGGCACAACTAATGAACTAAAACGGTAAAGTAGACCATCAATGATAGAAAGTTCCCCAAAAACATGCTTGTAGACATCACTCTTAACACCATCAGACTTCCATTCCGACCAACCTTGAAGAATACCATTTTTAACTTCTGACATTTGGATATCAATATCACAAGCCATGAGCCATTCACTTTCTAGTATGGCACCATTGCACCTCTGTTCCACCGCACATACCAAATCAGAATCTGAATTTTCAGGTAACTCAACTTCATCCACTCCATTGCAACTAGGCAAATGAGACATGCAATCTGCTAAGACATTTTTAGCACCTGGAACATACTCAACAGCATAATCATATTCCTGGAGCCTATACTGCCATTTGGCAATTCTAGGCGTAGCACGTTCCATACCTTTGGTAGTAAATAGCTGTACTAAGGGCTTGTGATCAACACGGACAGTAAAATGTGAACCCCACAAATACATCTTGAAGTGAACAATGCCCCACCAACACGCTAAGGCTTCTCGTTCTATTACAGAATAGGATGATTCAGCACCCTTTAAACTTCTTGAAGCGAAAGCTACAACTTCATCCTTGCCTTCTCTGCGTTGCATGAGGACAGCACCTAAACCCATCTGGCTGGCATCAGTCATAATGATAGTTTTATCAGAGGTGTTGAAAGGCTTAAGAGGTATAGCATGCACGAGTTCTTTTTTGATAAGAGAAAACTCTTGACTACACAGAATACACCAATTAAAAGAAACATTTTTCTTAAGAAGATTTCTCATGTGAAAAGATTTTTCAGTACACTTAGGAATAAACCTGGAATAAAATTCAACTAAGCCTAAGAAAGACCTTAGTTGATCCTTATTTTTTGGGGTATCAAAATCATTGATGGCTTTTACAAGACTGAGCTTAAGTTCAATGCCCTTTTCAGAAAGTTTGTAACCTAAGTACTCAATTTCGGCAAGACCAAATTTACATTTTTCTGTACTGAGAGTTACACCCTTGTTTTTCAAAATCGACAAAACATGACGCATTCTTTTGTCATGTTGGTCTTAATCGTTACCAAAAACTAAAACATCATCCTGAAAAGCAATGACGCCTTCAACATCCTTAAACATGCCTTCAACCACCCGTTGAAATACTGCGGAGGCTGACGCTAAACCAAAAGGCATGCGCTTGAATTGAAACAGGCCCTCAGGAGTAATAAAGGATGTCAGGTGTCTGCAATCAGGATGAAGATTGATCTGATGATAAGCTGAGGTCATATCCAGTATACTGAAAATTTTACCACCTCGCAAAATGGAAAGCATCTCAGTGATGTTTGGTAAGGGGTGTCGATCAATCCAAATTTGTTTGTTTAAGTCGCGCAAGTCCACACACATGCGGACAGAACCATTAGGTTTACGCGCTAAAACAATGGGGGCAACCCAATTGGAACTTTCAATAGGTTCAATGACACCTAGTTCGCAAAGTTTCTGTAACTCAGCTTTCAACTCGGAACGCAGGGCTAAAGGAACCCTTCTTACTTTGTGGACAACTGGGCACGATTCCTCAACAAGCTTGATTTTATGGGTGAAGCCCTTCAAGGTACGTAACCCACTGCGGAAAACTTCAGGAAATTGTAATTCCCACCTGTTGGAATTTATGACAGGCATAACTGGTAAGTAACTGTCCCTTAACACAACTTGAGCAGGATTATTAGGGTCGAGTAAAATGCCTAATTTCTTCTGATCATACCAACCCAATAAACAGGAATCATCCTTGGCTATGTAAACCACCCCATCCGAAGAATTGGATTGGAACTTAAGAGTGGCAGAAAATTCACCAACAACATCAATAGTTTTGCCACCATAACCCACAGGACGCAACATGGAATTAGATAATTGGGTGCCATTGAACTGATTGTTCCAAACTTCCTCACTCAATAAAGTATAAGGTGAACCCGAATCTGCCATGACTTTCACATCGATGCCATTAATACTAATTGTACAATATGGTCTTGTAAAATTATTCAACGCAATGTGACATACAGAATCATCAGCAGCAGTGTCCTTGATCAAGAGTATTTCATCATCGTCACCTGAATCTTGATCATGCTCAACACCATTGCTTGGACTTACTTCCATCACTTTTTTCTTATATTGGACTCTATTGGAGGCTCTACAAACCTTGGAGAAATTACCCTTTCGCATACACTTGGCACAAGTACGATCCTTAGCTGGACAAAAAACAGCATTCCCTAAATGAGACGGGCTACCGCAACGGTAACACTCCAAATGCCTGAAGGAAGGTCTTGTAACCTGGTTACCCAAACTTTTTGCAGTCTCGGAAGTGTTTCCAGAAGCGTCCTTCTTTTTAAACTTAGAATATTTGGATATGACTGCCAAGACATCAGAAGATTTGTTATCAGATACAGTTAGTTGACTCATGAAGGACGTGGTGCTTTCAATTCTAGAAGCAATTTCTACAGCTTTCTCTAACGTTAGATTGGGTTTAGATAATAAGGCTTCCTGAACCTTCTTATTGTTGGTTTTCTCCACTAGTTGGTCACGAATCATTTCATCTTCAAAGTTCTTATATTCACATGAAACAGCAAGAATTCTTAAGGCTCCAACATAACTGGCAGCTGACTGAAATTTGTGCCTTTCCATGATGACATTTTTCCTTGCCTTGAATCTTAAATCTAATGCTTTTAAGGCTGTGGCATACTCATCAACTACAAAATCTCCTTCTCTTTCACCATGACTAACCAAAACAGGTTCAGAAGGAATGTGCTTAAGAATTTTTCGACCCTCGTTACCCAAACAATGTCGAAGAACAGCAAACTTTTTTTATGTGTAAAGGTATCGCCATCTAAAGCGTCTAAATATGCTTCAAAAGCTTCCTTCCACTGCTCCCAATCAGATTCTGGAGTAGTGGGATTTGGAGAAAAGGCAGGTGGCGGTACTAATGAATTTTGCATTACAAAGACAAAAAACAAACAAAAATATGTTGAAAAACAAAATATAATGGTATGATTAGCTGTGTGCATCAACGTAGAAAACTTGAAATGCACGTGGACATACGCTGTGTGTATCAGTGGTAGGAAAAACACTGTACACAAGTAGATGCACAATGTAGGAGGCTTTATGCAGTGTACGAGAAAATAAACTGTGTGTATCAGTGATAGTAGAAATACTGTACACAAACAAATGCACCAAGTTGCATGAATTGTCAATTAGGTCTACTGACACTGAAGTAAATGCACAAAAACACCCTAAAAGCTGCGCGTAATTATAATGCAGAGATTATGCACAGGCAGCTGAGGGTTAATAAATATGAGTACAGTAGTAAGGATACCTGAAACTCATAAATATGTGGAAGAAGAAAATGCAACGATAAAATAAGCTGTGTGCATCAGCGTAGAGAATTTTGCAGTGCACGTGGATTAAACTGTGTGTATCAGTTATAGGAGAAATACTGTACACAATAGATGCACAATGAAACGTAAAATAAGCTGTGTGCATCAGCGTAGAGAATTTTGCAGTGCACGTGGAATAAACTGTGTATCAGTAGATGCACAATGAAGCGTAAAATAAGCTGTGTGCATCAGCGTAGAGAATTTTGCAGTGCACGTGGAGTAAACTGTGTGTATCAGTGATAGGAGAAATACTGTACACAATAGATGCACAATGAAGCGGAAACTGTAGCACTGGCAATAAAGTGAAACTCCTGATGCACAGTAACACCCTCTGTAAACTGCACGTATTTGCAATAGGACGAATGAAGAGATTCTGCACAGGCAGCTGAGGGTTAAAAATATCCCAGGAACAGCTGAAGGAGCTTCTGTTGCTATGATACAGAGATACAATGGACTGACGTAACGTAGAATGTGAAGACACGTCAGGAAGGAATGAGAAGGCTCACGCAGGCAGAATCAAGTAGCTGTTGCCAGGATACCAGGAGCTCAATGGACTGACGCAGCGTGGAACCACTGAGGCATGTCAGGAAGGGAGTTGGAGGCTCGCGCAGGCAGGCTCGAGACAGAAACTCGAGACCAATTGCCAAATGCACAATTTAAACAGTACTCACGGCAGAAGAATGGATGAAAACCGGAGTACAGATGACAAAGCCGTGAATCAGCACAACAGATGAAGGTTCCAATGCCACGAGAGGATGTTCTTCATGAAGACAGCACAGCAGGAGACAAGGTGAAGAAACCGGAACACTGCGTGGGGGACTCGTCCTGTCCCGGTAACTCGTCGCCAGTGAAAGGACGCAGGTAATTGATGTAAGTCCTTTATTAAATATGAAGGGCGACAGGACGAGCCGGACCTCCGACTCCGAGATAGTCAGCTCCCAACTGACTACAGTTCCGTTACCCCAGTAACACAGAGATTCCATTGAGAATGGAATAGAACCCAACACCCAGTCAGCCCAGAACTTACCAGCATTATCAATTCCTTCCTCTCCACAGCAGCCTTCCTGGACAGTTGAAAACAAGCAGAGGTCAGACCCCTCCTGAAAGAAAACATCCGCCGACCCCAGTGAACTAAAAAATTACCGTCCTATATCCTTGCTCCCCTACCTGGCCAAACTACTCGAAAAGGCCATCAACCAACAGCTCACCGAACACCTGGAACAGAACCGCCTACTGGACACCTCCCAATCAGGACTCAGTGCAAATCACATCCGGAGTCCGCTCTGATCGCCGCTACAGACGACATCAGGATCCTCCTCGACCACAGAGAGACTGCGGCCCTGATCCTCCTCAGCCTCTTGGCAGCATTTGGCACCTTGTCCCACCACACCCTCATCAACAGACTCTACAGCATCGGCATACAACACAAAACCCTCAAGTGGATCGCCTCCATCCAGACAGGTCACACTCACAGCATCTGGATGCCTCCCTTCACCTCCGAACCCAAGGACATCATGTTCGGCGTACCCCAAAGATCATCCCTCAACCTCACTCTCTTCAACAGCTACATGCCCCCCTTTGCAGACTTTGTCAGACCCCAAGGCTTCAACATAATCTCATACACAGATGACACTCAACTCATCCTCTCGCTCTCCGCAGACCCCTCCACTGCCAGAACCAACTTCTGCAACACCAGGAAGAACGTAGCCAACTGGATGAGGGACTCCGATTAGACTGAAGTACTGATCTTCAGGAAGAACCCTTCCATCTGGGACCACAGCTGGTGGCCGTCAGAACTCGGACCCACACCCAAACCAAGTGACCAGGCATGCAACGTAGGTGTCATGTTCTGTGGTTAGATAGTGCCTTGGGGTCATGTACTATTTCTTTCTTTATTTTACATTTGGCTGGTCCTTGTTTCTCTGTGTCTTTGGCGATCGGCGCCTCCTTTTCTTTATTTCTGTCTTGGGGGCATGTTCCTGGGATCAGCAGGCGAGTATTTAGACGCCGCCCACCCGTTCTTTCTCGTTTGGTTTCTTTCCCGGTTCCTACCCTGGAAGGACTTCGCCGCCAGCGTTTTCCGGCAACACGCTGATTTCTCCTCTTTGGATCCGTTGGTGAGACTCATGGATAACTCCTTTTTGCATTGGATACTCTTGCAGCCTTAGGTGGATTATTTACCCTTTCCTGGATCTCGGACTTGTACGTAAAGCGTGTAGGAAGCTGGCTCTGTATATACTATACCAAAGTGAGGTATAGTGTGCACAGAGTCCAGTGGATCCCAAAGGTAGGCAGAGGTAAAGTTAGATAGCACCTTACTCTCTATTTGTGGTAGTGTGGTCGAGCAGTAAGGCTTTATCAGAGGACAGTGTTAAGCATTTGTTGTACACACTCAGTCAGCAAATGAATTTACACACTCAAAGACTAAACTTCAGACTAATTGTTTTTGTATAAAAATATTCTTTTAGTTATTTTATTTTCTAGAACCAAGCAAGCCTGGCACAGGTAAGCAATAAATACTTTACAGCAGTAATGCAGTTTGTAAATAGTTTGAATTGCAATTGTAAATGTACTTTGATTTGATTACAGTAGTGTTACTGATAATGCAATGCTTTTCAGAATACAGTACATATACTTTGTATAGGATTTTTAGTAAAATGATAGGTAAATTACTTTTGAGATTACTTTTCTTACACAGTGCAGTATGCCTGTATACTGCCCTGGGACATTTCCTGTAAACAGGTAAGTAAAAGTGTTTTTCTTAGTTAGTACAATTTTAAAGAATTTCTTTAGGTTTTCCAACTCCACACTTAAAAACTTTTCATAGAAAAACAGTCAATGTTATCCTATGGAGGAAAATAGTGTTATCGATTTTAAGGTAAGTACTTTGTTGTGGGAGTTGGTGTTCTGGGGTTAGACTCAGAGGTCCCCCAGGGTCAAGGATGCCCTCTTGTTACACCCTCAGCTGCACTAGGGTGGCTGGGTGCAGAGTGCTGAGACCCAATGTTATCCAATGGGGGATAGGGGGCCTCCGGTTGGTGGCTGCTGATGGGCAGGCCACTGTTGTGGGAGCAAAGCTCCTGGACTTAAGCTCAGGGCAAATGGGGGTTTAGATGCACCCTCAGCGGCACTGGGGCGGCCGGTGCAGAGTGCTGTTTTGGCGTCGGAAGCCCTGTAGCTTTCAATGGGGAGTCTCCAGTTTGCAAAAGCACTGCAGGCTCGGGGATGAAGGTCTTCTGGGTGCGACCACCACTTGGAGAGGTAAGTTGGGATCTTGGGGGTTGGTTAGACACCGTTGGTTGGGCCACCCAAGGGCATGGGGCGTCGGGTGCAGGGGTGCCTTTTAGGGTCGGATGTTCTTACCAGCTCCTGGTCACGGTTGGGGGGACCTTACGGATTGAGGCTGCAGGCATCGGCTGGAGGCTTGAGGCAGGTCAGGGGTCGCCGGATCTCAGGTTAGGATCACCGGGGAGACCTCCTCGTGGTGTTTGCCCACTCGAGCTCGGGCCGTGGACGGCGGGTGCAGAGTGGTGCGGATTTGCGGTTTCCGGCCGGGGGCAGAGGTTGTTGATGAACAAATCCGGTGTTCACGGGAGACACAGTCTTTGTGGTTGAAGGCAGGCATGTCCTCCGGGGTTTTCGAGGTTGCTGGCTGCAGGACACACCGGGATTTCGCAGGAGCAGATTCGAGGTGGAGACAGGCCGGTAGGGCTGGGGCCAAGTTAGTGGGCGTCTTCCTCTTGTTAGCTACGGCATGGCTGTTCAGTCCTTCTTCTTCTTTTCTTGCTGCAGGTTCTTGTCTGACGAAGCAAGTTTCAGGGCTGCCCCTAAATATTAGATTTAGGGGCGTTACAGGTAGGTAAAAAGGTTGGAACCAATGGGTCCCTTCCCTGGGGTGGGTACACCCCCTATTATGCCACCCTCCAGTGGGAGGGGGGGCATAAGCCTTTCCCTGGTTGGCTGGGTCCCCCCATCTGCAAGATGGCGGGGACTGAGAGTTGTGCTTTACCTCGCCTCCCCCACCTGAGGGGTGGAGTTGGCAGAGGTGGGCACACCTCTCTTCCTCACTTGTTTTTCCCGCCGGTTCTCCCGCCCAAAGTGGGGGTCAGAACCAGTGGGGACCAGTTGCTGAAAGCAGCAAGTGGCCTGGGGAAGCTCACAAAGGCGGCAAGCCCTTGAAGCTTCCCCTTCGTGAACACTGCCCATCCTGGGGGAGGAGGCTTGGCACCTCGTCCCAGGATGTGCATTGTTTCAGGCCCCCGAGAGCAGCAGGCTCTCGACCCAGGGGTCCAGAAACATGCCTGGTGGTGGCAGCTGAAAGCAACCACTCAGCCTGGACACTAGTGGTAGGTCGTTTTTCAGGGGGCATCTCTAAGATGCCCTCTGTGTGCATTTTTCATTAAATCCCACACTGGCATCAGTGTGGGTTTAATATGTTGAGAAGTTTGATACCAAACTTCTCAGTTTTCAGTGCAGCCATTATGGTGCTGTGGAGTTCGTAATGACAAACTCCCAGCACCATATACTCTTATTGGCAGCACTGCACTTGCAATGTCTAAGAATGGACTTAGACACTGTCGGGGTACAGGGCTCATGCACCTGTACCCTCACCACTGGTATAGTGCCCCCAGCTAGAGGGGTGACTGATTTATGCCAGGGAAGTGGGTTGTAGGCATGGCATACAGGGATGTGTGCCATGTCGACTCTTCACTTTGTTCTGCACCAAACACGCAGCCTGCAAAGGCAGTGTGTGAGTGTAATGGTACAGGGCCTCTAAGGGTGGCACAATAAGTGCTGCAGCCCTTAGAGATCTTCCCTGGTCACAGTGCCCTGGGTACCTGTGGTACCATTTACCAGGGGCTGACCTGTGGCTAGAGATGCCAATTGGGTTTTGTTTTTAATGCAGGTTTAGGGAAAGAACATAGGCCCTGGGCACCTGATTGGCAGGAGCCCAGGGCACACTCAGTCAAAGCACATCAGCAGTTCAGCAAAAAGTGGGGGCTACCATGCAGAAAGAGGGCACTTTCTCACAAATCGGAGTCATTGTTCTCTCTCCCGCCTTGTGAATTTTGGATTCCCTGAGGATTAGTGATATTCTACACCCATTAGCCTCGTCGTGCGGTTTTTGGTACTTTTTATGGAGCACTGTGATTTTCACTAAAATTACAAGGGATCCCTTCGTTATTAGTGCAGAAGGTGCGGTTTTTTGCCTCTTAGGCCTATTTTCTTCAATATTCCCAAAAAGATCATCCCTGCAGGCTTGGGCATTTGTTGATACGAATTTGCTTACTCTTCTGGGACTAAGAACTTTGTTTGTTTCCTATCAACTTCTATGGACTATGCTTCAGATATTGAGGGGTGAGCAAAGAAAAATACAACTGTCCATATTATTGAAAATTGGGTGAAGTGAAAAGGTTTTCTTTTGTGTTTCTACTGCATGTTATTAATTCTATATTTTATTTATTTTTCTCTTTCTAAGACGCTCGTGCCTTACTTGGGTCCTACCAGAAAGGGAATCCTAGGAGTGGATTACAGAATTCCCTTCTTTCCCTTGTTTACCTACCTTCCCCCGGTGCGTTTTCCTGCTCGTGTCTTTTTACTTTTGGGCATGAGGGGATAAGGCACAGGGCGAGGAACGGGACATTCTTCGTTCCTGCAGTACCTGGTTTTCAGGTGAGTGGGGGTGGAACAGAAAACCAAGCCCACGACATTTATACTGCCCAAGCGAAAATGGACTAGGATGAAACATCCCCAACATCCCTCACTGATGGGGTGCGGGGTTGGGACCTTCAATGCAGGAGTTAGTTATGGCTCTTTCTAACATCCAGACAGAAGTACGGGAAAGAGGGCTAGAGAAAATCCTTGGGGGAGGGGTCCTGGGACCATACCAAAGACACATGTGCCCGATAGTACAACCAGCGACCTTTCAACTTGATAGGACAACCAGTATCGGTACCAGTGGCGGTTTACCCGTTGCTGTTACAGTTACTACACCAGTTCCAGTACCTTTGGCCGTTCCAGAAAGGTTCTCGGGGGATTGTAACAAGTTCAGTACATTTATGAATCAATGCCATTTGCATTTTATGTGTAGACCTACAGCATTTCCTGATGACTCAGCAAAGGTTGCATTTGTGATCTCATACCTAGCTGGTACAGCAGCGATGTGGTCTGTCCCTTTGGTGGACAGTGATGACCCAACGGCAAATGAGATGGGTATTATTTTTTAATGAATACGATTTTACAATCACGTATAGACCTGCCGTTCAACAAGCTAAATGTGATGCCTTATCATGTATACATGTAGCTCCCTTGTATGACGCCTCCCTTTCTGATGAAACGCCCACGATATCCAAGGAAAGGATTGTTGGTTGTAGCTCCTCTGATGATTTCCTTGTTGAAGTAAGGGAACTGTTGGTAGCCATTGATTTGACTCCTTGGTTGACTAATCCATTATTTCAATTGAAGGATGTGTTGTTGTATCATGGTACCCAGCTATTCATACCTCCTGAGCTTAGGGATAAAGTACTACCCTGGTGTCATTCTTTCTCATTGGTAGGGCATCCTGGGATGACCAAGACGAGGGAGCTTTGTCTTCGTTGGTTTAGGTGGGAAACGTTGGGACATGCTATATAGGTTTTTGTGTCCTCTTGTCCTGTGTGCGCCATTAACAAAGCTTCACATACCCCTCCTGTAGGTCTTTTACAACCTCTGCCTGTGCCCCCTTCTCCATGGCATACTATTAGTATGGATTTTGTAACAGATCTTCCTAAGGAAACAGGGTACACTACCATTCTGGTGGTTGTTGATCTCTTCACCAAAACTGCTCATTTCATACCTTTGCCTAAATTGCCTACCGCTAGAGAATTAGCGGATGTTTTCATATCTCATGTGTTACGATTACATGGTATTCCAACTGCCATTGTGACAGATCGAGGAGCTCAGTTCGTTTCCCATTTCTGGAGGGAACTGTGTTCCTCGTTACAAATGGAGCTCCGGTTGTCCTCAGCTTATCATCCTCAATCAGATGGGCAAACATCAAACCATGGAACAATACATCCGTTGTCTTTTGACCTCTATCACTGGTAGTTGGGTGAAGCCACTTCCTATTGCAGAGTTTGCTCATAACAACAGTATACACTCGGCTTTGGATATGTCCCCTTTTTTCTGTTCAATGGGTTTTCATCCCAGGGCTATATCCATCCAGCCTTCCGGTCGTGTACCAGCAATAGACACCTTAAGTCATGCCCTGGTTGATATTTGGAATAGGGCACATGAACATCTATTGGAAGCCAGAAAAGTATGAAAGATAAGGCAGACAGGCATCGTCATCCAGCTCCCTCCTATGCTCCTGGTGATATGGTTTGGCTGGCATCTAAGAACTTACGGTTAGGGGGTCCTAGGAAATTACAGCCCCGCTATGTGGGTCCGTTCAGGATTCATCAGGTTATAAATCCGGTTGCTATGAAACTGGATTTGCCTGCTGATTACCGGATTCATCCTGTATTTCATACCTTCTTACTGAAGCCTTACACAGTCACCACTCAGGCCTTGCCCGGGCCCACCCTTGGTAATTGATGAGCATAAAGAGTTTGAGGTCAATGCCATCCTAGATTCCAGGAGACGACAAGGCAGACTGTATTATCTGGTGGACTGGAAGGGTTATACCCCTGATGATTGTACCTGGAAGCCTGTTAGTTATGTTCATGCCCCCCGTTTGGTGCGTTTGTTTCATTCCCGTCACCCTTCTAAGCCTCGTCCTGTTGGGGGTCTTTTGAGAGGGGGTACTGTCATGTCCTGTAGTTTGATAGTGCCTTGGGGTCATGTACTATTTCTTTCTTTATTTTACCTTTGGCTGGTCCTTGTTTCTCTGTGTCTTTGGCGATCTGCGCCTCCTTTTCTTTATTTCTGTCTTGGGGGTGTGTTGTGCACAGCTGTGGTGGAGTTCCTGGGATCGGTTGGTGAGTATTTAGACGCCGCCCACCCGTTCTTCCTCGCTTGGTTTCTTTCCCGGTTCCTGCCCCGGAAGGACTTCACCGCTAGCGTTTTCCGGCAACACGCTGATTTCTCCTATTTGGATCCGTTGGCGAGACTCATGGACAACTCCTTTTTGCATTGGATACTCTCGCAGCCTTAGGTGGATTATTTACCCTTTCCTGGATCTCGGACTTGTACGTAAAGCGGGGTCATTGTTCTCTCTCCCCCGCCTTGTGGATTTTGGATTCCCTGAGGATTAGTGATATTCTACACCCATTAGCCTCTTTATGCGGTTTTTGGTTCTTTCTACGGAGCACTGTGATTTTCACTAAAATTACAAGGGATCCTTTCGTTATTAGTGCAGACAGTGCGTTTTTTTGCCTCTTAGGCCTATTTTCAGCAATATTCCCAAAAAGATAATCCCTGCAGGCTTGTGCATTTGTTGATACGAATTTGCTTACTCTTCTGGGACTAAGAAATTTGTTTGTTTCCTATCAACTTCTATAGACTATGCTTTAGATATTGAGGGGTGAGCAAAGAAAAATACAACTGTCCATATTATTGAATATTGGGTGACGTGAAAAGGTTTTCTTTTGTGTTTCTACTGCATGTTATTAATTCTATATATATTTTTTTCTCTTTCTAAGACGCTCGTGCCTTACTTGGGTCCTACCAGAGAGTGAAGTCTAGGAGTGGATTACACCCTTCCCTTCTTTCCCTTGTTTACCTACCTTCCCCCGGTGCGTTTTCCTGCTTGTGTCCTTTTACTTTTGGGCATGAGGGGATAAGGCACATGGTGAGGAACGGGACATTCTTCGTTCCTGAAGTACCTGGTTTTCAGGTGAGTGGGAGCGCAACAGTAGGCATCATCCTGGACAGCCAACTGACCATTAAACAGCAAATCAACTCAGTCACCTCCGCCTGCTTCTACACCCTCCGCAGAATCTTTTGATGGTTCCCAACCGACACCAGAAAAACCATCACTAAAGCCCTCGTCACCAGCCGCCTTAACTACGGTAATGCTCTACGCTGGCATCTCTGCCCAGCTCCTTAAAAGACTCCAGACAATACAGAACGCGTCAGCCAGACTCATCCTGGAACTCCCAAAAAGAACCCACATCACCCCCACCTCAGACACCTCCACTGGCTCCCCATCCAGAAGAGATGCCAGTTCAAGATCTTCACTCATGCCTACAAAGCCCTACACGATCTAGGACCGGCCTACGTCAACCATTGACTAAATTTCTATCGCCCCACAAGACTGCTACGCTCCGCCGAGCTAGCCCGTGAGATCACCCCCTCATCCACCACAGCGGAGGCCACGCCTTTTCCTACATCGCAGCCAAGATCTGGATGCCACTCCATCTCCGAACAGCACCCTCCCTGCAGGAAATCGGAAAGAAACTCAAGATCTGGCTTTTCGACTGAGTTGTTGCACCATAAGTGCCCAGATACCCCTAGGGTTGATATTGCTGCACATACAAATGATTTGATTTGCTCTTGGAGCAATAATCAGCACACCTGACAAGCTCACCCTTGCAGGCAGAGCCTTGATGCAAGCATCTACCACTAAAATCTCCCTAGTGTCTGAAAATAAACATTCTAAATGCAGAATCCTGTCGGCAAAATGCTAAATGTACAGTCCTACACTACACTTTAATTTCCCATTTTCCTCATTGTTAAACCTACTTTATATTGACAATGTATAACAAAAGAAAAAGCACATTTTAGAATGTTTTTAATTTCCTTACAATACTGCTTTAAATTTAAAATGTGACTTATTCTAATGCACATTGCTCCATGAAAACACATTTAAATTTTAGTTTATTATCTTTACCCCAACAAAAAAACACACATTTCTAAAAGCATTGACAGACATCTGCAGTCTAACGCAAACATTAAATACAATAAAAAACTGAGGGGCATATTCTCATCGCCGATTTATCGGCACTTTAGCACCGCAAAAGTGGCGATAGATTTATCGCCCCATTCACAAGCTGGTGCAAACTGCCGACATCGCCAGTATTCCTGCGATAGCAACCGCAAAAAACATCGCCACGGATGAGTGCGACAACTAACGCTAATGATATGCAGAGTAGGCGTTCCCGTGCAAAAACACACGAAAACACCATGGTGATGTGCTGGACAGACCACAGAATGCAGAGCACAGACATGTCCATGTGGACATATACTGCTGGGGTTTGTAGTGTTGTGGACAGTGGACGCAAACATGTTACCTCAGGCAGTGGGGAAGACCTTGGACATGTAGCTGTGCCGTCCCCCCCCTGTAAGCGTAAGCGCAGTGGGCTGGGCCGGCATACGCCACTCCAGCATAGGAGTGCGAATAAAAAGGCCGGGGCTCTGGGCGTGGTTCTCTTCCGTGATGGGCAACTCGTCTGCCAGGGCGGCGCACCTCACCCTGCTATGAGTCCGCCGCCGTGACCTCCAGACTCCGCGACACAGGCTCCCAGCGCATCCAGCGGCACAGCAACACGGAGTCATGTGTGTGCCGGATACTGCCTTAGTCCTACACTGCGGTCAACAGTTCCCACAATTCAAATCGTGCCACATATCTGTTAATGGAGGAAACCACTAGTCAACAGACATTGCCCCCAGTGCGGCCCGCCCAGACGACGCATCATCGTTGGCTGTGCACCTGCCGAGCGCTCCAGGTGCCACTGACCCTGTGCAACACAAGTCATCGTCACGTGGCTGTGTGCCCTTGCTGACCGCTGCCTCTGGCCTACACTGCGGTCAGCAGGTCCCCCAAGTCAATTTCAGTCTTGATTCATTTATGGCAGAGTCCAGTAGGCAACAGACATTGATTCCAGTGCGGCCCGCCCGGACGACGCATCAGCGCAGGCCACGCACCCACCGAGCGCTCCAGGTGCCACTAACTCAGTGCACCACAAGTCATCATCACGTGGCTGTGTGACCTTGGTGACCGCTGCCTCCGGCCTACACTGCGGTCAGCAGGGCTCGCAAATCAAATCCAATCCTGACCTGCAAGGACACGCCGTCATCGCTGGCTGAACACCCGCCGCCACCGCCAGGACCACCTCCAACCAACAACTGCCAGAGTCGGAGGAGTCTCACAGCCAGCCTATCTAAGTTGCTCACACCTGTCTTGGATGCCATCATCAGCTTGATATCCTGTTCAGCTCTTCAGGTGCCACTAACTCAGTGCACCACAACTCATGGACCCTTTATGATTGAATCTGTGTGTGTGATCCGATGATCACTGTTCTAGTTGTTGCCAGCACCAACCACTCCCTGAGGGCTGGCTTACACTCACCCCACACCCATCCAGCACAGGCGTCACTGGACATGTGACCCTGGTAATAAAAGGGGCCGGGCGCACGTGCCCGTAGCCAGTTCCACTATCTATCTAAGTGTGTCCGTGTGGTCATTATGTATGCATGATGGGCCAGGGCCCTACCACATTACATTGTGCTGTGGACAGCGGACGCAACCATGTCACCTCAGGCAGTGGGTAAGACCTTAGACACGTAGCTTTGTCGTCCCCCCCTGTATGCGTAAGCGGAGTGGGCTGGGCCGGCGTACGCCAAGCCAGCGTAGGGGTGTGAAGGATTTGCCCGGGGCTCTGGACGTGGTTCAGTTCTGGCCTGGACAAGGAAGTAACTAATGAGTGTGTCACTGTTGTAGTGTCGGCGCCACCCAGTCTGCAATCGACAATCTTGCAATGTAGCATGCACCCGGAGGGCGGGCTCGCACGAACGGGGAAATGAAGGAGCGCAAGACCGCTCGGGGTCTTGGCTCATACATGCCAAGTGTTGTATGTATCTGTATTGCCGCAGCATGAGCCAAATGCCTAGCCTTAATCGCAGCGCGAGTTCAGCCAGGCATGAACTCTACATCTGTTTCCGCACTATCCTTCCCACAGGCCTACACTCACGTGGCCGCCCACCTCCAACGTCCAACATCACAGTGTCGTTGTCAGGCTTGTGGACATGCGCAGACAGGCATGACAATGATGTGCCATAGGAGTGCAAGTGATGCAACCGCGCAGCGCACACAAGTAAATAGGCTCGGGGGGAGGGAGGAGCAGCTGTGAGGCAACGTAACACACAGTGATGCCGCTCATTTGCCACATGCAAGACATGTCAAACATGAATCCCAAAGTCGCACACATCCCACCCGACCCCCAACAAGCCACTTCACATTTCCTGAATGCTAGCAGATGAGAAACTAACATTAGGGATGAAAGCTCCTTTGTCTGAACTATCAGGCGGAAGCACATCTGCACCTCCGACCTCGGAATTGCATGTGCCCGGCACCCCCTGACAGATACTATAGCAGCTGATGACGACTCCCACACTACGCACAGCCCGACGAAAGACCAACGTATACTCACCCCACTCACAGAAGTCCTTGCTCGAAGTTATCTTGCATGGAATGGCCTTCACACTTACTCCCACATCATCCCAGGCGTACAACCGTTGCACACTTCAACCAACAACTCATTGATCCGAGCTGTGGCATTTCATCCAGAGAACTGGCGCAGGTCAGAACAGTGCCGCTTCAACCAGGGCCACTAACGCAATGGCAGAACATCCCGGACACATGCACAACCCCTGTCACGTGGAACTGTACCGTGCACCTATGCTGCATTTACTGGGGGCACTGCCATTGGTAGTGCTGCGGATCAGTTACCGGCTAAGCTTCCGCCTTGCCAACGTCACCTGCGTGCAGCCTGTGTTGCATTGTCGCTCGTGCATATTCGAGTGGTCCATGGATGTCTGCCTATCCAACAGGACGGTAGCCGAACTGGATTTTGACATGTGTGTGCGCCCCCTGTTGGCCCACGACCATGAGTGTCACCGTGCCACCCGTCTATGGGATGCCTGGATACTTGGCATACATGCTGGCAGCTGGACCTGGGGGATTGCAGAACTCCTCGTGTGCAGTGACCAAATTGAGCCGCTCCCCTATTAGGCTGTAGTGCTAATTGGTGAAAGGGGTGGACGCAGCACATCTGTCCGGACCTGCTAATGGTTAGCCTCGCCGTCCTGTTCGATGAAGTCGACAACGACCTCATGTTGGAAATGATTGCCTACGAAGCTGCACTAGCTTTCATGGACGTGTAACTACGTACCTGCAGACACAACAGTTTGGAACACATTGCACATGTCCCGACACCTTGTTGGAACTTGGGGTTCTGGTCACATCTCCCACGACGACAGTGGACATGGCTGCATTCGCCTGGACTCCGAATACATGAGCGGACAACAACGCGGGTAAACACACACCTGTGAATGGTGTGGCACTCCCCGGAGTGGACAGCGGCGCTTGGCAACGTTCCACGTTCTGACATACTGCTGCATTGGTCTGCATGTTGTGGCACTTATCTTGCCCGTACTGACACGCATATGCTAATGAAGTCTACGCACCTTCACTTGTATTCAACTGTGATGTGTGTTGATTTGTATGACAATGTGTGTCTCACTGCCTATCTGGGTCACGTCCATACATGCATTACTACACCATCAGGGATGTGGGGTTGTACTAGTACATTATCATCTCACAGTTTCCTGCTATGCCACATACGAATGGCCATTTTCCACACACAAGCGGCAGCAGTTGTGTCCTCTGTTCTGTTGTGCTGGTGTTGCTGTTTGTTCAACATTGTTGTAAATGTTGCGGTGCTCTGGATCTTATGTGTGTGTGCTGCATTGTAGGTGAGTTGCCCCTTCAGCTCTGATTTGGCTGGCCCTTATCCCTTTCAGGCGGTGTGGCTTTCACTTCTGTGCTTATGCAGTGCTGTGATGTTGAAGACTTGGGTAAATTGGGCTCTTGGTTAGTGTTGTGACTCTTGGCCATGGTTTGTCCGCAAATGTGCTCTACTTAATTGTGCATGTGTGCCATTGTGCCTATCTCCCCCCGTCCCCCCAGTCCCTGGTGGTTACTCACCCTGTTGCTGTTGTGTCGGATCATGTTGAGCAGTGTCCGGTCCCCCAACTCCTGCCACCATCTCCACACTGATGACTGTGGTCACCATTTCCTCCATCTCATCCAGCTCCTCCTGTGGCGCTGGGCTCCCACCTCCAGTCTGCATTGCTGCCTTCTGGTTGTCTGTGAGTTTCTGCTTGGTCTTGCGCTTCACATCATTCCAGCGCCTCTTGACCTCGTCCATTGTCCTCCTCAGCACTCCGACTGCATTCGCCTTGTTGCCAATGACACAGTGGAGGTGACGAACAGTTGTTGATGGTGTTCTATCACCTCCGTGATCAGGATCCTGTTTTCCTGCGGACTGAACCGCGTCTTCCTCTTCTTCCTCTCCTTGCCCTTCCCTGACCCCGAGGTCCCAGGCTGGTCCTCCGTGGGGCTTGTGGGGTTCTGGTTGTCCTCTGTGCTTGCTCCGGCTACCTCCATGGCGCTTCGCAGTTGTTTGTGTTTTGTGTTGCCACTTTTATTGTGCTTTTTGCAGCCTCACTTGTGGGACTTGCAGGCCTGGCGCTGCTTATCGCTGGATTTTTTATCGCGGTTGGGCACATCGCAACTTTTTTCACGTTCGGGTTGAGATTTTTATCGCCGTCCCGGTAGTGTTATTGCGGACATTTGCCGCGTTATCGGGGTACTATCGCATGTTACCTCCGTGTTGAGAATGCCACGTTAACACAGTTATTTTCCCGCGATAGACGGCGATATGGAAACTTGCGTTAACCAATTTTGGCGATGATTATCACACGTTCTTGAGAATATCCCCCAGAGTCTGTTGCCCAAATGCTCCAAATCTTTCTTAAGAATACTGAAAAAATTAGGTAATTTAAAAAAATACATGTAACATAGGCCTATTTTACCATCTCGTCTTTGGCCTCCTGGTTTATGATGGTTTATGATGTCACCAGAACCCCTTGTTGGCAATATAAGCCAATATTACAGTTACCTGTTATGTATTGTCCATATATACTGTCTGACCCATATCTGCATTGTGACCACTGTGTTTTATATATATAAAAAACGTAGTGGTCACAATGTAGTTATGGTTCAGACGGTTTTCCGATTGATTTGCTTATAATTGTTTTTTTCCTCTTGGACGGAATTGTGTGAAAATGATCAATCTACTAACTCTGACAACTAAGGTTCAGCAGTTTGTGATAACTCACGTTGGATTATGACCTTTTAAGACCTCTTGCCATTTCTAGGTTGCAGGAGGGATAGTCGCCTTTTCTGCAGGAAAGTGTGCTATTTGCGGACTCATGCACAGCTGTGCATCCAGACTGCTCTGACCACTCTACTGACCAATCCCGGCAGCGATCCTGGGTCTCTTTGTTTTTCCTGCTCCTCTTGTCCCTCTAGTTGCATACTCGCCAGACTTTTAATTTAGGTTGTACTACGAAAGGTAAGTGTTTTATGTGAAGAAGGGGGACTGACATCACCATCCATAATGAAAGTAGATAATGTGACCATTATCTGCCCTCATTCCCTCTCACTTCTCTGCATTTGGAGGTGAGGCTAAATTCTCATTGCTCCTGCCAGACCAGTAGACAGCGGATCTCTTTTGGAACAAATACCAGAGCTTTAGATTCTCAAGCACCCATTAGTGGTAACCTTAAGGGGAAGGCATGTCAACCAGCATACTCATTCAAAGTGCATAGAGACTTAAGTAAAACTCAGAAACAATAGAATCGACTTCCAGGGGACTGAATTTGGAACCTCCTCCTTCTGTTTCTGCTGTCGAGGAGGTGCTGGGATGACTGTGTTGTGTTGTGATATAGATGTGGACTATAACTGCTCTTACACTGAATGGTTCAGACTTATATGTTCTCGAACTCTGGGTGCGTTCTCCGATACTGGTATGGCACTATTGTTTGTTGTTAAGAGTTATTTTCAAACGTGTTTACTACATGAACGCAGATATGATATCATTGAAAATGTTGAGATCAGTATCGCTGTCATTTACTGTATATGGCTGGTGCTTCCTGTGACACCACACTTGTCTCGGCTGTCAACAATAAAATTAAGTTGTGAAAAAAAAATAAACAATAGAATCTACATCTCTGTCTCGTCTGAAGACACACTTCCAGGAAAATCATGAACAGTACCAAGAAGTACACACAGATGTGATAGGTGCCACACTCCATCCAGGATATCAGAACAGTAGGGATGAGTTCATTTTCATCAACAATTGCTTGCCACCCTCCACACTAGTGAGGGAGTGCAACACAATTCAGAGTGATAAGCAAGTGTTACTTTGTACCATTGCCTGCGCTACAAAGGTGTGTTTCTTGCCAAATGATCCCGGGGTGATTCACATGGACTCGCTTGGACCCAAAATACACCTGTCAAGGAAGTATGAGCACAGCAGAAACAAAACCCATCCTGTTCAACAGCTGCACTCTGTTTCAATAACGCTAGTGGAAGAGGTTAAGACGTACCAAGGAAAGTGGAATGAGCCCATACAGAAGAAAAACAAGCATTTGCAGTGCAAATAGGTCTGGCTTTAAAGGAATGTTGTATGGTAATTTGAAGCATTACAAGTAAAATACGATGGGTAGGGATATGTGTTTGTGTGGAAGCAAAGAACTGGAAAATAATATTGATGTAAGTTAAAAGCTCAGGTGACAGTTGGACTGTCAGGCCAGACTGTTGCACCTGGCCACCCTCAAACCTTTTGCCTTCACCCCTCCCCCCTCCCAGTTTCTGAATCCATTTTTGTTGCCTTTTAGGACTCTGAGCACTTTACCACTACTAATCAGTGCTAAAGTGCTTGTGCTCACTTCTTTAAACATGGTAAAATTGGCTTACACTCAATTGGCACATTTAATTCACTTATAGGTCCCTTGTAAAGTGGTCCTACAGGTTCGGCAAATTAAATGCTACTAGTGGACCTGCAGCACTCATTGTGTCCCCCACTTACGTAGCCCTTTATAACATGTTCAGGCCTGCTCTTGCAGCCTGTGTGTTTTTAAACGGTCACATCAACCTGGCAATAAAACCTTTTGCCAGGCCTAAACCTTCCTTTTTAATACCTATAAGTCAACCCTAGCGTAGGCCGTAAACAGCCTATAGAGGCAGGGTGTGTTGTATTTAAAAACCTGGACATGTAATTTGAAGTTTTACATGTCCTTGCAGTGAAAAACTCTATAGTTAGTTTTTCAGTGTTGTAAGGTTTATCTCTCCCATAGGATAACATTGGGTTACCTTATTACATTTAACCAGTGATAACTTTTGTTTGGGAGCAGGTAGGAATATCACGTTTGGTTTCGTAGGAATTGTAATTGTAAACCCTCTTCAATGGTAAAGTCGGATTTTAAGTCAATATTTCTAAAAATGCCACTTTTACAAAACCTGGCATTTTCTTGCCCTAACCATTTGGTGCCCACAACCAGTATCCTGGGTCACATTGCTAGGTGTAGTGGCAGTTGCCCTCTGTGTATTCCTCCCAGACAGCCACACAATAGAGGGTCTGAGTGTTGGCAGGGTGGAGCTGTCACTTGTCACACTTGCACTTCAAAAACATTGCCTCAGGTCATACACAAAAAACTTCACACTAACCTACTGTGTCTGCAGACAGATTGGGACCAGGGCAGGGATGCAGGAAATTCCAGGCACTTCTGTAGGGGGAAGACTGCAAAAGTTTCTTCCACTTCAAACTGGGCACCAGGTATAAGAATGGGATCCTCAGGCCCACTCTTAAGTACACTCCTGGACCTGTGGATATTACAAAAGGACTGCCCTGCTGCCAGATGACTACCCTGTTGCTCGAGGCCTTCACTGCTGCCTGAGAAGGAAGACTGGATCTGCACCCTTCAACCCAGGCTGAAGTGACTCCAAGGATCAGCTGACTGAACTCCTCTTCTGAGTTACAGGGACACAACCGTCCAGCTGACCTGCAGCAACTTGACCTGCCTGAGCCCTGTTGGCCTCTGCTGGAGTGAGTTCCTGATCCCCAAGAGGTGCCTCCCAGGTCCTGGATGGCTGGTGTGGCATCAGTTGAGCTCCTCTTTGAAGAAAAGGAGAAATCCAGATGTTTTGGGCTCTACGCAACCACAAACAGGATGTTTGCGTCAAGATCTTGCCGCCCATGCCAGCCGCCAACTCGAAGCTCCGGTGAACCCGACTCTTCACTCTACAGCAACAACTGGCAAGCACTTTACCACTGATTAGCAGGAAAAAATAATCCTAATAGCCAAAACAGGTTCAGCAAAGGCAGGCAAAAATCTGGGGTGACACTGCAGAAGAGGCCAGGTCAAACAACAGATTGGGGGGGGCATCATAGTTTAGGACACATGTGAGGGTGCAAACTTCACCTGGAAGTGAGGAACATGTGCTGCTGCACCCCCCCCCACCCCGCCACCACACGCCAACCTGTTTCAATAGGGCATTCAAAAATCTAGAAATGAATTGACTGTCTCTGTCTGTGATGATTAGCTTGGGTAATCCATGCAATCTGAAAATCCCTCTTAAAAATGTATCAGCCACTCCCGGGGCTGTGGGCAACGTCTTCAAAGGAATGAAGTGTCTTGTCTTCAGGAGTGAATCTACTACCACTATTATATTATAACCCTGGGGGCATAGGAGTTAGACTATAATACCAAAAGTAATTTGATATCATGATTTCTTAGGGGGTTGGTGGCTGATGTAACAGTCTACCAGGGATGTTCTTGTGAACTTCGCTTGAGTGTATGTTGTGCAGTTTGGCAGAAATTCATTTTACACTGTCCTGTAATTTTGGCCAACATACTATCATTGAGATTAACTCAACTGTCTTCTTTATGATCGGATGTCCAGCTATTGGTCTGCTATGATCCCATTCTAGAATCAGCCTCTGTAATCTTTCCTCAGCGATACATAACCTATTCTGATGGAAGAAGAGATGATGTTTCAGACTTCTCTTTTCAGGGTTCTTATTAATCCATTCCTTCTTTTTAATATTTCTTGTCCCAGTTTCACTTCCTGAATAAATCTTTGGTTCATGCTATTAATAAAGAGGGGAATAGGTACTAGTGTTACTTCTGCCTCTTGTTGACTTGACAGAGCGTCTACCTTCCCTTGATCTCATTGTCTAATCTTAAAAAGAATAAACTCCATCTTGCATGCCTGGGATTCGAATATTTAATCTCCTTGATATAGTCAAAATACTTGTTATCAATCTAAACAATTATTCTGTATTGTTCTCCTTCCTTACAAATAATGCCCCAATGATGAAAGGTTTCCTTAATAGCAAGGAGTTCCATGTTAGAAATGGTGTAATTCCTCTCTGCTGAAGATAGAATCGTTGAAAAAACGCTACTGGATATATCAATCTATATTCCACATTTCTCTGTGAAAGAATTGCCCCGTTGGCTTGTAAAGGAGCATTTGTTTTGCCAATAAAGAGTAAGAAACACTCTGGGTGCTGCAAGATTGGACTGGAAGGAAACTCTTCTTTGAACTTCTGAAATGCTACTTCTTGCCCTCCGCCCATCATGAATTTGACATTCTTCTGTCAGACAAGTCAAAGGTGTTACAGTGGCTGAGACGTTTCTGATGAAATGTCCATAAACATTTGCAAAGCTGTTGTCAATGCATAGGCTTTGAGGTTTGAAGGTGAGAGAGGAATTTAGGCCATTGTTATTAGGTTTTTGAAATATAGGGTCCTTAGGGTTGTAATGCAAAGAGTACGAGACAGATCGGATTGAAAGTCTTTTACGGCAGTTGGCACAAGGTTTTACTCCACTCTTGTTTTTTCCACAGGTGTGTTAGTTCCTCAGACTGGAGACCGTCGGGAAAAGAAAACATTGGCGAACAGGTAAGTACTCTGCTTGAATATAGGAGATGCTATATCTCTTCCTTTCTGTATTATCCGTACTTAATGGAGCTCACCTGTAGAGAAAATAAACGTTTATAACAACCCTTGTAACCTAAAGCTTTCCACTTCAGTTGGGTTTGGGAGAATAACCAAAGTAAGAGAACAACCGGAAGAAAGTCTTATAGGAAGGCTATACTACTTCCTCTCTGGTAGCTTAATCTGATAAAAGGAGCCTTTCCAGATTGTTAAGGATACTCTCCAGAAAATAGAAAACTAAATCAATAGCAACCTCCCAGTGTGGAAAAAATAGAAAAAGTGAAGTGTCCTGGGCCCTAGTTCCACATGCTACGTGAAAGGATGACATGAACACTACTGTAATGGGTGATAACTGGTCCAGAGCACGTGCACCCGGGACCTTTTATGAACAGCGTCACCTGACTGGTGACGCCTGTGTTGGATGGGTGTGGGGTGAGTGGTAGGACTTCTCCTAGGGAAGGGCTGCAGCATTATGTGTCCTGCAGGATGTGGTGTTCGGCGGGGTGAGGTAAGGCTGCAGCACCAGGGTGCACACTGGATGAACGTGAAACACACACTGCATAACTGGGTTTCACTGAGTGACCACGAGCGATCAGTCTGATTTTATTTATACCTTTGGGCCGCGCCCAGCCCTCAGGGTGAATATGTGTTATAATGTATGGTAGAGGCCGGGTGGTACTCTACATCCCTACCACCTTTTACTAATGTGGAACAGTAGCAGGCTAATCACTTAACTGGGATATAATACACATGGTCTCTCAGTCTCTGGCTGGGTGCAGGATTGGGCTGGAGTCCATACCTCTGACTGCGACCATTTGCTCCCGGACTCATGGTTTGTCCATTGCTCATATTCACCTGGATGGCGGGCATTTGGCTTTTCTCTCGGGCTACCACCACCTTATCTGGCATGGCTGTTGTTGTATCCAGGCGGGGCTGGAGGTAGTTGTATCTGACTCGCAGGTGTTATCCACCGCTTCTTGGCTATTGTCCTGCTTGTTTTCTTCAGACCTGACTCGCTTGAACCAGGGTATGTTTCTGGATACCGTGGACAGTCCTCTTTGGACAGTGACCATTGCCCCCTGGATTTTTCTGATCTCCCACACTTCTCTTTTGAATGGAGTGTGGAATTTCCATCCTGGGTGACGATCTTTCATAATCTTCTTCACACACAGTAGATGAGGGGTAGGAGGAGATGCCCCACTTCGACCTCCTATAACAAAGCTTTACACACACCGAGAAATGGGGCAATTAGAAATATATCGCTGTTTTAGAAGAGGAGAGTTGACAAGACACACATGTTGTAAAAACTGCCCTCACCCACAAAAATTTGTGGCATGCTTCTTAATAGGGCTGCTGCAACAGCTCCGCGCAAGCCAACGACAGAGGTGGAGCAATAGGGAGGGGAAGACAAGACAAACATCAAGAAACAAATTTATATACCGGATCGATGGTGCAGAACAAACAATGTTAAAACTAATGCAGGGATCTCCTACCTTCCCTTTATTTGTGGATTCCCTGGTTAGATTAAAAAGGTTTTAATCAACCAGTGGATGGTGGTATTCTGGTCTATAATGGACCCACTACCCCTCCACTCTTCAAACTGTCGACATGTTTCAGCCGGATAATGCGATGTCCCCGGCTTTCATCAGGACTAAAGAGTAGCTCCCTAAGAAACTCTCCCTACCTCCTACCTTTAGGAGTAGAGCGATGTCACAGCCTGTGTAAATGCTCAGGTCATGAAGGGTTTGTAACTCACTCAAAGAGAATATCCTGCAACAAATGAAAAGTTTTACATATAAACACACAACATATCATACCAATCATGGTGTATGGTTCTATAAAAAACATTTATAACGTGAAAATATGGTCTTGTCCCTCTTGACTATAATCGTGCGATCCGGCTCATGTTAATACAAATGTAAATGTAACAGTACTGGTGAATTGGACTAGTCGACCTCTATGAGCGTGTGAACATCGCTCTTAAAGTAAAAAAGACATAGGGACCTCGTTACTCAGTGAGACAACATACATGTGCACTCGGTGTCCCTTACCGAGTTTACTTGATACTTGTGTTCGACCTGGCGGGGGAGTGAGGACGGCTCCCTGTAGTCACACACTGTATCGGTAAAAAATGGTCATACAATGGAAGGTTAATTTGCTGTACAATCGGAATGCACAGCCGATCACTCGCCATACTACGTGCTCAACTCCAACATAGTGGACTCACGTCTGCCCCTGATACGTATTCTGCCTGGTGATTATCGTGGTTAAAAATTGGCCAGCACCTGTGACGGCTCGGAGGCACGGGCACCACATTCGCGGTCACGTTGCCGCATGCAAAGCCAGTGATAACCGAGATGCAAGGCTTTGCTCCCAGAACCTAGGCGGCGCCGGGAGGGAAGATATATGGCCGTGACGCGCTCACCATGACGAAGTAAGTGGGGGAACCGGGATCCCTCGGAGCATAGTACCAGTGAGTAGATGGATTGCCCGATTGAGCCCCAAACACGTATGCTGGCCAATTTTTAACCACGATAATCACCAGGGCAGAATGCGTATCAGGGGCAGACGTGAGTCCACTATGTTGGAGTTGAGCACGTAGTATGGAGAGTGATCGGCTGTGTATTCCGATTGTACAGCAAATTAACCTTCCATTGTATGACCATTTTTTACCGATACAGTGTGTGACTACAGGGAGCCGTCCTCACTCCCCTGCCAGGTCGAACACAAGTATCAAGTAAACTCGGTAATGGACACCGAGTGCACATGTATGTTGTCTCACTGAGTAACTAGGTCCCTATGTCTTTTTTACTTTAAGAGCGATGTTCACACGCTCATAGAGGACGACTAGTCCAATTCACCGGTACTGTTACATTTACATTTGTATTAACATGAGCCGGATCGCACGGTTATAGTCAAGAGGGGCAAGACCACATTTTCACGTTATAAATGTTTTTTATAGAACCATACACCATGATTGGTATGATATGTTGTGTGTTTATATGTAAAACTTTTCATTTGTTGCAGGATATTCTCTTTGAGTGAGTTACAAACCCTTCATGACCTGAGCATTTACACAGGCTGTGACAACGCTCTACTCCTAAAGGTAGGAGGTAGGGAGAGTTTCTTAGGGATCTACTCTTTAGTCCTGATGATAGCCGGGGACATCACATTATCCGGCTGAAACATGTCGACAGTTTGCAGAGTGGAGGGGTAGTGGGTCCATTGTAGACCAGAATACCACCATCCACTCGTTGATTAAAACCTTTTTAATCTAACCAGGGAATCCACAAATAAAGGGAAGGTAGGAGATCCCTGCGTTAGTTTTAACATTGTTTGTTCTGCACCGTTCCATCAATACCGTATATAAATTTGTCTCTTGATGTTTGTCATGTCTTCCCCTCCCTATTGCTCCACCTCTGTCGTTGGCTTGCGCGGAGGTGTTGCAGCAGCCCTATGATGAAGCATGCCACAAATTTTTGTGGGTGAGAGCAGTTTTTACTAGGCCTGGGCGGTGAACTCCGCTCCGCTCGCGGAGTTTGCGGAGTTTCCCGCGTTACGCGGAGCTTGCGGAATTCCGAAAAACTCCGCTTCGGGCAGCGGAGCGGAGTTTTTTTCCTCGCTCGCGTTCACCAACGTCAAGTTGGCGAGCGCGAGCGAGGAAAATCCACCTCCCGGCGAGATTTTTCCTCGTTCGCGATCGCCAGGAAAATAAACCTCCCAACGAGATTTCTCAACGCGGGGGGGTCAGGTTTCTCATTGCGAGTGATCGCGTATGCTCGCGACCGCTTGCGTTGAGAAACTGCCCGTTCGCATTGAGAAAGCTGCCGCTCAAGTAAAAATCTACTCGAGCGGCAGAAAAGGTAAGCTTGCGCTGTGCATGGTGCTGTTCGCAATGATTGCACAGTGCGGACAAGCATCCGGCACTGTGCAATCACCGCGAACGGCCTTTTTCTATCGTACTACGCTGCTCGTGGAGCTCCGCGTAGTGCGACGGAGTTTTTTTTGCACTTCGCGTAGTGCAACTCCGCGAACTCCGCCCAGGGTTAGTTTTTACAACATGTGTGTCTTGTCAACTCTCCTCTTCTAAAACAGCGATATACTTCTAATTGCCCCATTTCTCGGTGTGTGTAAAGATCTTTCATGATCACCTTGTCTCCGATAATGAGGTCTGAGACAACTGCTCTGCGTTCTTGGCTGGACCTGTCATTCGTGGTTTGCCGCTTCTCTTGTGCGGCTTGGATGTCTATGACTCTGGGGCTCCAGCTGGGCCCAACTGGGATGATGTCCGGAGTGCACCTCCTCAGCGACAGGCCACTTGGGGCACACCCTGTGGTGCTGTTAGGCGTCTGCCTGTAGGCCCTCAAGAACCGGTGCAGGCAGCACTCAGCAACTTCTCCGTGCTCCACTCCTTTCCGTAGTGCTCTGTTCAAAGTGCGCATAAAGCGATCTACCTCTCTATTGGCCTGGGGCCACCTTTTGATATTTTATGTTCAAACTGTGGAGATATGATTGGAATTCTTGCCCCTGAAATGGAGGTCCATTATCTGTTTTTATCTCATCAGGAATCCCTAGCTATGCAAATATCTTTTCCAGTGCGGGCTTGACAAACATTAATGCTGTGGATCGCACCAGTTCCACCACGGGGTACTTGGTGTGGCTGTCCACCACTTCTGCGGTGAGCCTGCCATCAGGAAAGCTAACAAAGTCCATACTGACACACAACCATGGTGTTAGGCAGGCTTCTTCTGTAATTATCAGGGCAGCTGGTGGATTTCCACTCGTTATGACGCAGGAGTGCCAGCTTCTGACTCTCTCGTTCACCCATTTGTCAATACTAGAGAACCACACCTTGTCTCTGAGATGGGCTTTGGTTTTGCAATGCCTTTGTATCCCTGGTATGCGAGCTGCACGACTCTTGCCCACAGGCTCCTCGGTATCACGATTTCTCGCCCCCCGTAGTTGACCCTCTTTGCTCGTGCTGAGCCCGTCTTGTATTCTCCAGGTTTGGCTCATTGCCGCTTGTTCGTTTGCAGTGAGGGATTTAGCATGGTCTAAGAAATTGCACCATTGTCTTTTACATAGTGCCTTTTGCTTTGGAAATGCTAGTGTTACTTTCGGTGGCTTCTTGGATTTCTGTTAGAGAGAGAGCTCTTGGGTAGGCCTCATGTACTATCATTCTCTCACAAATTCCTCTACATCTTTGTCCTCCTCTGAGTTGCTGGTGCCAGTTGGTGTCGTCGGGTGCCTGGACAGGTAGTCTGCTGAGTTGTTTACTCCTGGACGGTACACCACCTCAAAGGTGTACGGTTGTAGTTGACCGGCCCATTGCTCGATGCATGGTGGTCCGTGTCTGGCAGTGCCAGCAAATGGGAACAAATGGCTTGTGGTCAGTCACCACACTGAACTTCTGCCTACAGAGATACAGGTGGAAGTGTCGGCAGGCCCATCAAATTGCCAGCGCCTCATGCTCAATCTGGCCTAGTGGGTCTCTGTGTCTGTGAGGGCCCTGCTAGCATAGGCAATGGGAATCCACAACCCTTCTCGTTTTTCTTGGAGCAGGACGGCACCAAGGCCCACAGGGCTATCATCCACTATCAGTTCTCTTGTGTGCTTGGCGTTGAAGTACGTCATCATTGCATCTTTTAGTAATGCTTCCTTCACCATCCTCAACACCTGGTTGGTTTAGCTGTCCCATTCCCAGGGGCAGTTGCACTTGGTTAGGGCCCAGAGGGGTTCTGATAGAGTAGCAAGATTGGGGAAGAACCACCCACAGTAGTTGGCCATTCCCAGGAAGCTTCTCACCTCAGACACATTTTGTGGGAAGCCGCTCTTCTAATGGTGGCAACTTTCTTCGGGTCGACCTGCAATATGTTCCTCGAGGAAGTGGCATCAGAAAAATTCGACAGCATTTGTATAGAATGAACACTTTTGTATGTGGAGTGTCAACCCACAGTCTGCTTGTCACTTTAATGTAGCCTTCAGCCTTACGTGGTGGTCTTCTAAGGTGTTCGAGTATCTCAAGGTGTCGTCGCTCACGTTCAGCACGCCAACTAACCCGGACAGGGTCTCTCAGATGACATCCTGGAATACATCCACTGCAGATGAAATTCCATAGTTGAGGAGTCTTCGAAGACCTACGTAATTCGAGAATGAGGTGATGTATCTGGTCGCTTTGTCGAGCTGGTGATATCCTGCACTGAGATCTAGTTTCGAGAAACAGCAAGCTCCATTAAGATCTGCTACTATGTCGTCTATTGTGGGGGTGATGTGTTGTTTTCGGCGTATAGCTTTGTTTGGGAGTCACATGTCAATGCATAGTCTTATGGCTCTGGGTTTCTTAGGCTTAGGAGCTATCACAAGGGGTGACACCCAAGGGGTCGGTCCAGTCATTTTTTCAATTACTCCTAGCTGTTCTAGTTGGTCCAGTTCTTATTGGACTAGCGGGTGTAGGTGGAATGGCACTCTTCTATGTCTGAGAGCTACAAGTCTTATGGTCTTGTTGATGTGGAGTTTTATTTTCAGGCATTTTAGGCGTCCTAAGACTACGAGCAACTGTGGGAAATCCTTCAAAATGTACACTGCATGCGATTCATGCACCTGTCAGGCAAAGAAGACCAAACCTAAGTTCTCCACCGTGTGGCATCAGAGGAAGGGTGCCTGTGTCTCCCCTGGTTACATGAAATCTGTCTTGCGTTGTTTTTCCTTTATTTTCCACCATTACATCCACGACTCCACTCAGGGTTAGCCGCTCTGTACCCCCATATGTGTAAATTCCTGCTTTTGTGGGTGCCAATTTTGTCGTGGCACGAGTTTGTGGAACTGAGTTGTGTTCATAATGTTCACTGATGCGCCCGTATCGATCATGGCAGTGATTTGTGTCCCTCTAATTGCTACTTGACCATCTGTGGGGGTCTCCTGCGATGGTTCTCTCTGCCAGCGAAAGATTCCGTGAAGCCTTCGTCATCGTCATCATCCTCAGGGCTGCTCATGAAATCTGGCCACTGCCCTGAATGCCCCTCTTCACCTTCGTCAAGGGATAGCTGCAAGAGGGTAGTTTGCCCTTGCCCATGGTACCCCGTGCTTATGCTTGGCCCGCCACTGCGGCATACTTTGGCGAAATGGTTTACGCAGCCACATTTCAAACACGATTTCCCTTGCACTAGGCACACATTGGGCGTTCGGTGCCTCAATCGCAGTTCCCTTTCTCATATTGTTAGGGAACGGGAGAGATGAAATGGCCATGAGGGGTGTCTTCGGTTGGCATCAACCTGCTCCTCTTTGATCTTGACTGTTTGGGTTACATTTGACGGGGCTGCACTTCTTGCTAGTGCCACCTCCATGTCCTCAGCCCTGCTGTCTGTGGGTTCGTGGGATCTTGCCAATATCAGGATATTATCTAGGGAGATACCTGGTTGACGAAGTAGGAGTTTCCGAAGGGTGAACATCTAGCAGCCCTGGATTAGTTTGGCCCTTTTTATTTATTTATTTATAAAGCGCGACATTCATCCAACAGGATATCACGGCGCTAAGGTAGCGGGGTCTCATGGTGAAGGTAAAGAGGGTCTGCTAAAATGTCTGACATCAGGCCTTGGGGAACAGGTGAGTTTTGAGTTTCTTTCTAAATGCCATGTAGTCAGCAGTGAGACGTAAATCCTGTGGAAGCTTGTTCCAATGCATAGCCGCAAGATATGAAAAAGTGCGACCGCCTGCCCTAGTCTTTTTAATACATTTTGTCTCAGCTAGCGCCTGATGGCATGACCTTAGGCACCTGGTCGGGACATAAAGTTTAATTTTATTCTGAAGAACTATGGGACCGCGTTGGTATAGTGCCTTGTGTGCATGGCCCAGAAGCTTAAATCTCGCTCTTTGACGCATGGGCAGCCAGTGAAGTTGTCTCAAGCATCCAGTGGCTGAACTGTATCTGCCTTTATTGCACACCAATTTGGCCGCTGCGTTTTGTATCACCTGAAGGCATGCGAAAAGGTAGTCTGCCATGCCAACGAACAGTGCATTTCCGTAGTCTAACCTACTAATAAGTAGGGCTTGTGTGATTGTTCTCCTGCATTCCAATGGGATCCAGGGGAAATGCCTTTTTAATAGCTTCAGAGTGGCAAAACTTCTTCCACACAGGGTCCACACATGATCCTGCATAGATAAGGTGTTATCAATAAGCACAACCAGGTTTTTTGCGCACTGCTTGGGTGCCGGGGCATCTCCCAACGGTTGGGGCCACCATGAAGCATCCCAGATAAAATTGGCTCCTCCAAAGAGCAGGATTTCTGATTTTTCAGCGTTTAGCTTTAAGCAGTGTTCTGACATCCAGGTCGCCATCTCAGAGAGGCAGTTGTTTAGTTTTGCCCTGGTATCCTCATGCCTCTCTTCAATGGCTTTTTGAGAGAAGACAAGGGTACCCCAATATGTGAACCTGGGGTGGCGAGATATTTAGGAAACAGTGGTTCAGGTGTGGCCTAAATGGTCCAAAGCGAGAAAGTGACCCAACAGGGAACACTTGGTTCTAAGATTTTGAAATTAATTCATGAGGGAGCAAAGGAAAGATCAAAAGAAAGGTCATGTAGGTCAGATAAATGATAAACATTTATTTTACAATTTTTTTTAGAGTATTCAGGTGCTCACATATATTTAAGTGAAAGGAAGCATGACATGCAGGGTGATAGTGAGGTTTAAAAAGGCATCGCATTGACAACAGTATAATGAGCTCCACAGTTATTTTACAAAGAGTAATAGGAGTTCATGTTGTATGGTGGTCGACGGCGTTTCAAACCCAATATTCAACGCCAGCGTAGGCAGAAGCAGGACGCTCTCATCTGCACAGCTCCAGGCCCCCAATTAAAGGCCCTGCTGTTCGTTTTCCATAAAAATAAAACCAATCATCCCGGCCAGCTGCCTTCCCATCCCGGGTTCCCTCCAAAATAAGCAAACACGAGTACCGGGCAGACATTCCCACTCAGTTCCTTGGCGCAAATAATTCACGCCCGCAGCCAATTTTAAAAATCAGTACTAGCTGCCCACATCATTAACAGACGAATGGGCCTAGGATGATTTTCCTTCCCTTTAATTCAGCTTGCTCACCCTTGTCCTGAAGATGAACCCCACTTATTGGGTTCGAAACGCCGTCGACCACCATACAACATGAACTCCTATTACTCTTTGTAAAATAACTGTGGAGCTCATTATACTGTTGTCAATGCGATGCCTTTTTAAACCTCACTATCACCCTGCATGTCACGCTTCCTTTCACTTAAATATATGTGAGCACCTGAATACTATAAAAAAATTGTAAAATAAATGTTTATCATTTATTTGACCTACATGACCTTTCTTTTGATCTTTCCTTTGCTCCCTCATGAATTAATTTCAAAATCTTAGAACCAAGTGTTCCCTGTTGGGTCACTTTCTCGCTTTGGACCATTTAGGCCACACCTGAACCACTGTTTCCTAAATATCTCTTCAATGGCTATCATCAGTTGTGTGTCGTCCGCATAGGAGCAAATGCTGAAACCCCATTTCGCGCTAATTTTTGCCAGAGATGATACATAGGCGTTAAAGAGCGTAGGGTTTAGGGAGGCTCCCTGCGGGACACCATAACTGATGATTTTTGGACTTGAGGAAAACGCACCCATTTGTACAGTTTGTGTTCTGTTGCTCAAGAAAGAACTGAACCACTGAAGGGCTTTTGCGTGTATACCTTTCTCATAAAGGTTTTTTAACAGAAGATGGTGTGAGACCGTGTCGAAACGCTGCCGACAGGTCTAACAGAATCAAGGCTGCCGCCTTCCCCTGATCCAGCAACGAGCTTATGTTGTCTAGGACGGCCAGGAGGGTTGCCTCTGTACTATTGGTGGCTCTAAAGCCGGTTTGGGAGGGGTCCAATAGTTCATTGGTCTCAAGATAGTTGGACAGTTGTCTATTGACCAACTTCTCGATCACTTTAGAGAGATAGGGGAGTTGGGAGATTGGCCGATAATTGGCTTGATTATGTACATCCGTGCCTGCCTTTTTCAACAGGGGGGTCACTATGGCCTGCTTCCAAATCTCTGGGAAAACTGCAGTCTCCAGAGATTAATTGAATAGCTGCGTGACATATGGGCATAGTACAGGTATGATCCGAGCAAAAATGAAGTGTGGGCAAGGATCGAGAGGGGACCCTGATTTAACTTCCCCCATTGCCTTTGCAACCTCTTCCTCTGTAAAAGGGGACAAACTACCCAGACGTACTGGGGCATCAGGATGGGGATCCAGGTGTTCCCAATTAGTAGAGTCTACTGGGGCATTGATGCTAAATGACGAATATATTGTACTGATTTTATCAGAAAAGAATTTACTAATCATTTCACAGCGTTCTGCTGAGGGAGGCAGGGTTTGGGACATACTAGTTGGTTTGCAAAGTTCTCGTACTATTTTATATAGCTCTTTTGCCGAACTGCTATTCTCATTTATTCGTTTTGCGAAATAACTTCTTTTGGCCTTCTTAATTGCATTATTATAACTCCTCATTTCTGTCTTGTATGCTAGCCTGTCCGTGTCCTGTCTGGACAGTCTCCAATTGTGTTCCGTTGTTTTACACTTTTTTTCAGTGCCCTAAGTTCAGGTGTATACCACTTTTCGGATAATGTTCTCTTTATGGATTTTGGTTTAAGTTTGGGTGCACACTGATCCAGTGTGTTTGTAATCTCCGTTTCAAGACTTACTGCACCCATGTTAGCGGGGAGGGCTCCTAAGGCCTCTGAATCGTTAAGGACGGAATGGAGCTGAGATGAGTCAGAGGTGACCAGTCTCCAGGCTCTGTTTGCCACATGTAAAGGTTTGAGAGCTTTCATTAAGGTCATTTGCAGGCTGAGCGAGAAAGTGATTAGAAAGTGATCAGTCCAGGAGAGGGGTTTGATCTCCTGGACCACAGTAGATTCTATATTAGAGAATAGTAAGTCCAGTGTGTGCCCTGCAATATGTGTGGGCCCCTTGACCCACTGCTTTAATTGAAGGATCTGCATATCATTTTCCAGGTGAGTTATCACCGGGTTATTAGATTTTTCAAAATGGACATTAAAGTCCCCTATTACCATATAGTTTTTGTGTTTTAAACATACGGGGAATAACTGGGTGAGTAGTTTAGCACTGAATTTTGGCTGGTATCCGGGGGGATTATAGATCACAGCTCCACCAAGTATGATATGGTTCCCTCTGGACACTTGAAATGATAGTATTTCATGCTCTCCCAGCTGAGCTACTGTGACAGGGAGGCAGGTAAGGCAGTCTTTAAACGTCCCTGCCTATCTTGCTTTAGTATTTTATATTCGGGAGGTAGGGCATTTGCAATATCAGGGGAATTGTTTTCATCCAACTAGGTTTCGGTGATGAAAACCAATTCAGGATTTGTCTCCTTTATAGTGTCCCAAATATCAAGAGAATGTTTAGGTACAGACCTGGCATTAAAATAAATACAGTTAAATTTAGACAGGTCGTCCGCTTCTCTGTGCGACCGGTCAGACTGTGCTAGGCTGCACCATTTACAATTGATACAGGAAAAAGGGCCCTGGGGACACTTTCATACAGGAGGTTTTCTTGCCTGGAGCATGTTCGGATAAAGCCAGGAGTGAGTCTCTCGAATAATGAAAAGGGCTCCTAGGGTCTATTTTAGAAGGAACAGGGGTTCTGGCCCCTGGTCCCGGTCGGGCGCAGATGGGCGCAGACGGACTTGCCTTAGGCGCGCCCGCTGCGCGCACGCTGGCACATCGGTCTAAAGTAGGAGAGCGAGCGGAAGAACTACTCTGCCCGCTCCTAGACCGGAAGTGCCCTGTGAGTGATCTGAGTGCTACCTGCCACGTCCTCCACTCAAACGGCACACAGCCGCGGTGGACCGAGCCGGGAAGCAGGTAGGAAAATGCTCTGAATACTTCTCAGGGCTGTGCAAAGTATCGCTATTAAAACAGGTTTAAAAGTTTCACAACAAAGAATTGAAACAGGTTTAAAAAGTTTTGCCGTTTCCACAGTGCATAGAATATTAGATTTTAGACAGACGGCAGCAATCTTACCACGATCCACTACGCGCACGCTGGCACATCGGTCTAAAGTAGGAGAGCGAGCGGAAGAACTACTCCGCCCCCTCCTAGACCGGAAGTGCACTGTGAGTGATCTGAGTGCTACCTGCCACGTCCTCCACTCAAACGGCACACAGCCGCGGTGGACCGAGGCGGGAAGCAGGTAGGAAAATGCTCTGAATACTTCTCAGGGCTGTGCAAAGTATCGCTTTTAAAACAGGTTTAAAAGTTTCACAACAAAGAATTAAAACAGGTTTAAAAAGTTTCGCCGTATCCACAGTGCATAGAATATTAGATTTTAGCCAGACGGCAGCAATCTTACCACGATACCACGATTTCATCTGGTTGAAAAAGAAGCACTAGCTATTTAGTGGGTCATTACGCTACTATCTCGAAGGTCGACAATTTACATTGTTCACCAACCACACTCCACTAGAATGGTTAGCCTGCAATAAAGGAAATAATGAAAGGATTTTGAGATGGTTCCTTGCCCTACAACCAATTAGTTGTCAAACAAGCCATAGGAAAGGAACCAAACAAACTATTGTGGATTATTTGTCTTGATACCCCCAAGAACTGTTTCTTGCAGGAAAGAAAGTTAGGGAAGGGGGATGTAAGAGAACACCTCCCGGTCTCCCTGAACCCCCCTACTTACCTTATGTTCCTTTGGTGTCATCCCCGTCTTCCTCCTATCTTCCGCGCCTGACCTGTAAACATAAAAGAGAGACACAGATGAGGAAGGGAACACCGACACTAAGAGAGGACTAATATTGTCCCCAACAGAAGGGAGGAGACCCAAGCAAGCCCAACCAATTACGAAGCCGGACCAGCGGAGAAAAGGACGGCGTCATACGAAGGAAGGGCAGCCACCCGGAAGAAGAGGTGCGAGGAGAGAGAAGCGAGGAGCTGGGAAGCAGGACGCCGGAAGACCATGCTACATGGGCGCAGGTGGAGGACACCGACTCCAACGAAGCTCTGAAGCTCCAGACTCGCGGAGCGAAGAGTGGTGGTCCCCCACGGAGGGAGCCGACGAGCGGCCGCAACTCAAGAGAGTTGAGGCAGATGCTGGTACATGTCCATAGAGGAGGACGGGAATAGTTACACGTGCGGTTGGGATGGGACAGGGACTGGCGAGGGTGCTCACAGTTGGGTGTGGGTATTGTTTTTTTGTTCCCCTCTTTCTTTCCTAGGGGCCTCTATTTTTTCCACCACAATAAGAACCCTAATCGAAGTACCCTTAACCCTTCACCACCACAATGTTAAGTTCTATATAGGTACCCCAATATCGGCTCAGGTAATGAGTGCACCTTTCACCTACATTCCCCTGATATTACACTGCATAACGGTTCATAGTACTGACCTTTTACCTAGTTACAGTGATGCCTAAAGATGACATGGGGTTTTCTCCGAAAAGCTTAAGCCTCATTCATTATGCATGAGGATTCTTGGAATCACAGCTGACAGCAGGCCTACCATCTACTGCATAATAACTATGTATAAGGGTCATTCCTTCCGTCATCCTAATCCGACATGACACAGCAAGGTATATCCCCAGGGGGTACCACTTTGGGTATATATACACTATATCTTGCTGAAGTAGTCAGAGAAGAAAAGGACTTCCATGCCGACACACTGATGCGAGACGCTGAGGTTCCTGCACGCAGACACTCCAGCTCGCAGTGGTCTGACATCCCTTGCGGGGTGTCCATCTCGAGACCAAGACGGGGGACCCACAGTCTCTCACTTCAGGTAGTGGGGTTGACTTTATCCTAGAGGGATTCTTGGCTTTTACACCTACATACATGCTAGGTACACTTAGGTACATCTAGTTAGGGTTGCATCGTAGTAGTACGCATTTTACTGTCATGTATTTTATATACTTGCCTATATTCAGTGTTTTAGCACGATGGTAGAAATCTACCACCCTTTTACTCTGTTAGTGCTTATAATCATTTATATCTGTTACTGTCTAATGGTTGTTTCAGCACACCTATTTTACACTAGAATGCCGCTGGTTCAATAAACGCTTATTGAAAAACGTCCTCACCGTTTATTCTGTGTATCTCTCTGAGACAAAGTGAGCACGAGTGACTGAGTGAAAAGTATCGCACTGTTTCCATGATCCCTGATGGGACAGGGTTGTCAAGTTCGATAGTTGTCAAGAACTTTTCTCTCCCTGGTAAGAGGGGTTTCTAGTGGCAGCCCAACATACCCGGTAGGGGTGTCTAGATTCTAGAATCAGTCTGAGACCAATCCTATAGTGCATGTTGTCTAAACGCGCAGATCCTATATAGGTTTATAGGAACTACACGACAACAAGTCTCTTCCTTTATTAAAGGACTCCTGGAGTTAAAAGAGTCCCTTTTCCTCCCCCCCTTAACATTCTCGTTCATTTATTGCAGGACTCAAAAAGGTAAAAGAGTCCCCGCTCTACGCATTTAGAATGTGATATAAACCGCGCATATATATATATATTTTTTGTTATTTCCTTGAAGTCCGTTTTAAAGGGACGGATGGGAGGAGAAACCCATAGACAAATAACAAGGATTTCTCTCTTTAAAAACACCTAGGAATAACCCTAGCAAGAAACCCTGAAGAGATTAAATCGCTACGGGTGAACTAGACTGTATGTGCCACTTTTCACTACGAGTGAGGTAGTTAGGCCACAAAATCACCAGCACTGAGTGTGGTGACGGTTTCTTTTTCCTTAATAGACTTGAAGGAAGTACTCATACTTACCACCTTATTATTTTCTTCTTTTGAGCCTCCAGGTGAACCCCTCTTGATAGAAGTGGATGTGCTGAAAGAGAGAACAACTAGGAAGACGTCAAAGAAAACCACTCAAGAGCGTCCCTTCTTAAAGAAAGACGTACTATCTTAAGTTGCAGTTCACAAAGATAATAAAAAATTCCACCATTAAGAAATACATTCAGCCTCCTCGTTTCTTTTTCCGCCCAGCCCTCCCACACCCTCAGTTGTCACAAACCATCCTATAAGCACCGCGCACGGTAGTGTGAACGTGATTTCACCCAAGCATGGCAGAAGCACTAGCAAAGGCCGCCCCCAAAGGGAGCCTCAGGAGCTGGTTAAGAGACCCGAATTTACCAGTTTGGGCCACCGCAGTGCCTTTACAAAAGCAAAGGGGGAGATGCCATCACACCACTCCTACCCACTTCCCCCCAAGGCTGTGAAAAGCGTGGTATGGATGGCGCAACAAATTGAAAAGATGGGGTCCACAGCATGTAGTCTTGAGCAGAAGCTTTATTGGCAAGTCAAGAAGACAGGTCAGACGGGCCCAGAGGATAAGCACCAACTCAGATAAGGTGTTCTAATCCTCTGTCCTCTCACATTCCAATACAGAATTACACCAGGTAGAAGGTCATGACAATATCATCATTCCATACCATAAAGAACAAGAAGAGGGAACACCGTAACATGCAAAACAGTAATATGCAGGACACCACATATCTCCCCCCTTTTATAAAAAAATAAAAAAAAATCACGCAATTTGCAGGGAACTTTTCTAGCTCTGCAACTTCTCCTTAAAGTTGGCACATGAGAAGAAAGTGATTTAGGCAAACTACCACATTGTGAGAACTTGGCTAAACGTGAGACATTCCACCATTGACCATTGTCAAGACGAACAGCATGGTTTCTTATTTCAGCAATGTGATGAGGTTCTCTGAATTTTGACTTTCCTTTTTGCAAAAGTAAAGGGTCCTTGACCCTGACTAAGTCTCCTATAGCGAATTTAATCACTCTCCTCTTACCAGAGTGACAGAGCTTCTCATATTTAGAGTGATTGGAAGTATCAGAAGTAATCTTAGCCCTCGAAGCCTCAGAGGATACATTACAGTCAGCTTTGATGGCATTCAGTTTCCAAAAGGGACACAGAGAAGAAGAAACTTTTCTGCCCCTCATCAATTCAAAAGGAATTACACCAGAAATGGAGTGGGGAGTAGTTCTATACGCCCAAATCATATTTCTTACAGCAGTTTCACAATCATCATTGCTATTGAGAGTACTTTGCACACATTCAACCAGAACCTTATTAAACCTCTCAACTTTACCATTTTTATTGAGGGTGATAGAGGGGTGTGCACAGATGCTTGACACCTAGTTTGGCAAGGAACTCCTGCATGGAGATTGAGGTGAATTGTACCCCTTTGTCAGTAAGTAGTTCCTCCAAGACGCCCTCTCTGGAAAAAACATCCTGTAAAAAACGAATGACAGCCTTGGAGTTGGGATCAGAGACACCTCTTACCTCCACCCACCTGGAAAGATGATCAATGAGAACAATGAAATACCTCATGCAGTTAGGCAAAACGTGAAAAGGACCAAGAAGATCAACTGCAACTCTTTGCCAAACTCTAGATGGGCACAGGACAGGTTTGGGAGTGGGAGAACTAGTAGTGAGATGTTTGTCACTGTAGCAGCACCGGACACAATTCCTGACTAAATTATCAATATCTCGGTCCATGCTGGGCCACCAAAAATAATTTCTGATCCTTACGCTTTGTGGCATTCATACCCAAGTGACCAGAGTGAGCGGTTTCCATTATTCTCACTCTAAAGATGTTTGGAGGAACAAGTTTGCTATCTCTAAACAATAAATCATGCTCAATAGAAAGTTCATCAGCGACTTTGCAGTATGGTTGTAAATCTATGGGAAGGGATCTCTCCTTGGGCCAACCCTTAATGACAAAATCCATTACTTGTCTCAAGATGGTGTCATTGGTGAGAGCATCCTGCCAAAGTGACATGTCAGGACAAATGACAGTGTCGTCAACATTGGCAATGATACACTCTTCAATATCATCTGGAATATCAGGGTAAGAATGAGAGGTGTCCACAGGAAGCCTGGACAGAAAGTCCGCCTTAACATTCTTGCCACCGGAAATGTGAAGGACATTAAAGTTGAACTCCAGTAGCTTGGTGGACAACCTAGCTAGTCTAGCCATGGACTTTTTTTTATCTTAGAGCCAGAAAGAATGTCTACTAGGGGTTTATGGTCAGTTCTTAACCAAAACTTCCTCCCCCAATCATAGGACTTAAATTTTTCAACGCCCCACACACAAGCTAGCATTTCTTTTTCTATGACTGAATACCTCAATTCCACATCTCTCATCCTTCTGGACGCAAACCCTACAGTGATCTCCCTTCCACCTTCCATCTGGGATAACACAGCACCCATACCATAGGCACTCGCATCAACAGTGATAAAGGTGTCTCGGCCTTCCATGTAAGCTTGGAGAGCTGGGGCAGACAAAATACATTTCTTGATAAGATCAAAATGTTCTTGGGATGTGGCCATCCAAACAAATTCAGAACCTTTTTTTAAGAGATTCCTAAAGCACTCAGTGAGACTAGAAAAATTCTTAATGAACTTGGAATAGAATTCGCATAGTCCAAGGAAAGAACGTAACTGGTCTCTATCAATGGGATGTGGTGCATTGACAATACCATCAACGATACTGGGCTTGGGTCTGACACCATCCTTGGTGAGAACATGACCAAGGTATTCAATCTCATTCACAGAAAAGATACATTTGTCTTCTCTCAAAGTAACACCATTGTTTTGGAGAATCTGAAGAACAAGATCCAATGTTTGGTTGTGTTCAAACTCTGTGTTGGTATGCACCAGAATGTCCTGGAAGATTCCAACATTGGGAACATCAATGAACATTTTAGTCATTTCTTTCTGGAACACCGAAGCTGCCGAGGCCAGTCCAAATGGCATGCGACAAAACTGAAATGTACCATCAGGTGTCACAAAAGCTGTGAGATGGATTGCCCATCAAGTACTACTTGATGGTACGCTGAGCGTAAGTCTAGCTTTGAGAACCATTTGGACCGACCTACAGCAGTAATAAGATCGTCGATGCGAGGTAATGGAAAGTTCTCCACCCAGATGGCCTTGTTGAGAGTTCTTAATTCAACACACAAGCGAAGTTCTCCAGACTTTTTTTTGGCCAAAACAATGGGGGATAACTAGAGAGTGGCATCAACACGCTCAATTATGCCATCATTGAGCATCTTGTTAAGCATAGTAGTGAGATCATTTCTTACACTGGGAGGGACGTTCCTTAATTTGTGTTTAACCGGGGGTACACCTTCTTTAATTTTAATAGCGTGAGTAAAATCTTTAATTTTGCCAATCTTGTTTTAAAAAATCTGTCAAAATTTATCTTTCCATTGGCAGGAATCAGAAATGGAATTTACTAAAGAGACAGGATTCTTCTGACCAGGTCTAATAATCATGCCAAATTCAGCCTGGTGCCACCACCCCAGAACGTCAATGCCTTTACGAGCAACATAAACTTTGCCATGGATAGTTCTGTCTTGAAAAGAAATATCAGCCCAAAAGTAGCCAGCAAGATCAATCCTGCTACCCTCAAATGCAGTAGTGATGACATCAGGGGGTAGTAAGACTATGTGAGACCAAGATTGCTTGTATTTCTCAATGGAAATAATAGTAATCCTCGCACCCGAGTCAATGAGTAGCGGAATTTCATGAGACAGAATGGACACTTGGACAAAGGGATCCCCAAATTTCTTTTCTGTGTGAACGTTGTTTATATCCAAATACTCAACCGAGACAACGGATAAAGACAACTCTTCAACTCTATTGTCCAAATCATCAGGAGTCTCGTTGGGAACCGATTCTTGAACACTTCTAATAGGGAAACGTCTGCCCCCTGACACACTTTCCCAAAATGACCAGTTTTTTACATTTGTAGCACACTTGGGCGATGGCAGGACAATTTTTGAAATTAGAAAGGTGGGAAGGAGAGCCATATCTGTAGCACTGGAACTTAGAAGAAGATCGTGCAGGAATCATATTCTTAATGTTCCTATCAGGTGAAACTTTACCCTTTTTAAAGTTGACATCGCTGAGGGGCTGACGCAGGCTAGGAACGGAGCTAGCGGCAGCGACAGTGGACAAGGTATTGATCTCCAACTGTTTAGAATCCAATTCTGAACGTTCAATGCTCTTGGCAATGTCAATGGACTCATCCAAAGAAGGGTTTTTGCAAGAAAGTAATTTCTGTTGAATTTTTTTAGAATAACACCTGCAAACAATTTGGTCTCTTATTAACTGATTTGTAAAGTCATCAAAATCACAGTAGCTGGCTAACACCTTTAAAGCCGTGACATAAGTATCAATATATTCGTTGGGAGCTTGGACACGAGTAAAGAATTTGTGCCTGTGCACAACCACATTAACTTTACCCTCAAAATAGGTACTAATTTGTTTGAGGGCTAGCTGGTATTCATCCATATCGCCACTATCATGGCCAGTGTAAGTAGGTAAATGATCAAAAACATTTTGGCCCTCTACACCCAAATAATAGTAGAGAAGACTACGTTTCCTATCAGGTTTGAACTTCATGCCATCAATTGCGCCCAAATAGGCATTGAAAGATCTGAACCAGAGCCGCCACTTTAATGGAGGCTCGCCAGGATCCTGCAGGAAAAAATTTGGAGGGGTAACAGTTTGCATGGTGGAAAAAAAAGAAGAAACTGCAGTAGGAGACTACGATAGTGGAGAGAAAATGAAGAAAGGAAAAAAAAAAAAGTGAAAATAAATAGAAAAAAGAGACAAGAAATGGAGAGAAAAAGATTGGTATCTTTACTATTCAGTGAAATGACTAATAAGGTTGCAGAGATGAAACAAGGGGAGCAAGAAAGAAAAAATCAAATAGCAAATTGTAGCAATGTTTAACAGTGCAAAACAAATAAGTAGAAAATGCAGTCATTTAAACAAGACGGAAATGCGCAGGAAATAGTGTGTGGATCACTGAGTCCACCGGAGTTTGAAAAGAGGTTGGTGAGCTAGAGTATAATGAAGATGCTCACAGTATGACCAGAATGGTTTCCCACTGTTGGAGTGTGTAGGACGAGGTTGGCGTGCTAGTGCTCAAACAGTGGAGAGAACGACACAGGAAGTGACGCAATGAGTCACTGAGGGCAAGACCGGAGTAAACTCCCACGGTCAGAATACCCAAGCAAAACAAGTACTTGAAGAGCCGGAGCGGTATCCCACAGTTAAAGCAGAGAAGAGCAGGTGGCAGGCAGCACGTAAGGAGGCTTCAGGAGCCGGAGCGGTATCCCATGGCAACGGAGTGAAGGAGCGGAAAGCAATTATCCAGGTAACGCGCTGCAATTGTGAAGTAAGCTGAGGCTCGAGCAGAATCCGAGCACGAGAGCCAAAGCTCGAGGGAGTGCACACGCAGGAGTTTAAAAATAAACTGAGGCGCGTGTGGAGGCACTCGCCAGGCAAGAAATAGTCAAATTAAGCCAGAAATGTAATAAGAGTAAAAGCGCTGGACACAAAACACAAACATGTCAAGGGTATGAAAGCGAGCGGAAAAAAAAAAAAAACAGTTCTGCTCGTGAGGAGAAGTGGCTTGAAAAGTAAAACAAATCCGGCTGTGCTCATGGAGGGGTAGGCGAGCACGGAAATATTCTCAAGGTGGGGTAGATGAACGTGGAAACAAGCAGATGCAGGTCGAGTACACAACAAAAAAACGCCTCTGGGCCCGAAAGACAGAACAAGGAAACAGTACCTTGATGAAGTGAAGACAGGATGGAGAGCGACTTGCCAGGAAATTCAGCTCACTCCAAATGGAGGAAGGCTAGTCAGGGGAGTCAGCTCGCTCCAATTCCCAAGATCGTCGCCAAATGAAAAGATGGGGTCCACAGCATGTAGTCTTGAGCAGAAGCTTTATTGGCAAGTCAAGAAGACAGGTCAGACAGGCCCAGAGGATAAGCACCAACTCAGATAAGGTGTTCTAATCCTCTGTCCTCTCACATTCCTATACAGAATTACACCAGGTAGAAGGTCATGACAATATCATCATTCCATACCATAAAGAACAAGAAGAGGGAACACCGTAACATGCAAAACAGTAATATGCAGGACACCACACAAATGTTGGCCCAGGTAATGTTTCAAACCCCCTATGGGGGAACTCCGCCACACCGGTGATGGAGGCTCGGGGGTTATAAGGATGACGCTGCCCCTGCATAGGCTACATTTGGTGAGCAGGGACAGCAGAAAAGAAGTACTGCGAAACACCCACCCACCCACACCCGAACATCGGCATTGTCGCAGTGCTGGTGGACAGACATGGCAGATAAAGGGGTACATCTGTTGGTAAAGGAGGCACACATGCAAGGCAATGTGCCAGAGGAAGGCCACTTACCTGGGGATGACTTACGGCAGGGTGATTGGGCCAACGGAGGGAGCAAGCGGAGCACGGCACTCGAAGCCCATACCCGCTGGACGGCAGGGCACAAAATGGACAGACAGGGTAGCAAGTTAGGTCTAACAGCAGTAGGAGGCTACCCCCCTTGCAGTCGGAGGAAAACCAACGAGAAACTTCATGATCCCAAAAAAGTGACGTGTATGATTGCCTCAACAACAACATGGTGTCATTAATAAGACAAGGAAATGACAGGACTGGATTGATATAGGACAGAGGTGATTTATGATCTGTCACCAGTGTATGATTTATGACCAGCCACTCGTTTATGATTTATGACCCTGTCTGAATAATGTATGCTGCACAGATTGATTTATGACACTGCAATAAAGATGTATTGCCCTGTCATACTGATTTATGACTACCCACTGTGATTTATGAGAGCATGACGTACACTGGATCATATATGTTATATAAAACTGTGGCCAAGATTTCACACAAGAAAAACAAAGGCACATGTCTGGTGTAACTTTATTCACAGATGTGTATTTTGGATATGCATGTACAGGTTGGAGTGGGCCAAGTACGGGGATATAATAATAATAAAGCAATTTATAGAGTGCATGGCTATTTGTTGTTAACCTGAGCGACTCTCATGCTAGTATGTTCTTGGCGTTATTTGTACCTTGTTTTTATATCTGGCATAGGTCATTATTTTAATGGGCATGGTCCACTGTGGAATGTTTTATTTAATCTCAATGTGTGCTTTTGTGGTTTTATTACATGAAATCGAATAAAGATTATTTGATTGATTGATAGAGTGCATGGCTACTTCAGAACAAAGTGTTACAGCGCTGGGGTACTGACTTCGGAGACAAAAACAGGTTGCCTTTACAACTAAAGGAGATTTTAACCAGATCCGAATAGCAAGGTCTTCAATGTCTTTCTGAAAAGAATTTCGGAGGGGTCTAGCCAGATTCCAGCCGGAAGAGAATTCCAAATTGTTGGGGCAAGATAACTGAAGGCATATCCTCCAGTTCTGACTTTTTTGAATTTGGGGATGAATGCTTGTTTTGCGCAGGTCGATCTAAGGGTGCTTAGTCTAGTTATAGAAACAGCCTGCAGTGTAGCACGACCCTCTAGGGGACGACACACACTATGCATCCTGGTGGTCCCCTAGCATGTGCTAAGCCAATTCCAAGACGCTCTCTATTGACAGTCTCAGCCTGCCCTGGCAGTCACTTCTGGTTGGCACAGGTGATTGCGGCAGCAATGGGGGCAGTGTCAGAGCGTGGGGCACAGACGTGGTTTAAAAGGACAAAAGCATTCTGTCTATTTTCATTGGTCTTTCACTTTTAGGTAACTAACACAGTCCCACTCAACTTAAATAAAAGGTAAAAACAAGAGCAAATAATCGGTGGAAAATTTACTCTTTTACATTGTGAAACCTCAGTTGGCTAATGTAGTCTTTCTGCAGATGTCTGTCTGTGTTTAACCATAGTGCCAATATCGGCAACACTCCCCATCCCCCCTACAGCAATCTCCTAGAGAAATAACCAGACAAGACACCTTCTTTGTGGAGAAAACTGCTGCAGGTTTATTAGCATTACAAATATGCCAACATGGTGGGTTATCTTACGGGCGATCCCAAGGCAGGCAGCCCCTCGCCGCCTGCCACCTGATGAGCCAAATTACACCGTGGCCCTTGCCAATCGGTGTTTACCAAATTTGGGGGAGGGGAAAACCCCTCCGACCGGTGGACCGCCAGTCCACCCCCTTGCTCACACCCCATAGGGGGGCGGAGCCTCACAGGCAACCCCCGGTTGCTCAGGTCCACAACCGCCCGTAGGACTAACGGGGCGCAGTCGCTCCTCCAGGGTCCAACGCGAGGACCTCCCTGGGGATATTTGGCCTTTGCACCCTTGTTGTGCTCCTGCCGAGGGTACCCCTATGTACCTTACAGCCTCTGGATCGCCCTGTAACTCTGCCACAGCTCTGGGTGTGGCCACCGTCACCCCAGGGCCCCCCACCAAGATAGAAACCATTACCTACACCCTGCTGATTCCAAGGCCTCCCCCAGATCAAGCAAGAACAGGTCCATACCCACTCTGGACAGGTGTACCCCATCTTCATCAAAACACCCTGTGGCCTTAGTGTGCAGTAACCCATGTCGGATGAAGCCAAAACCCCCTTTGTTCTGTGAATTTCCGCATAGCGCTGTTAACCTTCCTGCGCGAGGCCTTCACGGCTTCCCCTGAACGTGCACCCTGCCACACCCGCCGGGGGGTTATCTCTGACCACCATATTTCACAGGTCCCCAGCTGGTTGCTCAACCTACACATTGTGGCCGTCATTTCTTGAAGCAGTGCCCTTCTCCCCCGAGACGCCAGATCATTCCCTCCCAGGTGTATGACCAACACATTAGGAGGAGAGATACCCCCCCAGTATCTGCTGCAGCTTCTTCAGCAAGCAGGTCCAGCGCATGCCTGGGTATCCTAGCCAAATAATGTCTGTGGCCGTAAGGCCGTGCCTCCATTTCCTGCGTTCAGCCCACCGTGACACTCGCAAGACGCCCGAATGGCCAATCACTCAAACCTTTGTTCCCGGTAATTAAAGAAATGAAAGTTTGCAACACTTTTTATTGAATCACTGCACATCTACAAGATATAAAATGCACTCATTACACACCACTGCAAGCCACCGGCATCTGGTGCCGCAAAATGTTCTAGAGGTAACCCTAAAGTTTGCCTGTAGCCACTCCCTTTCCCCAGACCACAGCCCCTTTTGTGTGCCTCAAGACCGGATGTATCTCTTGTAACACTGGGACTCCCAGCGCCCCACCTGTTTGATGCGTTCTGCTGACAAGCCTGCCCTAAACGCCGTGGTAGCTGCCCCTATCCGGAATGAGTGGCTGCAGAAACGTTTGCCCTGTACCTTGTTGCCTGACAACGCCAAACATGCTTGCATTATGCTCTGCACTTGGAACTTTGTGAGGGGCGTACTGTCTGCATGCACCAGTAAGTAACCTTCTGACCCTGGGCGCAAGGCCAGGTAGGCAGTGACCAGGCGCACCAGGCAGTACCTGGCAATGTCAAATTGGTGAAGCATGATCACCCTCCCCTCCCCTGCTTGGTCCGTTTTCGAACTTCTTATCAGTATCGTGAGAGCGTCCCCCGACAGACTTGCGTCCTGCCTGTTCAAGGCCACCCCAGATATGTCCTGCTTAGACCTAGCCACCAACTCACCGATTCTGAGGGCCCCAAAGAAGCCAGGCTAAAGGTGGCCGAAAAGAGAGCCGCTTCAAAAGGTGAATGGGTAGCCTTGTGCACCCAGTCCAGCATCCCCTGCAGAGTCTCAAAATCAATCGGTGACCTATTATCTGGAGCCCGCGGCTCGCTCCTGGCCCAGCCTTTCAGCGCCGCCCTGATTAGGAAGGATTTCGTGGGATCGTCCTGACCTCTTAATCTTGCGTGGTGACTAATAGCCGACAGGTGGTCTGCTATCCAAGGGTGGCTTTTCCCCTCGTCCTTGGCCATAGAATGAACTTTTGAACCCTGCTCTCTAGTGACACCCTCCCTTCTTCCCAGGCTCCTGTCACTGTACAAAACTTTGCAACACAAGCCCTATAGCGCTTACTGGTCCTTGGTGCCAGGGACAGTTCGCACAGCCCCCTCAGTCGCCTTTCCACTTCAGAAGGAACCAGAGATGTGGTGGAAAAGGTGTCATCTCCTCTCTCGCTCTCGGCCATGCCTCCCGGAACCGGCGCCACTGAAAACGAGAGAGAGCATCAGCTGCTGTGTTCTGCACCCCTTGGATGTGTCGCGCCCTGCATTCAACATTGTTAACTATGCAAGCTCGCACCAGTTCCCTCAACAGGCACAAGACCAGGGGACAAGTCGCTGACTGTGAATTGATGGCCTGCACCACAGCCATGTTGTCCGACCAGAACACGACCCTTCTCGCTGCTAGTACTGCCGGCCACAGGTGGAACGCTATCACTATGGGGAATAACTCCAGGACTGTGATGTTGGCCGTGATCTTCTTTTTGTTCCAAGATTGGGCCATCTCTGTGCACACCACTCTCTGTCTAGGATCACCCCAAAACCTTCTCTCCCTGCCGCATCTGTAAATAGCGCCAGTTCCGGGCTCCCAGCCCGTGGCGCCCTCCAGATAACCGAGCCGTTGAAGCTTTCCCAAAAACTAGCCCACATGCTCAGGTCTTCTTTCATTCCCTTGCTTAACCTCACCATGTGGTGCTTCTTCTTCACCTTCGCCGTTGCCCTGGCTAGCCTACGCGCAAACACCCTCCCAGCTGGTATTATTCTGGCTGCGAAATTGAGCTTTCCAAGAAGGCTTTGGATGCAACCAAGGGATGCTTTGTCCTGACTTAATGATGTCTGGATCTGCTGTGCCAGATCCTGGACCTTGTCTGCTGGCAGCCTGGACTCTCCTGCTATGGTATCGAGTTCAATCCCCAGAAAAGTTAAGACCTGCGCCGGACCCTCCGTCTTCCCTGGCGCGAGTGGGACCCCCAGATGACAAGCCAACTTTTCAAAGTTCTCCAGGGCCTCTCTGCAATTCTGCGTGTCCTCGCCCCCTATGAAAAGGAAGTCGTCCAGGTAGTGAGTCACGCCTACCACCCCGTAGCTTACTTGCAGAGCCCATTGCAGGAAAGTGCTGAAAGCCTCAAAGTAGGCACAGGAAACCGCGCAACCCATGGGCATGCATCTGTCGTAAAAGTACCTGTCCTCAAGCCTGAAACCCAGCAGGTGTTGGCTGCTCGGGTGAACTGGTAGCAATCGAAAAGCAGATTCAATATCTGCTTTCGCTAACCAGGCCCCCTTGCCCGCCCTCCTGACTAAGTCCAATGCTACGTCCAGAGTACAATACGTTACATAACAGGATCCCTCCTCCAGCCCATGGTTGACCGAGTTTCCCTCAGGGTAGGACAGGTGATGGATTAGTCTGAACGACCCTGGCTCCTTCTTAGGGGGTGAGCGTGATTGAGTCCCTCCCCCTGTAGTAACAATCAATTGTATATCCTGAGCTGATCTGTGGATGAGTGGTCCATGGTATACGAAATACAACACGGCATACATAGTTCCAGAGACCTGAGGAGGCCGCAACGTGCCTGGGAGCCAGCGACCCAGGGCCTGTTCCCGCGCCGCCGGACCTGAATCACCCCCCAGGAACCTACGTACCCCACACGGGACAGGCCCTAACCCCGTTTGGTGTCCGCTCCCCGCCTGAGCAGCATTCAGCTGAGGGTGTGCCCCGCGGCCTCGCCCGACGCCACCAGCGACCCTGGAGAGAAGCAACTCCCCACGTGCCGCAACGGTCCTGGGGTGGGCGCAAGGCGGAAGCCCGACAGAGTTGCGTGACCCCCTTCTTCTCACAATCGCAACCGGGCTTATCCCATCCCTGTTGCTTAGCTTGCCGTGTAGGCCAGACCGCACGGACAGGGCCCAGTAGGCCCCGACTGCCCCCCCCTGCACGGGGGGTAAAGGCCACACTACCCCCCCGTACGAGCGGGGGAGCGCGAGGTTGCTGATCGACAGCTGGCGCCACCCAATCCCCACCCCCTTAATCAGCTCGGGCAGTGGGGGGGACCGGGGGAGCCCCGTGTACAACCCGAGGGAGCTGACCAGACCCGCCCCCCCCTTCAGGCGGCTCGCCGGCATGCCCGGGCCGCCCTGCCCTGTGTGCAATCCCGCTGGGGAGACCGGGCGAGGGGGGGGTGGGGATCCGACAAATGCACTCACCGTGCAACAAATGCTGGCAGCTCCCAAGGGGCACGTCCAAACGGCGTCAGGGTAATGGGCCAAGAGGGCGCACAGTGGGCGGGAGAGGTATATGTACCCCCACCCACGCTCACTCCCCCCGGACGTGACGCGGGCGCACAGACCCCTGAGGGGGGTCCCCGACACTGGGAGGCTGCCTCCTGTGCCTTCATGTGGCACTAAGGAGGCCGCCCTCTTAGAAGGGTCTCCTTCGCAGCCCCCGGGCAGCCTGCAGAGAGAACAGAATTGCATCTTGGTTAGCGCAGTAGAGAATAGTGATTTGTCTTATTTATAGGGCTACGAGGTCCCATTCGGAGACTGAGAAAGCACTTTATTTACACAAGTCATTTATTGTAATTCATACACTAAAAGATAAGTGTCACTCAAATTGTCACACATTTGGCTGTAGAATGTCACTCCTTAGTATACTGAAACCATGGAAATGTCACACATAAGTAAAAAACTTGGCAGCTATGGATGCTGGCGGACCGGTTGGGCACAGCAGCTCACTCTCAGTCGGATCGCCGACTGCTCTTCATGCACATTATGGTGTACAAGGGATCTGCTGCTGGGTTCTGGTGGTCCCTGCATGGGGGGCACCACTGTCCTAGTTGCCAGAGTGGCATTCGGCGAGGTGAGGTCGCAGCACTAGGGCACGCACTTGATGACCGTGACACACACATTGTTTAAATGGGTATCGCTGATTGACCATGAGCTATCACTCAGCTTTTATTTATACCTTCGGGCCGTGCCCAGCCCTCAGGGTGAATGTGTGTTACAATGTAGGGTACAGGCTGGGTGCCACTCTAAACAGGACACTACAAAAAGGTTTATTGGTGTGTCACTTCCACAAACACAGGGTGTAAACTTCAGTAAGAGTGCCGGCTAAAAGTTTCCCCCTGTGTACCCCATTCCCCACCTCCATTTGCGTATACGCTGACCCACCTGGGGAAATCATGCTGGGACCCAGGCATCCCTCCGGTCCTAGGGGCAGGCGGGAGGTGCTGTGGCTGAGGTCGAAACCTTCCTTCGTTGGTATAATCTCTGTCATCGTGCAATATCCACTTGTTCTGCCTCTTGAACCAGCAGTCCTCCTCTCAGTTCCTTGCTTTATCTGTCCTTCGATACTCCACAGCCCACAGCTCTGGGTTCCAGCTCTCAGAACTCCTCCTCTGCCCCCTCATTTTATGGGCTTAAGAAATGGAAGTCTTTTCTTTGTATGTTTCTTTTCTTGAGTTGTTCGTCCTTTCATCCTTTTAACCTCTTTGTTTTCTTTTCCAGATTGCTGCAGGAGAAGATGAAAGGATGGGCCACGTGAACTATCAGGAAAGTCTTCGCTCTCATCTTCTGTCCTGTCACCAAATCCTAAAAACATGTGAACTTCTTTATTATTCGATGGTGTAGGCCATTTCCTCACTGCTTGAATCTTGATATCTTACACTTCAAATCCTTTTTCAGAGATCTTAAAGCCCAAAAATTAGACAGTGGATTGTTCAAAACTGCATTTTTCTAGTTTCAAATATAAGGAATTCTCCTTTAATCGGTGCAGCCACATGCTGTCGATGTTCTTTAAGCGTATTAGAAAAAAATAAGAATATTATCTATGTACATATATGACTATATAGATGTCCAGTATATGTCCAGAATATCACAAAAGATGTCTGTAGCATCTTCCCCAGCCCAGAACCATGTAGATGAATTACGCCACATGGGAGGTGTGGTCAAGCATTACTTTATTCTTCAGCACACACTCACACGATGCGCATTACATCATACTTTTGGTTAACCACACCTTAACACCTCCCTGCATATTACATATTTCCTGTTCAGAGGGTCCTAGTGTGCATAATATCAATATGCTACATCTTCCCCTTTGTTAAATAAAAAGTGGCAGACGTCACAAAAATCACATTTCTTCAATTAGTGGGTGAGGCGCTTGCACTTGTCTGCTGGCTCGAGTGATCCAAGGTTATCCAGGTCCACCCTGACCAGGCAATGGTGACATAGGCTCAGGTGTTGACATGGACGTGCTGGCGGGGTCACCCCACGCGTGGTTTCATTACTCGACAAGTGTTGCGGTAGGTGTTTAAAATGTGATGTGTCCCGAGTGATGGATTGCCCAGGACGATGTGCTGTCACCATATGTCCCTTGCATGCCATGACCTGTAAAGGATTAGCAGCAAAAGGAGTGTCCGTTTTCCATTTCCGTCTCTGTTTAACCAGTACCTAGTCTCCTTTGTCAAAGAGTGTCTCCTGGGCATGGCAAAGCTGATCTGCATATGTTTTCATTTTCCTTTTCCAAGGCGCGTCGGTGTCTTGAACCTTGTCAGTATTCACCGATCTATCCGTGGTCCATTGATGTAGTTTCTTTCTGATGGCTCTCCCAAATAGCAAAGTGCTCTCACCAGTTGTGGAGTGAGGAGTTGATCGATAGTCCCAGAGGTCCTGGCACATGGCTCGGTTCAGATCGATTCCCTCCATGGATGCTGGTTGAATGACCCTCTTGAGGGTGCCCATGAATCGTTCAACTACACTGTTGGCTTGGGGCCAAAGGTGTGTACTCTTTTGGTGTTTGACGGTGAGTCAGAGAAGAAATCTTTGAACTCCTTACTGTTACATTATCAGAGTTGAGGATTTCGGGGATACCCCATGTTGCAAAGATGTCATCAAGCCGTTCTATGACTTTGTCATGGGTTGTCTAAGATAGGTCTTCCACCAGAGGAAAACGTGAATATTCATCTATGACTACCATGAAATGGTGTCCCAAAAAAGGCCCAAAAAAGCATGGGCAGGCAGGTCAGACATTGTCACTGGGTGCAGCATCCCCTTAGGGGACAAACAATTGCAAATATGGCACGTCTTCCGCTCCTTCTCGACTCGCTCATCTAGCCGAGGGAACCACACTTGATCTCTTGAGGCTCTTTTTGTGGCTACGATACCATGGTGTCCTTTATGGGCCAGCTCGATGACCCGCTGTCTTAGGCTTCCATGTATGATGATTCTCAAGCCTCGCAGTATTACACACCTTCTTGGGTGACACCTAGCTCATCCTGTAAATTTTTGAACTTTTGGAATTCAACATCATCGGCAAGGGGCCAGGTACTTCTCTTCCATGATTGCATGGTAATAAGTTCTTTGATTATGGCCATGTCTTTATCTGCATTGGTGGCAGCAATGATTTGTTCCACCAACAGAGCTGCTGGTGTGCTGGATCTCACAATAAAGTTAAGATATGCTTTAGCTGTCTTGGATGTTGAACTGTGACGATGTAGCAGCACTCATGAAAAGTAATCTGCTGGGTTTTGATCCTTCCCAGGTTTAGGCACAATCTCATAGTCATACTCTTGCAGGTTTAGCCCCCACTAATCCATGCGAGGGGGCATCTTAGCCTTCGGGTTTCTAAAAATTGTAAGCATCGCCTGGTGATCTGTGATGACAGTGAACCGTTTTCCGTAGAGGAATACATTAAATGTTCGCAGGACCACACCACAGCCAGGCTCTCCTTCTCCGGGTGAGAGGATAGGTACGTTCTGTTTCAGACAGGCTTTGACTGGCATAGGCCACAATGTATCTCTGAGCATTTGGATGGCCATTGTGTTGAGCAAGCATTGCCCCATGCTTTACCAGGCTCGCATCAACTGTTACTTCGGGATGTAACTTGGGGTCGAAGAAGGTAATTACAGTTGCAGTCTCAATTGCCTGTTTAATGTCTTTGAAACTCTGGTCGCATTCCGGAGACCACTGAAATGGTACATTTTGCTTTGTCAAGTCTCTCAATGGGGCACTCACTGTAGCAAAGTTGCGAATGTATCTTGAGCAATAACTGGCCATGCCTAGAAGGAAGTACAGCTGGGCGGGGGGGGCAAGTGGATGATTGTGCTTGCCCCTTGTCTGGCTCTGGAGTAATTCCCCCATCAGAGAATATGTTCCCAAAAAACTTGAGTTTGGTTTTGTGAAACTCACACTTTGCGGCGTTCAGAGTTGCATCAGCAAGTAACTGGCATACTTGAGTAAGGGCTTTGCTGTGTTCTTTCTGTGTTTTCCCAAAAACCTGCATGTCATCATTGTAATTGAAAGCATGTGTGACAGCTTGGATAACTCGGCGAATAACATCCTTAAATATCTCAGCAGCTGAAGATACTCCAAAACTCAGTCTCTGATATCTGAACAAATCAACATGTGTCGAAAAGGTAGTAATGTACCTGCAATTCTCCTCCAACTCGAGTTGATGGTATCCTTTATTCAAGTCAAGACGGGAAAACACTTTGGCTCTGTTCAATTGCATGATCATGTCCCCACAGCTCTTGGGTCCACAACACTGGCCTGAGTCCCTGGGGGCTCTTCCAACACAGTCTCCTAAAGTAAAAAGCTTGGGGTTCTGGCTGAATGAAAACCTTTCTATGGGACCCCAAGTGGCCAAAGTGGCCTCCACCTATTTCGCCGTGATGAAGTGGGTGAGGAAGATTATTTGGATCATTCCCAACTCAGCACAAAGAACAACGATTCCGGCCTTGATACTCTCACGAGTAGACTTTGGTAACATTTTCTATTTGGGAATTGACAAGGCCTCTATTCTTTGTCTACATGTTGTACAGAATTCAGCGGCGAGACTCCTATATCGGCTTCTGATTTGCCCCAGTTTTGCCTCTCCTTCGCGATTTGCACTGGCTTCCAATTAAAAAGAGAGTTCAATTCAAAACCCTATGTTTTATTTTCAAAGATAGGGCTGGACTTGGGCCTTGCTATATTCAGGATCTGGTGACTCCCCATCAGTCCAGGCGGACATTGAGATCTGGGAATCAGGCTTTATGCTGTGTACCAAGAATATGCCTGGTGCTTACAGGATGTTCCTCCTTCGCATGCTTGGACCCAAAACTTTGGAATGCACTCCCATAATTTTTAAGACATTGCACGTCGTTGTTGCTATTTCGTAAGAGCCTGAAGACCTGGTTATTTTAATCTTCCAGTTAGACATTTTACCTATGCTTAGCACCGGGAAACCCGCTGCGTAGCCATGCACTCCATAAGTGGAAATAATAACAATGTCTGCTATGTATGGACCAGGGTGTCTCTCCCTCTCAATGGCTTTGTGTGCCTAGTACATATCAACGCAAATGCACTCCTCTCCTCTACTGTCCTTTTTGGTACTTCTCCTATGGGTGAAACCTATGGCATGGGGCCTGTGGAGCGTTCAATGATGTCATGTTTTAAAAGTGCTTTTAACTCTTCTCTACAACTTCTTGTAGATGAAAAGCAACTCCACTGTGCCGCTGAGCAAAAGGTGAATATCTTCATTGATATGAAGCTGTACTTTCATTTTCTTGAGTTTTCCCAGGCCATGGAACAACGACGGGAATCAGCCCATGATCTCAGACTGAGTACAGAGGTTGTAATTGAGAGGTATTAACCCTATGCCAGCAGTGGTGGCAAAACTGAGCAAACAGGCACTCAACGAGGTCCCTTGTTGAACATGAATGGTGGTATGCACCAATGTCTTTTTGCGTAGCATTGCTGCTGTGAACAACCCTTGGCTTTTCAATGGCTCAGAAGCAGCCCAGGTATATACCTTCATGCCTGACGGAGTGAGGCAAGGCACAGGTGTTAACATTTTCCACTGGCATGATATTAATCGACACACCACTGTCTATAATGAAAGTTATTGGGTGATCATTCACTTTCAATGTGATTTTGGGACAGTGTCCAAATGAAGTTCGTTGCTTTGTTTGGTGAGCTTTCTTTGAACTGTAATCTTCTTTACAGGCAGCTAACCCCACATGTGCACGCCGCCCTTTGGTAGATATCATCAGCGCACTTCTTCGCTGGTACTCGATAGTGACATGGAAGAACCTTTGTATGATGAGGTTGATGATGATTGATTTTGCCTCGTTTCTACTTGCGTATAAGATGTTGCTTTTTGGTTTTAGGGGCATGGTGAGAATCTTTCTAAACGAATCTGAAAGGCAGCCATCAATGACTCTGAGGCACATGGCTTCTTCGTCAGTGAAGTCATAGAACTTGCAATATTTAATGAGTGCATCAAGTCTTTCAATAAACTCATCCTTTGTTTCACCAACCTGTTGTCCTGCTTGGTTGAAGATATACCTTTCATAGTCTGTATTCGACATTGGATTGAACTTGGCCTCCAACGCTTCTTTTACCTTTTAGTATGATTGTGCATCAGTCTGTGAAACTTTCTTTAGCACTTCTTTCACCCCATCACCTGCAAGGTTTTTCAAGTATTTGATGATCTTCTTCTCATATTCTTCTTCTAGCGCATCTACGAAGTCATCGAATATTTCTATCCATGCAGCCCACCTGGCACCAATGTTCTGCTTCTTAGGAGTGTCAAAAGGTGGTGGTGGCTTCAGGAACATAGTTGCAGTGTATTTCACGCTCCCTTTTGAAGCCACTGTGTTGGCGCGTGCCGTTCAGGCGATCGTGATGTAGGCTGGCTCCGACAACTCCTGTAAACAGAAGTTGCCTTCAAAGCATGTGTCGCAGTATGCTTCAATTGTCAGTGACAGTAAGTTCTCTGTTTCTCGTACCTTGCTGACATGATTGTTATTTCTTGCTTCGTCTGATTAGTTGCTCTGTATTTGGGGCGCAGCGTCTGTCGACCACCAAGTCAGTGGATTTGGTGGTCATTTCGAATATGCTCTTCTGTAGGACCTTCGATTTTTTTTCTGCTGCAGTGTATGGGCTAGAGCAGGGCTTTGCCTCCACAGAGCAGTCTTGTCTTCTCGGTCATGTATCCCATCCTCGTTGCCAGCTGTAGTATCTTCAACAGCCCTGGAGCATGCAGATGAATTACCCCACACAGGAGCTGCGGTCCCACATTACTTTATTCTTCAACAGACTCTCAAACACTGTGCATTACATCATACTTTCTGTTAACCACACCTTAACACCTCCCCACATATTGCGTATTTACTGTTCAGAGTCCACCCGGAACAACGAGGATCCTATTGTGCATATTATCAATATGCTACATCATCACTAACAAAATGCTGGAATGTAGCGGTACCAAAGGGGATGATGGACGGAGCGCTTGAGCAAATCAAACACTCACCCCCAGTCAACTGATCTGGGTTTAATCCATCATCATTCTTTAGCTCACTCCACCACCCCAGTTCAGACATGGCCATATGCAAATCAGTCTGACCCTGTGCCTCATGGGAACAGTCCAGCCCGAACTGCCAAGCCATGTCTTCCCTGGACTCGGAAACAAGCATCCTGGGACCGGTTTCTGGCTATTCAGCCGTCATCAGCCAGGCTAGCTTGAATCCAGTGGCAAAGTGAGCAAGGGACCCACGTCTGGGCATACCCTGCCAACTTAGGGCGAACAAAGCGATACCAAAGGGGATGATGGACGGAGCGCTTGAGCAAATCAAACACTCACCCCCAGTCAACTGATCTGGGTTTAATCCATCATCATTCTTTAGCTCACTCCACCACCCCAGTTCAGACATGGCCATATGCAAATCAGTCTGACCCTGTGCCTCATGGGAACAGTCCAGCCCGAACTGCCAAGCCATGTCTTCAATGGACCGGAAACAAGCATCCTGGGACCGGTTTCTGGCTATTCAGCCGTCATCAGCCAAGCTAGCTTGAATCCAGTGGCAAAGTGAGCAAGGGACCCACGTCTGGGCATACCCTGCCAACTTAGGGCGAACAAAGCGATACCAAAGGGGATGATGGACGGAGCGCTTGAGCAAATCAAACACTCACCCCCAGTCAACTGATCTGGGTTTAATCCATCATCATTCTTTAGCTTTCTCCACCACCCCAGTTCAGACATGGCCATATGCAAATCAGTCTGACCCTGTGCCTCATGGGAACAGTCCTGCCCGAACTGCCAAGCCATGTCTTCCCTGGACCGGAAACAAGCATCCTGGGACCAGTTTCTGGCTATTCAGCCGTCATCAGCCAGGCTAGCTTGAATCCAGTGGCAAAGTGAGCAAGGGACCCACCTCTGGGCATACCCTGCCAACTTAGGGCGAACAAAGCGATACCAAAGGGGATGATGGACGGAGCGCTTGAGCAAATCAAACACTCACCCCCAGTCAACTGATCTGGGTTTAATCCATCATCATTCTTTAGCTCACTCCACCACCCCAGTTCAGACATGGCCATATGCAAATCAGTCTGACCCTGTGCCTCATGGGAACAGTCCAGCCCGAACTGCCAAGCCATGTCTTCCCTGGACCGGAAACAAGCATCCTGGGACCAGTTTCTGGCTATTCAGCCGTCATCAGCCAGGCTAGCTTGAATCCAGTGGCAAAGTGAGCAAGGGACCCACGTCTGGGCATACCCTGCCAACTTAGGGCGAACAAAGCGATACCAAAGGGGATGATGGGGACCTTTGGTCACTTTGAATATCTAGTGATGTCTTTTTGTGATGCTACCGCTACATTCCGATACCAAAGGGGATGATGGGGGCCCCCCATCATCCCCTTTGGTATCGCTTTGTTCGCCCTAAGTTGGCAGGGTATGCCCAGACGTGGGTCCCTTGCTCACTTTGCCACTGGATTCAAGCTAGCCTGGCTGATGACGGCTGAATAGCCAGAAACCGGTCCCAGGATGCTTGTTTCCGGTCCAGGGAAGACATGGCTTGGCAGTTCGGGCTGGACTGTTCCCATGAGGCACAGGGTCAGACTGATTTGCATATGGCCATGTCTGAACTGGGGTGGTGGAGTGAGCTAAAGAATGATGATGGATTAAACCCAGATCAGTTGACTGGGGGTGAGTGTTTGATTAGCTCAAAAGCTCCGTCCATCATCCCCTTTGGTATCGGAATGTAGCGGTAGCATCACAAAAGACATCACTAGATATTCAAAGTGACCAAAGGTTGTATTAAATACAGTTTACCACTTGTCTCCTTCTCTTATACGGACTAGATTACATGCTTCTCTTAAATCCAACTTGGAGAGGATATGGCGATTTGTTTTGGTGGGGATCTAACAAAACTTAAACTAACAGCAATGGATATCAGTTCCTGATAGTGATGTTATCTAACTTTCTATAATCAATACAAGGACACAGACTCATTGTCAGCCTTTGGTTTGAAAATAAATTGGTGCCCCTGCTTAGATATTGAGCAGTGTATAAACCCCTTATTTAAGGTTTCATCCAAATACTTCTTGAACACTCCATCCTCTTTCATTGTCATCTATAGATCTTCCCAAAAAGCTGCAGGGATCAAATCAATTGGGCAATCATATTCATGGTGTAGGGGAAGTACTGCTTCTACTTTTTTAATAAATACTTAATCATACTGATTGTATTGTTCTGGAATCTTATCCTCCTCAGTTCCCACCTATAAAGAATAGCAAACCAATGTCGGCCTAAGGTTTCTTTTGTTCTTGGAACAGACAAGTGTGTTGAAAAAATCCTGCTGTAAATTGGATTCATTCTTGTAGCCAATCCATTCTACGGTTACGTACCCGTAAAGGAGTAACTAACAGTATAATAAAGTTGGTGAATCAAGAAGGTCAAATAGGCCTCAACATGCCCATCTCTTGTAGCGACCACTATCTGAACAGTCTGTCAACATATATCTCCTGAAGTTAGTGGCTTACCATTAGTACCCAGAATCTTCTCCGCGGTCTCTTTCTGCTGGATCTCCAACCTCATCTAGGATGGGAAAGAATTGTCCATAAAGTTTTCACTGGTGCAATAATCAATTAAAGTCAATACAAGTTCCTTCACAGTGGCTAATGACTTCAAGAAATGGGTCATCTTATGGCCAGTACTGAAATCACTAGACTTACCTAACCCTAGATTGCCCTTCAAGGCTGGGCCGTCTTGTTTTCTAGTAACACAGGACAACTGCAAACATAATGCCTCTTATGTCTACAGTCAGTGAAGGCATAAACTGCCTCAGCTCTTCTACTACAAATATGAGCATCTGCTTGGAGTGTTACGTCTATGAGGGCATTGGCAGTGGAGGGTCTATTTACCACTGTAGTTAATGCATCCCTAATCTATTGGCACAGTCATTGTCAAATCGCTGCATCTGCTTCTTCATTTGTCCAAGCAGCCTCAGCATTTAACTTCTGGAATTTTGTAATATAACCAATGAGATCAACGGAACATTGTCTTAATGTCAAACGCCCTGTGTGTGTTGTCAAAATTGCCACAAAAACTCATTACACAGGTTCAAAAGTGGATTGTTAGTATTAACAAGGGAAGTGGCCCGAATGTTTCCCTTGACAAAAATGAAAGAATGAAGACAATTTTAGTTTGATGTGGTGGAAATAACCTGGACGGGCCGTAAGATGTAGTCAACACTGGACTAAAAAGGACATGAAATGGGAGGACTCACCTGCAAATCTTTCTGGTACTGCTAAAGGGAAGGTCGGACTTCCCACAAACGTTATTTTTCTTTTGGGTTTCACTATAATGCCACCCCTTGCCCCTAAAGTTCTCCAGTGCTACTCCTTTGGGCCCCTCAGCTAATGAATTCATTTCATCTAGACAGCAAGATGGCTCTCTCTTGCCTGGCTTACCCTAATTCTTTCTGGATCTTGGTTATGGCCTGTGCCATAGCCTGGAGGGAAAACTATGTCTGAGTCCATAAAAAAGGCCCCAGCAATCTGTAATGATAGCAAAAAGAAAATACATAATGGAACTCTGGAATAAGTCCCAACCTCCCTTACAATACCCTTGGTAGTGACTACAATGCTCCAAAAGGGTATTCATGTGGGAGAAATGGAGACAGGGTACAAACAGGGTGCCTAGCTTACCAGTATGGAATGATGAAGAGATAACAGTGTGGTCCTAGTGTCCACCAAATATGACTCCTTGAACCGGAACAGAAATGGCCATAAAGGAGCCCAAAAGGCAAAGGATTGGCACAGGAGGAGAGGAAATCCTAGGCAGGCTGAAGCCCAAATGACAGAGGAACCTAACAGAGTCCACAAGGAGGAAAACAAATAAAGTGTGGCAAGCGAACAAATGCGAACTTGGATGCTGGCAAGCCCGCATCAGCTAAGGTTGCTAGGCAACTCTGCTGTGTTCACGCTCTCCAGAAACACCTGGAAGTCCTGCCCACTCACTGACTTTGCTGTGGCCTACACAACTCCAAAGTCAGCCCCAGCTGCCACGAGCCAGCAGGTCTCCAATGCCAGCGTGAGCGCAGGGAAACTCTTCGTCCTTTTCAGTAAATCCTGACACATTACTGCCATGAGGGTGAAATTAGATGCTGCAGATGTGATTTGTATGTTTGTGTAGAATCTGGTAGAAATTAGACATTTATGAGCTACATTACAGCCATCAGGGATTTGTTCAGCCCAGCTAACTGTTTGATAAGGGATTAATTGGTGAGAGGCACTAATAAACCCCTTATTCAAAAAGTTACTCATGAAGAATCCCGAATTGTTCGGAACACTAAGTCACAAATAGATTTATTGATTTAGCCCTGATCCTCAACAGGATACAGATAACTCTGAAATGGAAATCACCATTGCCATGCAATTTGAAAATTGGCATAGGATCTCTGTGGGCAGAATATTAAAAGCCTGGTCTTGATTAGGGAAGCTTCAAGTGAGAGAGGGAAAACAAAGTTTGCTCTAGAATGGGAGTCCCTTGTGGAGGTGATCTGGCCGAATGATGTGCCTTTGGTGGAGAGCATGCCACCATGGTATGCCTTGGTAGCCCTACCAACTTAGACAATGGGAGGGATGAGCATATACCTTTTACTATGTACATTATATAACCTCAAGAGACCCAGAGCCTCGTGGTGCTCCGTTGCCCTGCGTGTTCCCCGGCACCAGACTTACTGCTCAACATAACCTTTACCGGTACTCTATGAAACGACACTTTGCCCCACATGTGATTGTTGATTCGGCTTGAATTAGTGTTGAATGCTTGTAATGATATGATTACATAGCTAGGAATCTGTTCATGGGACGAAAGGGACTCTGAATCAGGGCACAGCAGTGTAAACTAGATATGGCTTGGCGGATCAGCCAAAGCAGATATGGGATATAACTTATGCAGTTATTATTATACCAAGATGTTAGGTTGACACTTTATCCCAAATGCCTGTCTGTAACTTGTAACTGCCTGATGATGCAACAATGCACTGATCTCCAATCAATTGTCTTTGCTAAACATATTAACTGAAAAGCAAAGAAAACTTTAATTAAAATTGTGTTTACAAGGAAATTAAGAATCTCAATTTGGAGGAAACAATTGGGATTGCAGAGACAAAAGAACAAGCTGCTGTGTGTGTGAAAAAAATCAGAAGCTGTAGTCTAGCTCTAGTGAGTGAGGTCAATGTGGTTAGGACACAAGTGTGTCATTAAGAAGCACCAACCTAAAATCAAATGCAAAACCAAACACAGATGTGTGCCCCGGGAAATTATTTCACTACCTTGATGTGATGTGAAAACTAGTAATTCTGTGTTTTGCAAGTGTGACATGAAAGGGTGTGTGCAGTAGTAAACAGTAATGTTTAAGCTGCAGGCCATAGATAAGTTTATGGAAGAAACAAAGGAATTAGTGTAGAGAAGGAGTGAGAATCTGAGACAGGGATGCCTAAATATGAAGTGATGCTGGCTGGATAGACCGTAAATGTTACTGATTTAGACTTATTTGGTAAATCGTTGTACGAAGAGTTTTTGAGTCGGAAGCAAGACAGCTGGAGGAGACAGATGTCGTAAGTCGATAATAGAGGAAATATTCTGATGGAGTTTAAGTTTCAGTGCACTGTAGAGAAATTAATATAACCAGATGGGGTAGCACTTGTTGGGTGGGAGGTCTCAAAAAGAATCAGGATTAAAATTGGCTGACTTGATTTTAATGTTTGCATTAAATGCATGTGAGAAGCTGGCTTGATATATGGTGCACACTTAAGTAAGTGGGCACCCTGCAACAATCCAGACGACCCTTATGGTGATTTTAGTGGTCTTAGACAACCTTAGAAAGCTCTCTAAGTGGTAGCTGTGGAGAGCAGCCTTCTGGCTTAGTCCAGAAGGAGTGTAAAGCAGCTTGTTTTACCAGAGCATAATCTTATTGGTATAGATTAAGTGAATAAGAACCACACAGGGTATTTATAAAAATATGAATTTATTATATGATACTCACTAACACATACAGATATCTCCTAGCCGGAGATATACACAATGCACACAATACTTTTCCAAAGAAACAAGTAAGTAGCACAAATATACAGTGGTCGCCAGGGGGAGACCAAACCATATACTAAAAAAGTGGTATGCGAACCACGACTCAAGTCGAGACTATACCCAGAGGATGTAGAAGTGCCGGGGATCCAAGGAACCACCTGAGGTAAATAACCAGAAACCCCACGGAGGCCGTGTGCAGAGTGGGAACACGACAGCGTGCTCAATACAAGTCAAAGGGTAAGTCGCAGTTGCAATTTTAAAGAAGAAGGACCCCTCCCAGTGGACCCTGAAGAAACCCAGTGGAAGACAGAAGGTTGGAGAGCCACCCCACCTGTGGATACCCTAGGAACCAGGATACCTATACCTGGGAAGCCGGGTGCATAGGTGTGAATTGGCGTCGGAAACCGCCGTCGAACTCAATGGAGGATATCAGGAAGATGCCACTGCTGGAGAAGGTGGAAGTGTCCGGGAGAACCCGAAGGTGGATTCAAGATGAGATGTACCTGCAAGCAGAGGGGACAGAGTCTATGCCACTTGGAAGTGACCAGGAGGCCCGGAAGACGAAATGCCCACCGAAGTCGAGTGTTGCAGGAGAGCTGACGACGGCCTTGGAGCGGCAGCTGTGCGGACCAGGCGACGCTGTGAAAGACCAGGAGCCATTCACGAGCTGTCCCGCGTCGGATGTCGAGAGTTGAGGCGTCGGTGAGAAAGCCTTATAATAATTTTTTTCAACAAGGCTGAAACATGTTGACCAACAGGATAATAAAGACCAATTACCAGTCCCTATAGATTATCCACATCTTTGTTTTTAGCATACCCTGGGTCGCTGGGAATAAATAATCAATCAGTAAGAATCCCCAGAGGTATTTTTAACTCTCACCACTTCACCACACACACCAAAAATCCCGTTCCGCTGTAATCAGGCGTTGAAGCACAGCTGGGTAGCATTCGTCTACTCAGCTGGGAACCCGATGATGAAGCATGCCACCAAGGTTGGTGGGTGAGGGTTCTTCTAATAAACCCTAGTGGTGCCTGGCACTACAAGCATTACAGAGCCATCAGTTCTGGGTCCGTCTAAGTTGTTTTTGATATATATACCCAGGGACAGGGACGGTCCCACTCAACAGTCCTTGCTCTCTTTTTGGTTTTTTCTGATACTAGGCAGCATGCAGCTGCGAGAGCCCACCATTTTTTCTGATATAAAATTCTGTTGCCATTCTGAGTAAACCATGGCAGAGAACCCGGGCCTTACATTTACTGAGAAAGACGTTAACACAATCCTTTCAGCACAATCTCTAATGGCAGATCTCAACATTGCAAAAACAATAGCCCAGAGTGCAGACTGGGTGAACCTGACTGAAAAGAAAAGAAACCACATAAGAACTATCTTACATGGAGTCATCTTGACTGAAGATCTTAGGAGCAATACGGCGCCAAATGCAGTACCAGAACTCTTTTCCTCAAATGCCTCCACACATTATGTATGGTTGGAACCCACCATTCATCCCACCCCAGGCACCGTTCATGAATCCAAATCAGAGGTTCCCTTTTTTAGGGAATGGACGAAGAGGCCGGGGGAGACAAAGAAGACAACCCCAAGTACACTGGGAGGAAGACCAGAACCCAGGAGCACACACGAGAAGCAAGACCAAGGAACAGCAGGCGGGTCCCAGCTCCAACCGAACCTAGTGACCAATTTCTCCTCTCATGTCCTAACCCAGACGGAAAAAGATCTCCTAAACAAGGGCTTGGGATTTTTCCCGACTGCGCTCCTAGACTAATTCCGTTTACACTGCGAAATGGCGGAGTTTTTTCCGAAAACTGAAACTCAAGGCTTTCTTTCAAAATCAACCAACGACAATTGACACAGATGAACATGGCGATACAGGACTCAAACTCAAATCAAGTTTCATACCACCCCCAAGTGCCATACCAGTAGAAGTCACGGCCTTTGAGCAAGCAGTATTTAACGACATAGAGGCTTTACAGGATGAAACAACATTAAAAAATACCAGCACGAAAGAATTTGAGGCCCTCACCACCTTGAAAACCAACGATGAGGTCGTGATAAAACCAGCCGATAAAGGCGGAGGCATAGTCCTCCAGGACAGAACAGCCTACAAAGAAGAATGTCGAGGTCTCTTGAGCGACAGAAGAAACTATCAACCATTACAAGAAGACCCAACTGCCACTTTAAAAGCAAGAATCCAGGAGGTAGTGGAGGAGGCCGAAAATATGGGCCATATAAGTAGACAAGAAGCTCTATTCCTCATTACAACCACAGGAAAGATACCGTATTTTTACACAATTCCCAAAATTCATAAAAATAAAGTCCCACCACCAGGCCGCCCCATAGTATCGGGCATTGGCTCACTGCTTGAACCGCTGTCCAGGTTTTGTGATTTCTTTCTCCAGCCTATTGTGCAAGCTACTACCACATACCTTAAGGACACCAAGGACCTATTGGGACACATCCAAACACTCACCTTTAACCCCAACACATCTTTCTTAGTGAGTCTAGATATAGAAAGTCTATACACGAGCCTACCCCAAGACGAAACACTGAAGGTACTAGAATCATCATTGAACTCCATCAGTTGGGATCACAAGACCCCGAAGTCCTTTATCCTGAAATGTGCAGAATTAGCACTAAAACATAACTACTTCGAATTTGAAGGGGACCTATTTCTACAGACGTACGGAACGTCCATGGGCAGCACCTTTGCCCCAAGCGTTGCCGGACTATACGTCTACAATTTTGAACAAACACATTTGTTCAACACCAATTTCGCACAATCCTCAAATATAAGATTCTACAAGAGGTACATTGACGATGTTCACCTCATTTGGGAAGGCTCGGAAAAATCACTCCAGACTTTTTTGACCTGGATCTACGGATGTGACCCTAATCTGAAGTTCACCCATACTGTAAGTAGAAAAACCATCACATTCCTTGACCTGGACATAACAACCGTAAATGGCAAATTGGAGACTAAGACCCATTTCAAAGCTACGGCGAAGAATTCCCTCCTCCACTACTCCAGCTTCCATCCAAGGACACTAAGGGAAAATCTGCCCTATGGTCAGTATTTACGATTACGCAGAAACTGCAGCGACCTACAAGACTTTAAATATCAAGCACAAATACTGACCAGCAAATTGAAAGAACGAGGTTATCCAGATAGGATCATCAGAAAGGCAAAAAAGAGAGCACGCAACCAAAACCGGGATGGCCTGTTGGAACCAAAACAACAGACAGAATCTACAATCCCGCTCACGTGCGTCACAACCTACAATCCAGTGTCAAACCAAGTCTCACATATCATACACAGACATTGGAATATACTGAACACTGGGAACATGCAGTGGGAAAAGCCTCTTTTTGCATACAAAAAAGGCAGGAGCTTAAAAGACAGCTTGGTATCTACCAGACCACAACAACACATCAGACAAACAAACACCATATTGAATGCATGGGGTCTTCCAAAGGTGACAGGGCATTACCCATGCGGAGACTGCAGTGTTTGCCAATTAACTAAACCTACCAAAAGCCTTGAATTAGAACCCGGCAAAACATGGCAAATACGTAAACATACGAACTGCAATACGATAAATGTCATCTACCTCATCACATGCCCCTGTGGGTTGAGGTACATTGGCATGACAAGTCGCAAAATTAAGACAAGAATTTGCGAACACAGAAGCAACGTCCGTTGCAAACGCAACACTACAAGAATGACGAATCACTTTCTGGAAATGGGACATACCACAAATGATATGGAATGGGTAGTCATAGAGCAACTAGAGCACAATACCACCAACGTGCATCAACACCTTCTAGATAAAGAACAACGTTGGATATATCGCCTCTCCACCCATATACGTGGATTGAATGATAATATACCATGGAATAGTCTGAACAAGTGAACATGTCACTTGAACTGAATGCAGAAGTAAAACTAAATCCGAAAAAAGACTTCTGAAATAAGTGTTATGCTTCAAACCCAGTAATAAGAAATACTCGTGTAAGATTATCACAGGTCATCCTGATTCCTGCACTCTTTTCTTTATGTCTATTCTACACTATGTAGTTAGCATATTGAAAGCAAATCTGTAAGATTATCACAGGTCATCCTGATTCCTGCACTCTTTTCTTTATGTCTATTCTACACTATGTAGTTAGCATATTGAAAGCAAATCTGAAATCGAAAAAACAAAACACTTCTGAAATAAGTGTTTTGCTTCAAACACAGAAATATGAAATACTCGTGTAAGACTATCACAGGTCATCATGATTCCTGCACTCTTATCTTTATGTCTTTTCTACACCATGTAGTCAGCAAAACGCTACAGCAGTAACGCTACCCATAATAAGTAGTTTCTCTTTTCACCTAGGGGTCCATAACACAAGCCCCAATTCAATTGCCCCTTTCTAGATCTTTATTGGCTGATCACATAACATTGAGCATCACGCTCTGTTACTTGGCAACAGCTAACTCGGTATACACATCTAACCACGTGGTACGTCATCGTACTGCACTGTAGTTTGCAGTCTAGCCTTTCAGTAACAGGCACGCGTCACCACGCACGTGCACGTCATCCACGTCGTGACGTGCACGTCTCCAGCTGTCCCGTAGTTTCCCGCGATGTTACGACTTAAAAACAACTCCAGTCTGCACTCCAGGTATTATCCTGATCCCGAGGAGACCGGAGTAGGTGGATTCGCGGGCGCTCTCCCTTGAAGAAGTAAGGTCTTTTTTTCTATGGGGGCCACAATTCTGGTTAAAAAACTACGTGCTTGACAAGAGACCTTTGCCTCTCAAGCAACGTGCTGATCTCTATCAGCTGTCTGCTAGGATCTTCATTCTCGCCTTCTTTTCAATGTTTGACTAAAGGGGCATGCCCCTCCCGGGACCAGAATAGCTGCGCAATTCTCGTAGCTCAAGTAATTATATCCTCTAGCGATAGATATGCTCATAATTGTTTGCATTTTGATCACTTTAACACGAACTATCGTTACTATGTTTTTAAACTATCACTGTAAAGTAATAATATTTCAAGTTAGTCACTGCGCCACATGCCGCATTCAGCGACTCTCTCTTTTTTAGTGCACCACCTACTATCACTAAATATAGATGATAGTCCACGTGAGTCACTGCGCCACCAGACTCACGCAGCAACTCGCATTGCAGTAACGGTCACTAATATTCTACAACCTGAAGCATGCTTGTATACAAAAATAACACATGCATGTCTAAGTGCTTATCGAACATTTTGTTGCTTGGAACTGGTATGAATGCTGACACACGAGTAAGTGACACTGAGTGCCTTGAACCACCACACAAAGTGAACAAGTGATGAACTTCCCTGAGAAATTTAACAGCTTGAACTATGACTAATTTTATCTCTTGTTTGTCTCTATTACTTGTTATTTCTCCTTACAGGTAATTTCTAGCAGTGGACCCGTAAGTACGGTCGCACCACAGCATGCACAGCACACCTTAGGGTGTGTGATGAAAAACAATAACACGTGGCATAATTTTTACCACTGTCACACTTTTATATCACCCTCTCACTTTAATATGGTCCTGAAGAAAGCCTTATAATAAAAGTTTTTTCAACAAGGCTGAAACATGTTGACCAACAGGATAATAAAGACCAATTACCAGTCTCTATAGATTATCCACATCTTTGTTTTTAGCATACCCTGGGTCGCTGGGAATAAATAATCAATCAGTAAGAATCCCCAGAGGTATTTTTAATTCTCACCACTTCACCACACACACCAAAAATCCCGCTCCGCTGTAATCAGGCATTGAAGCACAGCTGGGTAGCATTCGGCTACTCAGCTGGGAACCCGATGATGAAGCATGCCACCAACTAGGTTGGTGGGTGAGGGTTCTTCTAATAAACCCTAGTGGTGCCTGGCACTACAAGCATTACAGAGCCATCAGTTCTGGGTGCGTCTAAGTTGTTTTTGATATATATACCCAGGGACAGGCACGGTCCCACTCAACAGTCCTTGCTCTCTTTTTGGTTTTTTCTGTGGAATTTTATAGACATCTACTTATCCAAGGGACGGGATGCTTCACAAATCTACTTGACCTGTGGAAAAAAAAATCTACTTTTAGACCTCGCCTAGGCAGCACATGCGCGGTCTCTTCGAGACATGCTGTATCCAATCTGTGGGCTTACAGCCCGCCCATCGCTTATGATTCGTTTCTTCATGTAGGTAATCTTTATTTATTGACACTCCTTTTGGTGCCTTGCTTCCTTCCATGGAGCAGGGGCCTATAACTTGTATCCTTTCACTTTTGTCTATTTCTGTTTGTGTATGCGCACTATATTGTTTGTTGGTCTCTGCCCGTCTGTGTTTTCAGTCGCCCCGCATTTGCTGTGACAGATGTCGCTCTGAGCTCTGTTCTTGTTTATCGTCACATTCGCCAGATCGCCCTCACATCCCAACGTGGAGACAAACTCTGTATATAAGGTTCATGATTACAAAACAGTTAATATTAGGGTGAGAAGTAAACTGTAGTCAACTGATTAGTATGCATGGCTGACATTACAGACACACAAACTGAAATATAAAAGGTATAGATAGTTAAACTATAAATAGTTTCACAATGTCAATTGTTTTCAGCTATTTCTACATTTCCAAGATGCTCCTTGGCTACATGCAAACAGCTGTGCGTGTCCTTAATTGAGGCTTTGCCCTCCCCTTTTGTTTGCGCTCCTCACTTAGCTTAATTCAGAAGGATAAAAAAGGACGCTACAGAAGCCTCCATCTTGGAATAAAGAGGTTGCAAGTCCAATTAATAGAGAGCGAATAGGACACATTACAACGCACGCATTTACAACGCGTGCCATTACAACACATTTTTTACAACGCAAAATCCATTACAACGCATGTCATTACAACGCAGGTCATTACAATGCATAATCCATTACAGCGTAAATTACTATTCTAACTCCGCTGGGGCGTTACTTAGGGGAATGCATTGTAATGGCATGCGTTGTAATGACATGCGTTGTAATGGATTTTGCGTTGTAAAAATTGCGTTGTAATGGCCGCATTGTAACCCATGCATTGTAAGCGATGTCTCCCATAGAGAGCTACAGGAAAACAAGCAAATGTTAGGACTTGTTAAAATGTTGGCATGTGATGTAACAAATTCCTTCGCTCATTTTGATCATGATAATGCTCAATCTACCAGCAGAAGCAGAGCGCCTGAGGGTATCTGTCACAGGTGGGGCTCGGCGGGATGACACCCGGCACTGCGCATGCACATACTCTCTGTGCGTGGCTCGTTACATTCGCAGGCGCTGGTGCAGCAGGCAGTTTCTGCATTGGACAGTGGGATGCTTGCGGGATTGTCGAATGTATAGCAGCGGGAGCTTATACGAAGAGTGTCCACACTTTGAGGCTACCTAAGCCACCAGTACTTCTAAAGCAAAGGAGCTGCACATACAACTGTTTATTCTGCTTAAAAACACAGCGGCGAGGCATTTGAAAGGTGGTGATTTACTCGTAAAAAAGGTTGAAGTAGACTCACTGGTGGAGCAGCGTTGTACGTCCTTGAAATAGGCACACTAAAACCAGTGGAGATTCTCAGTGTTACTTATCTCCACCCAATCCCTGTATTTTCTTCCCTGTCTGTTCTCCCCCCCACCCACCTCATCTCTGTTTCTTCTCTACCATCATTAGCCACCCACACACTCGACTGCCAAAAGCTAATAGCTCGTCCATGCGTGAGACCTATTGGCTTTGCCACTGCTTGTTTAATTTTAGGTATTATGCAGTGAGGTCACTAGTTATGGAACCGCTCTCAGTGAGGCAGAGTTCTTATAATAGCCTCTGTGATTATGGTAGGACTCACATAATATCAGGTTGTGAATCCTAGCCAAGCTCTGATTTTGCCACCTGTCTGCAAATTTACATACAGGGGCTAGAAGTAGGCAGGAAGTAGTACCAGTTCCATGGTTGGATTGTCCTGTGGGTCTGTACATACCCACACACTAATGGTCTTCACCAACTCCTCTCCAATCTCTAACCTCACTAGAAAAGGTTGGAAATTAACTTTTGGCTAAGGCAGGAGTAAACCTTTTTCCAGGGTGAGAAAAAAGAGGGTGCAGGGAAAGTAAATTTGAAAATGCACACCAGATGTTCACATGAGCAAATATACGCATGTATCTGTGCTTCGATTTTTAGTATGCAAAAGTAATCTTATGTACAAATCTTGCTGTTCAAGGAGTTATTCCATTAAGTACGACTAGGGAGTTACACAATTTTTTGGTGTAACGTGTGTTTGGTTTGACTGGTATATTCTGGCATATATATTTGTTGCAGAGCAGAGATGCTATACTTGTATCATGCTTGCAAAATTTTTTCCACTAGGCTTTGAATTTTAGTGGTCATTTGCGTCCCTTAAGTTGTGAACACACAAACAACAAATTTTGTGACCAAATATGTTGTGAACTACAGATTTGTGTGCGAGTACAATATTTACTCGAAATACAACACTTGTACTACTCTTAGTTTTTGCATGAACTACAAATGCTCTTGAGTAAAGAAAAGTACACAACTTCGCTAAACACTAGTGTAAAATTGCTCATATGAAAATAGAATACTGGCATGCATCAATTATATTTTACTCTATTATGCTTCAGAAAAACTGTGTTTAAAGTTGCACAATAATTTAGCAAGATTTTTTTTCAAGTTGCAATTTTTTTGGGTGCACATTTTTTTTTAAAGTAATTACCAATCAAGGTTTCATGCCCAAGCATTAATTTGCACATAATCAAGTAGCATTCTTAGAGCATCATAAACAGACTCAAATTGTTAATTTGTACAAATGTATACATATTTTTATACTGGAACCACTATCAGTAATGCAACTTAAATTCTTAGCATTTTCTTGGAGCACTCATCCTAATAATAAAGGCTTTTGATTAATTAATCATATCTACAAGCCAAGTTTGAACAATTATACATGTGGGCACAATTCGCTTTCACAGATCCATACTGTGATAGTGTAAACTGAGAGCCAAAGAGTTTGTGCAACAGGGAGGTGAGTCTAATTGTCTAGTGGACAAAATAAAATTAAAAACTTGTTGTCCTTGACCCAAAACAATATGTCCTGGGCATCAGGCGAAAGAAATTCCACAATCCTGCCACTAATTGGAAGCAGTGCTCGCCTGACTGCCTCCTCTCTCGCACTAGTCTGTGTGGCAGTGGTGCCTGTAGACCAAGATCCATTTTTCTTGCACCCCCCACCGCCGGGACCGACCACCACAGCTGTTGTATTTGCTGGCGGAAGACAGAAAAAAAGAGACACTTCCTTACCACACACAATTTGTCCAACTTCCTTTCACTGCTGTACAGCGATTTGACAATGTAATGCAATACATGAGCCCACATTTGCTTAAAACGTTTAAATCTGACTTTGTATATACCTGCTTATATCTATATTGAGATCTATACACAATTGCGCACAGTCAGATTTAAATACACACATCAATATATATGTATATATATATATATATATATATATATATATATATATGTGCAAAAAGAGTTGCCTCTAGGTGGGATGCACTCCCAGGTGGAAATTACGCCAAAGCAAGGGCACACGCCATGAACAAAGTCCTTTTCTGGTTTCCTGCCAGACGCGTTTCGGGCCAACGCCCTCTTCAGTGGCAGACCATGTGACGTGACGGCGTGCGGCAACCACCAGTAAATCCCCGTAATAATTATGCTCAGGGGAACCACCTGAAGCGATGCTTCCTGGGACTGGTGGTTCAGTAAAACCCAAGTGGGTCGCTGCCGCCACTCACATTCAAAAATGTCTTTGAAAGGATTGCCGATGTTCGCGCCGGCACCCCTCCATATAACAGGCACCTCCTGTTCCACAGTTAGCTGCCCCAATAAAGCAGCCGCGGACTCGCAAGTGTTTTGCGGTGGTGCAATCCCGCGACCAGGCAGGCCGCTGTACAAAATGCAAAAAGAGTTGCCTCTAGGTGGGATGCACTCCCAGGTGGAAATTACGCCAAAGCAAGGGCACACGCCATGAACAAAGTCCTTTTCTGGTTTCCTGCCAGACACGTTTCGGGCCAACGCCCTCTTCAGTGGCAGACCATGTGACGTGACGGCGTGCTGCAACCACCAGTAAATCCCCGTAATAATTATGCTCAGGTGAACCACCGGAAGCGATGCTTCCTGGGACTGGTGGTTCAGTAAAACCCAAGTGGGTCGCTGCCGCCACTCACATTCAAAAATGTCTTTGAAAGGATTGCCGATGTTCACGCCGGCACCCCTGCATATAACAGGCACCTCCTGTTCCACAGTTAGCTGCCCCAATAAAGCAGCCGCGGACCCGCAAGAGTTTCGCGGTGGTGCAATCCCGCGACCAGGCAGGCCGCTGTACAAAATGCAAAAAGAGTTGCCTCTAGGTGGGATGCACTCTCAGGTGGAAATTACGCCAAAGCAAGGGCACACGCCATGAACAAAGTCCATTTCTGGTTTCCTGCCAGACGCGTTTGGACCAACGCCCTCTTCAGTGGCAGACCATGTGACGTGACAGCGTGCGGCAACCACCAGTAAATCCCGTAATAATTATGCTCAGGGAACCACCTGAAGCGATGCTTCCTGGGACTGGTGGTTCAGTAAAACCCAAGTGGGTCGCTGCCGCCACTCACATTCAAAAATGTCTTTGAAAGGATTGCCGATGTTCGCGCTGGCACCCCTGCATATAACAGGCACCTCCTGTTCCACAGTTAGCTGCCCCAATAAAGCAGCCGCGGACCCGCAAGTGTTTCGCGGTGGTGCAATCGCGCGACCAGGCAGGCCGCTGTACAAAATGCAAAAGAGTTGCCTCTAGGTGGGATGCACTCCCAGGTGGAAATTACGCCAAAGCAAGGGCACACGCCATGAACAAAGTCCTTTTCTGGTTTCCTGCCAGACTCGTTTCGGGCGGCGACCCACTTGGGTTTTACTGAACCACCAGTCCCAGGAAGAAACGTGTCTGGCAGGAAACCAGAAAAGGACTTTGTTCATGGCGTGTGCCCTTGCTTTGGCGTAATTTCCACCTGGGAGTGCATCCCACCTAGAGGCAACTCTTTTGCATTTTGTATAGCGACCTGCCTGGTCGCGGATTGCACCACCGCGAAACAACTGCGAGTCCGCGGCTGCTTTATTGGGGCAGCTAACTGTGGAACAGGATGTGCCTGTTATATGCAGGGGTGCGGCGCGAACTATCGGCAATCCTTTTAAAGACATTTTTTGAATGTGAGTGCCGGCGGCGACCACTTAGTTTTACTGAACCACCAGTCCCAGGAAATGTTGCTTCAGGTGGTTCACCTGAGCATAATTATTATGGGGATTTACTGGTGGTTGCCGCACGCGTCACGTCACATGGTCTGCCACTGAAGAGCGTAGGCCAAACGCGTCTGGCAGAAACCAGAAAGGACTTTGTTCATGGCGTGTGCCCTGCTTTGGCGTAATTTCCGCCTGGGAGTGCATCCCACCTAGAGGCAACTCTTTTGCATTTTGTATAGCGACCTGCCTGGTCGCGGGATTGCACTACCGCGAAACACTTGCGGTCCGCGGCTGCTTTATTGGGGCAGCTAACTGTGGAACAGGAGGTGCCTGTTATATGCAGGGGTGCCGGCACGAACTATCGACAATCCTTTAAAGACATTTTTTGAATGCGAGTGCCGGCGGCGACCACTGGTTTTACTGAACCACCAGTCCCAGGAAGTATTGCTTCAGGTGGTTCACCTGAGCATAATTATTATGGGGATTTACTGGTGGTTGCCGCACGCCGTCACGTCACATGATCTGCCACTGAAGAGGGCGTTGGCCAGCGTCTGGCAGGAAACCAGAAGGACTTTGTTCAAGGCGTGTGCCCTTGCTGGCGTAATTTCCACCTGGGAGTGCATCCCACCTAGAGGCAACTCTTTTGCATTTTGTATAGCAGCCTGCCTGGTCGCGGAATTGCACCACCGCGAACACTTGAGGGTCCGCGGCTGCTTTATGGGGCAGCTAACTGTGGAACAGGAGGTGCCTGTTCTATGCAGGGGTGCCGGCGCGAACATCGGCAATCCTTACAGAAAGTTTTTGAATGTGAGTGCCGGCGGCGACCCACTTGGGTTTTACTGAACCACCAGTCCCAGGAAGTATTGCTTCAGGTGGTTCACATGAGCATAATTATTATGTTGATTTACTGGTGGTTGCCGCACGCCGTCACGTCACATGGTCTGCCACTGAAGAGGGCATTGGCCGAAACGCGTCTGGCAGAAACCAGAAAGACTTTGTTCATGGCGTGTGCCCTGCTTGGCGTAATTTCCACCTGAGTGCATCCCACTAGAGGCAACTCTTTGCATTTTGTATAGCGGCCTGCCTGGTCACGGGATTGCACCACCGCGAAACACTTGCGGGTCCGCGGCTGCTTTATTGGGGCAGCTAACTGTGGAACAGGAGGTGCCTGTTATATGCAGGGGTGCCGGCGCGAACATCGGCAATCCTTTTAAAGAAATGTTTTAAATGTGAGTGCCGGCGGCGACCCACTGGGGTTTTACTGAACCACCAGTCCCAGAAAGTATTGCTTCAGGTGGTTCACCTGAGCATAATTATTATGGGGATTAACTGGTGGTTGCCGCATGCCGTCACGTCACATGGTCTGCCACTGAAGAGGGCGTTGGCCCGAAACGCGTCTGGCAGGAAACCAGAAAAGGACTTTGTTCATGGCGTGTGCCCTTGCTTTGGCATAATTTCCACCTGGGAGTGCATCCCACCTAGAGGCAACTCTTTTTGCATTTTGTATAGCGGCCTGCCTGGTCGCGTGATTGCACCACCGCGAAACACTTGCGGGTCCGCGGCTGCTTTATTGGGGCAGCTAACTGTGGAACAGGAGGTGCGTGTTATATGCAGGTGTGCCGGCACGAACATCGGCAATCCTTTTAAAGACATTCTTTGAATGTGAGTGCCGGCGGTGACCCACTTGGGTTTTACTGAACCACCAGTCCCAGGAAGTATTGCTTCAGGTGGTTCACCTGAGCATAATTATTATGGGGATTTACTGGTGGTTGCCGCACGCCGTCACGTCACATGGTCTGCCACTGAAGAGGGCGTTGGCCCGAAACGCGTCTGGCAGGAAACCAGAAAAGGACTTTGTTCAAGGTGTGTGCCCTTGCTTTGGCGTAATTTCCACCTGGGAGTGCATCCCACCTAGAGGCAACTCTTTTTGCATTTTGTATAGCAGCCTGCCTGGTCGCGGAATTGCACCACCGCGAAACACTTGCGGGTCCGCGGCTGCTTTATTGGGGCAGCTAACTGTGGAACAGGAGGTGCCTGTTATATGCAGGGGTGCCAGCGCGAACATCGGCAATCCTTTTAAAGAAAGTTTTTGAATGTGAGTGCCGGCGGCGACCCACTTGGGTTTTACTGAACCACCAGTCCCAGGAAGTATTGCTTCAGGTGGTTCACATGAGCATAATTATTATGAGGATTTACTGGTGGTTGCCGCACGCCGTCACGTCACATGGTCTGCCACTGAAGAGGGCGTTGGCCCGAAACGCGTCTGGCAGGAAACCAGAAAAGGACTTTGTTCATGGCGTGTGCCCTTGCTTTGGCGTAATTTCCACCTGGGAGTGCATCCCACCTAGAGGCAACTCTTTTTGCATTTTGTATAGCGGCCTGCCTGGTCGCGGGATTGCACCACCGCGAAACACTTGCGGGTCCGCGGCTGCTTTATTGGGGCAGCTAACTGTGGAACAGGAGGTGCCTGTTATATGCAGGGGTGCCGGCGCGAACATCGGCAATCCTTTTAAAGAAATTTTTTGAATGTGAGTGCCGGCGGCGACCCACTGGGGTTTTACTGAACCACCAGTCCCAGGAAGTATTGCTTCAGGTGGTTCACCTGAGCATAATTATTATGGGGATTTACTGGTGGTTGCCGCATGCCGTCACGTCACATGGTCTGCCACTGAAGAGGGCGTTGGCCCGAAACGCGTCTGGCAGGAAACCAGAAAAGGACTTTGTTCATGGCGTGTGCCCTTGCTTTGGCGTAATTTCCACCTGGGAGTGCATCCCACCTAGAGGCAACTCTTTTTGCATTATATATGTATATATATATATATATATATATATATATACATATACATATATATGTATATATATATATATATATATATATATATATATATATATATTTGCACATTTGCTCCAAATGGTTGCCCTACACTCGGGCTCAGCGTTCCACACGTTTACCAGGGCAAAATGAAGCACAGCACTTACAGGAACTGACTTCAAAAGGGCTTTAATAAAATATAACAAAGAGCCTCTTCATACGAAGCCTTCACAAGCTAAGTGCAGGGGTGCATACAAAACGATGACCTACGCGTTTCGGCTTGCGCCTAATATATATATACACACACACATTTACAATAGCCCTCAGTAAGTGGCTCCATCTGTTGCATCTGTTTTCCAGTTTGTGTTCCTCTAAAAATGACTTCTAGAGATGCCAGGCATCCAAAGTTTCATGAGTGTATGCTGCTAACAAGGACATGCAGCTGATAACGCTGGATTCCACTATAAACGTTTACTAGGAACACTCGGTCGACTGGACCTTTATTACCTGCTGAGAAGTGTAAAGGGGAGAAACAATGTATTCATAACAAACTAGCATGAATCAATTTAGGTAAAGCTGGGAAAAGATCACTGACTCCGAATTCCAAATTTAGGGGTTTATTACAAAACCAAAAATAACTGAACATACAAACACCTCAGGACGAGGTTGTAAAAATACAAAGGCACTAATACAAAGTCCATCCTACGAACCAATCTAATCCGATACAACATAAAAAGAATAAGCAATTCCAAAAATACTAAACAGGCAATAACTGCACCAACATCTATATTAGTCTTCATTAGTGGCTGTAAAGGAAATCCATTAATCTATCCCTACACTATCCTAAAGTGGCATCCCTACTTAACGTTTCCCAAGCAAGATCAAGAAAAAATGTCAGCTCGTGAAGACTTCCTAAGAAGTACACTCACGTTGTAAAGGTCAGAAGCCCAGATTACAAAATTGTTCCAAGTCTTCATTCTAAGAATCGCTCCCGTCCTTCTACCCTCTAACGGCTCTCTGCTCACTCATCCCTCGGGGCACTGTCCCTAATACAAAATGCACAATTGATAGACACGCCCCTGAAACACCTCCGCTGGCCAGGCACCTCTCGTAGGTAATTTTCCACCAAAACTTGTACTCGGTCCAGCGACGGTTGGTGTGTCCTTGGGTCTCAGGCTTCTTCAGCAAAAGAAAATCTCAGCTCCCAATTATCGGCATTCCTGAATACTTTGTAACAGGTCTCCTCCATACCTAACTCCTAAAACAAAAGCGTTATTCTAACTAACGAGGACGGTGTCCTTGCACCTGCAACGAAAACATGAGAACAGAACAACCTTGCACGCACATGAATTTCGCTGACTACCTCCAAATGAGAGCCCTACCAGGGGAAAATGCATTTCAGGCCTACATAAACCAGCTAACATAAGGAAAAAGAATAGGCCTTTCTTAGCACGAAAGAGCAAATACTCCATCTAGGCCTTTGACATCAAATTAAACACACATTTAAAATGTTACATCTATAAGCACTACATTTCATCACATTTAAACACAATTAATCACCTATACGTGTGCAACTTCAACATGATGCACATTTAAATCTAATGCATTACATTACACATAAACTACTTCATTAAGCATTTGCAATGAACATCGAAAATTACATGATTCCCTCTAACTGCCATTTTACGTTTCTTGAATGGCACAACTCATCCTAACATTTCATTTACCACTGATTATTACAACACAGGTTCTAACTAAGATTAACACACATAAGAATATATGCGGGTACGGACTATTCATGAATATAATGTACCCCTACAATTTTCAGAATATCACTGCGCTCTATCAGTTCCCCCTCTGATGACTAGTGTCATCAACAAAATCACAACTCCCTGGAGAAAGAACCGACCTAAACAGAGCTTGTAGCCACTCTTCCCTGTTGGAACCTTTCTAAATTCTTGATATTCTCATAGTGACTGTCCTGCAGTCTAGCCATCCTTACCTCTCTCTCCCTAAGGGATATTTCGACTTGATTCGCCCTGTACCACTGATAAGCCCTCACAAAACCCCACAGACAAACCACACAGACCACGATTATAATGATAGGTCTCAGAATGTAACCAAGAATACCTTTTTCCAGGCTCGCAAACCAACTCCCCACTTTAACAAACCCTTTACCAACTTTCTCCCAAACTCCCTCTACAGTCAGATCCTAGATCTCATGATGAATCTCAGTGATGTTACTTATATACTTCTTCAGATCTTTACTATTATCTGGTATATAAGTACAGCACTCTTGCACTTTCAGCATTTTACAGACTCCGCCCTCTTTTGCCAATAAGACATCCAAAGCAAGACGGTTCTGCATCACCATCGCCCTTATCGACAACATCTCTCCATCAACAAGCAATAATGATTTAGCAGTATTCTTCGACAACTTGTCCACAACAGTCGCCAGCTTTCTAATCTTCACATCGTTCAAAATCACTCCCAAACTTGGTATTACGGCTCCAAAAATATCTCCAATCACTCCTCCTGCACTTGACTCTCTCCTTACTCTAGAATGCATTCCTCCTTCAAGGAGTTCTAGCTCCTCTATATGGTAAATCTTGGGGAAAACAGCTGCCAGGTAACAAGTACCGTACCAATTGGCAGGCAATCTCACATAAGCGTTTTTCCCACATACGAAGTATACTGTCGGCACCACTTGTACCGGACCCTGCAAAAAGTTCTTTGCTGACTCTTCCATAGTGAAAACCTGATCACACGCACTCTGTCCCACATAAACCTTATCATAATAGGTCTGGACACGTTTCACACACAACTTCCCTTTTTGCTCTAGATCTAATGCTATAGGGCCATAGCTCCCTTTCGCTCTGTGAGCCATCTCCTCCTTTGTCCAATCTAATGGACTTTCTCCAGTGTTACGTGTTTGTGTTAGTTGTCTATATCTATCCTCCACTTGATCTACAAACTTCTTTTCTATCTCTGTTAGTGAACATGTCAAATTATGTCTATGTGCATAAGCGGTATCTAACGTTGTAGTCGGTATGAAATACTTCCCAAACCTATCCTCCTGCTTATAATAATCGTACTTGTTTAGGTGCTTATATGCCGGAACCTCTGAAAGCACCGCATCATAATTGGAAAAGAAGTATTCATAATGACCTCTCCCATAAAACATGCTAAGCAACAAACTACATGAAATCCCATAAGTCAACGGAAGATGATGATATCTAATGCCCTCATCCACTGATGCAGGCAACTGCATACACACATAACAATCTCTCACATCCATCGTCTCAACATACTCATATAGCAGCTTGGCATACGCATTAAGCTTAAAATCACCTCTAGACAAATCTACATGAAATCTACGACTATTCTGATCTAGCATATCCTTTTCAGCTCCTATGGTATCCTCTTTCTTGCTAGAAGTACTGGGTGTAGGTGTCCCTTCCACCTCTATGACTTCTGCCTCATGTGGAACAATAACTGACACTATAATAACTATGACTATTAGGACTATCACTCCCACTATGGAAGTACCTATCACACACTTGGACCTACGGTTCGGATTTCCAGACTCCATCTTTTCTTGACACAGCAGTTCAAATAAGAGGATACACAAAAGTCTCTTCTTTTCTACCTCAAATTGCTGCTCAAAAGTTCATTGAAATCCTGGAAATTCGTTCAAAGTTCAGTTCCTCTGGATTTATTTACACAGTCCAAAAAAGACTTCCCTAGCCCTCTTTCTTCTTCTACTGAAAAGCCCTAATTGTATTCTTCTTCCCCTCGGCCTAGGTTATCTTCTTTGAAACACCTATTTACAACTCACAGTTCATTCGCAATCTGTGATAAGTTCAGATCCAATTGCAGCTAAAACATGTTGCGAAATTTTCAAGACGAACATCTACCATTTCATGAGGTGGTGGTTCAAATCCAAACGTTGGGAAAACTAATTTATGCAATATCAGAATTCGCACCCTGCTCAAAGCTGGAGGTTTTAGGACCGTGATTGTCAACACTCCTTCAACTTCAAGTCCTGGAACTATCAGTCCCACATCAATTTTCAGTAGAGGATTCCTGCTGATCACTTGCACGGACCTCAGCCTCCCGGAACTCACTACTCCCGGCATCAGTTACTACGTAAGTCCACTCCGGGGCAGCGTATCTCTGGCAAGGCACTCTTGTCCTTCTCGACCTTCTCAGGCCTCCTTGGTCTGGTTCTTCTTCACTCACTTCTGATTCTGATGTCTTGGACACAGGGGCAAGATCTCTTTCAGGGGCCAATCTTAGATTCAGCCTTTTCTGTCTCTCAGGCCACGATTCTTCTATTCGGTTAGCCCTTTTGCTTTTCTCTCGAACCCTCTGCGCACCACTTCCTTCGGCTGAGTCTGACTCTATATCACCCGCAACGTTACCTTCTTCCTCAGAGTCAATACCTGGGTTGTGTGTAGCGTAACCCTCCTCAGCCTGGTCTGGTGAGCAACCAGCTTCGTCAGCAACCCTCACAGCTTGGATTGTCCTCTCTCGTGGCCCTGCCGCCACAGCTGGATTTTCATTCACGAGAGGAGCTGTTTCTTCCAAGGGTTCTGAAACTCGGCGGGTGTGGGAGGCATGTATCCAGTTCGGCAACCCTCCGCACTTCACCGCTGTGTTCGTTACCAGTATCACCTGGTAGGGGCCTCGCCACCAAGCATCCAAACAGCTCTTCCTCACGTGCTTGCGGACAAGCACCCAGTCACCCGGGCACAGGTCGTGGCAGAGATCCCTTGAAGCCGGAACAGCAGCAGCTTCCACCTGCTGAGACATAGAACGGACCACATCAGCTAGTCCTTTGCAGTAATCAAGGATTAAGTCATCAGTGATGTTTATCAAGGCTGAGAATGGTACTTCTGGCAATCGCATCGCCCTCCCCATAAGGATCTCATGCGGGGAAAGACCGGTCCTCCTATCTGGGACACTGCGAACACTCATCAACACCAGAGGCAACGCATCAGGCCACTTCAGAGATGTAGACGAACACACTTTTGCCATCCGTGCTTTCAAAGTTCCATTAATCTGCTCCACTATCCCAGAAGCCTCTGGTCGATAGCTACAATGGAGTCTCTGATCAACATTTAAAGCAGCGCAAAGCAATTTCATGATTTCACTGTGGAAGTGTGTTCCTCTATCCGATTCCAACGAAGTTGGAAAACCGAACCTAGGGATCAACTCCCTCAATAATAGCTTCGCTACTGTAAGGGTGTCACACCTTCGTGTTGGGTAAGCTTCCACCCACCATGAAAAAACACACACCACCACTAGAATGTACCTCAGTCCATTGCACCTAGGCATTTCGATAAAATCAAGCTGTATCCTATTGAAAGGTCCTCCCGACCTCCCAATGTGACTCAGTGCAACCACAGTTTTCTTCCCAGCATTCATTTGTTGACAGGTAACACACCTATGACACACTGCTTCAGCAAACGCACGAAACCGTGGATTGTACCACATTTGTCTGAACACTCGCACCATCGCATCTCTTCCTAGGTGCATAGCACCATGAATCTGCCTTGCCACAGGGCTCAATAGGTCATCTGGTAACACTGCTCGACCATCACTTGAAACCCAACTGCCGACATCCCCCTTCTCACATCCTGATCTGATCCATACATCCCTTTCCTGCTCTGAAGCTCCTTCCTGCAGGCTCTTGAGTTCCTCCCAAGTGTCTGCCATGGCTAACATCATGCTGAGCTCGGTTCTTTCTTGGCTCTCTCCAGTGTAATATCCAGTGAATATATACCCCTGTTCAGCGCAAAAACTTGCAATTTAATCAGCATACCTATTTCCAATAGAAACAAAATCTGTCCCCCTCCCATGTGCAGCGCACTTTACCACTGCTACTTCCCTGGGATGTTGCAACGCTTCCAACAGTTGTCTCACATATTCTCCATTCTTGATGAGAGATCCAGATGATGTCAGGAAACCCCTCTGTGACCATAGCTGTCCGAAATCATGAACAACACCAAACCCATACTGGCTGTCGGTGTAGATGGTGATTCGGATCTGATCAGCTGCCAAACAGGCACGAGTCAAAGCAATGATTTCGGCCACCTGTGCGGAGTATACTCCTTCTAAGCAAGCAGCTTCAACCACTCCAGTAATGGTACATACAGCAAACGCCGCTCTCAAATGACCCACATTGTCTCTTAAACACGAACCATCGACAAAGAAAATTTCATCAGGGTCAGACAGAGGTTCATCAACAATGTCAGGTCTCGGTTTGGTGCAAAGTTCAGTCACATCAAGACAGTCATGGTCTTCACAATCTTCATCATCTACATTTGGCAATGGCATCAATGTAGCAGGATTTAAAACAGAACACCTTTTCAGAGTCACATTCTCCGCGGCAAGTATGACTTGCTCGTAGCGTGTGAGTCTATTGTTTGTCAGGTGCTGTGTTTTAGTCCTTGTCATCAAAAGCTCAACAGAATGCGGAACATACACAGTTAATGGGTGACCCATAACAATGCTTTCACACCTCTCAATGCTGACACCTGTTGCAGCAACGGATTTGAGACATCCGGGCAACGCTGAAGCTACTGGATCTAAAGTAGCTGAAAAGTAGGCAACTGGTCTACGGACACCTCCATGACTCTGAGTCAGGACTGACAATGCGCAACCTTCTCGATCATAACAGAACAATGAAAAGGACTTGTTGTAGTCAGGCATTCCCAGAGCCGGAGCACGACATAGGCCCTCTCTCAACTCCAAGAACGCAATCAGACAGTCATGGTCCCATGGTACCGGATCACTCACATCCTTATGCGTCAGCCTCTGCAAAGGCTTCGCCTTCAGTGAGAAATTGGGAATCCATTGGCGACAGTAACCAACCATTCCCAAGAACATTCTGACTTCCTTCTGAGTGGTAGGCACAGTCATGTTCATGATCGCCTCAATTCGATCTGGTGACACCTTTCTCTTGCCTTTCTCAATTCGATGACCCAAGTACTGAACCTCACTCAGACAGTACTGTAACTTGTTTGGGGACACCTTGTGTCCATTCTCCCCTAAATGATTCAGTAAGGCAATCGTATCGATCCTGCAAGCATCCTCCGTTTCGGACGCAATGAGGAGATCGTCAATGTACTGCACGAGAACAGAATTCTGTGGCAGTACAAGACTCTCAAGATTCTTTTTCAAGATCTGATTAAAGATTGATGGACTCTCTGTATACCCTTGAGGGATACGACACCACGTTAACACACGATCTTCCAGCCGGAAAGCAAACAAAAATTGGCTCTCCTCGTGCAAAGGTATCGAAAAGAATGCTTGGCACAAGTCAATCACCGTGAACCACTCGGCTTCACATGGAATCTGGAATAGTATCACTGATGGATTCGGTACCACTGGACAACATGGAACCACAATCGCGTTGACCTTTCGCAGGTCTTGCACGATTCTGAATTTCCCACTTGGTTTCTGTAATCCCATGATGGGTGAGTTGCATGGACTGCCCATTATCTCCTTCAGAATTCCCTGCTGAATCATGGAATCGATTACAGGTTTAATCCCTGCGATCGTCTCAGGTGACAGATTATACTGGGGTGTTCTCGGAAACTCAACATTTTGCTTAACCTGGATGTTAACTGGCTCAGCACCTCTGATCAATCCAATCTCCTCTCCTGTAAAATCCCACACATCCAATGAAACCGAATCTCTTAGGTCAAGTGGAAGCTCTTCCACTGTTAACATAGGATACATCTCTATGCAGAAATGCTGATTTGCAACCTTGAAGGTGGCATCATCATCATTTGTCTGTAATTCCACTCCCTTGGGGGTGCAATAGATGGTACAATTCAGCTTGCACAAAAGATCACGTCCTAGCAAACAGACTGGACTTGAGTCGCACACCACAAACTGGTGTCGATCTCGGAAAGTTCCTATTCTCACAGGAATCGGCTCGGTCAATGGGTTAGTCATCTTCTTATTCGCCACTCCTACTACTTGGATTGATTGTCCCGAGAGGGGTAGGTTGGGGACTACTGCAGATCTCACAGTAGAACGGGTAGCACCAGTACCAACCAAAAAGGTGGTGGGATGACCGTCTACATCCGCCTCTACAAACGGTCCCCTCTGGTCTACCTCTAAGACTGCCCCAAGAGTGCAGTCTTCCTCCCCCCTCAGGCACCGTCATTTCAACGGGTCTGAGCTATACTCATCGCAATCCTCGAAAAGGGGCATCTGCTGGTACGTTCGATTTCCCTGTGGAATTCTCGGAGGTTGCGGAACTTGCACCTGCGGGCACAATGTCCCCCCTTGCATGGACCTGGGTCTCGTCACTGTATTGACGACCTCAGATACCTGCACCGTCTCTTCCTCTTGTGGCACTTGGTTCGCTGGATTCAATCTACACTCGCGCTTCCAATGCCCGATCTTGTGACAAAGGTGACACGCAGTGGTCTTTTTCAGTGTTGCCACATCCATCCCTGTCTTGGGGTCTATAGGTTTTCCCCTTCCCGGACCCTGCACATTCTGGGTCCCTCCTTGATTGTTTCCCTATCTTCTCCCTAGTGTCCCTCCACTTGGCTGTGTCTGAACTTCCCTGTCAGCGTTTTGCATTTGGACCAGCATTAGCTTATCCTTAAGCTTCCTGTGTTTCAAGTCCACTTCGTCGCTGCAGTACCTGGCGTACCGCAGTATCTCGTCCACCGACTTGTTCTGCCAGCAGATCAAATGCTGCTGAATCATGAAGCTGATTTCTGGTCTCAGACCCAAGACGAACTTGGAAACGAACTGTCCCATGTCTTTGGGGTCTAACGTGTCTAGCCCACTGTACTGCTTAAAGGCTTGTAAGAGCCTCTCGTAATATTCATGTACGGACTCTTTTGGTTCCTGGACAGTTCGATCTATCATAACCCAATCAATGTCTTGTGCTGAGATTTTGGATTTCAGCCATGTACTTACTTGCTCAAACCTTTTCATGACAATTGGTGAAGGACCATTGGTAACAGAATCCCTGTCTGGTTCGAAAGTTGGCCAATCAACTGCAACTTTACAAGCTGCCCATAAATCACTTGGTACTACGATATCAAACAATGTGTTCAGGTCAACCCACAACACCTTCGAGATTTTAACAAATCGGTCGACCTGCTTGTACCACTCGACAGGCTTCTCCCTCAGCTGAGGAAATTCGTTTGTAAACGCTGCCAAATCACCTCTACTCCAAGGCACATGCACATACCCTCCGTTTTGTACCTCTCGCAAAGGGAAATTCCCCACTCCTATTATCCCCCTCCTGGAGGCGGTGTCTCTCCTACGCTCTTTTTGGTGCTCTTCTTTTAGACCACCTTTCCTCCCATTTGTCAAGCATGCTCCATGCACGTATCCCTACAATCAATTCTCGAATGTGAGTTTTCAACCCTATCACTCTCTTCTCTTCCAGTTCCTGGTCACTGTACTGCAACCTGTGACTTCCCTGCAACATCTTTGTCTTGGACAGATCCACCTCGTATCTTCTTGCCGAGTCTGTCAGCTTCTCATGCGCTGACCTCGCTTTGCGAGTTACATCTTTTGCTACAAACAGCAACTCGTCTGGTTCATAAAGCTCCACTCTTTCCAAAGGCAGGTTCCCACTCATTATCTCATCTACCTCAGCTTTTAATCTCATCACATCAAACATCTTTGCTCTTATAGCAGTTCTAAGAATTCCTCGACTTGATGCACCACTCTACTCTCCATTCTCACTGCTCTGATCCCCACATCGGTTCCCTTCCACTATGTTCCCTAGGACTGGTCGGCTTCCTGTATTTCCGCGATCCCAGTCTCCTGTCATCCTATCATTAGGGCTTCTCACTGGTGGTTCCCACATCCTCATGTCAGTTCTTGAATCGGCCAAAGACCTCGGTCTCGCCGTTCTTACGTCTCCCTGTCCTCTAGAGGAGTCTGCAGTGGCTGGCAAAGGCGTACTTGATTCCATGGGTCTCGGATGGTGACCCATTCCACTCACTATGCCATTCCCTGTAGAGCCAGTCCCTTCTCCTGCTACTGATCGTGCTAGACTTCCATTTCCTGCCTGAGCTGGGCTATGGCAATGTTCTCTATTTGGGCTCAAACAAGGAAGTGACTCGCAGGCTGCAGATGGTCCAGAACTCCGCTGCAAGGCTTCTGTGCCGGGTTCCTAGAGCCACCTCTATCTCCGGCCATCTACGAGACCTGCACTGGCTCAGGGTGGAGAACCGAATCAAGTTCAAAGCCCTGAGCTACATGTTTAAAATCAAAATAGGAGTTGCCCCTCAATACCTTCAATCTCTGGTCCGTCCATACGTTCCTCCTCGTAACCTCCGCTCATCCACTCAGGGGAAGTTTTTTGTTCCTAAAATTAAACTACTCTCTGATGGGTGGAAGGTCATTTACATATTTAGGCCCCGCACTTTGGAATGCCCTGCCCATAGCTCTCCGAAACAAAACAGAATACGTCCAATTTCGCAAATCATTGAAGACTTGGCTTTTTAACCAATAACCTGTAAGCCACTTTTCAAACACAGTCTCTGATCTGCTTTGCGCCGGGAAACCCTTTTTGGGTAGCTGTCGCGCATTATAAATTTAATAAATAAAAAATATACTGACACTATGGGGCCGATGGTAACCGGCACTGTAAGAGCATCCGGTAGCCTTGTAACAACTGTAACTCCGTTAACTTCGGTGCTTGCTGGTGTCTGTGTTCCCATCCCTTCTGTTCCTGCTGAGATTCTTCCGACTACTCTCGCACTAGGTTGAGTCTGCGATTCTCCAATTCCCTCTGTTGATACTGCCTTTCCCTCTACGGAATCTGGATTATATGGAGGTGGTCTTTCTGATAGTAGTCTATCTAGCAAGCTGTCATCTGTATCACTATCGTCTTCCTCACCCCACTTCTTCTGGGCATCCCCTACTTTTATCATCAACGGGAATAGCCTATCCCCTTCAATAGTTTCCACCCTCCATCTCTTCTCCAATGCGTCCCATCGCGCATCCTGAAACGCTCTGATCGACTTTTTCACCCTTTCCTGACTTCGGTATCTTTTCCTGTCATGTGCTGCTCTCATCCATGCATGTAGCGCCTCAAACTGTGTCGGTCTGGGTAAAGGTCGCAATGAAGACATCACTGTTTTCAATTGGTACAACACTTCCAACCTGAAAGTGCCATAACAAGGAAAAGCCAATTCTCCCTCATTTTCAGTCATTTTATGCCAATTTTCGAGCCAAATTATAGTATGCAACCCCACATTCGTAGCCATATAATGGGCTGGGGTATCCTCGGGTAGAGCTTTTTCTCCTCCTCGAGTAACCACTCTTCTGTCTCCTCTACACATGTCTCGTAAAATTTTAAAACATTTCATGATGAAATCAACGTTTTCTTCACTTGTTTTCACTCGACTTCCTGATGACAATCCACCAATACCAGCGCGACACTCTCTGACGTCACTCTTCCTCCTCATGCAGCAGTTCCCCTCCTTTACAATTCATCTCTCGCACACTCACGCGTCTCACTCATGCGCTGAAATAACTGTTTGTCCACCAAACGACCGAACAGTCACTTCTCTGACTGTCTGTCCACAAAACGACCGGACAGTCTCACGTAATTGTCGACCTCAACTCTGGCAACCGTCTGTCCACGAAACGACCGGACAATTGCCCCAGACTATCTGCCCACAAACGGCCGGACAGTCATGTACTTAATCGATAGGATCCAATCACTCGATGTTCCACAGGCAGTAACCCACGACCTGCGTCGGTTACTCACGCACTCACACACACGTTTCCCTATTACCGGTGGGTTAGTCAACGACGTCTCATGACTCCCACAATCACTGGTCAGACAATTTCAACTCTGGGTGTCTTCTACACCACAATCTCTTATCCCGGGATATCAATAAATCAAATCTCATGGACCACACTCGTTCGGCCCGAAGCCACAATCACTCAACTCTCATTCCAACTCCGCAAGACATAACACAATCAAAACAACACCGCAATCTAACAGACATACATCCCTGTTCATACTCACTCCACCACGAACTGCTGTTTCCGCCGCACCGTCACTCGCCGTCGGTTTCCATCAGACGCCGTCGTCCTCCGCTCACAATCCACTGGATAACCATCACTTGGGCTCTATGGGGACTCAATGACTACCCGTCTCTATGTCTCCCCTTACTACAGAGGTAACCATCCTCTCGCTACCAACTGATAATGCCGGATTCCACTATAAAAGTTTACTAGGAACCCTCGGTCGACTGGACCTTTATTACCTGCTGAGAAGTGTAAAGGGGAGAAACAATGTATTCATAACAAACTAGCATGAATCAATTTAGGTAAAACTCGGAAAAGATCACTGACTCCGAATTCCAAATTTAGGGGTTTATTACAAAACCAAAAATAACTGAACATACAAACACCTCAGAACGAGGTTGTAAAAATACAAAGTCACTAATACAAAGTCCATCCTACGAACCAATCTAATCCGATACAACATAAAAAGAATAAGCAATTCCAAAAATACTAAACAGGCAATAACTGCACCAACATCTTTATTAGTCTTCATTAGTGGCTGTAAAAGAAATCCATTAATCTATCCCTACACTATCCTAAAGTGGCAACCCTACTTAACATTTTCCAAGCAAGATCAAGAAAAGATGTCAGCTTGTGAAGACTTCCTAAGAAGTACCCTCACGTTGTAAAGGTCAGAAGCCCAGATTACAAAATCGTTCTAAGTCTTCATTCTTAGAATCGCTCCCTTCCTTCTACCCTCTAACGGCTCTCTGCTCACTCATCCCTCGGGGCACTGTCCCTAATACAAAATGCACAATTGATAGACACGCCCCTGAAACACCTCCTCTGGCCAGGCACCTCTCGTAGGTAATTTTCCACCAAAACTTGTCCTCGATCCAACGACGGTTGGTGTGTCCTTGGGTCTCAGGCTTCTTCAGCAAAAGAAAATCTCAGCTCCCAATTATCGGCATTCCTGTATACTTTGTAACAGGTCTCCTCCATACCTAACTCCTAAAACAAAAGCGTTATTCTAACTAACGAGGACGATGTCCGTGCACCGGCAACGAAAACATGAGAACGGAACAACCTTGCACGCACATGAATTTCGCTGACTACCTCCAAATGAGAGCCCTACCAGGGGAAAATGCATTTCAGGCCTACATAAACCAGCTAACATAAGGAAAACGAATAGGCCTTTCTAAGCACGAAAGAGCAAATACTCCATCTAGGCCTTTGACATCAAATTAAACACACATTTAAAATGTTACATTTATCCAGGAATTGGCGGCACGGGCCGAGGATGCAGAAGGACGGGCCCGCCGCAACAACATCCGCCTGGTGGGTTTCCCGGAGGGTTGCGAGGGATCATCGATGGAGGGCTTCCTTTCGGGCTGGCTCAAGACGCTGTTACCTGCTGAAGACATCTCTTCCTGCTTCATGATCGAGAGGGCTCACCGCGCCCTGACCAAAAAGCCGCCGCCGGGGAACGTCCGAGGCCGGTTATTGCTCGACTTCTTAACTACGCGGACCGCGATGCCATCCTTCGTTTTGCCAGGACACATAAAGACAAAATGGTTTTTGAGTCCCATCCCATCATGGTCTTCCCGGACTACACCCGGATAGTTCAGCAGCAGCGTCAATCCTTTGTTGCGGCCAAGCGGCGGCTACGTGAACTGAACATAACGTATGCACTCCTGTTCCCGGCCCGTTTGAAGGTCATCTACAATTCGAAACGTATTTCTTCGATACCCCAGAGGCGGTGTTTACATGGACGGATGAGCGACGAACCCTCAAGCCGCACTCTCCACTCCCTTTGGACTCTGACTCTTCCCAGGGCTCGCACAGGAACGGCCGACAAGGCGGAGACGCAACTCATCGACGACATCGATCCCGTTCCAACTGGCGTTCCCAGAGCAAGAAGGATACCGAAGACTGAGGTAGTCCTGGGGTTCGGACAAACTTTATTATATTGACCTTTCCTTTTCTCACTTGCCTGAAGGGTCCGCTGGCTGCGGTCACTTGCCGAGATCTCTTGCCTTTAGGAACTGGGGCCTATGCTATTTCCCTGGAAGGTGCGAGACCTTCCACGCCTCCACTGTTCTGAGTTATTATGGGTGATGTTGGGAGGGGGGGGATCCATTGGGGGTTCCGCCAGGGTCTTCACGTTCGGGGGCCAGGACGAGATTCCTCCGCGACAGGTACTCCATGTTCTAGGAAGTATAGGGGTTGGGGGGGAGGCGGGATGGGTTGGGGGGGAGGCGGGATGGGTTGGGGTGGGGAATTTCTTGTTTGGTTGATAGTTTTCTGCACGATGCACACAGCACAGAGTCCCATATTTTCCACATCATCCTTCACACTACACCTTAAGGACGGGTCATGACACCCACAGCAAGTGCCACTCCACTAGGAGATCTTAACATCGTTTCCTGGAATGTACGGGGCCTATTGAATAAGGTCAAGCGGGGCGGTACTCCACATGGCGAGCGTTATTCAGCTGATATCTTGCTGCTGCAAGAAACTCATATGCTAGGCAACAAGGCCCCATGTCTTTCTCGCTATGGATATGCCACAGTATACCATTCCGGCTTTTCCAGGGGGCACGCGGTACAGCCATACTTATCCACCGCAGAGTCCCATTCCAAGTGACGCAACACTGGTCCGACCCAGGTGGCCGCTTTACGGTCATTTCCGGTACTCTGGCTGGGGAATGGATCTCAATTGGGAGTATATACGCCCCACCCCGCTCGGCCAGACTTTCACAGACAGACTAACGCAACTATGGGGTGATCTCCCTGACGGCCTGACTATCCTCGGTGGAGACTGGAACGACACCATGGCTCCCTCGGATAGGTGGCGAGCCCGACCCCCAGTCACCCCTCCTCCCAGGTCTAAACTCAACATACTGACGCATACATTGGGTTGGGTGGACACTTGGCGGGCTTTGCACCCTTCAGAGGCCGGATTCACATATGCATCATCAGTACACCCCACCCTCTCACGCCTAGATTATTTGTTTCTCCCACGTAGCTATATTCATAGAGTGTCACATGCCTCTATTCTGCCACGCGGCTTGTCCGATCACTCACCAATCCAGCTTAAGCTCCGCCTGCAGACAAGCCGTGCCCCATACCGATGGCGCATGTCCCCCTGGTTGCTTAGGGATTCCGGGTATCAGGAGATGCTACACCCGGCCACTGCCGAGTACTTTAGTTTCAACGCCGCATTCACTCAGTCCCCGATTATTTTATGGGAAGCCTTTAAACCTACCATTCGAGGAGCCGATATCAGCTATTGCACTGGAGAGAAGCGGCGCCGCATGGCACAGGTCCAAGACCTAGAAGATAGACAACTTGCCCTTCAAACCTCGTTGGTGGCAGGTTCTGATGCCGGTTCTCGCCGTAACTTGCTCCATGTTCAACAGCAGCTACGTCAGCTGCTCACGGATAATGCCAAAGAAGCCTGGCTGACAACTCAATATAGGATATACCAATGGGGTGATAAATCTAGTCAGATGCTCCACAGACTATGTCAAGCACGGGCCTCCCGACGCAGGTCCCCCTCGTGAGATCCCTTGCAGGTGACACATGTACCTCCCCGGGGGCAGTGGTGCAGGCCTTTGCTGATTTCTATGCTTCCTTATACAGCGCCCAAGAGGGACTCGCCGAACTGCTCATAGATGCCTTTCTTTCGGATGTCCCCCCCAGGCGCCTCTCGGACGAGCAACGGAATGCCCTAGATCAGCCCATTTCTCTGGATGAGCTGCGGGCGGCCCTCACCAATACACACCCAGGTCGTGCGCCGGGCCCAAACGGGTTCCCCTGCGATTTTATGCGACCCCTTATAGGGACCACCGGTCCCCACCTTCTTAAAGCGCTGAACCAGGCAGTAGAACAGAGGATCTTTCCCCCAGACTGGCGCCATGCCGAAATAGTTGTTTTCCTCAAACCGGGTCGCCCTCCGGAGGATCCAGGCTCGTACCGGCCCATATCTCTATTAAACTTCGAGCCGAAATTATTGGGGAAGGTTCTGGCTGACCGCCTCCGCACCTGCATTCAGGACTTAGTGCATCCAGATCAATCTGGCTTTATGCCTCAACGCTCTACTAGGCACAACATCAGGCGTGTACATACTGCCGTAGCGGAGGCTCACCGCCTGGGACGCCCTGCGGCAGTCCTCCTAGCTGATATCGACAAGGCGTTCGACTCCTTGAGCTGGACCTATCTTTTTAAACTTCTAGAAGCCGTGAACCTAGGGCCCCATTTTCGCGCCTATGTAAAATTGCTGTATACCGACCTTACGGCCACGGTTCGCGTGGCCGGCCATCACTCTGTCCCCTTTCCCATCCGCAGGGGGACCAGGCAGGGTTGCCCCCTCTCCCCGCTCCTCTTTGCCTTAGCAATAGAGCCCTTGGCTGCGTGGGTGCGCAGGGATGCGGTCTATCGGGGATTGGATTGGTCACCTGAGTGCTCGGACAGGATAGCACTGTATGCTGATGACGCGTTATTCTTCTTTTCCGACCCTTGGGCTTCGGGGCCGAGGGTGCTTCAGATTTTGCGGGTGTTCGGCGAAACGACAGGACTATATGCCAACCCGTCCAAGTCAGTTCTTTTCCCCATATGCGGTGAACAGGGGAGTACAACGTGGGCCGCACAACTGATCATTGCTGACGAGGGGTTTAAGTACCTCGGTGTCCATATCACTAGATGCCCCACTGTGGCGTGGTCGCGCAACATAGCCCCCTTGCTTCTGGCGGTACGTGAGGAGACGACCGTGTGGTCCCATCTTCCCCTATCACTATATGGCCGGTCAGCCATTTTCAAAATGGTGTCCCTGCCACGCTTGCTTTATAGGCTGCAGAATTTCCCGTATCCCATCCCTCCGTCGTGGTTTCTCCAAATTAACGCACTCTTAAACAGATTCCTCTGGGGGAGGGGCGATTCGGGTAGCCCTGGCGACATGTATCCAATCCACCTACTGTGGCGGAATTGCGGCAGCAGACGTGCGGGCGTATTATTGGGCATCTCAGCTCTTGGTAATTAATGAATGGTGGTACAATTCTCAAGATGATCCGGCCTATGCGGTGGAAAGACTTTTCCTGGCGGAGCACCCACTACTTGGTCTCCTATACAGCAATTCGTCCTGGCGGCGCTCCCCCGGCCTGCAGTACGGTGATCCGGATCTGGAGACATGTGTCCCGGTCCATGGGCTGGTGGGGCATGCTGACAGGCACAACCCCCCTTGGCGAGGCACGCGCCTCCGGCCCGTCTCCGCCCTGACCGGGTTTCGCAGATGGGATGACATAGGAATATCTACACTGGGAGATGTGATGCGTGGGCCCACGCTTAAATCCTTTCAGAGGATGCAGGAGGAGTTTGGCCTTCACAAATCCCAGTTCTATAAGTATTTACAGCTCCGGCATGCCCTGTTTCCCCTGATAAGGCATCTCCAGTCCTTACCAGAATTCCACCCCATGGAGGGCAGACTGTTAATGGGGGATCTAGGGTCCCATAAAACCCGCCAAATTTATCAAACTTTAATCACACACTCCAAGACGAACATACCACGGACCCGGGCGGCGTGGGAGGCGGACCTGCCGGCCCTGACGGATGACGACTGGACGGAGGCCCTTGCCAGCCCTAGGTATGCTGCTGTCTGCTCTAGGTACCGGTTGATCCAGTTCAAATACCTTCACAGAATATATTACACCCGCCTCCGCCTCTGGAAGATGGGGGCTATTCAGTCCCCTACATGCCTCCGCTGTGACTCTGAAGAGGGGTCATTTCTTCATACGGTCTGGAGTTGCGGTGCACTGCAACATTTTTGGTCAGGTGTGATGTCCTGCCTGAGGCAGGTATTGGGGTGGGACATTCCGGCGGACCCTAGACTGATACTTCTTCACAGCACAGAGGGCATCGGGGGAATAGATATAAGAGGCACCTCCTGTTCCTGGGTCTCACTTTAGCCAAGCGCGATATTGCGCAGCATTGGAAATCTTCATCTCCCCCTGGGACGGCGGCATGGAAAACAGCCTTAGATACTTGTATGGCGGCTGAAGTGGCGGTGTTTCAGGCACGGGGGTGCCCAAAAGCATGGAAAGATCTGGGCCAGGTGGGCAACACACAGGGGTATTGACCTGTCCCTCCTTTTACAGCCAGCAAACCAAGACCCTATCGAACGACAGGTCATCAATGACTCACCGATCTAATGTGTTAACGGGCTGTGGCTGTGGACCTACTTTCTTTATTGTACATGTATTTTGTGTTCCTTATGGGATGTGCGGTGCAGGGTTGGGGGGAGGGGGGAGGGGTGAGATGTTGGACCGAATGTTTTACAGATCTCCTGGTGGGGCTCTCTCCAGTATCCCATGTTCATACATTCTGTCATATACCTATATGATGTTTATGGGGTTTTGCCCACTCGATGTATTAAATGCAATAAAATTTGTTGTTAAAAAAAAATGTTACATTTATAAGCACTACATTTCATCACATTTAAACACAATTAATCACCTATACGTATGCAACTTCAACAAGATGCACGTTAAATCTAATGCATTACATTACACATAAACTACTTCATTACGCATTTGCAATGAACATCGAAAGTTACATGATTCCCTCTAACTGCCATTTTACGTTTCTTGAATGGCACAACTCATCCTAACATTTCATTTACCACTGATTATTACAACACAGGTTCTAACTAAGATTAACACACAGAAGAATATATGCGGGTACGGACTAATCATGAATATAATGTACCCCTACAATTTTCAGAATATCACTGCGCTCTATCACAGCTGTCCCTGGGCTGAGTCCGTCATAGGTTATACAGTATGGAGGATAGAGCGCAAATACTGACCGTTATCACATAGTGGAGCATGAAACACCACAGACTGACAGAGGCAGATTCAAAATGGTTGCGGCACTGTATGCCACCTAGGGTGAACGAATTGTTGGAGACATGTAAATTATGTGCGGGAGATTATATTGGTGTAAAGCTGTTCTTTGGAATGGTGGTGTGGCAGGTTGCCTTCCATGTAAGATGAAGCTAATTTTTAATGGGTTAGTTAAGTTCTGAATTAACAATGTTTTTACCAACCAAATCATCATTTTGTTGACAAGGACCATGAGTTCTGCTCTGTGAAGCAGTCGGCAAATGTGTAGGGACAGCATTTTCTGATCTGTCCCCTTTCACCCTCTGTTAGAACCGGGATTCCCTAGTTGGCTGAGGTAGGTACCTTATGTCAAGTAGGGACCCTCGCTTCCACGTCAGGGAAAGGAAGGACACCTTCTCAGATAGCCCCTGCTCACCCCCTTGGTAGCTTGGCACGAGCAGCCAGGCTTATCTTCAAGGCTAATGTGTAAAATATTTGCAACCACGCTCTCAGTGACCCAATGATGACACCACAAAAGGACTCCACACGAGTTTCATAGAAAAACAAGTATATGTTTATATAAAAAGATATACGATGAGACCACCGGATAAAAATCCAACATATGCGTATTTGTAATATTCCTCCTGGCCGGTTATTAGGCCAGCCAGCCCTTGTAGGGTCTGGCGGTATTAATGAGCAATTCTAGGTGATCCAATGCAATCCTATTGCAATGCTATGCAGTTCGTAAAGCAAGATTCAGGCACTTTGCAATGTAAAAATAATGCAGTTTGTTATGCAACAATCCAGCAGTTCGTAATGCCAAAATACTGCAATGCGTAATGCAACAATCAGGCAGTTTGTAATGCAAACTAATGCGATGCGTAATGCAACAATCAGGCAGTTAGTTATGCAAAACTAATGCAATGCGTAATACAACAATCAGGCAGTTCGTTATGCAAACACAATGCAATGCGCAATGTAACAATCAGGTAGTTCATAATGCAAACTAATGCGATGCGTAATGCAACAATCAGGCAGTTCGTTATGCAACCACAATGCAATGCGCAATGTAACGATCAGGCAGTTCGTAATGCAAACTAATGCGATGCATAATGCAACAATCAGGCAGTTCGCTATGCAAACACAATGCGATGCGCAATGTAACAATCAGGTAGTTCGTAATGCAGAAACAATGCGATGCGCAAGGCACTTCGGCACCGATTACAGTGCTTTAGACGGTCTCTCTGCCTCTCGTACTGACTTGCGGCAGTTCGGGCTGGACTGTTCCCAAGAGGCACAGGGTCAGACTGATTTGCATATGGCCATGTCTGAACTGGGGTGGTGGAGTGAGCTAAAGAATGATGATGGATTAAACCCAGATCAGTTGACTGGGGGTGAGTGTTTGATTTGCTCAAACGCTCCGTCCATCATCCCCTTTGGTATCGCTTTGTTCGCCCTAAGTTGGCAGGGTATGCCCAGACGTGGGTCCCTTGCTCACTCTGCCACTGGATTCAAGCTAGCCTGGCTGATGACGGCTGATTAGCCAGAAACCGGTCCCAGGATGCTTGTTTCCGGTCCAGGGAAGACATGGCTTGGCAGTTCGGGCTGGACTGTTCCCATGAGGCACAGGGTCAGACTGATTTGCATATGGCCATGTCTGAACTGGGGTGGTGGAGTGAGCTAAAGAATGATGATGGATTAAACCCAGATCAGTTGACTGGGGGTGAGTGTTTGATTTGCTCAAACGCTCCGTCCATCAACCCCTTTGGTATCGCGGTCAGCTTCCGCCAACATATGCCCCCAACACGGGTATGGTGTAAACCAAAGTACAGCTCCACACTCCGGCCCCGGTACCGCCACTCCTTGGCACGTACAGGCCGTGACACGAGCTTGAGCAGAGGCTCGTGCTGCAAGAATGGGAGAGGCTGAGAGCGTCCCTCTCCCAGCCCGCACCCCGCCCCAGGCGGCGACACGCGTTACCTGGGGGGTGCGACCTCGCTCTCCTCTCCTCCTCTCGCGACTTGGGCCTCCGATGTGACTTGGTTGATTCCGGGCCGATGGCGATATCGAAGATCTCAGGCTGCAACAGGGCACACGCACGCAGCGTCGCTGAGACTCACTTGAGCTTCGGGTGTGCACGGTCACAGGGCAATCCTCACGAAGGTCTCAGGCTGCACGAAGCACACGCACACAGCGTCGCTGAAACTCCCTCGAGCTCCGGGCGCACACGATCACAGGGCAATCCTCATGAAGGTCTCAGGCTGCACGAAGCACACACACACACAGCGTCGCTGAGACTCACTTGGACTCCTGGTGCCCACGATCACAGGGCACTTCTTACGAGGGTCTTAGGCTGCAAAAAGCACATGCACACAGCGTCGCTGAGACACACTTGAACTTCGGGTGTGCACGATCACAGGGCAATCCTCACGAAGGTCTCAGGCTGCACAAAGCACATGCACACAGCCTCGCTGAGACACTTCTGGAAACTTTTGTGCTCCTGAGTTTCCACAACAGGGAGCCAGCTCTCCTCGGGCCCTTGGGGTTAAGTTACTTCAGGACACAGCACAGCAAAGTCCTTTCAAGCAGGGGGACACAGCACACAGCAAAGTCCCTTTTGCCTCTCCTTGGTTAAAGCAGCAAACTGCAGGCCAGCCACAGAACACACAGCAAGGGTCAGTCCTTTCCTTCAGTCTATTCAGCTGTTTCTTCCTTGGCAGAGGTTCCTCTTGACCATGAAGTAGGTTCAATCCTTTACAGTCTTGAACAGTTCCATTCCTAAGTCCAGGGGTTTCAGCTCTCATAGTTCTACCCCTAAATGTCTTTGAAGTCTTTGTGTTCAGGGGGGCACTGACCCCTGTCTAAACCAGTTCTGGGTGTCTCCCTGCCAGTGACACCTTCTGCCTTTGATAGTGGGGGTCTGGATCCTTAATCACTCAGCAGGGGACGGAGCCATTGGTTTATGGCAGCAACCCAGGCCTCTTCGTCTCCAGGGGCTACTCCTCCCCCTACACTCCAGATGCAGGTCAGCCTGTTGCTGTCTCACCTCCTCCCCTGGGTCAAGACATTCCCCAGAGCCTATCACATTTAAATCCAGACAGTCAATCCACAACCAGGCAGAGACACACAGAAATGTTAGAGCACAAAAACCCAGCCACTTCTAAAAGAGTGGTTTCTAAACACACAATTCAAAAACCACCTTCACAAAAAGATGTGTTATTAAATTGTGAGTTCAGGCACACTAAACTTCACCTCTCCATCTTAAGCCTTTGAGAAGATAGGCTGGAAACATATTACACAGCCTTCCCCATTCTGTTCTATGGGCAAGATGGCCTTTCAACAGTGAAAAAGGAAATGAGAGTATTTCACTGTTAGGACATGATACACACCTTAGTACATGTCCTACCTTTCACATACACTACACCCTGCCCAGGGAGGTACCTTGGGCCTACCATAGGGGTGTCTGATGTGCATAGAAAGGGAAGGTTAAGGCCTGGCAAGTGGGTGCACTTGTCAGGACAACAAGGCAGCTTAACAAGCTGCGCGCAGGCACCGCAGTGGCAGGCCTGAGCTCTCTCTTTAAGGCTACTTGTGTGGGTGGCACAGTTAGTGCTGCAGGCCCACTAGTAGCATTTGCATTACTAGCCCTGGCACACATAGTGCTCTTTACTAGGGACTTTTCTAGTAAGGCAAACATACCAATCATGGACAACCAATTACCATTACACTTTACACAGGGAGCACTTGCACTTTGACACTGATCAGCAGTGGCAAAGTGCCCAAAGCATCTAAGCCAGTCAGACGAAATCCAGCACAGCATCAAAAATAGAGGAGGTAGAGGCAAAAAGTTTGGGGTAATCACGCCAAGAAATGCCAGGTCTAACACCCTCAATCCTGTAACTGGTGATAACTGGCTTCTTTCAGCACAGTGTGACTTGGTGCTGGAAAACAGTATCAGAGCAATGTGGAGACTAGAGGACAGCCTACCTGGAATATATATCAAGTAAAGCATCTATAATGGCTGTTGGCTTTAGGTGCACTACCTGGCTTGGACCACGGCAAGATGTCTGTTGTAGTCATTTTGTGTTTTTAAGACATTCACAGGACTAAAGCATGTGCTAATTAAGTTAGACAAAAGTCAATTTTCTGCTGTGTGATATTGAGCAGCTGTGAGAGATAGAATAATCGCGTGCATTTGTTCGATAAGCAATAGCTTTGTTCCCTCATGAATTATGCCAAAAACAATGTTATTTGCTCAAGTAAAATGCTTTGTGTTTTTGAATTCTTACTAAACATCTGTTTTGAAGGAAGCGAACCAGTTGAACAATGAAAGTTGATCTTTCAATCGGTGTACAATTATCGTGGTGTTTCGAAGTACACAAGTGACCATTTAAGTGGTGACACCAGTGCAGGAAGTAAAGGGTATCCCGTAAGATCCCAGTTCAGGCAACTATTTCTAAGCTGGCTCTGGCTGACGTAGTGTAATAGGCTGAATTTGTCCTAGTGTAATTTTCTGACATCCAGACAGAATTCAGCAGCACATTATCTGCGTTCTGTTAGGTGCAGCAACATGCAAGCGGAAAGGGGTCTTTCTTATTTTTTTAACTTCCAGCTGGGTTTAAAACAAAGGCCTGATTTAAAGGGCCATCAGCCATTCTTTGGCTCAAGTATCATCCTGTCTAGGATTCATCTGTAGCTTAACACCTAGATGCCAATGCAATTAAAGGAAACAAAGGCACACATTTTATCACTTCACACAGTCTTTAGAGAAACTATGATTTGGAGGCGGGGTTTTGACTTTGTTCAACCCCCCCCCTTTTTTCCCCCCCTCTCCCCGGTAAGAGATGTGCATGCACTGTAAGATTGCCAGTTGTAGCTGTGTTTATGAGTAATTACACACATAAAGATTTTGATGGCACTTACTAATGTATTTTTGTTTCTAGGACTATTCATCCCAGTGTGAGGTGTTAGAATGCTTTACATCAGACACAGGGAGATTAAAAAATATACAAGTGTGTAATACACAGAAAATGTTACATAAGACAATGAGGGTTCTAAGGTGTAGGAGTCGCATGTTGTCCATACTTGTAGGCATTCTATGTTAAGAGGGCATGGTCGAGAGAAACTCAAAGTCATGATTTAAAACAGAATCCAGTGATCAGATTTGTCTGTACTAACAAGCCTTTATAACTACCCAAAGAAACCCTTGTTTGTGAACTGGGAATAACAATTGATTGAGAAAAAAAACAAGAAGGCTCTAAACCCACGACGTGTAGTTTGCATGCAGCTCCTTGATTCCAGTTCATAGGTCACTACACTATATAAGGATTGCAACTTATGAACTGGAAGTAACAAAAGGACATCTGCGCCAAAAGCAGTAACTAACTAACTTATCTACATAAAATACAAATATGTAATCTGCATATTACATAACCTGCTTAGCAGCATGCACATTAACCTCTGATGAGGCAAAACTGTGACTGGGCAAATCACAGAACTCTCCTGGAACAACATTTACGACCAGAATTATCTTACCATTATTATAATTCCGTGAAAATTGCTGGGTAGCACAGCAGCAAGTGTCTACTCTAAACCTTGCAAGATATTTTAAATATAGCTTCTTTGTGACCAAATAAGTTAGAACTCATTTACTGTCAGCGTTGTTCATGTTACCAATTTCTTTAAAAAAATTAAGCATTTGCAATGCAATTGGTCTCACCTTTGCGACCTTATAAGTGTTTAGCCATGCATTACATCAGGGACTCACTGGAAAGCCCAGTTTGGAAAAACAGCGTTAGTGAGTACATGGATCGAGACGACTACCCTAAACAACGCATACAGCTCCTCGACCCCAGGAGCTCCCCCTTAACCCCTTCGCTGCTAGGCCTTTTCCCCCCCTGTGCTAAGCATTTTTTTGGCTATTTGGGGTAGTGCGCGCTTAGGCCCCTGTAACTTTTTGACCACATAAGGTATCCACGCCAAATTTGCGTCCTTTTTTTCTAACATCATGGGGATTGTAAATGTACCCAGGGTTTGTGGATTCCCCTGGAGGGACCCAGAAATTAGCCAAAATACAGCAAAATTTTGTTTTTTTGGGAAAAATGCAATAAAGGGCTACAGATGAAAGCGTCTTGTTTTTCCCTGCAAATGGCATCAAAAGGGGTTGTGGTGCTGAAATCACCATCTTCCCAGCTTTCAGGGACAAGCAGACTTTTGTCAGAAAACCAACTTTTTTACACAGTTTTGGCATTTTTCTGGGACTTAGCCTATTTTTGCTATTTTTTGTGCTTTCCACCTCCTTCCAGTTAATGGTAGAAATGGGTATGAAACCAATAATGGATCCTGGAAAGCCATACATTTCTGAAAAGTAGAAAAAATTCTGAATTCAGCAAGGGGTCATTTGTGTAGATCCTTAAAGTTTTCCTTATAGAAACTAACAGTTAAATAAAGGAAAAATTGAAAATTAGTTGAAAAAAACAGCCAGTTGTGTCAACGTTTTCACCTGTAACTTCTTCTAATTATGACAGCTATTTGAAAGCAATATACCGTTATATCCGCAGGACCTTTCTGGTTGTGGGGATATATAGGACTTGTAGGTTCACCAAGAACCCGACGAACCCAGAGCCAATAACTGAGCAGCATCTTGCAATGGTTTTTTATTATGTACCGGGTATATAGCAATTATTTTGGGAAAATGTATACATGGAACAATTGTTATGAAAGACACCTATGTATTTCTGAAATGGGAACAAAATGTAGATTTTAGAAACAGTAGATATTTGCACATTTCCGAAATTGGGAGTACCCATACTAGCATGAGAATTATAGGTCATTTTTCAAAATGACTTATTTTTTACACATTGTCTTTCATTTGGAAGGCAGAAATGCATCGAAAGTCAATAGGTAATAACAGTTGCTCTACAATTCTGTGTTACCCTAAGTCTCCCGATAAAAATGGTACCTCACTTGTGTGGGTAGGCCTTGTGCCCACAACAGGAAATGGCTCAAAATGCAACGTGGACGTACCACATTTTCACAATGAAAAATTACCCTTTTTTTGCAAAGGGCCTAGCTGTAGTTTTTGAACCCTAGCTCTGCGGGCACTTAGGGAAACCTAGCAAACCTATACATTTTTGAAAACTAGACACCCAGGGGAATTCAGGATGGGGTGACTTGACTGGCTCTCACCAGGTTCTGTTACCCAGAATCCCTTGCAAACCTAAACAATTGGCAAAAAAAACACATTTTCCTCACTTTTCTGTGGTGGAAAGTTCTGGAATCTGCGTGGATCCACAAAATTCCACCCACCCCGCGTTCCCCAAGGTCTTCCGAAAAAAATGGTACCTCACTTGTGTGGGGTAGGCCTAGTGCCCGCGACAGGAAGCAGCGCAAAACGCAATGTGGATGCACCACATTTTTACAGTGAAAAATGACCCTTTTTTTGCAAAGTGCCTAGCTGTAGTTTTTGAACCCTAGCTCTGCCGGCACTTAGGGAAACCTAGCAAACCTATACATTTTTGAAAAGTAGATACCCAGGGGAATCCAGGATGGGGTGACTTGACTGGCTCTCACCAGGTTCTGTTACCCAGAATCCCTTGCAAACCTAAAAAATTGGCAAAAAAAACACATTTTCCTCACTTTTCTGTGGTGTGAAGAACCGGGATAACCCACTCACTGGGTCTCGGCGGCGGGGGAATTGCCCAAGTCTTCCATACCCTTCATACGTAGTAAAAGGAGACACAGGAGCCTTCGTCTGCAGGAGGAACCCAGATTTATTCAAATAGCCCGGGCTATGGAACAGAGTCCCAAGCTCGTTAGAAACAAGACAGAGGAGGCTGCTGCTTTACTCCGCAGCTTACAAGCCTTTTATACTTTTTCATTCCAGTCTTTTGGCTGTTAGTCCATTGTTCAATCAGGGCAGTGTTTGCAGTTGATAACCAGATCCAGACGGTGTTTGTAGTTGGTGACCTGATCAAGGCTTGGTACTCAAATTATTGTTCACTCAGCTTGATCAAAGCACGGTCATTCAGGTCATTGTTCGATCAGCTTGATCAAAGCTCGGTCATTCAAACCATTGTCCAATCACCCTGATCAAGGCCCAGCAGTCAGACCATTGTCCAGATAACCTGATCACGGTGTCAAGGATGTTTACCAGGCAGGGAGCAGGAGATGGGAAACAAATCATTTACACAGGGCGTGAGTGTCTCATGGTGTTCTGTCGAACTGCAAAGAACAGGGGGGTTGGGTGTGCGACAGTTCCTGGGCAGAAATGCAGGCTGCAAGATGGTTTTTGTCGTGTTAGTTAGAATTTCCTCAGGCATCAGCAGAAACGACCAGGTGGGTCGTGTGGAAGTGTTTGACACGAAATGGCAATGAAAAAAACAATTGAGTCCTGGTACAAATGATACCGATCAGAAGAACACTTTTCCTCAGACCCTCCTTTTGCCATTGAGTGGCAAATACTTTAAGAAATGTCAATGTTCATAAGGCCATCGGTTTCTTGTTGGAGCATCATCATCATATTGGTGTTGTGAATGTTGGAGGGTGGAGGCTGGATGGTCTGGACACACATTGTACAGAGCACTGGCAGGCACTGAAAGCACAAACAGCAGGAGACCAGGACAGTTATTCCCAAGGCAAGGAAGATGAGGACCCTCCACCCCCACTGGGAAAGGAGGCCCCAGATCCAGCCTGTGAGGGACCAGTTGCCTTTATCCAGATGAATTTCGGAAGAAAGGCGATGCAGACGTTGGATGGCATAGTACACTGAAGGTGCGTTGTCTGGGATGTACACGCAGCAGCTGGGGCCGATCAATTTACACACACCACCACGATCAGCAAGGAGGACGTCTAGGACCATGCGGTTCTGCAGTGTTATAAGGCGGTCCGCCTGTAGTTCTGCAGTGATGTTGGAGAGGGCACCAGCTGTTACTGTGATGGTGGCTTCAAGGACCCTGGTCAGTCCTCGTACAGCCCGACTGTTTGCCATGGGGCCCCAGAATGGAAGGAAACCTTTAAGGAAGTGCCCGGTTTCCTGGCCTGCTGTATCCTCGGCTGATATGACGCCCCTACGTGAGCGACGCAGAGCGCCCTTCATCAACAGGTGGTAACTCCCATGGGTAGAATACGTTGGCGGAAGGAGGAAGGCCAGATAGCAGGTACCAGACCAGTTACGGGGGAGCCAAGTGTAGGCGGCAGTGCCACAGATAAAATAGGTGTTGGGGGATGCCACCAGCTTCGGAGGAGATGTAGAGTTTAAAGATTTTGTGATATTACAAGTACTGGTACCAACTTTCTTAGTCCCTAGGCCATGGATGCAGACACGGCCTTGCACATTTATGACATTCACAGTGTCTCGTTCATCGGGCAGTATCCTTCTTGTGCGGAATCTGGAAAATGTTCGTCGAGTGGTTGAGTTGAATACTACCATCTCACCGAGTTCATCTGGTGATAGTAGCGATGTGGATGAGCTGGTCGGGCAAAAGGAGCATTGGCATGGCCAGATCTGTTCCGCCAGAAGTCATCCTGAAATGTTCCAAGGGCAGAATTGGCAGTACCATTGACAGTGTAGGCCTCCTGTATCAACATCCACCATGCAAGACAAGACCCAGAGATGGAAAAGGGGTAGGGAAAGAATGGGACAGGGTGTATCATGGAATGCGGCATCAGTCCGCAAACCCAGCAGTTGGAAATGTTCATGATCAGCTGATGATGATGCAACATTTGGATGAAGGTGTTATTGAAGAATTCTGTACGGCGGGGTAACTCGTGGGCTGGTAGCGTGTAATACTGGTGCTCTGCAGGAGTTGGGGTGGGGGTTGGTGAGGTAACAGGATCGTAGATTAGTAACAGCCAACCAAGAATAGACAGGATGAGGGAGACAAACAGCGTCACCACGGTGGCCATGAAGCATTTACTATGTCGGAGACTGACATATTGTTTCTGGATTCGAGTGTTTTGGACGGCAGCCATTGTGCTAAGCCAGGGACCTCTAGTGGCTGTCTGTGATTGGTGGTTGCTTCACTGGGCGCAGGTGCCAAGAGCCCTATGGCGTACCTTAGTCTGACACACCAGCACTACTCTCGGCCGGGGAGATCACAGCCCTACAGCCTATAGGCACTTGGCGAAGTCAAGGCAAGCCTTCCTCGGGGCGCAAGTTATATCGGTCGGAAGTAGGGTCAGTATGGTCGTGAAACAATTGTTCTGGACGTTGAGCAGAGTTAAGGGAGGGTTCCACCCTTCCTTTCAGTATGCTGTCACTCTCTGCTTCCGTAGATGTAAAATGCAGTCTGGCATCGCTGAATGGGACAAACGTCGGGACTGTTTCTGTTTCTGAGTCTCCTTGTCCTTCCCTCACCCACTGATCATAGGGGAGGGGCAGAGGCACACGCCTACAGTGGGACGAATGCACCCAATTCTTCCGACCTTCTACTTTCACGGCGGTGCGGGTGGCCAGCAACACCTGACGGGGCTGTGTCCAGCGGGGTTCGAGGCTCTTAGTCCGTTGAAAATTTCTTACTAAGACCCAATCTCCAGGTTGGATAACGTGTCCTGGGCCCTCGCTTTGTCAGGTATGGCCTCATGCACCTGGTGATAAAGAGTACGAAAGGTATTAGTTAGACTGTACAGGTAATCAGTTAATACAGGGTATTCAACATCAGACAGTTTCTTAGGCCGCGGGACACCCCATACATTGGCAGGCCTCCCGAACACAATCTCATGAGGGGATAGCCCTATCCTGGTGTGGGCTGTTGTTCTTGTAGACAATAGGGCCAAGGGCAGAGCATCAACCCAAGTGACACCTGTCTCGGCTACTATTTTGGCCATTTTAGTTTTTAGGATGCCATTGTACACCTCCACTAGACCTGCTGACTGGGGGTGGTTAGCTGCATGAAATTTTTGTTTTACACCCAATGCTGTACAGATATATTCCATAATTTGAGCCGTAAAGTGTGTCCCGTTGTCACTCCAGACCAAGCGGGGCAAACCGAATCGTGGGAGGTACTCTTTTAATAGCATTTTGGCGGTAGTGATAGCGGTGCAGTCTTTGACGGGGTAGGCCTCCACCCATCGGCTGAAGGTACAGACCACCACTAGGACATATTTTAAATTGTTACATCGGTCCATCTGGATGTAATCTATTTGGAGGACTTCAAAAGGGAAGGTAGGAGGAGAGAATCCTCCCTTAGGAGTAACTGTGCCTTTTCCTGGGTTATACATTAGGCAAATCATGCATGTTTTAACCATCTTTTCAGCATATGTTGGTATCTTAGAGTTGTACCATGTAGGTTCCAACAGTTTACATATCCCTTTTGCACTAATGTGAGCAGGACCATGGGCCATCGTAACTACTGGTAGCACATGACTGTCAGGTAACATCCATTGTCTTTCCATAGTCGTGCGGACCCAGCAACCATCAATTCCCTCCTTTGCTAATTGCTCCTTCCACACCCGTAGTTCCTCAGGAGTAGTATGGGACTGAATATCGATCACACTTTGTACTGTGTTTTCAACCATGCCCTCGTCTGCCACCCACCTAGCGTGACCTCCTACATACATTCCTTCCCTTTTTCTAAGAGCTGTTTGTCTGGCCGTCTGGTCAGCCAGGGCATTGCCTTTCCCAACATCATCTGTCACTTTCTTATGGGCCTTACATTTTATAATGGCCACCTTTCTGGGGAGTGTCAGGGAGTCTAACAATCGGTGAATTAGGGGGCCATGTTGAATCTTGGTCCCATGGGAAGTAAGGAAATTCCTTTCTTTCCATAACCTCCCGAAGTTGTGGGCCACCCCGAAGGAATATTGGCTGTCAGTATAAATATTTACCGTCATCCCTTTGCTTAACTCACAGGCTCTAGTGAGGGCCACTAATTCTGCTGCTTGAGCAGAGCACTGCGGAATCTGAGCTGTTTCTACTACTTGTCCTAATGTCGTGAGGGCATAGGCGGCTGAGGTGTTACCATCTGGCCCTCTGAGACATGATCCGTCCACATATAGTGTACCTTCTGGTTCTGCTATCGGGGTATCCTGTAAGTCAACCCGTCCCTTCGTCTCCTCCTCTGTCCTTAATATGCAGTCATGTGGGTCTGAGCGGGCATCCTGAGTATCCAGTGGGAGTAATGTTGCGGGGTTCAGTACAGTGCATCTCTTGATGTTAATGTGGCTGGAAAAGAGTGTCAGTTCATATCCTGTGAGTCGTGCGCTAGTGAGGTACTGTGTCTTGGTGTTATTAAGGAGGGTATCTACAGAATGGGGGACCATCAGAGTCAGGGAGGAGTTCATGACGATCCCCGCACTCTGACGGACCATGAGGGCGGCCGCAGCGGTCGCCCGTAGGCATCCTGGGAGAGCCCTTGCAACAGGATCTAAGGTGGCTGAAAAATAGGCACATGGCCGATGGTGACCTCCGAACATCTGGGTCAAGACACCGCATGCACAGCCGTCTGTCTCATGTACAAAAAGAAAAAATTGCTTGCTATAATCAGGAGTACCGAGGACTGGAGCAGTACACAGAGCCCTCTTTAAATCTTGGAAGGCCTGCGCATGCTCTCTAGTCCATGGAAAGGAACTGTCTGATATGTCCTTAGTGGTGAGGGCAAGAAGAGGTTTGACCATGGCCGAAAAGTTGGAAATCCACTGTCTACAGTATGAGGTTAGGCCTATGAAGGCTCGCACCTGCTTTTGTGTTCGTGGGGCCGTCATAGCATTGATAATGACTACACGATCAGCGGTGAGCTGTCTTCCCTCCTTCGAGAGGAGATGACCTAAATAGGTCACCTTCTCTTGACAAAACTGAAGCTTTTTTAAAGAGACTTTGTGATTATGGAGGGCAAGTTGGCGTAACAAACAGAGAGTAGCTTCTTTACATGATGGGGCAGAATTTGCAGCAATGAGGAGGTCATCTACATATTGTAATAGTGTGGAGTTATCAGGGAGTTCCAAGGAATCTAGTTGACTTTTGAGGGCTTGACTATAGATACTGGGGCTCTCGGGGAAACCTTGAGGGGCGCGGCAGAATCTAAAGCTTCGCCCACCAAGGGAGAAACCAAACAAATGTCTGCTGTCCAGGATGTATAGGAATGCTGAAAAAAGCATTCTTCAGGTCTATGACAGAAAAGTGCGTTGCGTCAGAAGGGACCATCGTTAAGAGGGCTGTAATGTCGGGGACAACAGGATATTGGGAGATTGTTATTTTGTTAAGGGCTCTCAGGTCAATCACGAATCTGTATATTTTAGGGGAGAGAGCAACTCCATTGGTCTTTTTAAGAACGGGAATAATGGGACTGTTACAGATATTGCCACGTGTTTCCTCCACTACGCCCTTGTCCATTAATTCAGATATTATTGTTAAAAGGGCCATTTCTCCTTCCGCGGGTAGTCGATACTGCCGGAGGCGGGGGAGAAGTGCACCTGGCTCGATGCGTACCACATGAGGGGATATGTTGAGACACCCTACATCAGTGTCTGATGATGCCCAGAGGGAGGAAGGTAAAAACTGCAATTCTGGTGGGATTGACCAGACAGATACATATAGGAAGCTGCGGTGGGAGAAATTGTTAGGGATACACCTTGGGGACTACATGATATGGTCGCATACAGAGCTTTCAGTAAATCCATGCCTAACAAGTTTTCACTGCAACCTGTAGTAAGGACCAAGGGAGCGTCAACATGTGCAGGGCCAATATCGAGAGGGAGGGGTTCAGAGACAGGGCTCGTCACAGGTGTTCCTGCAAAACCCACGGAGACATTTATTTTGCCAGAAAGGGTGCCTCCGGGACTGACAGACGTGCAATAGAAGACCTGGTGGCCCCAGTATCCAAAAGAAAATTCTGATCGTTCCCCACAACTGACATTTGAACATACGGGCCCCTTTGATCCACTGGAATTTGCACTCTGGTAATACCCCTTTCCTGGCTGTCCTATGCTTGGTAGGACCCTATCTCATCAACTTCGTCATAATCATCATTGTAATAAGTGCGTGTTGCTTCGTACCCATCAAACCTATTGACCGGGCGCGGCCGGGCGGGAACGTGATCCCTGGGCCTACGTTCTTTATCCTGTGGATGGGGCGGGCCATGGTCCCTAGTCGGCCTTCCCTCCCTGGGAGCGCGAGGCCGAGTCTTCCCTGTTCGGATGTTTTCAGCTAACACGGGACACTCGTCTATCCAATGGCCGTACCCCTTACAATAAGCACACTGATCTGTTTGGAGGGCTCCCGTATGTTGAGGGCTGGAGGGTAGACTGGCGAGCCCTCGGAGGGTGTTGGGGTTGAGGTCTGAAATTCCCGCGGGCATCGGGACCTCGGGGAGGGTAAGCCTGCTGTAGAAGTGCCTTAGTCTTAAGATCCCTAACCTTCTTACTTTCCTTGTCTCTATCTTCATTCTCCCTATTCTCATGATATTGTGCCATAGCCAAGATACCAGTCATAGTTTGGGCAGACCACGTACTTTCAACTTTCTTAAGCCTGGTGGAAATCTCAGGAAGTAAGTTGCTGACAAACTTATCGACAAACACTGGGCCAGAACCTGGGGTCCGGGGATCCAAACCACTATGTCCCTTGTATTCTGTCTCAAAACGGGTAAAGAAGTCAGCCACATTCTCATCTTTTCGCTGCCTACAGGCGTTTATTTTATCCCAGTTAATGACAGTTTCCGGCAAAAGTGTTTTCATAAACGTTATTATTTTACCGGGCAAAGTCAGGATGGCAGCTTCTGGTTTAGTCCCTCCTACCCTTGCTTCTTCCATAGCCTCTAGGTCAGCCCATTTACCTCCCAACGCCACTTCATGATCAGTATGTCGAATCTTGTCCCAAATTTCAGTGGGGACAACCGTACCAAAAAGTAAATCTATATCCTCAAGAACGAGAGTACCTGCAGATATAATCTGACCTAATTCTCTGTAAAAGGCAGCCGGATTCTTCCGGGGATCTGGTAATTGTTCTTTTAACTGCATTACTTCTGACCTTTTCCAAGGAACATGAACCCAAAGCCTGCGCCAGTGTGCCTCAACAGCCCCTCGGCCATTATTTTGGGCATCGGTAAGTGCGTTAACAAAGACAGGGGCCGCCTCTCATTGGCATAGCTGTCTCTAGAGGGTGTTGGAAAAAGCGGTCATATCACGGTAAGCCATTAAAGCAGACACAGCACCAAACATCCCCTCTCCCTGAACATCGCCTCTTCTTATTTGTGACCTAAGGTCCATTAATCCAGTGGGTATCTGCATAAGCGCATTCTCAAATTTTTGCATGACCAGCGTACACATGTATTCAGCCCAGGTGGTCTGTTCCATAATCGTCCACTGGGAAAAGGTGGACCATATGTCTTTAAAGGCATAAATATTCCCGTTCTTTATCCAACATTCACACTGTTGCTTCTGTAGGTCATTTTCTCGAAGGGACGAAAAGCTGACTGCAGAGCGCAAGGAGGCCAGTCGGGGGGAATTGAACATTTTATATAAATCCTGCTTAACTGTAGACCACGGGGAAGTAGGAAAAGGGCGGGTAGGGGTAAAGCCGCAGGGGTTGGGCGGATGGAGACTTGTTGTCATTCCCGTAGTGAGGACAGGGTTAGCGGGCGTGGTCGGTGTCATAGGAAAAATCGGGAGGGTTGGTGTGACAGGAAGAACAGTAGGAGGGGCAGTGGGGGCAGGAGTGGGCGGTGGCGGGGGGACATGTGGGGTGTGAGGCGTCAGGGCAGGGTACATTGGGGCATATGCAGGAGGGCTTTTTAGCATGGTATCAAGCAAGGAATCACCTTCTTCTCCCCATCCATATGGCCCTTTCTTTTTCCTCACGAGCTGGATAGCATTTTTGTACCCGGGCCCCATGCTCCCTGTTGGCTATTTCTACCGATTTTGTCATTTGATTTTGTAAATTTACTCTGGCGTGGTCGGCCATTGACATGCGTTCCTGTTTTCTTTCTTGAGCCTTCTGCTTTCTAGCTCTCTGCTCTATCTCTTTCCTCCAAAATCGGACAGATTCAAACATAGACGGGCGCGTTTTTCTTTTCATTAATTGTTCCTCTAAGTTGGTGAGAACTTGGGAATTAAAGGAGCCGAAAAGTGGCCACTGTAATTCCAGCGTTACTTTGTTTCGTATATTTTACCCAGAATGAGGAAAACATTATGGCAGAAGGGCCATGTTTAACATACATCGTATGGCCAGGGGTCCCTTCTGGAGGAAGCGGACAAGCCGCCTCCAGCTGGGAGTCCTGCGTACACATACAACAACATAATTTCTTGAACTTACTACTGACTGGCATGCTTGTAAATAGGTAACAGACACCGGCGGGTTTTAAAATTCACCTCGCCTGCTTGGCTTTTGCAAAGGTCAATAACAGCAGAATCATACAGACTTGGTGGGTGATCAGTCCACCCTTACCTTACAGGGGTAGTTCTCTTCTGCAGACGTAGGGCTGTGTCCTGCTCCAGAAATTATTTGCTAGGGGACTCCAGCGAGGACGTGGTCATGTGGCCCAGACCGGGTGGGGAGGAACAGCGGGCGAGTCGTTCGGCTTACCGGATTGCAAGAATCCCTCGGGTAGGGCGCCTCCGTCGGAGTCTCTCCGTGCACCTCCTCACATCCACCGGGCCTGACCTTCGTACTCGTGGAGTCCCTATTCGGGCGCCATTTGAAGAACCGGGATAACCCACTCACTGGGTCTCGGCGGCGGGGGAATTGCCCAAGTCTTCCATACCCTTCATACGTAGTAAAAGGAGACATAGGAGCCTTCGTCTGCAGGAGGAACCCAGATTTATTCAAATAGCCCGGGCTATGGAACAGAGTCCCAAGCTCGTTAGAAACAAGACAGAGGAGGCTGCTGCTTTACTCCGCAGCTTACAAGCCTTTTATACTTTTTCATTCCAGTCTTTTGGCTGTTAGTCCATTGTTCAATCAGGGCAGTGTTTGCAGTTGATAACCAGATCCAGACGGTGTTTGTAGTTGGTGACCTGATCAAGGCTTGGTACTCAAATTATTGTTCACTCAGCTTGATCAAAGCACGGTCATTCAGGTCATTGTTCGATCAGCTTGATCAAAGCTCGGTCATTCAAACCATTGTCCAATCACCCTGATCAAGGCCCAGCAGTCAGACCATTGTCCAGATAAGCTGATCACGGTGTCAAGGATGTTTACCAGGCAGGGAGCAGGAGATGGGAAACAAATCATTTACACAGGGCGTGAGTGTCTCATGGTTTTCTGTCGAACTGCAAAGAACAGGGGGTTGGGTGTGCGACAGTTCCTGGGCAGAAATGCAGGCTGCAAGATGGTTTTTGTCGTGTTAGTTAGAATTTCCTCAGGCATCAGCAGAAACGACCAGGTGGGTCGTGTGGAAGTGTTTGACACGAAATGGCAATGAAAAAAACAATGGAGTCCTGGTACAAATGATACCGATCAGAAGAACACTTTTCCTCAGGTGGAAAGTTCTGGAATCTGCGTTGATCCACATAATTCCACCCACCCCGCGTTCCCCAAAGTCTTCCGTAAAAAATGGTACCTCACTTGTGTGGGTAGGCCTAGTGCCCGCGACAGGAAGCAGCACAAAACGCAACGTGGACGCACCACATTTTCACAGTGAAAAATGACCCTTTTTTTGCAAAGTGCCTAGCTGTAGTTTTTGAACCCTAGCTCTGCCGGCACTTAGGGAAACCTAGCAAACCTATACATTTTCCCAGGGGAATCAAGGATGGGGTGACTTGACTGGCTCTCACCAGGTTCTGTTACCCAGAATCCCTTGCAAACCTAAAAATTGGCAAAACAAACACATTTTCCTCACTTTTCTGTGGTGGAAAGTTCTGGAATCTGCGTGGATCCACAAAATTCCACCCACCCCGCGCTCCCCAAGGTCTTCCGAAAAAAGTGGTACCTCACTTGTGTGGATAGGCCTAGTGCCCGCGACAGGAAGCAGCACAAAACGCAACGTGGACGCACCACATTTTCACAGTGAAAAATGACCCTTTTTATGCAAAGTGCCTAGCTGTAGTTTTTGAACCCTAGCTCTGCCGGCACTTAGGGAAACCTAGCAAACCTATACATTTTTGAAAAGTAGATACCCAGGGGAATCCAGGATGGGGTGACTTGACTGGCTCTCACCAGGTTCTGTTACCCAGAATCCCTTGCAAACCTAAAAATTGGCAAAAAACCCACATTTTTCTCACTTTTCTGTGGTGGAAAGTTCTGGAATCTGCGTGGATCCACAAAATTCCACCCACCCCGCGTTCCCCAAGGTCTTCCGAAGACAATGGTGCCTCACTCGGGTGGGAGGCCCAAGTACCAGCGACAGGCAGGGCCCACAACGTATTGAGGCGACCTCAAAATGGCCTATCACAAAACGACTTGGTTTGGCAAGGGGACCCATGACGTTTTGGCCCGGGCTCGGCGGCCACCTAGGAAACCTGCCAAACCCACACATTTCTGAAAAGTAGACACCGGGATTCCAGGGAGGTATGGCTTGCGTGGATCCTCCAACGCTTCTTACCCAGAATCCCCTGCAAACCTGACATTTTGCTGAAAAATCCCTTTTTCACACATTTTGTGTGGTAAGTTGTGGCATCACGGGGCTGACACAAATTTCCTACCACCCAGCGTTTCCCCAGGTCTCCCGTTAAAAATGGTGCCTCACTCGGTTGGGAGGCCCTAGTACCCGCGACAGGCAAGGGCACACAACGTATTGAGGCGACCTCAAAATGGCTCTATCACAAAACGACCTGGTTTTGCAAGGGGTCCCATGACGCTTTGGCCCGGGGCTCGGCGGCCACCTAGGGAAACCTACCAAACCCACACATTTCTGAAAGTAGACACTGGGGATTCCAGGGAGGTATGGCTTGCGTGGATCCCCCAACGTTTTCTTACCCAGAATCCCCTGCAAACCTGACATTTTGCTGAAAAAATCCCTTTTTCACACATTTTTGTGTGGTAAGTTGTGGCATCACGGGGCTGACACAAATTTCTACCACCCAGCGTTCCCCAGGTCTCCCGATAAAATGGTGCCTCACTCGGGTGGGAGGCCCAAGTACCAGATAGGCAAGGGTCCACAACGTATTGAGGCGACCTCAAAATGGCCTATCACAAAACGACCTGGTTTTGCAAGGGGTTTCCATGACGTTTTGGCCCGGGGCTCGGTGGCCACCTAGGGAAACCTACCAAACCCACACATTTCTGAAAAGTAGACACCTGGGGATTCCAGGAGGCATGGCTTGTGGATCCCCCAACGTTTTCTTACCCAGAATCCCCTGCAAACCTGACATTTTGCTGAAAACATCCCTTTTCTCACACATTTTTGTGTGGTAAGTTGTAGCATCACGGGGCTGACACAAATTTCCTACCACCCAGCGTTCCCCCAGGTCTCCCGATAAAAATGGTGCCTCACTCGGGTGGGAGGCCCAAGTACCCGCGACAGGCAAGGGCCCACAACGTATTGAGGCGACATCAAAATTGCCTATCACAAAATGTTTTGGGCCCTTGCCTGTCGCGGGTACTTGGGCCTCCCACCCGAGTGAGGCACCATTTTTATCGGGAGACCTGGGGAATGCTGGGTGGTAGGAAATTTGTGTCAGCCCCGTGATGCCACAACTTTACCACACAAAAATGTGTGAAAAAAGGATTTTTTCAGCCAAATTTCAGGTTTGCAGGGGATTCTGGGTAAGAAAACGTTGGGGGATCCACACAAGCCATACCTCCCTGAATCCCCGGGTGTCTACTTTTCAGAAATGTGTGGGTTTGGTAGGTTTCCCTAGGTGGCCGGCGAGCCACGGGCCAAAACGTCATGGGACACCCCTTGCAAAACCAGGTCGTTTTGTGATAGGCCATTTTGAGGTCGCCTCAATACGTTGTGGGCCCTTGCCTGTCGCGGGTACTTGGGCCTCCCACCCGAGTGAGGCACCATTTTTATCGGGAGACCTTGGGGAACGCTGGGTGGTAGGGAATTTGTGTCAGCCCCGTGATGCCACAACTTTACCACACAAAAATGTGTGAAAAAAGTGATTTTTTCAGCCAAATTTCAGGTTTGCAGGGGATTCTGGGTAGGAAAACGTTGGGGGATCCACGCAAGCCATACCTCCCTGGAATCCCCCGGGTGTCTACTTTTCAGAAATGTGTGGGTTTGGTAGGTTTCCCTAGTTGGCCGCCGAGCCCCGGGCCAAAACGTCATGGGATCCCTCTTGCAAAACCAGGTCGTTTTGTGTTAGGCCATTTTGAGGTCGCCTCAATACGTTGTGGGCCCTTGCCTGTCGCGGGGACTTGGGCCTCCCACCCGAGTGAGGCACCATTTTTATCGGGAGACCTGGGGGAACGCTGGGTGGTAGGGAATTTGTGAGAGCCCCGTGATGCCACAACTTTACCACACAAAAATGTGTGAAAAAGTGATTTTTTCAGCCAAATTTCAGGTTTGCAGGGATTCTGGGTAAGAAAACATTGGGGATCCACGCAAGCCATACCTCCCTGGAATCCCCCGGGTGTCTACTTTTCAGAAATGTGTGGGTTTGGTAGGTTTCCCTAGGTGGCCCCGAGCCCCGGGCCAAAACGTCATGGGACCCCCTTGCAAAACCAGGTCGTTTGTGATAGGCCATTTTGAGGTCGCCTCAATACGTTGTGGGCCCTTGCCTGTCACGGGTACTTGGGCCTCCCACCCGAGTGAGGCACCATTTTTATCGGGAGACCTAGGTGAACGCTGGGTGGTAGGAAATTTGTGTCAGTCCCGTGATGCCACAACTTTACCACACAAAAATGTGTGAAAAAAGTGATTTTTTCAGCCAAATTTCAGGTTTGCAGCGGATTCTGGGTAAGAAAACTTTGGTGGATCCACGCAAGCCATACCTCCCTGGAATCCCCTGGGTGTCTGCTTTTCAGAAATGTGTGGGTTTGGTAGATTTCCCTATGTGGCCGCTGAGCCCCGGGCCAAAAAGTCATGGGACCCCCATTGCAAAACCAGGTCGTTTAGTGATAGGCAATTTTGATGTCGCCTCAATATGTTTTTGGCCCATGCATGTTGCGCGTACTTGGACCTCCCACCCGAGTGATGCACCATTTTTATCAGGAGACCTGGGGGAATGCTGGGTGGTAGGAAATTTGTGTCAGCCCGGTGATGTCACAACTTTCCCACACAAAACTGTGTTAAAAAAGTGAAATTTTTCAGCAAAATTTCAGGTTTGCAGGGGATTCTGGGTAGGAAAACGTTGGGGGACCCACGCAAGCCATTGCTCGCTGGACTCCCCCGAGTGTCTAGTTTTCAGAAATGTGTGGGTTTGGTAGGTTTCCTAAGATGGCCGCCGAGCCCAGGGCCAAAAACCTCACTGGTGTGGGTGGTTCAAGTACCCGCAACAGGCAAGGGCCCAAAACGTATTGAGGAGACATCAAAATGATCTATCACAAAACAAGCTGGTTTTGCAAGGGAGTCACCTGGGTTTTTGGCCCCGGGCTCGGCGGCCATCTTGGGAAACCTACCAAACCCACACATTTCTGAAAACTAGACACCCGGGGAGTCCAGCGAGGTATGGCTTGCGTGGATCCCCAACGTTTTCCTACCCAGAATCCCCTGCAAACCTCAAATTTAGCTGAAAAAATCCCTTTTTCTCAAATTTGTGTGAGAAAGTTCTGGAATCTACGTGGATCCACAAATTTCCTCCCACCCAGCGTTCCCCCAGGTCTCCCGATAAAAATGATACCTCACTCGCGTGGGTGGGTCAAGTACCCGCGACAGGCAAGGGCCCAAAACCTATTGAGGCGACATCAAAATTACCTATCACAAAACAACCTGGTTTTGCTAGGGGGGTCCCATGAGTTTTTGGGCCAGGGCTCGGCGGCCATCTAGGGAAACCTACCAAACCCACACATTTCTGAAAGCTAGACACCCGGGAGAGTCCAGCGAGGTATGGCTTGCGTGGGTCCCACAACGTTTTCCTACACAGAATCCCCTGAAAACCTCAAATTTAGCTGAAAAAAATCACTTTTTCCATACATTTTTGCGTGGGATCACCGTGCCGGCACAAATGTCCTACCACCCAGCGCTCCCCTTGTTCTCCCGAGTAAAATGATACCTCACTTGTGTGGGTGGGCCAAAGGCCTGTGACTGGGAAGAGCAAAAAACATAGGGATTTAGGGTATAGCACCGAGAATTCTAAGCACTACATTTTTAAAAAAATAAGTTTTTAGCCAGTTCTGCTTTGGACACCCACACAAGTGAGGTATCATTTTACTCGGGGGCACAAGGGCAACGCTGGGTGGTAGGACATTTGTGCTAGCACGGTGATTCCACGCAAAAATATGTGGAAAATATGTTTTTTTCAGCTAAATTTGAGGGTTGCAGGGGATTCTGGGTAGGGAAATGTTGGGGGATCCACGCAAGCCATACCTCATTGGACTCCCCAGGGTGTCTAGTTTTCAGAAACGTGTGGGATTGGTAGGTTTCCCTAGATGGCGGCGAGCCCGGGGCCAAAAAACCAGGTGCCCCCCCCCCCAAAACCAGGTAGTTTTGTTATAGGTAATTTTGAAGTCTCCACAATACGATTTGGGCCATTTCCTGTTTCAGCCACTATGCCTACCCACACAAGTGAGGTACCATTTTTATCGGGAGCCCTGGGGGAATGCAGGGTGGTAGGAAATTTGTGGATCCATGCAGATTCCAGAACTTTCCCACAGAAATTTGAGTAAAAAGTGATTTTTTCAGCTAAATTTGAGGTTTGCAGGGCATTCTGGGTAGGAAAACGTTTGGGGACCCATGCAAGCCATACCGGACTCCCCCGGGTGTCTAGTTTTCAGAAATGTGTGGGTTTGGTAGGTTCCCAAGATGGCCGCTGAGCCCGGGGCCAAAAACCCAGGTGACCCCCCTTGCAAAACCAGGTTGTTTTGTGATAGGTAATTTTGATGTCTCCTCAATACGTTTTGGGCCCTTGCCTGTCGCGGGTACTTGAACCACCCACGCGAGTGAGGTATCATTTTTATCGAGAGACCTGGGGGAAATCTGGGTGGTAGGAAATTTGTGGATCCACGTAGATTCCAGAACTTTCCCACACAGAATTTTGAGAAAAACGTGATTTTTTCAGCTAAATTTGAGGTTTGCAGGGGATTCTGGGTAAGAAAATTTTGGAGGACCCACGCAAGCCATACCTCGCTGGACTCCTCCGGGTGTCTAGTTTTCAGAAATGTGTGGGTTGGGTAGGTTTCCCTAGATGGCCGTCGAGCCCGGGGCCAAAAACTCATGGGACCTCCCCTTGCAAAACCAGGTTGGTTTGTGATAGGTAATTTTGATGTCGCCTCAATAGGTTTTGGGCCCTTGCCTGTCGCGGGTACTTGACCCATCCACACAAGTGAGGTACCATTTTTCACGGAAGACTTTGGGGGACGCGGGGTGGGTGGAATTTTGTACATCCACGCAGATTCCAGAACTTTCCACCACAGAAATGTGAGGAAAATGTGTTTTTTTGGACATATTTTTAGGTTTGCAAGGGATTCTGGGTAACAGATCCTGGTGAGAGCCAGTCAAGTCCCCCCATCCTAGATTCCCCTGGGTGTCTAGTTTTCAAAAATGTATAGGTTTGCTAGGTTTCCCTAGGTGCCGGCAGAGTTAGGATTCAAAATCTACAGCTAGGCACTTTGCAAAAAAAGGGTCCGTTTTCACTGTGAAAATGTGGTGTGTCCACGTTGCGTTTGGGCCGTTTCCTGTCGTGGGCACTAGGCCTACCCACACATGTGAGGTGCCATTTTTCTCGGAAGACTTTGGGGAACGCGGGATGGGTGGAAATTTGTGGATCTACGCAGATTCCAGAACTTTCCACCACAGAAATGTGAGGAAAATGTTTTTTTTTTTTTACAAATGTTTCGGTTTGCAAGGGATTCTGGGTAACAGAACCTGGTGAGAGCCAGTCAAGTCACCCCATCCTGGATTCCCCTGGGTATCTAGTTTTCAAAAATGTATAGGTTTGCTAGGTTTCCCTAGGTGCCGGCAGAGTTAGGGTTCAAATTCTACAGCTAGGCACTTTGCAAAAAAAGGGTCAGTTTTCACTGTGAAAATGTGGTGTGTCCATGTTGCGTTTTGGGCCGTTTCCTGTCGCGGCCACTAGTCCTACCCACACAAGTGAGGTACCATTTTTCTCGGAAGACTTTGGGGAACGCGGGATGGGTGGAATTTTGTGGATCCACGCAGATTCCAGAACTTTCCACCACAGAAATGTGAGGAAAATGTGTTTTTTTGGACAAATTTTTAGGTTTGCAAGGGATTCTGGGTAACAGAACCTGGTGAGAGCCAGTCAAGTCAGCCCATCCTGGATTTCCCTGGGTGTCTAGTTTTAAAAAATGTATAGGTTTGCTAGGTTTCCCTAGGTGCCGGCAGAGCTAGGAACCAAATTCAACAGGTAGGCACATTCCGAAAAAAAGTCAGTGCCTAGTGGGCTTTCTGCCGCCCTGGGGAGGGGGGAAATCAGGGGATATTGCCCCAATATGCCCCCGAGGGGGGCAGAAAGACTGTGGCTATTCTTTTGGGGGGTCGGGGGCATTGGGATGCCCATTCTGGTCAGCCCCCACCCCGGGCCTATAAAAAAAATAATCCCTGGCATCTAGGGTGTTTCTGAACCCCCGGGGGGGCAGATTGGTGGCCACTGCCACCATCTGCCCCCCCCCCCGGGGGGGCAGAAAGACTGGAATTTCGTGGGGGGAGGGGTGGGGGCATTGGCATGCCCATCTTGGGCAACCCCCACCCCTAAATTTATCGAGGGGACCAAAAACCCTGGTGTCTAGTGGGCTTTCTGCCCCCAGGGGGCAGATTGGGGGCTACTGCCCCCATCTGCCCCCCAGGAGGGGCAGAAAGACTGTACCTTTACGTCGGGTGGGGGCATTGGCATGCCCATATTGGGCAACCCCTACCCCAAATTATAATTTTTTAAAAATCCCTGGTATCTAGTGGGCTTTCTGCCCCCCTGGGGGGGCAGATTGGGGGCTACTGCCCCCATATGCCCCCCAGGAGGGGCAGAAAGACTGTACCTTTGCGGCGGGGGGGTGGAGGCATTGGCATGCCCATAATGGGCAGCCCCCACCCCTAACTATATTTTTTTTTTAAATCCCTGGTATCTAGTGGGCTTTCTGCCCCCCCGGGGGGGCAGATTGGGGGCGATCCCCAAGCAGGGATCCACTAGGGAGGGGTACCATTGGAAAGGGGAGATTCTCCCCTTTCCAACGATACCTCTCCTGAGTTTCTACGTGCTCAGGGGGCTGAGAAAGCCCCCTGAGCACGTAGAAACTGAAATGAGCCTCTTGGCTCATTTCAGTTTCGGTTTCACTGAAATGACAACAGCGCGACGTGCGCGCCGATCGTCATTTCAGGGAAACCAGGGAGGGCCTCGGGAGCTGGGAAGCTCTTCCCCAGCTCCCGAGGCTTTAGGGGAGAAAAGGGAATCCCTCTGGTGCCCGCACCAGAGGGATTTCCGGTGCTGGGTGTCATGACGAGCTGGACTCGTCATGAGCACACGACCACTGTGTGCCATGACGAGTCCAGCTCGTCATGAGCATGAAAGGGGTTAAAGGCACTGCATGTAATCTTTTTGGGAAACAGCGTTTACAACGCTGGTAATACCACGCGGGTAGGTTACAACGCGGACGTTACATCGTCCGCGTTGTTACCACGCATGGCATTACATCGCAAGTCGTTTCTACGACTTGCGCTAGATGGCGCGCAACACCAGGGAATGTGTTGGATTTTAAATCCAACACATTCCCTGCTGTTGCGCTAACAGGAGTAGGAATAGTAATTTATACTATTCCTAAGTCCAGCGCGCTATCTAGTGCAAGTCGTAGAAACGACTGGCGATGTAAAGCCATGCGTGGTAACAACGCGGACGATGTAACGTCCGCGTTGTAACCTACTGCGGGGTAACGGATGGCGTAGTAACGTCATACATTCAATCTTTTTCAGATGCTGGTAACATTTTACTCCCACTGGTCCTGCTGCTCCTGTTCCGTTAACCCCGCTGCAAGACCCACCCCCTGCCTCACAACACAGGGATTTGATCAGCCGCATCGCTGGTACACACATCTGAAAATTACTTTTTGCACTGCCATGTTGAAAGGCACTGATCCTTTCTACCCATAACCTTTGTATTGCAGCAGGAACATCTTGGGTATGGGGTGCGGTAGCTACAAGCTCTCTTCCATACTCTACTACAGCATATCGCCAGAGCATATTAGGCTCGACCTAATAAAATACCGAAGCACTTCGAACTTTAACAACATTATGAAACATCTTTTACGGTTTTATCTTTTAAAGTGTTAGGATTTGGTGAGAGAAACGACGATGAATAGAAAATAATTTGACATAAAATCGGTAGCCCCCCTTACGTAGAGGAACTTGCGTAAACGTTGTTACTACAAAATATGTGCTAAAACTCGTGTGCGTTTATTTACAGAAATCCGTATTGCGGGAGATGTAGATGGTGAAACGTGCACGAGACAAATTAAGAGATGTCAGTTTCCAGGCTGGGAATGGAGACAAGCATCTTAAAAGATATTTCAAGGCACTACATTTTGTTGTAAATGTTTACTCAAAAACAGGAGAGAAGAACACCTTTATTTTCATTTTCTTACTAACTTGTTTTTTGGTAGCTAATAGTTACGCCCGGTACTCAGTAAAGATCCTCTTATGCCACGAATAGAAAAACAGATGCCTATTTTAATGAATCAGAGACTGCAAGCCACTTGAGTTAAATAGCCCAATGCTGAGCGTATAGCTAAATGGAAAGACCTTTTAAAACTGCACTAGTTAATCAAGAGATCTCAGGACTGCTCTTAAAAGTGTGGTTTAATGTGCCTTCGCTATGAAACTAAAGACCGGCTTTGAAGAGCAAATACACATAAATCGCCCAGGAAGTAGGAGGAATGATGATAAAAATAATGCATGTGTGCAAGTAAAACCAATCCGGATGTACCCTTACGGCTAGAGAGGTCGACCTCGAAGCTTGGAAACGGGGTTCAAGTCTCGGCAACGACCTCAACATCCTGTGATTCTGAGCAAATCACTTAATCTCCCCCCGCCTAACAAAAATGAATGTGTCCATCTGTAAGGAAACTGGTGCTCATGTATTGCGCTCTGATACCCGCTATCTTTGGGTCGAGTTCGCGCTATATAAAACTCTAAAAAGAACAATTTTGGAAAACTCAATTTAGGATTCTATCGAGGGAAATGTCAATCTTTAGTTTGAAAAGGAAAGAGCGCTATTATAATTTGTATGTTGATTCCACTTTTAGCGCTCTGATGCAGCTTCGCGGCAGCGTAGCCGCTTTATAATTCTGTGAGATAATGCAGAAAAAACATTTTGAATACGTAAAAAAAAAATTAATAGAAAGGGTATTCATTAAAATCGGAAAGAGAAATAGATTTTTTGTAACCATCGCCGAGTCTGAAACGATCTAGACCAATCAACAAACACCAAAAGGCATCTGATTTTTGGGCGATCTGGGGGCAGCGGAGTGAGAATGGCGGAGCCTTTTCTGTGGTGATAGTTTTCGGACTCCCCGCGTGCTCGGTTTCCTCGTGCTTTGCCCCGAACCTCGGGTTGCTGTTTCCCCATATCATCAGAAAGCGACTGTTAAATATTCATCAGGTTTGTTTATCTACAAAGGCAATTCGTGTCAGGGCTGCTTTGGGAACCCGAGCCCTCATGAAGATGGATGGCGCTGCGGTGGGTGGAGGGGGTGGGGCCCTGCCAGCCCTGGGACCCCTGATGAATCCTCCATCTGAGCTGGTGATCACCCCTCTGCATCGTGAAGGGGGATCGGTGGCTGAGCAGTGAGGGCTCTCAATGTCTGAATGTAGAGCACGTGGTGCCTGCAGTAAGAGGAAACCCATTAAATAAAGTAGTGCTTACAGCCTAAAAAATAACACGTACAGTGTTGCCAGATTTCGATACCCGTCCTAAGCCCAATGCTGTCCAAGTTCAAGCCCAAATTCAGCCCAACACAGACCAGTTTCAGCCCAAAAACCAGCCCAAAGTTGCCACTGTCAATTCATGCAAAATCAGCCTTCAGGAAATATTTTACGCACAATCCTAATTTCTATTCAATATGCTTATAGTGGGAGGAGGTTCAATGGGCACCTAGGCACTTCTGCAATCATGTCCCAATTCGTTTAGTAACTACTGATTTTGAAGATCGGTTCCCATTAGGACCTGTTACTTTGTTCACCACAAATCCAAACCTGAACCTGGCATTGATGAACAAACTTTGCAAAAGCAGACTGTTACCCATTTTAGAAAAGTCAAAATGCTGAAAAGTTGAAACTCTATGTAATGTAGCTCCTCAAACAGGATATTTAATGCTTTTCATGGATCTCGCAGGATTAACAACACGCAATGATGCACATATAAAGTAACCACCTTGGCATTAAAGCAATTTCAGAACAACTTGTTTGGCAAGCTGAGATTAGAGGCCCACTCCCTCCAGTTAAAATGTACAAAGGCCAAATAGAAGAGTGACTTATTCTTATTACTGCCTGCCCTCCACTTCAAAGACTTTCACCATGACCATCTACTGTGACACTAAAAGTCAAACAGAACCTACGTCATTGCCGTCATGTTTCAGTAAAAGGCCCCAATCTTGGCAAGAAGCAGATGGGTTTGTGTGGGGTGCAAATGAAATCAACTGGAGAAGACAGGAAAAAGACGGAGAGGAAAAAGAGGTAAAACCCTCCCCAACATCTCAACACTAACGCTCCCTCAAGTCGGATGACACTGTCATGAATACATACCTTTACATCGCATGCGTTACATTGCATGCCTTTACAACGCGTTGTTACAACGCGAACTATTACATCGCAAGTCGTTTCAACAACTTGCTGTAGGGGGCGCGCTGGACTTAGGAATAGTATAATTTACTATTCCTACTCCAGTTTGTGCAACAGCAGGGAAGGTGTTGGATTGTAAATCCAACACCAGTGCGCCCGCTATAGCAAGTCGTTGAAACGACTTGTGATGTAATGGCTCGCGTTGTAGTAACGCGGTCGTTGTAACGACCGCGTTGTAAAAGCATGCGATGTAAGGCATGCGATGTTATGGATGTTTCCCCACTGTCATCACTCCTCTTGTCCCAGTCAGTTCCATTCCCCTTCATCATTCGCACTGTCGGGCTCTCATATCACCATTGATCAGTGAAATCTCATTAGGCTGTGCAACTCCTTTAAACCTATCAGCCACTCATGGCTTTAAGCAGAGCAGCTCCTAAAACTGACTTTGCAATGGATCACTGATGGGCTCTATATTCAGCTCCTTAATTTTCAAGGCAAAAGCATGGATCAATTTCTCAATAATGCTCAAAGTGTGAACAAAAATATATACACTTTTCTCAATAATGGCCATCAAATAAAACTCTAAAGGTAATCCATGCCAGCAACGCAATTCCTCTTTACAGTACAGAACACTGTGTCAACGACGCAGATGTTTACAGTTCATCTTCATTACATCTTTCATTACATATGAGTATTTTCTATTTTTCGATTTATGAGCTATATTGTTCCTAGACAACAAATGAACATCTATTCTAATAAGAAGGCGTCCTATATCTTTCTTCTGACTAATAGAATTGAATCTACACACATTTATTTTAAAATAAGATTGAAGTAGAATATAAATAAGTCCTACAGGACTTTTGATGGAATACAATACAATTACCCTGCTTCTCGTGAGCATATAGGGTTCTCCTTGTTCTGTTCAGACGGAAACAGAATGGGGGCAGCTATGGGGAGTATAAAGTTGCATACTGCTTATGGTGCATGTTTTACATGAGATCTCTATCATTGTGTATATGTTGAAAAATACTACGGGCTAAGCTCAGAGACACCCCTGCCTGCTACTGTACTGGGAGAAAGATAGGGAAAACAGAATGGGGTCAGCACTAGGGAGTATTGTGTGTGCATGCTACTTATGGAGCACGTTCTACATGAGAGCTCTCAAAACAAGGGTACTATTTAGTGTGTATGGAAAAATGCTACTGGCTAAGCTCTGAGACACTCCTGCCTGCTGCTGCCCTTGGAGAAAGAAGGTTCAAACAGAATGGGAGTATGCCTCTACACAAGAGTGTCAAGGTAGAGGTACCATCTAGTATGTATGGGATAATGCAATTGGCAAGGCTGATGGCATCCCTAACTATTACTACCCTGATACAAAGAAGATGGAAACAGAATGGGACATCATTCGGGAGTATTGTGTGTGTGTACAGTATATGGTGCACGCCTCTACATGAGTTCTCTCACAGCAGAGGTACCATCTAGTATGTATGGAATCTCATACATTATTGCGCTTTATGCATCATCATGCATTCATTGGAAATGCATGATATTTAACTTTCTCCAGTGCATTTTCAACACCCTACCCTTTCTCAGACACAGTCCCACCTTCTTTGCATGTGCTGCCCCACCACGAATGTATGACGTTACTACGCCATCCATTACCCCGCAGTAGGTTACAACGCGGACTTTACATCGTCCGCGTTGTTACCACGCATGGCTTTACATCGCAAGTCGTTTCTACGACTTGTGCTAGATGGCGAGCTGGACTTAGGAATAGTATAAATTACTATTCCTACTCCAGTTAGCGCAACAGCAGGGAATGTGTTGGATTTAAAATCCAACACATTCCCTGGTGTTGTGCGCCATCTAGCGCAAGTCGTAGAAACGGCTTGCGATCTAATGCCATGCGTGGTAACAACGCGGACGATGTAACGTCCGCGTTGTAACCTACCCGCGTGGTATTACCAGAGTTGTAAACGCTGTTTCCCCCCACCACGCTTAGTCTCAACAAACATGGTGCCTCGATAGCAGATCAGAATTAAAGGCGGTATGACATAGTGTGCCTAATAGGGAATCTTGTGTGAAACATACCTCATCAGTAACAAACATCTTACCTAACAGCCAGAATGCCCAAAGGCATGAATGCTTGCTTTACAACTGCAGATTGTTACAGTTCACATTTAAAAATGACTCCATTAATCACTGCTCCTAAAGCAAAACTTTTCACATTTTCAAAATCACACATACAGACACAATGAATCATACGTTTGTGAATTAGTGCATAGAAAATGTTACATAAGGCAAAGGAGACCAAAATGTTACATAAGGCAAAGGAGACCAAGGGTGTAAGATTCACGTGCCACCCATACTGGTAGGCACTTTTTAAGAGTGCTTGGTCTGGAGAAGGACAAACTCAGGATTCAGAACATAACACAGTGGTTAGGGTCAACTTTAATAAGAATTTATTTCTACCCAAACAAACCTTTCTTAGCAACATCAAGATAGAAAGACTGGGAAAAAAACATCACTTTCTAACATGTACCATGCAGCTCTTAGATGGCAGTTCATAGCTCACTGTTCTAGATTACGAATGTAACTTATGAACTACACAGTAACAGAATCTCTGTGACAAAAGCAGTAACCCACTGAGCTGTGGACATAAAATATTGTTCTTTGATATGCATGGCACAGGTCCTTTGCAGCAGGCGTATTACAGTCCTGCCAAGTACCACGCATCAGGGGTTGGACTAACGCATTTTAGTACTGATGTCCGCATCACCGCACTAAAATGTGATAGTCACATATACTATATCTCCTGGGAGAATCACAACACGTCACTTCATATTATCATAAAAGCAGCCACTGCCAGCACCTGCTGCGCTACTGGTTGTCCAGCGCCGCAATTAGGAGCTTATCACTGACTCCGCTTTGGCTGTTAGGGAGCAGCGTTGTGACCTATAATGTCAAAACTTCTCTAAAAACACACATATGACTTCTGCCCTGCAGCTTATATACATTTGCACCAGGCCCGGCCCTCCAACTGGTCATCTGGTTTCACTGCAGAACATAAACAACAGCCAGGATCCGGCACTTCTGTACCATCAACAGAAAGCCTGCAACGATTATCCAAGCCAGTGGCAGAATTTTGGTTTGTTTTCCTGTTACCATGCTCACCACGCAAACGGCATTGTGAGACTCTCACAGCGTGCTCTCTATGATCGTGCTGCTGGCAGGCAGCTGGCACTGAAACAGTGTGGGGGGGTTTTTCTGCTGTGCACAGCCCCGATTCTGCCCCATGGACAGTTCGCCTAAAGATAGCAAGCAACTTAGCCCTCACCTGCGCCTGGCCTTCGATCACGAAGGGGTCCCTGTAGACCGTCCAGTGGGCGGTGGCGGGCGCAGTTTAAAGGTGGCACTGCTAACTAGCACTTAGGAGCACCTAGTGTAACAGCAAGAGACAGTGACTAAGAAGGTCAAAGAGTAGCCTTGTCTGGCAGGCCTTGGGCCTGTAGGTTACCTCAGCAATGTCTGCAGCCCGGTCCACCACACTGGGTTTGACCACGCACTCTGCAGGCTTTGCCTGGCAGCACCTTCAGGATACTACAGGTGAGTCCAGCGCACCTGATCACTAGACTAACTTGAGTGCTGCAGTTGGGGCAGCACCACGCCAGACGAGGGGGAAGAGGGTTGGGAGGACAAAATATGTTTATTCAGTCACTAGTTTTGATTGTCTTCACCTTCAGGTAACAGCATATAAAATAAAGGCGCATTGTATGTTTAAAGATAAATCCAAGTTGAAGTAATCAGTAGGAAATGCATTTGTTTGCATTATGAAATCTTATTGATTAATTCAGTCACTGCATATGAGTGTAACCAGACAGTAAAGGAATAGATTTCTGGTTGGCAGGGGGTAAGGAGTGGTGGTTAACGACTTCTGTATTTATAGTGCTATGAGGTCCCAGCCTATGACTTGAAGCACAATGAATATGCAACTCATTATTTTAACACAGTATAAAATGTTTTTGAAGTGTTACATTTTGCTGTGAAATGTCACTCATAAGTCACTGCAAAAATGGAATGTCACATTAGCAATGCGAATACTTGGCAGCTACGATATTAACCCTTTGGGCTACCTTACACACAAATAAAAACTGCCACTAGACGAAACTCCCATCTCTCTCCAGCAGGTAAATTAATCACCAGAATTTACTTGCCAGTTTGTTTGTTGCCCAAAACTGCTCAATATACAATGAACTTTCTAGTGCTTTTAACACAGATGCACTGCTACAAAACTGCGAAATAAAAGTTCCATTACCGAAGAGAAGAATATTTACATGTGCAGGCCCATTTAAAACACTGCCCGTGTTACTGTGAAGGCTTGTCCCCGTGTCCAAGGGCAAGGCCAGAGCTTGCAACACACTCCCTCTACACATGACAGAGAAAGCACTTCTATTCGGTGCTGTGTCCTCCTTTCCCTAACCTCACCCCCAGAAGTGCCACCTCCAAAAACAGTGTATAAACTAGGGGAAAAAGCTTACTTGTTGTTGCTTCAATCTCCCAACGATCCGCACGCACCACATGGAGAGTCGAAAGTCAAAGTCTTACTCTCACACGACCTGATCCCGCCCGTCGCCCGAGGTCCAAGCGACTCACTCAGTCAGAGTGACACGTGAAGCAAGTCACTCACTTATGGGCCGAGACTGGGAGTCGGTTCGGTTCAACAACTTGTGTTGGCCTGTTGAAATAGTCAGTAACTGGAGGCATGCATGCACATCACCACGTGCGTTGGTGCACGCTAAATAACAGCACAGCTCTATTAGTCTGTCATGGGCGGGCTCTGGATGATAAATGTTTGCAGGGCTGTCATTGGTAGCGCTTTCACGTGCTACCAGATTGACGGCCCTGGGACCCAAACATGAAGGTACACTTTTTACATCTTCTTAGGTGGTGCGTGCAGTGCGGTTGCACTTAAACACACTGGCCAATCAGGTTCAGTCATGCTGCGCGCTTCGTGTCCAATCACTACTCAGGGCTGGCTGCCAATGATGATATAGTGTTGTGTTGATGCTGACACTGCTGAGGCGTCGCAGGCCAATAGCCGCCTGCAATTTGGGTTTTTTTCTCGCACAAATGGGAAAAATGTAGCTCATTTGTGCGGGAAATAGCCCAATCTGGCAACACTGAATAGGGCCAGATGTATCATCATTGTATTTTGCGAGTCCTTAATAGCGAATTTTACCGATTCGCTATTAAGGACTCGCAAAATGCAATGTATGTAGGTTTCGCAATAATAATTGCGATTCCTACATATTCCTTAATTGCGAATCGCAAATTGCGATTCGCAATTAAGGAATACCTTCCCATTCATTCCTATGGGAAGACATTCGCAATTTGCGAGTACCCAATAGGTATTCGCAAATTGCGAATGCAATTTCAAGGGTGCAAGGGTGCTAAAAGGACAAGGGTGCCAAAAGGACACCCTGTTGCACCCCTGAAATATGCATGTGTGCACATGCATAAGGGCATGTATGTGCGCCACATGGCACTTTGAAAAATGCAAAAAAGTGCATTTTTCTAGGAAATCGCAAATTACCACCAACTTGAAGTTGGTGGTAATTTGCGATTCCTTAAGGCCAAATCGCAACTTTTGGGTGCTTCCAGAATTGCATTTAAGGAATCGCAATTTGCGATTCCTTAAATGCATTTGCAAAATAGGGAATCGCATATTTTGCAATTCCCTATTTTGCGATGGCCTTTAGGGATGATCTATCCCAAAAGGCTTTTTCCCGTTCGCAAACGGGCCGATTCTGAGAATCGGCGCGTTTTGCGAACGGGAAAAAGGCTTGACATCTGGCCCATAGTGTAACAACCGAAGTAAAGGGGCCAGTAGCCATGGGAGGTTACAAATGAAGAGGAGGCGGTACTAAGGAGGGACTGACAAGCCAATTACTGAATCAGAAGCCAGCATTTAGGGAAGGACAAAGACACAAGCTAATGAAAAATATGGGCGGGTGAGTGGGCGGGGCTTCTCCGCTTACTCAACTACCACAGTCTCGCTGAGCAGCGCATGCGCGCTGACTCAGGCTCGACCTAAACATAAATGTGTAATTTGACTGTTTTGCCTGGCTTTTCGCGACTCTACCCCGTTTGCTCTGCCACACCTTAACTCCCAAAGCATGGGTTCGAGGAGTAAATGTGGATGGCACGCGAGAAAAGGAAACGGGAAACAAGGGAGGAGGCTGCACACGAAACTACTGAAATGTGACGAATGTTAGGCCGGGTGGCTCACATCGGCGGAAGTGTACACTTTAGCATTGGGGAGCATAGAGAGAGGCGCGTGCGCGCTGTGGGAACCAAACATAATATAGAACGCTCGTGACGCTGTCGTTAAAGAAGTCAGTTTATTTTACTGGTGCGCGGGAAAACGATTTGACGTGGAGGCTCCTGCTGTCCGCTAAGCATCCGTCGCCTTCGCATGGCCGAGTCTCAGGTTTCTCAAGGCAGCATCGGCACCTGACGCTGCTGAGAAGAACAGACGGAAAGCGGGTCCGTTTGCAGTGCATTTCCTCTGTAAGGAAGGCTTCCCACGCACACTAACGTGCGCTGAGGCGTCGCGCGTTCATCACTTTGCCTTGGCACCGTACCAGTCAACTTTTGAAGAGTAACATGCGGATGGTATAGCGCTGTCACCAGCTGGTTTTTGGAAACTTGGCAGACGAGGTGGGTTTTTCTGTTGCTGTCATTTTCTGTAAACTGCGAGAAAACGTGCATTCTAAAGCTCATTAGGCTTGTGACACTCTTAAGACATTCCATTGATTTCAGAATTTGTGCACAGACCAGTAGTTTTGATCGTAAAGGTTGTAACTTGGGGAATACTTTACAGAAGCCGATTTGTTGTAGTTCCACCAATGGAGAAATTATTAAATTTGTAGATATTAATTTTGAATTACACGTTGCCTCTAACCTTGCTTAGTAGTGCATGTAGAATGTAAATACAGTTTGACATGAGAATCGAGTAGTCGTGCAAGAAATGCTTTTAACTTTTTCGTTTTAACACAGGTTGAGGAAATAGAAATAACCAGAGCTTGAAATTGGTATTTTACATTTTTTTTTTTTTTTAAGCAGATTAGATCCCCGCATTTTCTCCCTTTCGTTCTTGGTATGACTCCACCAGCTAATGTTCCATAACAAGGATATTGTAAATGCAGGCAAAGGTAATTGTGGACGTTGTTTAACCGTTTCCATCATGCAGTATCTTTAGAAAGGGGTCCTCTCGTAGGGTGACTGCAAGCCAGAGCACAGGCTGGGTCTGACTAGGCAGCTTCTGTTTAGAACTCGACTATGGGCATTTATAACAAAGACTGGAGGAGGTTCTGATTCCATATTAAGTTCACCCTGTGATTGGCTGGTCTTTCAAAATTTGGGACCTGCTAGACGATGCTAGACCAGATGTTTGCCTTTTTACAGAGACCTGGTTTCATAATTGTGAGAAGTTGGCCTGGTATATGCTGTTCACTAATTAAAGTGGACACCTTGCACCAGGGCAAATCGACTCTTATGGTAGGTAGGTTAAAGACAACCTTATTGAAAGCTATCCTAGTGGTAGCTATGGAGAGCAGCCTTCAGGCTAAGTCTTGAAGGAATGTAAAGCAGCTTGTTTTACCAGTCTATAATCTCTTGAGTGACCAAATGAAAGAGCACCACACCAGGTATATATTCAAAATATATGTATTTATTACTAAACACACCCCTCTAGTCTCTTTATGAGGCTAGAGTTCGAAGTACATAGGTTATAAGATCTTAAATCACAGTAATAGCACAAATACACGTTTGGGCCCTAGGGGCGTACCAAACCATATACCAATAAAGTGGTATGCGAACCACGACTGAACTAGACACTAGGCCTAGAGCCTCTAGAAGTGCTTGGACCACAAGGAACCACCCAAGGTAGTGACACAGGGGACCCACGGGAGACGCGTGCAGTGTAAATACACAACCGCGATACGCCGTTAACTTCTATGGAGAAAGTCGGGATCGGGAAAATAGAGGAAAGGGACACTTTAAAGAGGACTAGGACAAAACCCTTTGAGATCTAGGACTTTGAAGAGTCTCTACCCACGGGAGCACCGGAGTACTCGTGTTACCTCACCCAGGGAAGCCGGGTGCATAGGTGCCTTTCGGGGTCGGGTTTCGTCGTCGGTTCTTATGGCGATCTGCTGCAAAGTGCTGCTGGCGACCAGGAGAAAAGTGTCCGGGTGGATCCAAGAGTGGATCGGAGTTCTGAAGAACCTGAAAGCAGAGGGGACAGAGTCTGGGTCACTAGCCAGTGACCAGGGAGGTGATGGACGGATGCCCACCGATGTCGAGTGCTTCAGGTGCGTTGACGGTCGTCTCGCTTTCAGCAGCCACGAGGTCCAGGAGGCGTTGTCGGCGACCAGGAGCAGGATTCGGGCTGGTACACGATGTCTGTCGAGTGCTGCGGTGTCGGCGACCAGATTGGACCCAACAAGCCTTGGCAACGGCAAGTCTCGATGTAGCTGAAGATCGTCGATGGTGCAGACCAGCAAGGTCTGGGGAACTCACCCAGCAAGGGTAAGTGAGGGCAGGCCTGGAGCAACCAGACTGCCAAGTAAAGAAAAGATTGGCCTTCGGTAAGGGCTACTAGCCAACGGGCTAGCGACCGCGAAGGAGCCTCGTGACGCCGCACGTGGAGCTGGCTTACGGGACACTCGTGGAGTGGGGGCCAGTGATCTTCGGTGCAGGTGGTGCTGGAGGCTAGGGCTACTCGGAGCCCAAAGCACGACTTCTTGGGAGACCCAGAAGATGGTGCACTTGCAAGTGTGCTCGGTGTCCAGGGGTCACGGTCTCACGTTACCCACGATAGCCACGGGCCTCAGCTTTGCTGGGGACTCAGGGTAGCCTCGGGAAGTCTGAGAATCCACCTCTGGTGATGCGATGACTTCGGCGTCCGACGGGAGCTTCAGTGATGCGAACCGGACAGATGCTTCTTTGGTGCCTGCCAAGCAGGGGAGTCACTCCTTGACCCCAAGGGAGATTCTTCAGTCCTCTAATCTTGTCGTAGAGCGTCGAAGGTCCAGGATTCCGTGTCAGAGTTTCGTCCAGGTATAATCTAATCTTGCTGTGGCAAGGGTTCCCCATTTTAACTAGTAAAACAGGGAGGGACTAACTCTATGACCCCACCTATGGGAGGGTCAAGGGAGGGGGTGGCTACACCCACTTCCCTTTGTCCAGTTTCGTGCCAGAGCAGGGGCAGGTAGCCCCTGAGCTGGTTTGAACTGGCATATGCACAGAGGAGCCTTTTGCTCCCCCAGTGCAGGACTTCAAAGCACTCTAAGAGTGCACCCACCCAGCCCCAATACACATTATCCTGTCTGGGGAGGTGGTCACACCTCCCTGCAACAGGAAACCTATTGTCCAGGCCTCCCCTGCCGGAGTTTCGTCCAGCAGCAGGAGGCCAGACTTGTGTCTGTGGCAGCAGCATCCATTTTGTGATGCCAGGGCTTCAGAAAGAAGTTACCGGGTAAGCCAGAGTTAACATGTCTTTCCCTCTAGAAGGGTGGAATGCTACCCCCGCCGCCAGGATTGGCGGGGGGTAGTATTCCAAGATGTTTGACACCAAACACGACATGTTTAGGTGCAGCCATTCCAAAGTTAGCATTTTACCGCAAGGATATAATGCGCTTAAGAGTATATGGTCAGGCTGCACTACAAACAGCATCAGAGATGGTCTCCGAACGCTGCAGAGGGGCCCTGCTCATGCAGGGGCACCCTCTCACATAGGAACCATGCACTCTGCCTTTAGGATTGATAAGGCCTGCCTTAGGAGTGACTTATAGGTTTCTAGGTGTGTATGTATTTCGTGATATAGGTAACCTATATCACAGTAAGGGGTGCATGCACCACCTTACCCAGGCTGCAGTAGCAGACCTGTGGTGTCAGTTTGGATGGCCTTCCAGGGGTGGCATAATACATGCTGCAGCCCCTGGCAGGCCTCTGAGGTACCTATGCCCTTGGTACATAGTATACCATATACTAGGGACTTATAAGGGCACTCCAGATCCCAATCAGAGATGTGCCTAAGGCACATGGAATCCATTTTACAGAGAAAGCAGATAGACTGGGGCCCTGAATAGCAGGATCCCAGTCCAACTAAGTCATAAACCAGCAAAACACCATAAAAAAAGTGGGGGCAACCATATAGTCAGATTCCACCTTCCTACAATAATGAGTCTACACCAGCTCTGGCCCTAGCTTTCTCCGCAGAATACTCCGTGATACGATTGGATAGGGTGGGTAAGAGGGGTGGAGGGTTAGCAATTGCTGTATGTACACCCTATCTTATCAAGACACTGGACACTGTCTCCTCTTCCAATTTAGAACTATTGATCTTTAGGGTGGAAGCACCCCAAGCAACCGCCTGATCTGGAGCCCTAGTATATCATCCTCCAGGAGAAAATAAGGAGTTCTGCACGACCCTATTAGAAAGACTGGCCCCATATATACTGAGTACGGATAATTTTCTTTTGGTAGGGGACTTTAATCATCATTTAGATCTTTCCACCAATACAGAGTCGGCTAGCCTAGTGTTAGCCATGGAATCACTAGGCCTCCTCTCAAGAGTTGCCAGTCACACACATCGGGCCGGGCACCAGTTAGATACGATCTTCTCCAATATGCAGGAATTGGTAGTGGATCCCCCACAGTCACTACATTGGACCCACTATTCGGCCTTATGTTTTCACTGTGCACTCTCTCTAATCCGCCCGTTCGACCACAAGGCCGTATGGACTATCGTAGATCTTGGAAGAAGGTGACTGCAGCTGCCTTTGGCAAAAAATATATGGCCCCTTCACTTGGAGACTGTCAAGACTGTGACATAGCCTTAGGGAAGGTAGAGGCCTCAATTATAGGGGCCCTTGACGCTATTGCTCTGCTAAAAAAGGTCAAGCTGCAGAAGAGGCCAGCCCCTGCACCTTGGTACTCAGATACTCAGAAAAGACCCTTTGCAGGGCCAAAGAAAGGAAATGGAGGAAATCAAAATTGAAGTCAGACGAACAGCTGTATCGAACGGCTCATAGTCTACCTAGCTAGCTGCAATGCAGCTAGAAGGGCACATCTGGGTTCTCGAATAGCGGAAGCCAAGAACTCCTCTAGGGAGCTCTTTAAGATTCTGAAGGAATTTACGAACCCTAGTGCCACCAACCTATCCCTGCCACCCTCCCAGGAACTATGTGAAGACTTAGCCAGCCACTTCACTAATAAGATCGATTTAATTTATCGGGTCTTTGGGTCAGAAGAGACACAGGACAAGGAAGATCCTACACAGGAGGTCTCCACCCCCAGTCTAGAATCTTTCCCCGATATAACGAGTGAGCAAGTGGGTTCTTTAATCACGCACGTCAAATCAGGTTCCCCACTGGACCCGATCCCGCCAGCAGTTTTAGTAGAACTTTCTCCGGTCTTGGCGGATGTGCTAACTGCAGTTTATAACATCTCGCTAGCCACGGCAACATTTCCTGGGAAGTGGAAAAATGCTCAAATTAAGCCACTGCCTAAAAAGGCATCGGGGGATCCTAATCTGCAAAACTACAGGCCGATCTCCCTTCTCCCTTGTTGTTCAAAAATCTTAGAGACTATAATTAATAGGCACCTTTCCGACTATTTGGAAAAAAACAACATATTGGACCCTTCCCAGTCCGGCTTTCGGGCCTCTCATAGTACAGAGGCTGCCCTATTGGAGGTTACCGACTCCATAAGGATGTCGCTGGACAAGGGAACCCCTACGATGTTGGTCCTTCTCGATCTCTCAGCCGCCTTTGACACCATTTCTCACCGAATCCTATTAGATAGGTTGCGAGGGATTGGTGTCAGGGGCATGGCTTTGAAATGGATACAAAGCTATCTGTCGGACAGGTCACAGTGTGTTCAGCTGGACTCTCTTTGTCTCAAACGTCTGCGGTGGACAAGGGAGTCCCTCAGGGATCTATCCTTAGTCCCACTTTGTTTAATATTTATGTGGCTCCCTTGGCCGGTATTATCAGAGGCTGCGGGTTTGAAACAATAGCTTACGCAGACGACACGCAGCTGATAGTTCCTATAGAGGAGGATGTCACAATAACAAAGCAAAAGTTCAAAATTGCATGTCTACCATAGCAAGCTGGATGAGGAAGAATTTCCTTCAGCTGAACTCCACTAAAACCGAGATATTGCTATTTGGGACAGCAGAAGAGCTGTGGACCTCTGACTGGTGGCCTGCAGAACTGGGAGCGCCGTCCTCCCCAAAGAAGTTGGCGAAGGATCTAGGCATCAGGATCGACAAACTGTCGATGGAAGAACATGTTAAATCACTCTCGGGCGCCTGCTTTGGAACAATGAGGATGCTCAGGAAGATATTCCCGTGGATCCCTCTAGCGGCAACGAAGTCTCTGATTCAGTCGCTATTGATCAGTCGACTAGACTATGGCAACTCTCTGCTTGTGGGAGTAAGGGAAGACCTGGCAGCAAAATTGCGGGTGGTCCAAAACACGGCAGCCCGTCTAGCCCTGAATAAGCCAGCACGTACGCTATCTGCTCCTCTCCTACATCAATTGCACTGGCTCCCCATTAGGAAGCGGGCCATCTTTAAATTGCTATGTACAGTCTTTAAGTCCGTACAGGGGAATGGCCCTGCCTACTTGGGGGGGGGGGGGGGGGGAAACTTGAATGGTACCGACCAACACGGCAGTTAAGATCTAGCAACCGATCTTTACTCTGTACTCCGAGGATTAGAAAGGTCAAGCTAGGTGGACGGGCTTTTTCTTATCTTGCCCCTCAGCATTGGAATGGGCTACCGGAGGAAATCCGTGCCTGTCCTACTTTTGCACGGTTTAAGAAGCTACTCAAATCCTGGCTGTTTTAGAGACTACTGCCTATTTGGTGTCCCTTTTCAGGCGCTGAGAGATCCCTCTGCGCCATACAACTGAGTTAAAAAAAAAAAAAATGTACAACAGTGTTTCAGACACTGTTTGCGATTCCCATATGTAGTGTCCTGCTGGACACGTTCTAGTGTTCTGCCTGTTTGCATCGCACACCATACACCCACCCATCACAGGCGTCACCGGTCAGGTAACCTTGCAAATAAAAGGGGCCGGGCGCACGTGCCCTGGGCCAGTACCCTAACGCTGTCTGTGTGCTATTATTGCTCAGCATGTGGGCCTAGGGCCCACAACACCATAATGGTGACGAGTGGGTCCGACCCCGCGTGTACACCGGCTGACTCTCTGTCTTGCCCCGAGGAGAAATGTAGCCCGAGGTACCCTGCACCAGTATGTCTGTAAGGCATGCCCCTACTGCTGCCGGTCTGCACACGCTTGGCCTGGGAGAGAAGCAGAGGGATAGTGCTGCCATACCAAGGAGTGACTCCCCCACAGCCACTGCCCGCATGTCCAGACACCACGAAAACGCAGACGCTGGGCGCGATTAAAGACTGCAGAAGAGGACAAGGCATGTAAGACGAGCCCAGCCTGCGGCCACAGACACAGTAAGCACCAGCACGGTCCTACCCCATGTGGCTGCCTCAACCCGGGTAGTGAGGGGAGAAGAGCATCATAGCTGCAGTGGCAAGCCCTGCCCCTCCTGCCAGCTATCTGTTCTAACGCACTAGCGCGACACACAGTGAGTGAGTGAGGCCCAGATGCAATACACGGCTGGCAGTGTAAGAACACTCGTAATAAATGCTTAGAGCAGCCACAATGGGACCAGAGCGATGCGGCCCGGCCGTGTACGTGAACCGCATGAGAGCAACCCCTGACTGCAAAGTGGGGAAGCGGGAAGCCTAACCAGAGTGGAAAAAGGCGCAAAAGCAGTGTTGCCAGTGTGAGGAGCCTGAAACAAAGCAAATGCGACAGTCTTCAACTTTTCATGCCCCAGCGCAAATCTGCCACCCTGAAGACGTATTGTGGCCTTGCAAGAAGTGTCCCGCCGCATGGCCCTGCTGATGACGAGGCCGCACCACAAGCTGCAACGCGACAGGGTGAGTGGGTACAGCGCCACTGCACTATTGACTGCCGCACCGCACTGAGGCCGGAAGACTGCCATGAGAGCAATGCTGAAAAGCTGCTGCTGCGCATGAGAAGTGCCTACAGGGTAAGGAAGCTGCAAATTGCACTATAGCTGCAGCGCTCTGCCACCCAAAACGGAAAATAAAGGATCGCGAACTGCAGACCCTACCCCATACCCCCTCACCTTGTAAGGAGACATCGGCCGGTTTTGGGAAGTGCTGCGGCCCGAGACAACTGTCCCGCAGAGACAGTGAAGCTGCCGTGGCACCAGGAAAGTGATTGCAGCGCCATCTAGCTGATGGGTCGCTCCAACACACCACAGCAGTACACATCCCGATACCGGCATCTCCTGTGTCAGCAGAGGCCCGAGGTTCAAGGAAAGACTGCCAGGGTCTGTGATGTGAAACGCTGCACTGCCACCTAGTGGCCATCGGTGGTACTGCACCCGAACATAGTAAACATGCGGGCCCCGTCCCAATATATCCAAAGCACAGATTCGAAAAAGTAGGGCAGCCATGTTCCCAAACACTGAGTGACTCCCTGCCTCAACTCTGCTTCCATGTCAATCTACTCACCTGTCACCGGCTGCTTGACCTCGATGGCACCACATCTAGCAAGTGCACCTGCCAGAAGACAACCGTAAGTAGGCACGAAGTCCCTCCAGTCCTCACTCCACGAGGTCACCGAAAGCAAGAGATCCCCGCCTGTTGCCCAACCGAAAGAAAATTATCATGTCAGTCATACAGGTGCATCATCACCAAGAACATCTGTGGAGCATCGCACCACTCGAGTGGATCCAAACACTCGAGAAATCCGGAGTTCAATGAGGCTAGCCACCCAGGAACCTTCTGTGTGCCCCCGTAAACTTGAAGCCTGCCGAAGAGCATACCTGACCATTGGACTATCCACCCTTCAGGTTACACGAGGCTTGGCCATGGCCCTGTTGGGAGTTCTGCAGTGACCCCTCAGCGGGGCCTACGAAAGGCCCGCACAGCCCATGCGGTCACGTGGCAATCCAGGGGCAAGGGCCTCAACGGAGTTCCTGTGAGAGGGGAACCCGAATCGGAGAGATGCATTGGCAGCAGCTCCACGACCGGCACCGGGAAGCCTGGAGGTCGCAGATGGAGACTGGCCACCCAAAGACCATCTGAGGAAAGCATAGAACCCGAGTCCCGACGGCGAGAGCACACAGACTGAGACACCACCCTCTGCGGCTACATGAGCGATTTGGCTGTGGTCCTGTTGGCAGTTCCTCAGCAACGCCTTCACGTGGCCTGCACGAGGCCCGCACAGTCCACACGGTCCCATGGCAGACCGGTAGGAAGGCCCTCCAGGAGACTCCTGTGAAAGGGGAGTCCAGGCAGGAGAGGCAAGTCTGAAGCTGCCCGGCTATCGGGAACTGGAAAGCCTCATCGCCTCCAAGGAAAGCCCTCATCCACCAAGGTCATCCTCCGTGTTTGCAGGTTGGCTGTCCACCGGAGCCTTAGCGCCTGCAAGATCTCCAAAGTGGACTCCACCACCGCTCCAGATGCACCGCTATTTGAACGTTGTAAATAGACTCCAACACCGCAAGACCAGGTCGGTCTGAACTTCATCTCCGAGGCGAACCAAATCTTCCTGGCTGTGTGGTCCAGAGCTCCAGCACCGCCCAGCAGATGGCCGGAGAGACTCATTGATGCTGTCTAATATTGTTTGTTTTTCTTCAGAGGTTGGACTTTTCGTTTGTTTCTTTTTCATTAAAGTTTGGGAGGGATGTAGTGTCCTGATGGACACGTTCTAGTGTTCTGTCTGTTTGCACCATACACCCACCCATCACAGGCGTCACCGGTCAGATGACCCTGCAAATAAAAGGGGCCGGGTGCACGTGCCCTGGGCCAGTTGCCAGTACCCTAACACTGTCAATGTGCCATTATTGCTCAGCATGTGGGCATAGGGCCCACGACACCACACCAATGGGGTCGCAAATTGCATGACTCGTTAATATTCATGAGGCTGTCGCAATTTGCGACCCCATTGGGAATGGCTTGCGCACTCAGAGATGGTGGCCTGCTGAGGTCAGCAGACCTCCATGTCTGTGACTGCTTTTCTAATAAAGCAGTTTTTTTTTAAAGGCAGCCCGTTTTAAAGGAAAACGGGATGCATTTAAAAAAAGAAAAAAAACTTTTCAGTTTCATTTTGGTCTTAAAAATATTTATGCACCCATTCACAAAGGGTACGCAGTCCTCTGGGGACCCCTTCCCGTTTGCGAGTGGCTTACCACCCTTTTGAAAAGGGTGGTAAACTGCGAGTTTTGCGACCGCAAATGCGGTCGCAAAACAATCTTACATGGATGATGGACTCGCTATTGGGAAGGGACGCCCTTGGCATGTCCCTTTCTAATAGCGAGTTGCAAACCATGTTTTGCGAGTCGCTAATAGGTTACCGACTCGCAAAATATAGTTTGTACATGGGGCTGAACTATTTTGCAGTCGCAAACGGGCCAAATTCCTGTTTGCGACCGCAAACACCAGTTGTATATATGCCCCTCAGTTTCGTAATGTAGATCTTCCTCTGCTCTGACACCAGAAGTTAGAGCAGGGCCCTCCAACTTTTTATAATAGCAGCTACTTATGCTCACTAAAAGTCAATCCAAGCTACTAACACAATTTCAGTGTTACAAATGTGAGCACTTCAAACATGGTTCCGTTAGTGGCCATTGCATGCAGGATTTATAGCAATGACCACCTCGGTGCACAAGCAATGTCACCAGCAATAATGTTGAAAGATCAATTTTGAATGCCCTTACATGTCATAGCAATCATATACGCAGTGCCTCCTGCGCCTGAGAAAGATTAGATTAAACCTACCCAACATAGCATGAATTGCCATTTAATTTTATTTCTTCTGCTAACAGCAGCTTCAGTATTGAAAATGGTCATTTTACTTTTGGAATAATCTTTTTCCATTTTGGGAACATTTCCAAGTAAACTAAACACAAGCATTTCTTTTGCTAGATTGGGCTGCACATAGGAGAGTTACTCAGAGGTAGCTAGAGAGCTACCAGTAGCTCCCAAGCAACTTGTTAAAGAACCTTGTGTTAGAGACATTTATTTCATAGTTTTGTGGCACACCAACTATGGTTCAGAATGAGATTAGAAATTCTTTTTGAATGTGCACCAATCTCATTCCCTAATCAATTTATTAATATATAGCCAATTACTCCAGTTGCATAAGCAAAGACTTTGGCATAGGTCTATAAGGTTTGCTTTCGGAACCACAGGTGAACTCTGTTCAATGCACCACGCTGAATATGAGACCGGTTACTGTAGCCCTGTAGAACCCTACTCAATCAATTGTTGAAGTACAGTTATTGCTTTTGGGTTACTGACAATCCCTGTAAAGGGATCAGGGGCACTGTGGTAACGGGAACATTCCGTTATATACACTATCACACACCTTGCACTAAAAAGAATAGACTCATTAAAACCATATATTACAACAGGACAGACTTGTTTATCAGTACATCTAAAATAACTATGCAGGATATCATAAAAACAGCAAGAAGGCATGCTGTGAGTAACAAGAATAAAATGAAAATTTTCTACATGTTTAAAATGTCACCTGAAACGTAACACCCTAGTACCTACTTCTATGTGCTACACTAAGAGAGCATGGAAAACAGAGTAACTAGCAGTCTAGGGTTTCTAAGGGAGAAGCCACACATTGCATACCTTGTGGCCCACATGAGCTGTCATAAACAGCGGAGGCGTGAAGGGAGTGTTCTCTGTGAAGGGCAAACGCGATCGTGGCCTTCCTCCAGTACTGTGCTTTATCAGCATCAGGCGAGAAGAAGCATCTTCGAAGTGCATTGGCAGTAGGTGAGACGTCTCTGCCAGAATCTTGTGCGATAATCTGGGCGAAGGACCTCTCCTCACAAGTGGTTAAGTGGCGGTCCTTATGTGCTAAATCTTATCAGAGATTATAATTTCTGACATAAATTTAAGAATCTTTCACATAGATTATGTGCGTCAAGGTGTGTTCCAGATGTTTCCTTATGACCATATAAGATGAAAGGACGTCAATTCAGGCTACACTATTATGGCTGTATGTCTGTTTCTATTTGACCTTTACATGGTGGTAAGTAGACACTTGTCCTAGACTAATGTCACATCCGCTGTTAGATCTGTCATTAGCTGAATGTCTTATAACTTTTACAGTTCTTAAAAAGATGAGGTCAGACAAAATCTGCATCAATGGCAGACCTGACCATGATTCTGCATGAACTGGGAATGATGGCGACTTGCAGTACCCAAGATACCTACAGTACCTAGAAATGGACTTCTACCGTAGGACTTTACGTCATCGCTGGCTTGTTCATCTGAATGTGACATCACAGGGGCCTATCTGATATGTAGGATTTTGCTAAAATGTAGGAAAATCCATGCTCTCAATATTTTAAGACCTGTTATATCTAAAATATAATGCATGATATATAAAGCATACAATACCAAATGTGAATAATCATGAACAGGCTTATATAATATACGATGAGCAAAGCGAAACAAATATTTTGAAGCCTTGCATTGTTTCAAGCAATTGGTAATCGTCCTTTATATACCATCATCTATCAAAAGTGTTTATGCCTGCTGGTGACTAAACATACCAGTGATGATATGAAATAGGCCAGATTAAAAATATGCAGCATAAAAGAAAAGCAAAAATTAAAAGAAAGTCTTGTTGAAAAACATCCCACAGTTCATATTTCATGGTTGCTGTGGTATCTAGGGGGAATATATGCCATTGGTTGACTCGCATGTTGATTACAATCCTCATCGGAGGACTTGTCGACATCTTCCGGTTCACACATAGTATATGTATGGTAATTGTAGTGTATTGGTAATGCATGTTTATGGTCAGGAGTCCTCACATTTGAAGGACCAGGAATTCATTGCTTGTCTGAGGCAATTGGTGCTAATTGTGGCTCCTCTTTAGGAGGCTCGAAAAACAGTGAATCAAGCCACTCATCAAGAACTGTGTCAAAGTGCTATTGGTGACATTGCTCGGTCATAGGTAGCATACTGTAGAATGGACAGATGCTTTGCTCATTATTGTTTCTGGTGCTTATGTTTTGGTTGAACTATTGCTTCCATAGCAACATAAACCACTCGGGGCTGCTCCAGCTGTAAGTCCAAGATGATTTCAGTCGGACAGTTTATGCCCCAGAAGACAGGTTTCACTTGTGTATCATCCATTTTGCGAAATAAGAGCATCCAGTGCTCGCTGAGTTCAGATAACCAAGCATGTCCCATATAACGTGCCAGCTTCTCTCTGCATCTATGTTCTGTTGGATATGTGTACTCCATGTTGGCGGTTTCCTTGTCGGAACAGGAGGAAGAGGATGATATCACAGCTGATTAGGAGTATGATGATTGGAAATCCTCCAAAAGGCTGGAGAACAGAGTGGGAAAACGATGGAATCAATTGAAATACTGCTTTAAATCCCGTCACCAGACCAGATCCAATGTTCCTAAAAAGAGGCACAACACCAGTAGTCTAAGATGAATTGAATATAGTTTGCACAATATCTACAAAATGTGTTGATTACTGCATATGCAACAGTCTTTGAATTTCTGAATCAGTTCTGGTGGTCTTCAGATTGTTTCAGCCACTGAAGTCAAAGGGACTTCTTTTTGTAGTAAAACAGGCGATGGCTTCGTTTGATCGTCAAAACGCATAGATTTGATTGTCAAAACGCATAGATTCCATATCAGCCCAGGGGATGTTTCTAATTATATTTCGAGGTGGCAGGTACAAGGTCTTTCCACAACCCTGTGCTGTGTCCGAAACCGATATCCGGTATGACTGGCCAGGTTCCAACCCACAGCAAGTAATATTAGTCAGAAATAAATGAGAATCTTTATTCAGGAGTTCATGATGTGTGGGGATAGATGCAATGGGGGTAACAGATAATACTCGACTCAACCCTGGCATCAAAGCACCACACAATCCATGCAACAATCCAGTATCACAGAATGGAGTGTCCAAGGGGATTCCTGCAATTTGCTGTTCTAATACACACAGGGTCCTCTTCATGTTTTCAGAGAGATGTAGAAAGAAGGAAATTTCCATGAATGGAACAATTGTAAACTGTGCATAGTTTCATACCAGCCAATGGATTTATATTTCTGGCAGACATGAAAGTGGAACGTTGTAATGGGTAAAGATATGACACAGTGTATCAACTAGGTAATAGGTGGAGTGTCACTAACCGTAAATGGTGCATCTTCCATTTGATCTATGCTGAATAGTGTGTATGTAGATTCTTTCTTTGCTATTGCTTTCTGAGTAAGTGTTAAAGTATATGGTTCAAACATGGCTGTTTCATTGAGAGTTTTCCAAGGCACAAAACCTGATGTGAGTGTTTGTAATGCCCAATTTAATTGTATAATTCCTCTTAATTGAGCCTGCCCATGTTGTAACAAACCCAGGTCTCTTATTATGAGGTCTAAGTTTGAGGACAGAATATAATTTAATGAGTGCACTCTTTTAGAGGGTGTGTGTATTTCACTGTAAACTTTAACAACTGCTTGCAGATTTTCTTAATCTATTTGTCGAATTATTTCTTCACCTTCTTTCTCTGAATATTTGTTCAATTCATCATAAATGGCATATATTCCTGTGTTCAGGAATCGTATTTCTTTTAGGACGTGGTCCTAGGAGAAAGTCAGAAAAATCCATGTTTTCATTAATTAAGGAAAAAGTTTCTTTTACAGCTGAAGGAGTAGAATGTTTCAGCCATCGTTGGCATAGCTTACCTACGCTATATGTGTTAACTACTACAAGTGTCTGTATTATAACGTGGGTCTGAATGATTACCTTTAGGTCCAGGAATGTTGGAAAGAAAACAACGCAAACAGGTGAAAGATTCATATAGCCATTTGGCTAAACCCTCAGTAGAGAACTGAGTTGAATTATAGGGTCCAATTTTTATTATACCATTTACGTTTGAGTATGACATGTTCATTTGGAATTGCCAATCACTATACAGAGTTAAATTGACTTTTGGTATGGAAGGTTTCTGTAAGTCCTTCTTTGTCCCAAATCCCAGACAGGTAGTCTACTGGATAGTTTTGTTCAGAAAAATTCTTTCTTTCGGTATTATGCAAGTCTGAAATAAGGCTTCTTTGCCTTGGATCTGGCAAGATTTGATTCCCTAAATACTTCATCAATATTGCTTTCCAATACTCGCATCCTTGGATAGCCAGATTTCAACTAACCTCAGTGGAATAAATCAGTTTGTTGGTAGTGATTAGATTTTTTTAAGCTGTTGTGGGTTCATAAAAACTAAAAACTAAATGGTGTGATTTGTCAGCTCTGAAAATAAGGACATTTCTTTAAGAAATTAGGATGACTATCAGGAGGCGGAGCCTCAGTGTTCCCACTGTGTGTAATAGTACATTTCTCTAGGATAACTAGTCCTATGTATGCAATAAATAATGTGCGTAGGCATGGTAACAGTACATATCTTTGTGATTGGCTGAATTAAAAATAAGGATCTTCATTATTAGGCCATGAGCCAGGACCCCAAATTTAGGCCAACGGTACCACTTCCTGCGGGGGGGGGGAGAGTTTGCGCAGGGGCTTGGGTTCTAACATGATTTTTTTTTTGCAAGGTATGGATGCCTAGAGATAGAAAATATGTGATAGCAAGTCATCACTCTTTGCTTTTTATCTGATATTATTGGATTAGCAACAATAGCCGAAAATATAATGCTTTTACATAATTTTGATAAATGGCATACAAATTCATCATATGTGGAAAAATAGATCTAATTCCTCCAGATTGGTTACATTCAATATTATATACATAATAAACACATCTGCCATCTGAGTTTCAGTGCTGCCTCATAATCCTCCTTAGCAGCGTGTGCAGCATGCAGCAACAAACGACCATCGGCTTCTTCGTGTAAACTGTTGAGTTCGGGCAATTCGTCGCTCCCTTCAGATGTGATTTTGTAGCATTTATCTTCACAGTTCGTGAACAGTTTTATTAAGTTTTACAAAATACTCTGGTTTCCTCCAATTGTTAACAAGAAATGCGATGATAGTAGTTTTATTCCTTGCGTGGCTTAGCAATTTCCTCCACTGTAACAATCTGGGAAGGTGAGATACTCTGTAACTGGTGCCTGAGTTCTTCCCCTCAGATTATTCTTTCGCTGTTCTTAATATGTGTCTCATTGTACATATCAAACACAACATAAATTCTTTGACTCCTATATCCTATTTCAAGACAGACATAGCCACCTCACCACAGTTTGATTCCTCTCCTTTTACTCTCTGTACAAGAACCATACAATCAGCTTGGCTGAATTTTTCAGGTATTTCCTCAGCAGGGGTAACGTTTTTCTGCAAGTATGTTGCTAAAACGGCGTTGTCTGTCTTTCGCAACAGACCTCTTTAGTTGTTAAAGCCCATGGTAAAGGTCCCAAGGGATGAGCAAGTACATCCTTTATTTGAGGGTTCAGCTTCTGTGCTGTCACAATGATTCTACCAGATGGTGTCCTGGTACCATAGCCTCACCTGGAGCCTTGCCTTCTGGCATAGGGTTGGGAAGCAAAGCGGGCGGCCGAGCGGCTCCTTCCACGGCCGGCCCTTTGAAAAACCCGGGAGAGAAACATCTTCTTTATTGATGTTTGGGATTTGTCTAGGGAATGAACGTGTTCGCGAACTTCCCAAGTTCTTTGAAAGGATCTCCGAAGAGTGCCCCCCGGGCCATGGCACCCGCCTCCAAGACTGCTAGATCCCCATGTTTCGGGTCCACTTTGATCAGCAATGATCATCTGCGCTCTGTAGAGGGGGCACAGTTCGCGTTACCCAAAAATATAACCGCCCTTTGTTCCCAGTCAGACAGACCATTAGAGAAATCATGGCACCCGAAACCTTGGTGTCTTCCGCCTTATCTAGGATCTTGGTCAAAGGACCTATAGCGTCCAAGAGCTTGTCCTGGAAAGCTTGCCAAAACCTATCAATCCCCCTTTTTTGGCTAACGAGGGCGTGGGGTATTAAGCTCTGAGGCAGCTACGTGCCACTTTCTCTAAAGGCCTGCGTAGGTGATGGGCCACATTGTGCCACCTTGTCGCATGGGACCCACTCCTCTGTGGATGCAGAATCTGATCGGGGTCTAACTGACTGTATCGCCCCCACCTCAGTGGCTGGGGGAGATGGAGGGCCCTGCCTCCTCATCTGATGGATCATCATCCTGCAACTGTGGGGATAGCGGGTCTGCAGTCTCCTGCAGGGGCTCTGGGGTGGGAGGAGGCATCGCAAGGAGACTCTGCACCATAAAGGCGTGTTTCAGTCGTTCACAGGCATCCAGGTCAACTGCCAGTATGGGGGCAGAAGAGTCCGGGGGTGGGTCAGGCGAAACTGGCGCAGACTGGGGTCTCTTGCTGCACTTGTGTGCAGTAAGCTGAGCGAGGCACTCTTCCATCGGGCCCGTAGCCTCATCTACTGCACGGTAGATAGAGGCATCCAACGCCTGGTAGAAATCGCCATCCCAAGGGAGGTAAGTTTAAGGGTCCTCGTACATATCCCCTGAGGTCTCCATGGAAATAGCAGGAGCTGCACTTAAACAAGGTAGAGTATCTTAGCAATATATTCTGTTGAATGCTACTAATGCAGCATGCCCCACAGGCAGGGAATATGGGCAAACGGGTGGCTGTTTATTTGTGGGCAAAGCTGCACTGGGAGTTGGGTCTGGGCCCTGGGAACACTTCCTCCTTGGTGCTAAAGGTATGGAAGGGGTTCAGCACCTGGGAGTGTGTTCCCTGATGTGACCTGGTTCATCACCGTAATAAGTACAGACCCCAGAAGGCGTCCTAAGCAACAGGCAATACCGACCCAACTCGGGCGTCAAGGCGAAATTTGTGGACTAATTTACTGTACAGACCCCGTAAATGGGGCAACTTTCTCCAGTCTTGAGACTCAGAGGTTACTGCGCTCTACGCGAGTGCGATCCTATCAGATTTGAAGCTGACAGGAATTGCGTGGCGCTTAGGCAGCTCTGTCAGTGTGAGAGCACCACCTCGCAGGTGGAGGACCGCACCTCCGCACCAAGTAGATATATGCCGCAAAGGAGTAAGGGTGAAACGCTCCTGCGGCCGTGTCAAGGTCAGCGCTATGCGCTACACACGCGCACCACCACGTGGAATTTAAGCAAACTCACAAATACTTAAATCTCAAGAGACAAAATAATTTGACTTATCTGAGTGTTGCTAGCAGAGAAGAAAGAGGGCGATCAGAGCCGAGAGAGGACTATTACAGGCTCAACTGCATCCTGATTGGCTACCCTATTGACTACAGTTGCATTGTGATTTGCTATGTTTTGAGCAATATTCCCAGTGACTCAAGGGACTATTAGTTTTTCGCCTTCAAATGTAAAGATGGAAAAAAGAGAAATAAAGTTGTTTTAAATGAAGCTGCAATGTTAAAGCGGAGAGGGTAAAGCATAATCCTAGTCTCCGGTAGTGACATAGAATTAGGTCTTGTAATCTCTGCAGATACATTACCATTAAACGGATGAGAGCAGCAAAAACATCCTTTTGTGATATTTTAAGAAAAGTCCTGCAAACTTTTGATGTGATGGTATATTACCATTGAATTACGTACAGCAGTAATTAGTGATTGTGGACAAAAGGGCACATTAGAACATATATGATGGTCCTATTTCCATTTTACGAATTTGTGAGCTGAAGTAGTTCTATTTGTATTAAAGATAACTGGAATGCTAATTTCACATGATCTACTATTACTGTTTCGTTGTACATGTGATGACTGAATTTTCTTTAATGACTAGATGGAGCGCTTTGATTATTTTTATGCATGTAGCAGCTAGACTTATGATATTGCAAATGTGGAAATCACAGAGTCCTATATCTTTACAGCTATGGTGGACAAAATGCGGACCACTAACAAACTGAACTTTTTGTTCAAAAGCACATATTTTGTGTGTGGGTTTTCTTGTGTGCACATAATGCAAAATTGCTCTGTGCTGCAGGGTCTGAAGTGAAGGGAGTGATGTCACTTTGTTGTAGATAGTGTTGATATGTTATCAGTTTAATTTTAATTGACTTCCTGGAACAGTGCTTCTTAACCTGTGGTCCGGGGACCTCTGTGGGTCTGCAAAGTCTACTCAGGGGGTCCGCAACTGCTTGGAAAATTTAAATATTAACTGATTAATAATGTATATTTTAATGAAAAATCAAAATGTATAATTGAACATTTTAGAACATTATGTAAATGTGAAGGAATTTGAAATTGGATGCAAAAAACTAAATTGGTGTCCTCGCATTAATTAACTGATTCGTGGGAGCAGTGCAAGTGTATAAAACAGAATATAATATGGACGATAAGTGGCCTCAATTGAATAAAAAAAAAAAAAAAAAACTCCAACCGTCGTATTAAAATTGTTTTTTGTTTATAAATATTGGTTTGCAAGTTAAATATTAATGTCTCATTTGTGTATTTGTTTGATGAATGCTTGTCTCTATTTTCTTTATTTGTTTTGCGGTTTAAATTAGGGAAAATACTTAGGCTAGGGTCCCTGGCTTCTAGTAAGGACTCAGTGGGGGGATCCCTGGATTCTAATAATTCAGTGGGGGTCTCCGGGTTCCAGTAACGATTTAAGTGGGGGCCCACTGAAGTCGAAAGGTTAGGAACCGCTGTCCCAGATAGGTACTGCTCCTTAATACTGGTTATCATATACTAACAGATTTGAAGTTGCCATTCTCTTGGGAATCCAACAATGTGAGAAGCTCTGACTCTTATTGTTCACAGCAAATATGAGTAGAGGAGAGAAATGGACACAGTGGTATCTTGACCAACTAACGGGATCTATTTTACCTAGGCTGGCAACCAAGAAACCAAACTGAAACCTGCCTTAAAAGCTCACAGCCCCACACAAGGAAGGAATCAGAGTATTATATTAAGGGAAATCTTGCTACGGCTGGTTGTCTTCTGTCCTTGAAGTCTCCGTTCAGGTATGTCGCTGATTAGTATATTCTGCCTTCCTGTCGGAATCCTGCAGTGATAACTATTGCTCCGTAATAGACTTTTTTTGGGAAGCATTTGAACATTGTTTCTCACTATCAAATTGCTTTGGGGGTGGAGCCTCATAATGGAGGCGGGGAGCTACTAAACCTTCTGTGAAGACTGTTAAGTCAAGATTCATACTGGTACACTACAAAGAGTATACTTTTTAATGTTCTGTATGTTGGGTCTTCCTGATTTCATATAAAATTTGTAATTATTTTGTTTCTATTGGCATTATAGTAAAACATACAACATATATACATGCTGAGAAGACAAATCTGCTTCATTTTTAATTAGCCCGCGCTCCCAATGTCCTATTCATATATGCGTTTTTAATCTATATGAAGCTCACACATTGCTAGCAAAAGATCAGAACTGACTGTCTTTACTTTTTACTTTAATCTGCTTGGTGGATTAATTTATTCCCATATTTTCAAATTTGTAGCTAATAAAATAACCTAAAGCAGCCTACACTTATCTGGCTCTAATAGGGTTCTATTTTCACATGCCTAGACTTATTAATCAATTCAATGGAGTATAACATTAAATATGGGAATCACTCAGTGTTGTATAATAGGATCATCCTGCAAGCTATTTCCTAAGCTGCCGAATGACTGAATTAGAAGAAGTTTAGAGGGTGTATTGGTGTTTCATCTTTTTTTATGGGAGTGGAAGATCGCCATATTACAGCTGTAGGTGTCTGTATTTTTTCTTTGCCATTTACCTCGGATAATTCAGATTACTGTGGGTGGGCAAGATGTGCTTTTCACTTCATTTTTTATGACTGGCTGCTCCCTGGCATTTGGTCGCAAAATGTAATTAATTTTGCTAATCAATACATTCATTATTTCCTTAGTGAAGGTATTTAATGCTTACTTCAACAAAAAGGTGTGCTTTTTTAAATGTAGCCTCCCTTGGCATTCAACATCACATCTCCTACAAGATTGCGGCTTCAAGCTATCTAAAGCAATTTTTCCTTGCCCTACAGTCCTGCAAGGAAATTCTGAAATAATACAGAAGGTCTCCATTTAGTCTAATGGCATTCCAGACTATACACTAGTCTATCATTAGTACTTTATTATAGCCCACTCAAATGTATGAATTCTTTTGATCTATTCATGTGATCACTTCCTTAGAAAGGCCTGTGCTTTTTACTTAGCATGTCACCCTTTACTGCTCAGTGGTAAGTTATGAGCGAATTATAATACAGATTACCCTATGAGCCGTTTCTCAAATGAGAAAGCGTTGCAGGTGAAGCTCTTACTGTTAATGGCAAAGAGGATCAGAAAAGGGGATTAGGACCAAATGTTGGCTTCTTCATAAGACTCCAACAGATACTCATTATCTTGCAATGGGAAAGGTATGAAATTTGTATTTGGTAAAAATTAAAACTTGTCTGTCAAGCTGTCCCTCTGTCAGAGGTGCAGTTTGATCGTATCTAGATTTGATAATTTTTTAATGCCATTTATGTTTTGCTCTTTATGTAGTTATTTGTATGGATATGTAAATACCAGCACTCCTACAAATGTTTGGTGTTCACTTACCTTTTCAGGTTAACCCCTTAAGAAATCCCTGTAAATTTGCTTGGAACAGTATCTTTGATGCATTTTGCTCACCGGATTAGAACTTGGGTGCCTGGAATTCGCGAATATGAGCCAAAAGTTATTTTTTAAAACACTTATTCTAGTTTACTCCAATTTCCATTTGTTTTCTCTCCTCTCTTTTTCTATCTCTAATTCTCTTTGCTTGTCTCGTTTTGACTCCTTAAGTATTAGGCAGCAAGCTGCATGTTTTCTGTTGCTTAGGTAAAGTAGATTTTGATATTCCCGATTGGTGTTTTTTTGAGACAATATTGTATGATTTGATTGTGATGGGGCTCTGCACTGCTAAGTGTCTTGCTGTGTTCGCCAGACCTGTCTCAGAAGCTTGAAATGCCAATATTGTGAAAGGAAGGAGGCAGAGTAGTGAACTTATTTCTCGATTCTATATTGTTTTAAATAGATTAGAGGAAAGTTAAAACTGGAGACATGCTTTTATGCAAAGGGTTATGGATTGGCGTGCCTGCAAGTGGTAATATTTATTTTTTTGCTCAAAGACCTTTAATAAGCAATCTCCAGTCCGACTAGCAACTTTGCACTCTGTTAACATCAAGTGTATCCACCCATAACATATTAGAGTCCGGATTGCACATAAAACTTCTTTGAGACACATGCTACAGAATTCCATGGGTCCTGCACATTTAAGGCTGAGCAATTCGCCTAGTAAGACTACGCCAAATGCCGTACTGTTATGCCTGTAAGATTAAACGTTCTGCAATGTTTTACTAAGCATCTGAGAACACTTTCTTGTTTTGGTTTTCCCTGAAACTCCCAAAGTGTTTTGACATACATTATTTGAAAATTGTTGTAAGGAACATTTCTATTGTTTTTTTCCATCATTGTTTTTTTCTGTAGGCCTTAAACCTAAGGGAACTCGGTGCTTGTGGCCAAAATTTACTCCCCTTGCAAAAGGCTCCGGTGCGGGTAAGCATGCCTTTATGTACAAACTAGCTCACACCTATAAATATCCATGATTTGGAAGGGCAGTCCTGAGTCCTAGGTCCAGAAAAAGCTAATCCATACTAAAAATGTGTTAAGCAAACACTCCTTTACGTTTAAAAAATAAAATATGTTTAGCAAGGGCTACTGACTTTTTTCCTTTGCTGTAATTCATCATAGGCTTTCCCTATGTAAGAGTGTTATGCGTTAACCTGGGCTCTCTGATAGTTGGCAGGGGTTGCCCATGCTGGAGGATGGTGGATTGATGCATCTTGGTATCTCTGTGTTGGTGTAGTTTAGCACAGACACTTGAAGAGCTGTTCAGTTTCAGACAACAGGGGATCACCTTTACCTTACTAGGCAGGGTGGTGCAGGTCTAGGGGTGAAAACGAAGAGATCCCTGCTGGGGGGTATCTACAGATTCATCCTCAGTGCACTGTTGCACATAGTGGATTCCTCCACATCCAAGTGTTGAGGAAGTGAGCACGTTATTCTTCCTTTGCAAATTAGTGTTGTTTTGACTGAACATTTGCAATAGAATTAAGTATTTATTACATTTTTTTTCTTATTGGAAAACAGCAGGCTCTGCATATCCTGTGGTGGCATCTCTGGAATTTGTTTTATTTTTATATTTTTAAAAAGATATTTTACCTGCAACATATATTGTAATCATGAATTGCGGAAAGACATTTGTTGACAAACTAAAGAAACTTGGTTATGTCAATGCTGAAAAACTGAACAGTGAAGATTTTGACTGGCTTTTTGAGACAACTGACACAAAGTCCTTCCTAGAGTGGTTTTGTGGACATGTTAGTGAGCAACAGGTCTTGTCTGAAGATACTCTGAAATCGTTCACCTCTCTCAAGGAATCCGGAAACCATATTTTGGATGAAAATGATCTTGAGGAAGTTTTGAAAACCTGTAAAGCTGCTGAATCAAGGCACACTTCTGAAGATGAGGTAGAACTTGAGAAACTACAGGAAGAACTTCGGTTCTTGCAAAAGGTACAAAATATAAAAGTTAATCGACTTAACAAGCTTCAAGTAATGGCTTCAGCCAATAGCCACATGTCATTAAAATTAAGGGATGAAGAGGAAGTGGGAACAACACATCTTAAAGCTGTCCAAGAAGCTTTAAGTGCTGAGAACAATACGATGGATAATGAACTGAAGACCCTAATTGAAGCAGTTAAAATGATGATCTCATTTTTCGATGCTTCTAGTGTAGCTCTTGGATCTGGAGTACCAGCAGTATTACTGTCTCAACTTTCTCTGGAGAGCTACTTGTCTCAAGAAGAACAAAGAACGTCTGCCCTCACTTCATACACACAAAAACAATTTTTTGAAGGGATCTCCGAGTTGATTGACAGTTCAAATGAAGAGAATTTTCAGCTTCTCGAGTTGGATGAGAGCAGATCATGCATTCATGATGAAAGCAGTGAGCTATATGAGCAGAGAACAAATGAAATGGCCCGGCTACAGTTGGCATATATTTGTGCGAAGCAACATTTGGTTCAGCTAAAAGCTAATGACAATAGTCTGGAGGCTGGTCTAGAATGTGCAAAGGAGCAGCTTCTTTCATTAAGAAATAAGGTGAGTGAAGACTGTTGTGCAAAAAAGACCTTAGTATGTATAACCAAAGTTGCATTCTTTGATTTTTCTTTTCTTTTTTTAAAGTACATGAGTTTCGGCAGCATTATATATATCTGTTTAAAAAGTCTAGTCAGTAAAATGCTAAGTAATTTACATTTAAAATTGGTGCTGAGTAAGATAGCTTAAATCTATCCTCACCCCCACTGTGTAGTTTTTAAACATTTTATTAGAAATACTATGCTGTCATTAAATGGAGGATGAAAAATGTTTATTATAAGCCATCCTATTTTAAGTCTCCACCACACACTTTCTACAATGTCCTATTTTTAGCCTGTCACCTTTTGTAAATGCTGACCATTGACAATGTTTTAATGTTAATTACTATAGTTGAATGTGTAGTCTAATTTGGAAAACACCCTTCATATTATTCATGTATTCTTAGATTCCTCATGATTCAAGTTGGAGGGTCAAATGGTGTTACTTCTTTTATAGATTTGCAGCATGCAGTTAAATCCAGTACAGTAATGAAATGAGCGATAGGTTCGCTTTTATATCAGCCGAAACACCATATCCAATATCATCACAATGTTATTAAACATTATCCAGAGAAAGTTTAATGGCAGATATCTGAGCATTAAAATATGAATTGTGATAGTTCTGATATGCCATGTTGATTCAAACTCTTTACCATTTTGTTAAATCCTAGTGGCTTAACCTGTTTTGGTTGTTATATTTAAGAATGTTCTCAGGTAACACACATTGACATTAAATTTCTTACTACAGACAAATGATAAAGAAGAAAACATTGAGGCTAGAAATGCTAGCTTAAAGAATGAACTCCTGCAACTGAGAAATCAGGTGAAACGCATACAAAGTGAAACCCTTCCTGATTTGGTCAAGGAGAATGCACAGCTCTTAAATATGCCAATTGTAAAAGGGGATTTTGATCTTCAGATTGCACGGCAAGATTATTATACATCTAAGCAAGATTTGGTGTGCAGCCAGTTGATGAAGCAAAAATCCTCTTTTGAGATGCTTCATCTTGCTTATGAAATTGAGTTGCGAAAACACAGGGATATTCACCGCCAACTGGAGGCAGTCCTTGAAAATTTGAAGCAATGCAGCAAGTCATTGTATCAAACTCTAGAAATGCTGAGCGACCCGACCATCTCTCGGTTTTCAAAAGCCAAACACTCCATTGACTCCAAAGATGGCACTTCTACTGGGTATGTATTACTTTGGATGGACCTTGAACCCTCACCCCACGTTGATTATTATCATCACCAATCACAACTTTGTGCTTGAGACACGTTCTAAGCTCATGCTCAGTTTTAATCACTTCTCCTTTTTTTTCTCACACTTTCATTTAGTAACCAATTTGCTTCATATTTTTTTTATTTTGTACTCCAAGATAAATAAACTATATGTAATACTTTATCTTTGATGTTTAAATGGCTATGAAATATTGTTCTCTCTTGGGGGATTTCCATTGCTAATAAGCACTGAATAGTCCCATCCATGTGCAGGGATCCCGGAGCACTTCTTTAAAATACATCTTCTTTAAAATGCATCTTCTTAAGTGTAGACCATTGCCTTACTTCAGGAAGGTGAAGACTAGGACATCACTTGTTAAAAATATTTTGCAGCCTATAAAGACTATATTGCTCATTTACTTTCATTTATATTTGAAAAAATATCATTAAACTCAAGAAAAGGCTCTGGGAGCTGAGTAACTTTCTTATAAATGTCCTTCACACATATATGTCTATATCTATATCCAAGAGTGTTTCCGAGAACAGCCCCAAGTCACTTCGACTTCACACAAGGCAAGAGACATAGATATACATCGTCAATTTCCCGTAACTGCTGGAATCTGCGTTGCACCAAAGCGAGAACGTGTCGGTTCAGCCGAGACCAGCATAAATCGGCGCTACATCCCTTCCACCTCCTGCTTCTATGAAAACGGGTACCGACACCGCTGGAGTCTTATTAATCAGGTTGAATTATTCAGATCTCTGGTGTTACGGGTTTTGGCAGTCTCCACTGCCTTGCTCACACAATATGGATGCCATTTTTATACCCTTATATACACGTAGCTGCGCTGTGCATGCAGTGCGGCATAGACCCAGTAAACACATTGTTGAATATTTGTCCGTCCTTGCTTAGTGAACGTATTCTTTTTCTATCCTCTTATTATTACGTTTCTTGCCTTTCGTTCTAATAAATGTAATCCTCTTTTATCACCTCAAAGTGCAAGTGCTATGAAAGTGCAAAATTAGATCCTTCAGTATACAAATGTGCAAAAATGCAAAATAGAGATTAATTGCATAAATAAATGTTAACATCTCTAAAAAATGATGGAATAGATCCACATTAGTTTAAATGAATCTTAACACTCTACCAATAATAAAATCTAAGTCTGCGAGTCAGGACGAGGAAAGCAATCTTTCAAAATCCAAAGTGGGATACATTCATTAAAAGAGTTAAGTTTGGGCAATTATCCCCCCCCTCCCATCTCCCCGTGGGATTTTGAATTGCACTTCCCCACCCTCTTCTAACATGCCTCACCTCAAGTTGCATAAATTGCTTGGCCAAATTTCCATCACAATTCTACCTCTACTAGTACTGTTATAAATACAGAATACCCATTTTCTAATCTGGTAATAAACATCACTCTCATATCTATCAAATGTTAGTAAATAAGCTGAAAAATGTTGTAAACATCATCACATCATAGCGCAAAAACACTCACAATAACCATAAAGTGCAAAACCAGTGCATATTCCGTGTCTAAAACTAAATTGTACTAGTAGATTCATCCATCTAAACCTGGTCTTCTACAGAACAGGGAAAATTGATCGCGGTCTTAATGTTAAATTCATATATGAACGTATAATTCTTCATCCGAATTCAATCCGTTCGGAATCTTTGTATTATGGATGACGATATATTTGGACTCCAACTGCCTCAGTCTTAATTCTCTGTTATATCTCCTCCTACCTTTAGGTACCGAACCAATTACAAAATACAGTAATTCATTACATCTTCCATTGTGGGATTCATGCATATGTGGAGCAAGTGGATAACTTCCGTCTTCATTTTTTTACCGCTCTCAAATGCTGCAGAATCCTCATATGCACCATATGTATGGTGCTTGCTACATACATCTTAGGGCAGGAACACTGACACTGTAATATGAAGACCACATGATCTCTCCTACAATTATATGGGTTGCGTATCTTGAGCCGAGTTTTCAATAATGGTGATGGGACTTCTTTTGTATTCAGACCATGTTTGCATGATGACATTTTTGGAACCCAGCATTACCTCTGAGCCAGGTGTCAGATTGTTGTCTCTGGACTACTCACTACCAGTTCCTGGTGCAAAGACTTTGCACATCTCAACGCGTATAGGGGCTTTTTGGGGACCACATGGCCAATCGTAGGATCATTATTAATAGGGTTCCAATGCCTGACTTTTTTTTTTCTTTCTTTCCTGCTCTCATTTGTACAAACAAAGATTTCCTTGACACCCTCTCTGCTCTACTTTTTGCTTGCCTTAATACCACAGGGCTATACCCTCTTTCAGCAAATCTGTTCTGAAGTTCCATCTGTGCCTCCCTCAATGTAGTTTCTTCACTGCAATTCCTCTTCATCTGAATATGTTCAGCATATGGAATGCTTTGTTTTAATTTACTCGGATTGAAACCTTTTGAGTTGGCTTTCTGTGTGTTTTAGTGTGTTTCTTTTTTTACAAACACAACCAAATCAAGAAAACATACCTCTGTGGTACTAATATTTTAGGTAAAATTCAGATTTAAATTATTGTACAGTTTTTGTACAAATGCCTGCGCGGATTCAGGGGTACTATTCCACAGAATAAAACGTGTACAAAGGACCACGTTCTTTGCCCACTCTGTGGCATACTGCGTCATGAGCACCGGCTCCTCCCACCAGCCCACATGTAAATTGGCATAACTGGGGGCGAAGCAGGTTCTAGGTTGATACATTTACACCAGCACTGAACCATTCTCTTAGAAATGACGGAGTGGTGTCTCCAGAATAAGTTCTTCATGTTTTGAAAGGACACTTAGACAAGTCAGGGGTACTGCCACGGGCACCTGCTTCGCCCCCAGTTATGCCAATTCACATATGGGCTGGTGGGAGGAGCAGGTGCTCATGAATATTGTATTTGTGATTAGGTGCTGAATATTGTACAGAATTGTTAATGTCTCAGGTGTACCAGTCCTCCACCAAACATTCAACCTAAATCATCCAATCAACATCGAGAGATGCTCCAATCAGAAGTGAACTTTCTTCTGCAAAAAAATAAGGTGTAACCTGTACCCTTCCACCAAAGAGGGAAAGGAATTTATTCCCATTATTGTTTGTTTAAAAAGGAAGGTCCAAAAATCAAATTCAGACCCATGCAAGATGTGTAAATCGCTAACCAATGGATACGGAGAGAAAAATTCAGAATGCTTGCATTACACCAAATGTATCCTCAAATCCATCAATGGGACCGACTCTGTTCCATATACCTTCAAGATGGGTACATTCATATCCCAGTAGCCAGCAACCACAGCAAATTCCTAAGATTTGTATTACGAGACAACCATTTCCAGTACAAAGTGCTTCTTTTTGGCCTCCAATCAGCTCCCAGATCTTTCTCAAAGTGCACGGCAGTGGTTGCCACACTTCTCTGGAAACTCTGAATATATTAGTATCTAAGCGACTGGCTTAAAAAGGCGTTAATGCAGCATTATGAAGTCGCTGTCGCTACTCTGTCGATGGGGTCCACACATAAATCACCAAAAATCGACCTCAACAGTTCAGTCTCTTTATTATCTAGGAGCAACTATCAACACCATAAAGGCAAAAGTGTATCCTTCAGAGGAGTGTTTATCCATATGTCTGAAATGTTATTCTCTCATGATAGTATTCCATCCAACAGTGCGACAAGTGTCTTCTCTTCTGGGGTCAATGGCATCCTGCATATTTCTGATGCCAATTGCCCGTCTCCATATCAGGCCACTACAAGGGCATCTGGAAGACCAGTGCAGTCAGTACTCTGGTAATTGGGAAGACCAGATCGCCCTTTCCCTCAAAGCGAGACATGCTCTCAAATGGTGGTGTCAATCGAAAAATCTTCTACAAGGGATGGCCTTTTATCAGGAAGTTCCATCTCGAACAATAGTGACCGATGCCTCTGTCAGGTTGGGGAGCGCACATGGATGACCTTCAAATACAGGGAACATGGTCCATGAAAGAAATGACTTGCCATATCAACGTTCTGGAACTGAGAACAGTTCATTTTACCCTAAACTCCTACTAGCCATCCTTTAAAGACCGAATCCCTCCTTGTTCAAATGGACAACACAACAATGATGTACTATCTGAACAAACAAGGATGGACAAACTAGAGACTAATCACGGATTGCCCAAACAATATGGCATTGCTTGCTTGCCAGGAACCTAAGAATCACTCCAAGCCATCTGCCGGGCATCCAGAATCCGACTCCCCAAACCAGGTTTCCTCAAGAAAATTACAAGTGGGTACTTAACAGCACCGCTGTTCAAGAAGTCTTCTGCACCTGGAGTTTTCCTCATATAGACCTATTTGTGACTGCAGAAAACAAAAAATGCCCAGACTTCGCTGCGAGGTTTTACCAACCAGGGACATTGGGGAATGCCCTATGACTCAACTGGTGTGGCAAATTTCTCTACCCATTTCCACCGATACCCCTGATTCCAGCAGTAATCATCAAACTGTCTTACTCGAAGGCCAGAGTGATATTGATAGTTGCAGAGTGGCCCTACAGTGGTGGTTCACAGATCTACTCCACATGCCCGAAGAACCACACCTGAGACTGCTGTGCATATCAGACAATCTCATAAAGTTCGGAGGCCAGATAGTTCATCCCAGCCTTTCCTCTTTGAGTTTGGCAGCATGGCTCCTGAACTCGTACAATATGGACAGTTGAATTTAACGTAAGAATGCATGGACATTCTAAAAGAGGCAAAACATCAGTCTACACATATATCTTAAACTTGCAAATGGAAGAGATTCTGTATCTGGTGCTCTGACATGAACATTAATCTTACCACATGCTAAGAAGAAGCCTTACTTTCCATACTTCATTTGGCGAAATATGGTTTACAATCTTCTATTAAAGTCCATTTGGCAGCTATTCCTGCCTACAGAAAATGTCATTCACAAACCTTTTTTTTTCTTTCTTTCTTTTCAAAGTCTGTTATTAAGGACTTCTTAGAAGGCGTTAATTTGTGTATCATCAAATCAAAAGCAGATAGATTACCAACCAGACGTAGTCGTGGACCGTGCTTCTAGGATCCTGGGGTTCCCTGATACAGGTGCTCCGTTGGGGATAAAGTTTCTCCCCTGATACCCAATTGGGATTTGTGACGTTCTGCATTGGAGGACATTTGAATAGACCACAACTTTATTTGGTGCTTGATATAAGTGACCAATATATGGCCCAAGGATCTTGTTGTTTGCTGCAGAGATTTAAGTTTTTGGAGATCTTGTATCGTAATTCATCTAGCTTTTCGCCCTGAAGTCCATCTCTGGACGAAACGCATTGGCTGCCAAATGTAATGAAAGATTTACAATAAAAGAAGACTGAAAAGGAATAAAGGTTGTGACTGTTTTGGACTTTTGATTTGATGTTACACAAATTATCGCTTGGTGCACCTTAATGTGTTTATGTATTTATGCAAGTTCCTTTACACCTTGACAGAGGGTGTGTACATTTGTGCACAATTTGAGAAAAATTTCCAGTTTAATTACAATTGGGGATATATAGGTTAGGTGCGGCAAGTCGAAAAGGTCTACTGTCTTTGTTGGATACTGGAGACTTCTTAGAAGGCATCAAAGTATTTTCCCCAGTATGCCGTCCTTCTCCTCCTTTCGCATCACATAACAGTCCCTTTCGAACCTATACGTAAAGCTTCATTATAGCATCTTTCTTGGAAAACTGCTTTCCTAGTTGCCATCACATCAGCATGTAGGGTTAGTGAGACTCAAGCTTTATGCTCCCATGAATCATACACAGTATTTCATAGCAACAAAGTAATTATGAGAACTCATCCGAAATTCTTGCCGACAGTAGTTTTGGATCTTCACATTAATCAAACTGTTACCCAGCCAACATTCTTCCAGAATCCGTCAACTCCAGCGGAAAAATCTCTCCACGCTTTAGATGTGAGGCGGGTGTTAAAGGTTTAATTGTGACAAAAAAATCATAAATCCAAGCAATGGTCTGTAAATTATGGCCCTTTACGTACAGGTCTAGCCTCTTCTAAACAGTCTCCAGGTGGATAGTCTCTTGTTCTGTTGTACTATCAGAAAGCAAACAAACGCCTGACTGGTAGACTGAAGGCTCATTCTATCTACTAGAGGGAAAGCGGCAACAGCTGCTTTAATCCGGAGCATTCCTATTGCAGATATCTGTAAAGCAGCTGCATGGAGGACTGCTCATACTTTTACGAGTCACTATTGCTTAGACTTGTCTGCTAGAACAGATGCTCAAGTAGGACAAGCTTCCCTAAGGAATCTCTTTGCTTGGCTGCTTCGTTGGATCATCTATTTCTTTTTCACTGCCGTTGGTAGTAATGGGCTTGCTACTCTGTTCAATGCTTATGATTATCAATGGAGATCCCCCTGAGAGAGAAGGAATGGTTTTTGACCTGTAATACTAGTTCTCTCTCAGGGGCATCTCCATTGAAATTATAAGCAACCCGCCCTCCTCTCCAGTGGAAGAGACAAAATGATTTAATACACATTCTATTTTCCTTAGTTGTACTCTTTTGCTCTGTTAAAAAAAAAAAAAAAAACTGAAGTAACTGCTACCTGCTGGGCATGATGGGACACTGGTCGACTGTGAGCCCTAAAGGTGCAGGGTCAGTTTTTATGACTACATTTCTGCAGCCTATATGTCTATTTTGCACTATTCCATCTTCTCCACTTCCTTTACAAAACGGTTTATGAAGGATATTTATAAGAAAAAATTACTTCTTATTTTTATTAATGATATTTGCTCTTTTTAAATATAAATTAAAGTAATTGTCCAATATAGCATTCTTTTATAAGCTGCAAAATGTTTTAAACAAATTATGCCCTATTCTTGCCCTTCCTGAAGTAAAGCAAACGTTTACATTTAAGAAGATGTATTTTTAAGAAGTGCTCTGGGATTCCTGCACATGGGTGGGACTATTCAGTGCTTATGATTTTCAGTGGAGATTCCCAGAGAGCGAACTAGAATTACAGGTAAGAAACCATTCCTTGCTTTTGTACTAGATCAGTATTAAACAGAAGTATGATTTCATATTTGCTTCTATGAGGAACTAATACGTCGAAAGTTTGGTACCCTGCAAGTAAGTCTGTATGAAACTTCTTGTTTATTGGTTTAATTTTTTTTATGTTGAGCCTAGGCAGCGCATGCGCTGTCTATTCGAGACATGCTGTATTCACTCTGTGGGCTTATAGCCCGCCCATTGCCTTTTTATTCGCCCCTTCGATTGTTCAAAAATGCTTGCTTGCTAGTGGTTAATCCTTTCTTTTTGTCCCTCCTTTTTGTGTTTGGTTTCTTCCCACAAAGCACTGCCCAATTACTGTTAACATTACGTGTTGATTTAGGAGGTTGTTTTTGTCTTCGATTCCTGCTCGTGTCACTGTTTGCTAGTCTTTGGTGGTTCAGCTTTGGCACCCGTCACTTAATCTCCCCGTTCCATTCAAATACCGAGATAAAAAGGCAGATGCTTCTGACGCAGTGTTCAAAATTGCTTCTTAATTTTTTTCTGACTGAGTGTGAGGATTTCTGCCAAATCCCTCCTTCATCGCTGCTTGTTGCTTTAACGAGCCTCTGTAACCGGACCTTCAGCAGCCCAACCTTGCAGCACAGTTGGCTTGGGCAACTCCCGTCACATTTTCACACTTTACATGAGCACTAGATACATTATACGTCAGATGAATTTTTGGGGGCATTTTTATAGAGTGCAAACTCTACTGACCCAAAGGTATTGAGGCACTTTACAAAAGAGCCAGTTACATTACACAAGGTCAGGTTAATTGTTTTGTTTGTAGGTGCACAAAGATTAAGTGCTGTTTATTCATTTTTTTCCCTCTACCTGACAAATGGGAGCATTTTGTTATTTCCAGTACTCCTAAATCCAGGGGGCTGGGACAGAGGGCGGGGCCGTGGGCTTGCTGGCAAACTAATGGTGCTGGCAGTGTTTTGAATGGAAAACTCTAGAGAAGGGTGCCTGGTAAATAGAGGTCTGGGAGAAGAGGGATTGGTCTCCGCCATTGGAAAGTACTTCACTGCTGTTTTTTCATAGGCTGTTCAATACTCTAGTGATGCAGTCATACACAGAATGGTATTGAGCTGTTGACTTGCACCGAGGCACTTGTCTGCGCGATAAGGTCTTGGCTTGTGTCCATAAATGTTTACTGAGGCAAGCATTTATTCCTGAATCGCACAGCATGACCCAGTGTGTAGTAATTGCACAGCACCCAGGATGATGTACTGCATGGCTAAATACTTATAACGTCCCAAATGCAAGACCAATTGGCTATGCCAATACTTGTTTATTCAGTAATTTTAAATTGCCCAGTAACCTCCAGGGCCCTCCTTGCATGGACCCCCTTTTAAGACCCCACCCTTTCCACAACCAAGAGTAGTTTTCAGCATCGTTGCTTGCCCTGTCCTACCCACTGGTAAATGGGAGGCTGTACAGTTAGAGCTACTCCATGGAAAACCTATCTGGAAATTCAGCTGGTTCCATGGATCGTTCTTACTGCATTTAAATACACTGAAAAGACAAAAAGCAAATGCCAGGAATCTTAAGATTGGGTCCCAGATCAAGGTGAAGGATGTCTCTTTAATAATGAAACCTCAGTATCTTCATTAGTAGGAGTTACCACACCTTGGCCAACCTATTAGTAGTAGTCTGAACCATGTGTGTGCCCCATTGGGCGGTTATGGCTTGGCACACTTGCCAGTAGGAGGTGTGTCATCTGCCTTCCTCTTCCAAGAGCAGTAGGAACTCACCCAGAACTGCGATTTCTTAGAAGTGCCACCTCCTGAGTCTTTGGTGTGGATATATCATATATCCTGTCCAGTCCTGCTAGTACCGTTTGCCAGGAACAGATCAATTTATGACATATGTAGTAAAGTTCCCATCCCCCCACATCATCTTTAACATCAACTGGACCTACGCTCATCCATTCCCTTAGCTTTACTTTCGTACAGTGCAATATTAGTTTATAAAAGGCATCTCCCTCCATCCCCCCCATGGTGCTCCTGCAAATGGTGTGCAGTGATATGAGTTCCTATGTCTTCTCTGACAGCTGTCTGTCCAAGACTGTTTCCTATCATTTCTGCTCTGCCAAATTAAGGGTCAATACCATCCCTCCGCAGTAACATTTAAATTTTAAATACTGCTTCTATTTCCCACCCCCTCATTTTTGGAACTAGGTGAACTACCTTGTGTCGCCTTCCTGATGGCTGGGTGCACGACCCAGTGTCGTACTTGGGAATCTCTGCGTTTCAGTGAAATTATAGTCTTCCTCCATCTGCGTAAAATTGTTCTGAGATCCCACATTGAGGCAGGATTATTCAGTGTTAATGAAATTAATGAAGATACCCTTGATCTAGTACTAGTGCTAGCCTGGACTTGTCAGGTCTTTATCTAGTGCTGCCTTGTCAATCTCTAATCGGGCTACAGTCTTCTCCTACGGAAATGTTTTTATCATGGTCCTGCATGGTTGAACTTCATTGTGGCTCTTTCAATCCTAGAATATGGTCTTCAACCCACCTGTCATTTGTAGGTCAGTGCTGTAGTTATCCAGTGTAGGTTTGTCTGAGGGAACATATGCTAAGAAGTCTGATCACCAATCGTAGATGCTACTACCACATTAAATATTGCCATGTTTGCTATAACCTCTAGAGAAAAAAATTCTACTTGTTTTAATTTTTTTACACCACCTCTCCCCCACCTTCTTCCAGTATTCCTTAATCTGTGTGAAGAACCTAGTCTAGGTATCTTTTTTAAGTTTCAAAAGAAAGTTTATTGGGAATACAATAAGTAAATAGCATCAAGTGACAAGTGAAGAAGCATTAAAAAAATAAAAAGACATAATGTTTAACATATATAACAATGGCAACTAGGAAAGTAGGTCTAGGAGAAGTTCAATATTGAAATAATAAATAAGCATGTAACTAAGACAAAATTACAATTGGATAGATTAAGGTAATAACTAAGCAATTCAAGGGGGTTTAGTAACTTCCTGAATAGATGGTACTGGAGTAAAGAAGCTTTTAGCACTGTTGTCTAAAAATAGCGTAACAGGGGACCATAAAAGTAGTCGTTTTTGCTTCAAGGACATGGGAAAAACAAAAGTTGTGTCGAGTCTGTGGTTATGGCATACAGAGTACCACCAGGCCAAGTACGAAAGTTTAGAGGCATCTTTCCAATTTTTTGTAATCTGCTGAAAAGCAGTGGCAATTAGCAAATCAATAATTTGTGTTTGTGATTTCGGCTTGTTCCAGCTAATGGAGAGACTACCCAAAAAATATTAGCAAATGTCAGGGAAGTGTTAGTCTTAATAATAGTGTTAATTTGGGACCAAACTGCTTCCCAGAACTGAAAAACTTGTGGGCATGAAAAAAGTAAATGTTGGAGATCTGCTTGTGGAGACGAACAAGACCAACAAGTGTCTGGGGTACCAAAATGCATTTTATGCAGAGAGACTGGTGTTAATAGCAATCTGTTGTAAATAAAAAGAGAGTTTGTGTGGTGCTGGCTGCTCTAGAAGATTTCCTGATTTTTGTCCAAATCCTATCCCAAAAAGAAATGGGCCATTGTACGCCTAAATCAATTTCCCAACAGAGTTCAACCTTAGTTTTAATTCTTTGTGAGAGTGGGGATAGTAGGCATGTATATAGGGTGGAAGCCTTCGATGACCTGGAAATAATATTTAGCCAGGCGTGGTCTAATGGTAGAGGGGTCTGAGGTGAGGAGTGAAAGTGTGTATAAGACTCTAATATAGCAATACGTAGGGCTAGGAATTTATGTGAAAATGATGATGGTAGGTGAAAAAGAGATTGTATTTTTGAAAAAGTAAGAAAAGTGTCATCTTCAAATAATTGATGTATCCATAAAATACCCCTATCTCTCCAAGTTCTCCAATAAATTGGCTTTCCCTTAATACAAACACGTTTGTTGTGCCATATGGAGGACTTAAGATATGTGTTTAAGTCATGCGGTTCAATATGCAGGAGTTTATTCAGGTTGCTACATGAATATTTAATGATAGGCGTATGTAAATTTTGTGGTTTTCTTGTAAAGGATAAGAGTTCTTGAAAAGAAAACGGGAGGAGGAAGGAGCTCTCCAACTCCACCCAAAGAGGCCAATCAGGCGACGGGGCTGACATCCACTTGGATAATTGCTTCAATAAGAATGCCCTGTGGTACTTAGGAAAGTCCGGGAAGCGGACACCTCCTTCAGATTTCGGACGTGACAGCTTTAATAAGGACATTCTTGGCTTTTTATTCAGCCAGAGGAAAGAGATAAGAATGGAGTTAATTTTATGAAACCATATTGTGGGGATAGGCATGGATATATTAGACAGAAGATAAAGAATTATAGGCGTCAGCATCATTTTAATGGTGTCTAGGCGGCCCCACCATGAGAGGTATAGAGGGTGCCATTTGGTCGTAAGGGAAGTAAGTTTCTCAATACATTTATTAAAATTAAGAGGAATTGATGACTTAAGGGAAGGAGTAAACCATATGCCAAGATATTTGATATAAAGAGGACTCCAAGTGAAATTAGATAAGGAGAAATCTTCTTTAAAAGTGTATTTGGACAAAGGCAAGATTTCACACTTATCATTATTTAGTTTATATCCCGAGACTAAGGAGTATGATTTAACCTCATTAAGAAAGGACGGTATGGAAGTAAGGGGTTGGGATATGAATAAAAGAACATCGTCAGCATAAGCAGCTAATTTGACTTCCAACGACTTAGATGAGTAACCTGTAGTGGACTGATTCTGTCGCAATTTAGACAAAAAAGGTTCTAGTGCTAGATTGAAAAGAAAAGGAGATAGAGGACAGCCCTGTCTGACTCCTCTATGTAGAGTAAAATACGAAGATGTGAGACCATTAGCAGAAATAGCGGCCTTAGGGCATGAGTATAGCAAAGAGATCATGGAGATGATTTTTGGACCAAAACCAAACCATTTTAATGTCTGAAAAATGAAAGGCCAATATACTCTATCAAAGGCCTTCTCAGCATCGAGGGCTATGGCAGCAAGGGGCTCTGCAAGATTTGGCGACTTGGAAATGATGTCAAAAAACAAACGGGTATTATCATTTATTGAACGACCTTTAACAAAGCCCGATTGCTCCTTACCCAAAAGTTGGGGCAGAAAAGAATCCAGTCTAAGGGCTAATGATTTCGAGAAGATTTTATAATCTATGTTGACTAGGGAGATGGGTCTATAATTTTTGCAATAGTGTAAATCTTTACCCTCCTTTGGGATAAGACAAATTAAGGCTTCTAAAAAAGTACCAGATGAATTGCCAGAAGAAAGAAAAGAGGATATTAAGGTGTGTAATTTGGGTATGATTATTTGAGAAAAGTGTGAAAAGAATTCGACAGTGAAACCATCAGGACCGGGGGCTTTATCTTTCTTGAGAGAGTTAAGAGCATTAAGTAGGTTGTCTGAAGTCAAATCTGATTCAAGAAAGTCAAGGTTTAAAGGTGAATTTGAGCATTTCTGGATCGAAGAGAGATAAAGGGAGATATCCTCTTCATTGGGGTGATATTCAGGAGTATAGAGCTGTTCATAAAATGTAACAAACTCTTGTAAGATGTCAACATCTTTGTATATAGAAGTATTAGTGTCTGACATTATGGAATCAATGTGAAGCTTGTTTTGTTTAGTCTTTAGATAATTAGCTAATAATTTACCAGATTTATTCTGTCCCCCATAGAATTTAGCACTAGTTTTTAAAAGATACAAAGATGCAGCTTCTGTTGTGTCCTTATTGTATTGGATCTTGGCATTAATAAGGTCTGTTAAGCAGTCCTTTGATTTGGAAGTGTAATAAGCATGTTCCAATTTTTTTATCTTTACAAGGAGATCATTATTTAAAGCCCTTGTATTTTTCCGTTTATTAGAAGTGTATCTAATAATAAAGTCTCTAGCGGAAGCCTTGAAAGCGTCCCAAATTATATGGAAAGGCAAAGTGTCATCATTATTGAAGAGGAAATATTCATTAAAAAAGGAAAGAAAGGAAGTATTAAAGTGAGGGTCCAAAAGCAAAGTATTATTAAATCGCCATCTTCTGGGGTACGATGAATAAGGCAGTAAATCTAACAGGATGGAAACAGGGGCGTGATCGGAAATGAGACTAGGGCCTATGTCTGCAGATATGAGTGATTGAGAGATGTTATGTGATGTAAATAAGTAATCGATTCTTGATTGGGTTTGATGAGGTGCGGAGTAAAAAGTAAATTCTTGTGAAGACGGGTTGCATAGTCTCCAAGCGTCAGCTAGATGAGTGTTTAATAGTTTGCGTGAAAGTTTTATGAGCCCTGGAAGGAATGAAGGGCACTGTGGATTTGCGATCAAGGAAGGGATCAAAAACTTGGTTACAGTCACCAGCTAGAATCACATTAGTAGAGAAATTGTGGGAAATTAAATGTTGTAAATGAGACCAAAAGGGAGCATCACCAGAGGTAGGTGCATAAATATTAAAGAGAGAGATTGGGACACCATCAATCTCTAACCTAGTGAACAACCATCTACCCTCTTCATCCCTTTCTTGTGCAGTAAGGGTGGTCCGCAATGATTTGTGAATCAATGTAATAACACCATTGCGTTTGCCATCACCAGGGGAAAAGAATAGTTCACCAACCCAGTTCTTCTTGAGCTTTAAAGATTCAGATTCAGTAAGATGAGTTTCTTGTAGCAAAACAATTTTAGCGTCTAACTTAGATAAATAGGCTAAAACCCGTTGCCTCTTGATAGGGGAATTTAAACCTTTAACATTCCATGTGATAATTTTTAAAGCCATAAATCAAGGGGAAAAAATAAATAATAAGATGAGCCATTTATAATGCATATTCCAGACACATATAAATAAGATGCCATTAAAAGCATATAAAATTTGAAACTTAAGAAAATGAAGGAAGAATAAACAAGAGGGGAGAGAAAGAATGGATAAGTGTAGATAGTAGATCCCAAGAAAGGTGAAAGAATGTTTAAGCAACAAAAGAAATAGCCAATTTGACAGAGGAAAAGAGGGATGAAGAGGAGAAAGAAAAGAAGAAAAACAGAGAGATTGCATAATACAATAAAGAAGACACAATGAACATACTTACAGATAGTCCAAAACACATATAAGGTGGGGGGAAAAGGGGCCACATGAAGGAGTGACGACGCCAGACTTCAAGCGAGGGAGAGAGGGGCGAGAAACGACGGGCGAAACAACACATGGGAAATCACAACATAGGAGCGGAACCTGCAAATAGGAGAAGGAAGATGGTAAACAAATCAACCTAAACCAGAGATTGAGACCATTAACTACAGTCAAAACAGGAACAATTAGGAACAACTGACAATATCAAAAGCATTTATGCAAAAATCTAATGATCAAATAAGAGTTCGATCAAAACATAACAGCAACATCTATTTGTTGATAGATGAGGGCGATGCAGAGGTGTCCATAGAATCAGCATGGCAAAAGTTGAGAAAACTCTTCAATCTTAGAGGATCTTCATATGTGGTAGTCTTGTTATTGAGAGTAACTTTAAAGAGGCAAGGATGAAAAAGGCCATATCGGGCTCCAATAGACCGAAGTTGGGGTCTCATTGCTAAAAAGTCTCTTCGTCGGTCCGCAGTAGGCTTTGAGTAATCCTGGGAGAAAAACAAAGCATTGCCAGCCCAAGAAATGCGACCTGCCGCTCTGGCTGCCGATAGAATCTTGAGTAGATCAGTGTACTCTAGGAAATATAAGATAACTCCTCTCGGTTTTCTCATATTGGTAGAAGACGATGTAGAAGGAGGACCCAACCGATGAGCTCGTTGGATGTTTAATTGGGTGTCGTGTGATAAGTTAAGAACTTTGGGCAAGAATGACTTGAAAAGGTTTATAGGGTCAGAACCTTCCGAACCCTCCGATAATCCATAAATACGAAGGTTGTTCCTTCTGTTTCTATTTTCCAAGTTTTCAACTTGTTTTTGGAGAGACAGCACTTGAGAACAAAGAGCATCAGTCTTACCGCCTGCAGAGGTCAGAGATTCGAGATTCTGTTCTACTGTAGTGACTCTGTCTTCCAGGCTAGACCATCTTTCTGTTAGGGTTTGTATTTGAGAGTTAGTCTCCTCAACAAATGGGCGAAGAGCTCTGATTTCCTCAAGTAATAAGTCCAGAGAGACAGAAGATGCTTGCTTAGGAGGGGAAGGAGGGTCCTTCTTTAGGCGTTTGCTTGGTGTTTTGTTCGTGCCAGAGGGAGTCACCATAGTGGAGGCTGTGACGCTCTTGGGCGAAGCATTCGTCGAGTCTTCCATGACAGCACAGCGTGAACGAGACTTAGAGTGAGTTAAAGATTTGTGGACCAGAGACGATGGAAGTGTAACAACTTTGAGTATTTTGCCCATCCAGCTATGTTCGGGAAGAAAAGACCATGGACACCTCCACACCTCTATGTATATTATAAGCGACAATAACACCTCATAAATGAGGGAAGGAGAGGGGTTTGCTAGGTAAAAGAACAAGGTGGCATTTGTTAGCAACCCTTCCTGTCAGCCTCAGCAAAAAATAAGTTTGAGCGCAGGTCAAAGAGTCAGCAATATATTGATATAACTATCAATGACCTATAATTAACAAGAAGAGGATGTAATCAGGTTGCAGCAGCCTTCCAAGGAGTTGAAGGTATGAAAACATGAGCAGAGAGCATAGTATTGTAAGTCATTCCTTCAAGAAGTAAAGAACTTCCAGACATTCAGTAGAGTACAGCATCATTTAAATGGGGTATTCATATTGATATCCTTACGCTGTGCAGAAAGTAAAATGGCGGCTATTCCTGTGAGAGAAATATACCGACCTCAATTAGCCTTAAAAAAAAAGAGGATACACAGGGACTCATAGCGCCTACTTCGCTTTCCTCAACATTCCAGTAGCGCGCTAAACAGGTCTGCGATATTCTCAATGCCCTCAATGCAGAGCCCATTAGATGTGTGTATAATTCTCCTCACATCGATGGAGACAAAATGGCGGCCGAAAATGAGTGAGGAGCGTTCGCCGCTGTTGAGGTAAATAATGTCTCTTACACTACATTTCGCCAAATGAAGAGTATACCAACGGGCTCCGCTACATTTCCGATAGCTGCGCTGAGCCTTTGGGAAGCCGCACAGCAAGTCTGCCGCCCGTCGAAACCGCAAGTCCCTCCGTCGACTCGGGAGAGTCAAGCGCCGGCGGCCATCCTTCTCGGGCGCTAGCCACGCCCCCCTAGTCTAGGTATCTTTACCACCAATTATCAGTGCGCTTGCTGATTACTACACTGGTCCAAAAATATTTGGACCTATAGGCGATAATGGTGTGCATCAGAGCAGTTATCCTCTTCCACCTGAATTATGCTAATGCTCTGCATACTTAAAACGGAGCAGCTCGTGTCTTAAGATTGCAAAAAATTCAGAAAAAGCAGCTTGTCTTATTTGTCTGACGGTCAAACCAACACAAAATACCTTGCTCTGTAAGCGAGACTATGACTAAGTTTACACTTGCTGCAGAAGGTATTCTAGTGTCTGTGTCCCATACAGGTGCTCACTACCATGAAAGAAGCAAGTCTTGGCTTTTCATAGCACCCATTTTGGAGGATTTCTTGAAATGTAATCACAATTTAACCTTCACTACCCTAAATAGCAGCTGCAGGGAAGATGAGCAGTGTTTTAGAAAAGCAGATGTTTGCTCTCTTTGACCTTCTTCACAGTTGCACATTTAAGCCATTATCTTGGAAAACATCTTTTTGTTTAAGTCGTCATCACATCTGTTCCAGGCTTAATAAGATTTAGGATCGGAGGGGCCGTTCAAAACTTTTTTTTCCTCTAAAAGACAAGGTGTTGGTAATGACCGTTTCAGAATCATTCTCAATGTGACATCTTACTTTTATATTAACCAGGCGGTGTCATCTGCTGATATGCAAAATAGAACTCATTTGGAGACCCTCAATTAAATATGATAGACCCAATACTAAGGACTTTAGGCATTTGATTCAGTTGTTTGTAGCATAGGATCATTTTGATAAAGGACGTCTTATCAAAATAATAGCCAGATTGGAGGAGGGGGGGAGGGGGGTCTCTTGTGTCAAAATGTGCTATTAGAAAGGCTATAAGATCCCTAACTGAGGAAGTCATTTGATTAGCAATATGAATGTCACTGCGGCCATTCTTGCACATGTATCTTTTCAGTCCATTTTTAAGGCAGTGACTTGTAAAACTGTGCTGCATCTTCTAACACACTTATTATGTTTATATTGAGGCTGGAACTGTATAACTGGCACAGGTGGGACTGGCTGTGGCGAGGACACTGTTTTGGGAACGCCTCACTTGTATCATCCTTCTATACGGAATTCAATGGACAAAACAAAACTTTATTTGACTTTAATGGTAGTCCTACAATTTTGGTACTTTCTTATATTTTTGTCCATCCCACCTCTCTACTCAGTAAGTCAAATACTCATTAGAATGTCTTTCATTCCAAGTCGTAAATCAATGACTTGGCCTTCAAAAGAGGAGCTTGAAACCTATTTTTATTTTCACTGTCCGAGAAAGGAATAAGCAGAAAAACAGGCAGATGTGATGTTACTGTTGTTTCTAAACTTTTATGTATTTCTGCACTGGGAATTCAATTACGATAGACCATATTTAAAGCATATATAGGTATGTAGCATAATAATGCTGTAAAACTACAGTTAATAATATATCAATATTTTTCAAGACGGTTTACTTCCTATATGAAGAGTACATTAAGAAAAGGCTAAAAATCTGCTTGTGGTAAGCAGCCATTACCACTGCCAGGCTGTCCATTGGGTTTCACACATTTTAGAATTCAGCTTTATTTGGGGGAAAAATCCAGAGTGCAAAGAACTGAATTAAGGACCTGAGTTCTCAAGCATCCCTAAAGATGCCTTCATAAGGGAAGCAATTCTTTTGAGAAACTGACAATTCTCTATGTGGATATCAGTCACCTTGGACTCACTCTCCATTTGTCTCAAAAGTAATGCTATCCTTTATCAACTTGACTTATCTATTTGAATTGTATTTTCTTTCTTTCAATTGATCAGTTTTTCTCCCATCTTATTTGCTATTTTTCTGAGCGCTGCGCTGTATAGGAAAAATTGAATTGGACTAATCTATTTATATTTTTAAAATTTTTGAAAGTGTTAGCCGTGTTGCTAATTTTTCTTTCAGGATTTATCAGCTCATCGAAGGAAAAAATGAGAAGCAGCAGCTATTCAAAACATATGAAGGCTTGGAGGAAGTTGCAAAGAAACTAATGCACAATATTCTTTCATATCAAGATCAGTTCGCAGTTTCGAGTCAAGAACAGTCTTTGCTCATGTCTAAGATGGATGCTGATGTAAAGACTTTACATGATTCAATGTTTTACGGAGAGGGTTGTCCCTTGCTTAGTGCCAAGGTATGTTTTCAAATAGAAATAGCTTGCATTTTAATGACTCTTCAAATATTAATCAAAAGTTGATGATTTTGAACTAAGCTTTTCTTGTGTGCTACTGTTTTCCGAGATGTCCTTTATGTCCTTAAAAACATTTGTGTGTTAACTTATTTTTAACAAGGTGATAACCTTAAGAGTCTAACTCCCTCACTGACTACAACAAGGGCAGTTGCTGCAATAACAAATAGGCATAATGCAGACGCAATCCAAAAGGTAGATGGGGGTCAACGGTCTTAGGTTTCAGCAGTAATGCCTTCCCATGCAAAGCAGTGACTCGCTGTGGTGGAAGTATTAATTGAATCACTTATCCTAAAGAGGCAAATGTACCTAACGAGCTCAATCACCCAATCCAAGTCCCTGTAAAAAAAAAAAAAAAAATTAACTGATGTAACCCCATCTACAAGATCCACCTTGTGGGAACAAATTATGTAACTTCTTCCTCTCCTCCTCCCTGGCCTACAACCGCAGGCTCTAGGTAGAAATTGCAAATCGCAGGGATTGGAAGCAATAAAATCAAAAAGAGCATTAAATAAAAAGTCGACTGCACCTGTGTTTGAAACTATCTCCATACTGAAGGCATTTGCAAGTTTTTGAAGAGACCTGCAGTATTGTCGCTTCGTCCCTGCCACCGACCTCTGTTTCTCTTGAATGTGTAATGGAGCTGTTTGTACAAGAAAGCCCCCTTTTTCCCTATCCCCATTACTCACAATAGTGTGCACTTCACACACCCTCACACTTGTTCTATCACCTTGAAGAGGCATATAAGGGAATTGGGTTAGGGGCACGTATATCTTCTAATCTTCTAGTGGCAACCACAGATACCACTAGAAATCAAGTAGCATTCAGGACATTGGTACATATTGAGCATAACCCAAGTGCCAGGACACTTCCGTAGTAGCATTAGGGGGTCAACTTTGGAGATCTCAATAGCCCACCTGCCTAATCATCCTCACTATGAGACACTAACTTGTTTACCCTCTGGAGGTATGGGAGTACAGGCAGAGCATTGTTTGAAAACCTGAGCATCTTGGTGACTTTGCTTATGCTGAAATGCTCCCAACATATATCACTGCATTCCCATGTCCCTGCTTAACATTTGTCAAAGGGAGAGCGCTCTATAGCCCTAATTCTACCCCAGGTGCTAAAGTCAATGTGCCAGAATTCATTGCATCCACTGTTGATGCCACACCAGTTCAGGAGCAACATTAAACAGACTATCCTGGGCAGGCTCGGAGAAACCATAGAAGATCAACAGAAAATGATCTGTGGTGCTCATACTACTGGTGAGCATTTCTGTTTTTCCTCACCTGACTGTCAGTAGTATCACTACTATTATTCAGCAGCACTTTGCTGCTGGACAGGGCAGGCACCAATTTGGATCTATTAAACTGGCATCAAGGTTTAGCTGACCATCTCCAGTACTAGTTAGCTTGGGTGCCTGCAAAATTCAAGGAAAAGAGGTGCCAAAGTTAAATATTCCAAATGTGAATGCGCCATTTTAGGTGCTCTAAACTGGAAAGAACCATGTCTGTAGAAAGTATACTAAGCTGTGAAGCATGGTGTCCAGTCACTGCCAGATGTTGCAGCAGTGTTCTCTGTACTTGCAACAAGACGGTATAAAGAACTTCTTGGGTAGAAGTGAAAAGTAAACTGTCAAAAAACATTACAAATATTGAGTTGTAGTCCATCAGTTGTTGTTGCATTTAGTCGGGAAGTGCCGAGTTATACACCACAGAGCTTTGAAGAACCAGCAGTGAAATTGGTCCGTGATCTTCCAGTACAACTACTTGGTGCCAGCGATTGTGCTTCCATGAAATTCCCTTTAACATCCGAAGGAAATAATGTATGCCATGACTGACATTATTATGTAAGAAAACTGAGATCCCCCACTTAGGAAACTGGCAAATGTTTCCATCTCTCATTTCAGAAATATGTTTAAATGGCGCTAGTCAAGTGGAAGTGACCCATCTCCGGCTTTGCTGACGACCTTCAAACACCAACAATTAAAGTAGTGCATGCTGCTCATTTTCTCCCTTTAACATGGAGAGCAAAATTCTAGCCAAGACCCTCTGATACGTTGGTAAGGGTGGTCTCAACCGTAGTTCAGCCAGATCAGAATGGATTTGTGCTGGGTTGTGCACAAATCCAATCTTGGGCTCCTATACTTTGTGTTGGCTTGTTCTTGTGAGCTGTTTGATTGCTCAGATGGCAGATTTTTGTTTGCAGGAGACCTCCTTGTAGTGTGGGATTTGTATGGCTCAGACCGCAGCACTGATGAACCTTACAGCCTGGGGCCTCATAAGCATATTGAAATTAGAGGATTTGGGCACATGTAACCACATGAAATCCTTTGCTGATTTGAGGGCACACTTTGCTCTGCAGTCAGTTTTAATGATTATATTATGAACTTGATACATATGGAGGAGCCCAGACCTCCCTCCTTGAGTTTAGCTCATTAAAAGCTAAACTTACTACGGATAGCCGTTGGAGGCGAAAATGATCAAAGTGTAAGTGATATCACTTAGACTACGCTTGGTATACCTCATATCTTCATATGATGAGCACCTTGGCCGCTGTGACAAATTTCAAGAAGGCACTCTATGCCAATTTTGTTAGAAGCAATTTAGAACAATGGGTCTCTCGCCTCACTGGCACAATTTATAATTGAAGGAGTGACCATAAGCCAGAATAGTTTTGTGCTCACAGCGTTTTACCTTCAAGGAGGCCATTTATGTTTTTAGAATATTGAGAATAAGTGCTGCCCTCTCTGCAGTCGGGCAGGGTATACAATATACTTTATCCCTTAATGATTTTTAAGTCAAGGTGTTCTCCTTTTCTGGAATTAATTACTACATTCACCTTCTTCGCATACATTTCCCTCTCCAGTTCTTCAATGTAGTAAGCAACTCCCTCTTCCAAATTAAATAATGTTTGCAACACAAGTTTGAATTGTGTTTGAGAGCAAAAATGGGATTGCTGAGCAGAACCCAAAGTGCAGGTTCCAGAAATACTCTTGAAGGTTTTACACATTTTATGATCAATGTTCTTTTGCAACCGAGAACTAGGCCTAACATTCAACCAAAGTTTAGTTATTTACTGAAAGCGGCCACTCTGGTCTTGGGGCAGTCCCAGGTTACTGTGATCTAGTTGTAACAATTGGAGTTGTTTTGTAATGGTATACTGGAGGACAGTACTATTGGACCCGAAACTGAATATCCAAGTACTTCCTTTTAGCACTTAAATGTCTCAGGGTAGTGAAAAATAACCGTCTAAGGCTTACTCAAGGATATGATGTAGTTTACTGTATAAAAGAAAATCCTTCAATATGCACAATAATATATACAACTTGTAAAATAATAACAAACCTCGTGGTTCCTTCCTGGTCAGAGAAATTACCCAAACTCTATAAAGGTGCTATAAAAAGATTAATTTAATGTTTGAGAAGCCAGAGTTGTCGTCAACCTCTGAACCGTTGCCTTTGTGAAAGGACCAGGTAAAAACTACCACCAGAATTCCAATATCCCGTTCTTGGACTTCAATGGGTAGACTTCTACTTTGTTTGGAAATTTGGTTTCACGTGCTGGAGATAAAATGTTGATGGGTTTTGATGCACCTACCACAAAATCCTGCACAAGATTCAAAGAACTGCCCGCTGCCTACCATCAAAACAGCAAAGATCTCACCCAAGTCTGCAAAACAGTCTTTCTGGGATGCAGAGACAGCTCTTGGTGTCTGAGCAGTCAGTTGGAGACAACTAGCCATATAAGAGTCTGTTAGGGGCGGTAACTGGTTCTTATGCTAGTGCACCAGAATGGGCACTTTTTAGGGGCAACAAGGTTCAATGAATTCTGATGCCAGGGTTGCTTACAAGACTGGCAGTAGTGACTGGCAACAGCAAGGGCAAAGCTGGAGACGGTCTACCTTGCCGGTTATGCACTAGGGATTTAAATGCCTAACTTTGGTAACTTTTTGGTTAGAAAGAGGAAGGTTTCAAACCCAGGGCAACCTCCTTCAGCAACCTCACCAAATCAGGACCTAGACCCTTTGGTCAACAGGCCTCCAGACTTCATTGGGTGGCAAGCACTCTTCCTGAAAGATGCAATCCAGCATCTTCTCAACAGACAGCAGTCTCTTTTCACAGAGGCCAGTCACAGCAGTACTCCCCTCAATTATTTGGTCCGTGCTTGGTCTCCGCTTATCAGGGCAGTAGTGACTTAGAGTCCTGTCCCTGGATCAGAAGTTCTTCCAAGCAACACTGGTGAACAACTTCTTAGATCATTGATCAAAGTAAAACCGATGCAGTATTTATCTGTAGGGTGTTTGCAAGCTTATCATGTCCCAGATGGGCATGACGACTGTGTGATGGAGGTATGCACGTGGCGTATTCAACTGGATCGTCTCGTGGGATGGTTCAGATTGGTTAGGGTAGAGTGTATCTATTATAGACATGGAGCTAGATTCCTCCATTGCAGCTTGCTGCAGGAAGAGTGGAAGGGGTTGCTAAAGCGCTGACAAAAGCTCTGACTACTGCAGAGGACATGAACAATTGTACTTTGGGTTAGAAGGGAGGTAGTTAGTGAAGAGACCTGGGCAGTATTTGCGCAAAGCCAGGCATCGTTTTGAAAGCCTCACTTAGTTGGAGTCTAATAGACTGCACATTCACTCAATGAGAATTGCACATGCACCACGTGCACGTATACCTCCTAAACCAGGTTCATACAGATGTACACATACATCAGTCACACATGTCCCAGATGTGATGGAGTTTTAGGACCCTAGTTAATGGCAACTTAATAGACCTTTACATGGAAAAGGCCAGTAAGCATTGCCCCTTTGAGGGTACATGTAACAAGATCACTCTTCATTACAGTTATGATGCAACCACCGCCAGTCTCATATCCCTGGCATAAAGGGTAGTAGCTGCTTCAGGTAGCAGAGTACTTCATAAACCAGTTTGCTGCAGCAAGAGGCACAATGTTATGACTTTGCATCTCTGTTCCAGAGCTTAATTTAGGAGGGAATTCTTTTTGGATAGGCATCACTTTTCTAGAGATTCTCCTTCTGTTGAAGGTTCTCATTATTATCCATCTGTGCAAGAGAATAACTAGGTCCTACTGGTTTGATATCCTCAAACAGTTCATAATTAGGTGGATGTGTCCTGCATCACAGTATGTTATATAGTCTAATACGCTCATTTTGAGGCAAACCAGGGCTCCTTCAGCTAGAGGTGAAGGAGCCACTGCTGCTCTTATGATTTTCATAATCACCGAGAATTGCAAAGCAGGCACCTGGAGACCAAATGACTCCTTTGCCAAAAACTTGTGCATTTATTCAGACCCCAGGACTGAATTCCTGGTAGGTCAAGCCTCCCTGTACTATCTGTTTCGCATCTTTCTTACTGTACTGATAATCTCTATCCCGCTCCTGCTAGAAATTGTTTAGTGTAGTCTAATATGGATGCTTTGCAAATTGGATTACTGGTGAAGGGGAGGTGAAACCCTACTCAAGCAGCAACCAAAATTTCTGTCAGGGTGAAATCACAAGCAACCCCAAATTAACCTGTACTTAACTGTCTGGTAGCTTGGCACAAAAGCAGTCATGCTTAACTTCGAGGCAATGTATAAAATGTTTTTGCAGCACTCCAGACAGTAATCAATTGAAAACACAAGAAAAATCCCACATCAATTTAGAAAAATAGAGCATTATTTATGAACGTTGAGATCAAAACAACAAATCTAATCTGTAGAACTGGAGATATGCAGTTTTAAAGAGTTGAGTCAAAACAGTGCCTAGAAGCAAAAAGAACCACCTGGGGTTATCCGGTCGTGCTGGACCGGGACAAAGTCACAAGGTCAGACTGAACGCGATTGAGAGCGGGCTGGATAGAGGGATCAAATTAGGCCTGTTGAACAAATTACCTTAAATTCTGGTTTGCAGAGCATTGTGAGATCCCGAGGATGTGTCGCGCAGCAGCGGTTCACAGGTGCGGTGATGCGGAGTCCTGCGTCATTGAGGATGCTGCAGACGAAGGTCGTACAACGCAAAGGCTTATGTCGAGGATTTGTTGCGCAGCGACTGCCTCTAGGAAGCAGCAGCCTGCGATACAAGGTTCTATGTCTAGGATGCGTTGAACAGCAGTGGTTCCAATGCGGCTGCTAGGAGATGCGTCGTGCTGCATCTGTTCTGCTCACAAGATCACAGCTGGGCTGGCAGAGCACCTTCAGGCCCACTTCCAAGTACCAGGACTTGAGGTGCAAGACTTGCAGCAGAGAAAGTCCAGGTGTAGGGTTCAAGGTGGTTGGAGCCTTTTCTGTCCCTGAGGCTCTGATCAGGAGGCCATCCAACTAGCCATTGTAGTCACTCTGGTGGTCCTGGGTTCAAGATGCATGTCCAGTCCTTTTCACTCGGGCAACAGGGCAGCAGTCCTTCTGAGTCTTACACCGGTTCAGAGGTGTACTGTAGAGTTAGGTCTGAGGGTTCATTATTTATACCTGGTGACCACTTTAAAGTAAATATTCTGGAGGGCTTCCCCCCCAGAGGTGCTTGAAATTTCCTTCCTTCCTGCCCACAGATTTTCTGCAGCCACAGAATAGTAGTATCAAATCCTTTGCAAGGGTGCTCAGGCAGAGCCTTTGTGATGTATGGTGTGTGGTAGGTGACAGCTTCTTCCCCAAACCCCTCCCTCACCAAGTTTGAGTTGGCCAATCCTGCCAACACTTATTCTCCTTTGTCTCAGTGTCTGGGATGAATACACAAAGACCAACTGCCAGCTACACCTAGTCATGTGACCCCGGCTGCAGCCACCAAATGGATGAGAGAAGAGAATGACCACTTTCTAAAAGTGGCATTTTCAGAATTGGGACTTAAGTCGACCTTGTCATTAAAGCAGGTTTTAAATACAATTCATTAGACACCAAACTCAACATTTCTTCGTACTCCCAATTAAAAGTTGTAACTTATTAAATGTAATAAGTTAACCCAATTTTATCCTATGGGAGAGGCAGGCCTTGCTATAGTGAAAAACAAGTTTTTCACTACCAGGGCACGTGAACGTTAAAAATACTGCCCTGCCAAGTACCGCGTGTCACGCGTTAGACTAACACATTTCAGTGTAATGGTCCACACCACCGCACTGAAATGTAAAGTCGCGCATTATAGCGCTTCCTCAGCTGTCAAGCCTAGAGCTGCTATATAATAATGCACAATACAAGCTGCAGGGGCAGGCTTGGGGGGGCCTCTGGCTCAGCTGCACAGTGCTACAATGTAACACTTGGGTACCAGACACCGCACAGGATTAGCATTCACTGTCGTCCGGATGAATACAGAGACTTTGATTGTTAAGTCACATGAATTTACAAGCAGGTCTGCTCCTGCCTCCTGCGACGCAAGTGGGGGCAGTTCCCATAATGTTTTCATGGGATGCACCAAGTGCTGCTGGTAAAATGGCAGCGCAGCTCGCATGGCGGTATCCTGCGACTGACCGACCCCACCTGCGGCTCCTTGTGTACCTGCTGGCGCACACTGCTGCCGCTGGCAATATTGCAAAAACCTTGCCACTGCAGTGCTTGCATGCAGTATCCTGCGACTTGACCCCACTGGCCGAGCCGGCGGCTAAGACGGATGTGTGTGTGCTCCGTGCTGAGCCAGAATCTTGGAGCGTCAGGAGTTGTTGCGGCCACGGGGCCAGCCCGCTAATTGCCGCAGCGCTGGCTCGTCTCCCTTAAAAGAAGTAAGTGTGCCTGAGTCAGGTTGCTAATGGCTGTGTTCATAATAAAGAAAATTTTGCGACCGCGTGGTCTAATCGAGCTGCCTGCCACTGTACTGGCTAGAACTATGCACTGCCGGCCCTGTATGCTCTGCTCAGTTTTTTCAGTTACTTCGTTAGTGCACAACTTGTTTCGCGCCGGGGTGTGTCTGTTAGTTAGAACCACTGTGCAAATCGCCTTATAGCACCGTGGATGGCTATCTCCTCAGGCGGGCGGAAAACCTGCTGCAGTGCGCACGTTTAGCTTTAACTACGTGTTTAAACACATGATTCCAAAAACCATCTCGGAGCTCAAATGGGTGTAATGTCTGATATTTATTTGCTTCCCTCCTCTTCATTGCTTGATTTTGCTCGCGAATAAGTATTACTCATATTCATTGAAATGTCACTCCTAATTACACTGAAATTAAGAAAATGTCATTCATAAGAATCTGAAACCTTGGCAGCTATGAAAATACATGTCTAACTTTTTAAATACATTGCACCCTGCTCTATGGGCCGTTTAGGACCTACCTTGGGGGTGATTTATATGTAGCAAAAAGGAAGGTTTAAGCCTGGCAAAACGTTTACTTTGTCAGGTCGAAATGGCAGTTTAAAACGGCACACAGCCTGCAGTGGCAGGCCTGAGACCTGTTTAAAAGGGTACATACGTGGGTGGCACAATTAGTGCTTCAGGCCCACTAGTAGCATTTAATTTGCAGGCCCTGGGTATGTCGTACCACATTACTAGGGTCTTACAAGTAAATTAAATGTTCCTTTTGGATTTAAGCCAATGTTACTACTTTTAAAGGAAAGAGCACAAACACGTTAGCAGTGCTAAATTGCTCAGTCCTAAAAGCCAACAAAAATGGGTTCAGAAAACTGGAGGGTGAAGGCAAAAAGTTTGGGCATGACCTTGCAGAAAGGGCCAAGTCCAACATTATAAATATACAGCAAGATGCCATGATGGAGAAAGAAACCCGACTTGCATGTATTCCCTAGTCCTGTATTTTTAGATGTTTGCTTTTTGAAATAAGCATTTAAACCCCCCCTCCCCCATTAAACCGGTAGCATAACTGGGACTGCTAATTTTGATCTTCATTTTGAATTGACTGTCAATATGAACTACCCTAACTGAGGCTGCCCTCCATTCCTTAATAGTGGGGCTCTTTGTGGTTTTCAAGTAACAGTGTTAAAATATTTTCTGTGATGAGTTTGGGCTATGTTATTAAGGAGAGTTAAAATGTGATTTATTTTCTCAGCCAAAGAGCTTGTAAAACCTAGCTTCAACTTGAATGTAATTGAAAAAGCAAGATTACTCTCTATATTTTCAGGTTTTCTTTATGAAATTAATACTGTAGGACATTTGTTAATTTACTCTTAAGATGTTCCAAATGGGAACAAATATTTTAAAGCTTATGAATAAAAAAAAAAAGGGCAGCGAGGGAGAATAGGATATTCTGAACATGTGGCTGTCCACATCAAAGAATTATTTGTGTGTTTAATTTCTTGCCATTCAGTGCTTAAGTTGTAATAAAAACTATTTTACATTCTTCGTAGGAGCTCACTGAACAGTTTCAGAAACTGGAGATTCAGATGAACAGCTTAAACCAGCTTATTAAAGAATTTCTAGGAGATCTGAAAAACAAGAAAAAGATTTTGGAGACAAACAAACTGCATAAGATGGAAAAACAACTGTATGTGTATTTTTTCAAGACGCTGGCTGTCTAAAAAAGTTGTTGAACAGGTGGAAGCAAAAGCAAATGTTCATGAAACTCTATAGCTGGATCTTCATCGCTTGACCTTTTTAAGAACAATGATTTTATTCCATAAACTGGAATTTAGCCAAGTTAAAAATTTGACAAATTTTGGATAGCATTCTTTTAGCAAATTGGATTTAACATATTGACATGAGGTTGTATATCATATGGTTAATACACTGTTTACAAATGTATAATGTTCAAATAAACAGGTCTTCCTTTACATATTTATTGGCTGAGTTCATAGGCAACATGCCTATTTATAGGTTCAACTCTTTATTACTAAACACCAAAATGAGAACCAGCAAATCTATTACTTAAACATAGGCCTAGCTTCTATATATGCATGGTAATAAACCCACTGTGGTCTACATTGCTGTTTAAGCATTGCACTACCTTTATAATCTCCTATCAGCAAACTCTTTCGCTCCGAGGTGCCCATCGGGTGCATGTCCAAGAATGATTTTCACTCAACAAGGGTCATCAAACTAGTGTCCTGTATTGGGTACGACGTGGCTTTTTTCCTTACTATTTGAGCTTTGACTTTTTTTGTTGTTGTTGTAGGCGTGATTATCTATCATTGCATATGATTGTCCTGACTACAAATCCATACTGCTTATGTCTCTCCATGTACTTTAAATTTAGTTGTGGTTGGAACAGGTGTGAATTTGGAAAATACCAGGATTGAGAGAGGATTTTTAAGAAGAATATATGGCAGGACCAGAGGCTAGGTGTATACTTTGTGCCTATTACACCACAACAGCAGCCAAAACAAAACCTACAAAACCAAAACAAACACCTGAGAATGAAAGTACCAAACATATGACTTGGTGACCACCAATAGAATTCTCATCATTCGTTGAATGTGCCTTGATTGTCAAGATTCCTTGTCTTTCTGTGTTGTTCAGCAGCCATTTAAGTAAGCTGTATTCTTTCTCTGTTTATTATGATTTTTTTTGTGAGGGCAGATATTGATTTTGTGTAGTGTATTCTATTATTTATGTAGCCCAATATAATCTTATGGCTTACTCCTTATTCTGGGGAGATCATCCTTTTACTCTGCCTGCCTTTGATATGAACAGTTAGGTAAGTTGGCCATTTACCCCTACGGCACTGTGCATGAAAAGGCAGCTGGACAGATGTCTGCCCAAGTAGTAACTTGAGCAGACATCTGTCCAGCTGCCTTTTCATGCAGGCATTGCTCTACCATGCGAGAGTTGTCAAACATTGCTGGGCACTTCACTGTTAGCAAGCAAATCCCTACTTTGTGCTCTTCTTCGGTGAGTGCTTATCTCAAGCTGATTCAATACCTTCCTTGACTTATTTTTTCTCTGGCTGTTGGGCAGTTTGTCCTTGTGAGCAGGGCTCCGTTTTCTCTCACTTGTCAAGCAGGTGGCGATTTGCGTCTCTCTCAATCTTTCTCCACCCCCCTCAGCCAACCGGAAGTCCAAGGTTTCTTGTTGTTTTTTCAGGTGCTTGGTTGTTAGAGTTTCAGAATGTGGTTTTATTTTAGCTAGTTATGCCCTGTTTACCTCTCGAACATTATGCTTGAGAAGCGAGGGTGCCTATTTTATGTTGAAGTGGAGGGAAGGGGTGTGGCTCCGCCAGCCAAGATGGCGGACGTGCCCGAGTAGAGCTCCGGCTGCCGGCCTTAAAGATTGTAAATCATCCTGGTCGGCGGGGCCAGGCGAGGCGCCAAAACGGTGGCCACAGATCGACGGCTACCTGACAGACGCCGAGGAGCTGCCGCAGAGAGAGACGCAGCACCGAGAAGTGACAAACACGGCACCTGGGAGCCGAGGCTGATTCTCCCCAAAATGACGGCCCCCTAGATGAGCAGCGGGCTGCCGGAAGACCGGAAAGTTGAGCTGCATGCCGCCCGCAGACTGAGAGCGGGCATGAAGCGCCAGCTCGGTAAGGAGCGAGGGCCCGCCCTGCACTGGGCTCGGGATGCGCTGTCAGCAGCACCCAGGTGAGAAGCGCACCGGAGGCACAAACCCCGTGGCTTTAGCGGCCAGGAGCACACTGCAACGAGATCGGCCCGCAGCGAGACAGGGGGAGCGGCTGGGCCCTGACAGCTGTGGGAGCTTACCCGCCACCCAAAGCCAGGAGCTCAAGATGGCGACGTGCCCCGCGGGGAGGGGGGCGGTTAGAACACGGAGACACCCTCTCCCAGCCTGCTGGAGCCGATTGGGAGCACTGTCATGGGTCCGGGCCCAACATCCCGATTGAGGCCATCGGCGCGGAGGGGTGACCCCACGACTGGGACCCCCCCCTCCCCCGAGGTACTCTGTGTCTCCCAAAGAGACATTCGAAGGTGGGGGCGAACGACAAAGGCCCAGAAGGCACCCAAAAACCGCCCAGTAATCAGAAGTCGGCCCTTGGATATAACGAGGAGCTGGGGACATCGGGGAATGTTCCGTAGGGAAGGAACGAAAAGGAGAGACCCCTCTCCAGATATCATAGCTCGCCCCCACACTCTAGGCGCTGACCGGTCCCACTGGGGCGAGAGCGTGGACCTGACTGCAGTCCCTGCCACACCCGGCACCCACTGGAGTCACCCAAGGAGGGGGCACACGGAAAGGGCCCCAGAAGGCAGTCAAGAACAGGCCGGGAAGGGACTCCCACCACCGAGTGCCCAGAGGCACGGGAGCGGAGGTCACTGGCTAAGTCCAAGTGGGGAAGGAAGGAGCAAGGAGACAACCCCCGGTCCACGAGTGCAGATTCAAAGTATTGGGAGCTGATTGGGAGAAGGCACCAGCCCCCTAACATCCAGTGACGGATCCCGGGGTGCGGCCAAGGGCACTGGCAAACTGCGTTGGGCGTGAGGGACCCCTCCTGAAGTGCCACCACTGATGCTAGCGCTCTTCACGTGGACTGAACCCAGCGGCGCAAGAGCGCGGCCTCCGACTGAAGCCCTTGACCCGACCAGCGCCCACAGGAGGGCTGTCTGGTGGTGATAACAGACGGAGAAGCCCCAGCGAACGCCCACTACCTTAAACACCCAGAACCTGGCACTTGCGCACAGGGAGGGACCCAGGATATTGGCACGCCCCAAAAGAAGTAGGAACGGACCGAGGGGGAACCTCTGTGGTCTCAAAGAACCAATCCGGAGCCCGATCAGTACTAAGTAAAACGCGGAGGACTCCTCCAACAAGGGGGGAAAACCACCCCATCAGGTTGCAGGAAAATCAAGCCCAGGTGCAGCGGAGACGCGGAACGAGGAGCCGCGTGGGCACGGTGGAGAACTAGAGCAGTCCGTTCGACACGCCCTAGAGACAAAAGAAGCGTGAGCCCCGGCCTGCCACTGCCGCCTGGAGATTAGCTTACTGACGGGGGCCACACCTGCCACATTGGGAGACACGCAGACCTCGACAGCCTGCCACAGGACCGAGGCAGCAGCACGTTTATTAGTTGCAGAAGATCACATGCACTGGGCTGCCCCAGGATAGACGCAAGAAGGCGATCCTGTCACACGGGCGGGCAGACCATGGGACGCCAACGCCTTGCCGTTGGATCGCAAACTCCAGCCCCAGAAAGCCATCCGCTCTCGCTGGACCCAGGTCAACCCCAAACGGCCGACAAGGCCACTTCACAGGCGATGTCCGACAAATTAGATAAAGTGCTGGCTGCAATCGAACACTCTCAAATCACAGTGGAGGACAGGTTTGGGACCCTGTCCTCGGATCTCGGTCTGCTACGAGATGTTTATCGGAAGCTGGCCGACAGAGTGACGGATGGAGAAAAAACCCTGGCCACCCTTCAGCCACTAGCTAAATCGCAGCAGGATAGCTTGCAGAATCTTCAAACCCGCATAGCCAGACTGGAGGAGAGAGCGGATGACTTAGAAGGGCGATCCCGCCGCAGTAATATCTGGGTGATCAATTTACCGGAGGGCGTAGAAGGGTCCAGTCCGGAGTAGTACATTGAAACATGGTTCAAATCATTTACCCCGGACACTGAGCTCACGCCCTTTTTCTTGGTAGAGAGGGCTCCTAGAGTTCCTGCTAGACGACCCCCTCCGGGGACACCCCACGGCCGCTACTTTTGAAGCTGCTCCACTTTCGAGACAGGGACGCCGTGTTGAGGGCAGCCAGACCACATGGCCCACTTCAACTGGAAGATAAGCGGGTGATCTTCCCGGAGTACTCTAGGACAGTGCAGCAGCAAAGGACCACTTTTCTGGAGGCAAAGAGAATGCTCCGCCAAAGAGGGATTCAATACTCTTTACTCTTCCCGGCCCGTCTCGGGGTCATATGTGACGGAGGAACACAGTTCTTCACAGACCCGAAGGCAGTGTTCGGCTGGGCGGAAGCTAATGCCCAAGGCAACCCACACCAGGAGACAGCCCAAGGGAACCACCAGGCCGGCGCCTACGAGGGAAAAGAGGCCCTCGGCGTCAAGGAATGAAAGGTCAAAGCCCTGTCACAGGTCCCCCCAACTTTGAGGAAAGGATAGTGGAACGAAGATTAGCTCTTCAGCAGCGGCGATTCTGGACATGGCCACGGCGACCTCGGACAGAGGGGATGGTCCATGCATCTTTTCATCCGGGTACAATTCCAGAGACACAAGCATATCCCAAGCAGACTCGATGACTCCACTCCTGGTGACCCCCCCCAAACAGCAGACACGCTAATCTGAAAGGAGCTGACACTCAGAACCACAATTCCCTCCCCACGAAACCCTCACTTAGCTCATGCCCAGGAACACACGCTGAAGCCAGGCTGTCACCCGCCATCATGCGCACTCCTTCCTGGGCACGCTAAGCCCCACCGCCAACACATTCAAAAGCCCAGGCCACAGTAGGCAACAGGCACAGAACCCCCCCGCCCCCCACCCCAACAATACATTAGAATGTAAGCTATAAGCGCAGTTTGGACGTATCACTAGTTGTGATAGGCCCGCAATGTTGGAACCCGGTTCCCTAACTACAGTTGACCCATCTCCCAGTTATCCCCGATTCCCGCGCGCACACCCCCACCCAGGGCGGGTGCCTTTACCTGACAATCACATGCAGAGGGGCTAAGAGCAAGCCAGGGCACAATCCCCCCCCCACAAACCCGCCCCCCCCCTTGTCTCCCAAAGCACGTTGAATCATGCCAGTAGATGCAGACATTAGTCTATTGACCCTAAATGTCATGGGAATGCACACTGCGCGGAAGCGATATGAGGTTTACTCCTACGCCAAGCGTCAGAAAGCACAGATACTCCTGCTACAAGAAACACATCTCACAAAGACTGAATTAGACCGGGTGCAGAGGCGCTGGCACGGCAACTTTTGCGCTACCACATACTCCACGTTTGCCCGAGGAGCGCTGATGTGGCTCAGACCGGGGGTCCCATTCAAGGAAACTCGCAGGCTGGTGGATAGGGAGGGACGATATGCATTTCTGGAAGGGTTCCTGAATGGACAGCCCCTACTATTGGGCAGCATCTACGCCCCAAACGTCGACCAGGGGCAGTTCTGGGACTCATTATCGGCAGTCCCAACGCAATTCACGACATCGCCATGGATACTGGGGGGCGATTACAACTGTGTACTGGACTTGTCCTTAGACCGGTCGCCCCCCCACCCCACAGTGCCAGTACCTCTGCCAGGCACACATGGAACGGTTCCGGTTATGGACGCAACACTGGTCTTTAACAAATGCCTGGAGGAGCCGGAACCCAACCTCCAGGCTATAGTCCTTTCACTCAATACCCCACAACCTACAGGGTTCTTCTTATGATCTCCGATCATGATGCGCACCTTTTACCCTTTAACCCAGTCCCGACCTGGAAACTGCAGCAAGAATGTCTGGAAGATCCAGTATTTCCTCACGATCACGAAGGCAGCTTTACAGAATACTTCCGCAACAACACCAACACAGTGTCCACCAGGACGTTGGAATGAAACTCTTTTAAAGTGGTAATTCGGGGGGCCTGTATTAGGCAAATAGCGGAAAACAGCAGGACTCTCAACCGGAGCCTGGAAAAAGCAGAGCTTAGGCTGATAGCCGTAACTAAGGCGGCGGACTCAAACTCAGTGACTCCTGCCCAGGTCGCGGAGGCCAAGATGGCGTACGAGGAGGGCTAAGCAGACCTGCGGCGATATAACTTCAAATTATATGCAGCCCAAAAACATAGAGAGGGGGACAGATCGGGAGCGCTTCTTGCCTGGTTGGCCCGCCAGGCTCAAGACGCACGACCAATCACGGAAATCAATGATCCTGCTGGTGGAGTTGCGACCTTCCAGTCAGAGATTTTGCGACTCTTCCATGACCACTACGCAAAGATGTACCGGAACCCCACGCAGGATTGTCGGAGGACAGCTGATCAATTCAGCATCCCTCACCATACCCCAGATTCCAAGCGATAAGGCCCTCCTTGAGGCTGAGATCACACCTTTGGATGTGAAACAAACAAGGATCTGGCCTAGAACAAAGCCCCGGGGATGGATGGCTTGCCCCTAGAACACTATAGCACTTTCGCAACGCTGTTGGCACCGCAGCTAGCCACCATGTATGTGGCAGCCCTGGAGGAGGGGGAGCTGCCTGGCTCGTTGCGGGAATCCCTCATAGTCTCTATTCCGAAGCCTGACCTAGACCCGATGCAGCTAGCCTCGTACAGGCCAATCACACTGCTCTCTGCCGACTGTAAGATCCTGGGCAAGATATTGGCGGACCGGTTAGGCCTGATGCTACCACCGCTCATACACCCAGACCAGAACTGATTCGTGCCAGGCAGAAGTAAGTCCCCAAATATCTGCAGGCTGTTTCAGTTAAGGATCAGGCCCTGGGCCGCTACCCTAGGGCGGCTTGCCTGATCATGAACCTGGAAAAGGCATTAGACACCCTGACCTGGCCTTACCTCTTCGAAACGCTGAGGAGGATGGGGCCAGTCTTCAGAGCGCACGTAAAACTATTATACATGAAACTCGCCTCCAGGGTGAGACTGAGCAAACATATCTCCCCCCCCCCCTCTTGTTCACCATGGCGATGGAGCCTCTCGCGATCCGGTTGCGTCGGGAAGGAGAAGCCTTGGGCACCACACACATAGGGTCCCTATATGTGGATAATTTGCTGCTATACGTGAGAGATATCGCAGCCGATCTCGGCCCCATATGGAACATACTCTCGGACTTTGCGGCCGCAACAGGACTCAGTCAATTGGGCGAAATCCACTATATATATATCCCCCAAGTCCAAACATTCCCCAGCAAGAGATGAGCATTGGGAGTTCACGTATGGCTTGGAACAACAGCGCTCCGATACCTCGGCGTCTGACTCCATCATTCCCCCACTGACCTGTTTGAGGGCAATCATCGTAGGGCTCTGGTTGGAGCCAAAATGCAAGTAAACTTTCGGAAGACCCTACCTTTTAGCTCGCATAGGTAGAATAGCCCTGGCCAAAATTGTCTTAGTGCCACTATTCCTCTACTACTTTGCCAATACCCCTGTTACCCCCCCCCCCCGCTCCTTCATCCGAGAACTAGACACCCTATTAAGCTCCCTTATATGGGGTGGCGGGCGCTGGAGAGTTGCCCTCACAAAATTACAACTTCCGATAGATCAAGAGGGATTGGGGGCACCATCCTTTGAGGCCTATTTTCTTGCGGCACAAATCCAGTGGCTGTCTCGCTGGATGGCGGGGCGTCATTTGGCGGAGACCGCCTCGGAGGGAGGGTCCATGCCAGTACAAGCCCTGTGCCGCCTGCTCCTCCCAGGCACCCACCCTACGGTGACACATTCTGTGCAGGTGAAGGTGGCACAAACATGTATGTTGCGACTTCACCGCATCTCTGGAGAGACTCCCCTATATACCCTCTTGTACCCGCTGGCCGGCCTGCCCAGAAGCGAAGGATTCTACTCTGCTCGGGCAATGCAAGTTTTGACAGAACATGCAGTCCTGGAGGTGGGATCCCTGTTCGCGGAGGGTCAGTTGCTACCATTCGATCGGGTCTCGGACAAGACGGGCCTCCCGCCATGGCAGTTCCTACTGCACAGAAATATAGTCCTCAGCAGCCACCGCATTTGGGATCTTTCTGAGGGGGAACCGGCGACGCACCCAGTACTCCACACAATTCTTCACATGGGTCTGGGGCAACACTTAATTACATGGCATTACAAAGCAATCAGAGACCTCACTGCCACCAAGCTTACCCAGTTGCGACACAAATGGGAGGAAGAGATAGGATGCCCACTACATGACAAGGAATGGGAGCGCACCCTGAAATATCCAAAGAAAGTGTCTCGGAACGCTCATTTTAAAAATATACAATTCTCCATACTACAACCCGCCTACCTCACCCCGGCGCGGCCCCAGCGCTTTTACCCAGGCACACAATTAGTATGCCCGAGATGCCAATCCCCAGATGCGACATTCATGCACATGTTTTGCTATGCCCCACAATACAGTCCTTCTGGAATACAATACATGAGACGCTGCAGGAATTAACAGGGCTCCCTGACATCAACACTTGGGAAGCCAGCAGGATAGGGATCTTCCGCAGGCGTAAAACCCTTAAAGTACAAACACGTTTTGCTTCCCTAGCCCTGCTGCTGGCGAAGAGAAGGATTACAATGCATTGGAGAACCCCAAAGGGACCCCCCCCATTGGCGGCCTGGGTGGGAGCGGTTGGAAAGTGCGGCTCGGCAGAAGAGGACACAATCAGGACGGAGGAGGCACAGGGAGTTCGCAGAAAACACATTTCTATGGAATAGGCTACAATACTGCATCAATTCCGCCACCACATGGACAACACTCAACAACCACCATCACTACCGACTGCACTAGGAAGCCAGAGTCAGAATACACAACCCGAGTCCCCCCACACACTCATGTGGACGCAGTCACTTCCAGACCCCGTCAAGAAACGTGACCCTGCAGCGCCCCCATGATCATAGAACGATCTGTAAAGCGCCCAAACTCGATTGAGCCACGCTCCTAGAGAGCCCCATTCCCCCAGCCCACAACCCTCCCCCTTAAAGGCATGTAATGACAGGATCACTCCTGATTTTTAGACGCCTGCGGGGGCAATTCTAGTCCGTCCAGGTCAGTTTACCCCAAGTTCCAATCCCCAGTTAACCACACGCTGGGGGTTTAAAGGACCGGACACTTTTTCAAAAGAATAGCTCCTTACTGGAAATGCATTGAGGCCCACTACTGTACCGCATGATCGCTACAGAGTGTTTAACAGCCAAACCTGTTACCATAATATATTCCCCCACCCTTGAAAGGTCCAGGGAAATGTACTTTACAACTGTATCGCTGAGACCAACCGTTATGCCTACATTCATGTAAAGCAATATGAAAAAAGCTAATAAAAATTGTTTAAAAAAAAATGTTGAGGAAGTGGAGCATTCTTATACCTTGACCCCTGGGTTTCCCAAGCTAACAGTTTGTGCAAAGTACAGTTATAAAGGCACTGATAGGGCCATAAAACCCCCAAGGATGCAGCTGTATAAGCATTCTACATCCTGTTTGCCACTGCCATTGCATGGGTTTCGCCCCTCGTTGACATCTTCCCAAAGAGGCCATTATGGGCCTATCTGCAGCTACTGGCCCATTTGGGAAGTTGAAAAGGGCCTTAATGCTTTCCCCTTGGAAAACAGTGGCCCTGTCCTTCTCCGGAGGGCGGGCAGGCAGGCTGCCGCATTTCAACAAGTTTGTCTTGGAAAGATGTTTCATCTTTTTATTTGAAAGGTGAGCCCAGGGTATGTGGAGACTGGCACCTGTCAAGTGATGGAAAGAAGGCAAAGTGCAGCGAGCGATCTGACATGGAAAATGCTGTCCATAATAGTGTGGCTCTGCTTAGGGTTGGAAGATCTTTTTTACCCAGATTGCCTATGCCATCCTCACTCTACAGAGTACGACTTTATGCCTAAATCGGCCTCTTATGTGCAAGCCAGGCTTTGCAAACATTAGGTAATGAAGCCAGGAGCCACCTGCAGGCTGAGAACAACAAAGACCTCAAGAAGGATATTGATTACTCTTGGCGCGCATGCCAGGAGAAACGGAGATGACAAAGACCGCCCCGGAGTGCCTCATCCGATCAAGTTCCATACTATATACTTTTTAGCCTGTTAGAAAATGTTAATTGTACAGGTTCCATGCAGATCTATCCTCTAGAGAACTGACCTCAATTTGGGGTAGTGAGTCTTTTTTGGAGGCTGTGCCTGTAGTTTAGGAAATATTTTTTGATGGACTTGTGTGAGAGGACTTGGAAGAAATGTTCAAACTTCAATTTCCTTGGCCCAGACTTGCATAAGTGTGTTTTTTTTTTTTCCTCTAGAGTTTTCGGTGACGTCCCCTAGACTTGAATGTGGTTGATCAGTGAGCTGTAGCAACTTTCAGAGACAGCAGGAGGTTATCCAGCCTGAAGAGATGGGTTTGGCCAAAACCACTGCAAGTTTAACCTTTTCTTCCCCTTCTGAGGCAGAGGATGCATAGGTAGATTTCCCAGAGGCATTAGACATGGCAGTGCAAATACTGCTGGTGACTGGTATCCATTCTTTCTGACTAAAGGTGGGCGAGGGAGCACCCTTGTATTTACCTATATGGAGACAAAGGACTTGACATTCTTGGATTGTACACACAGTACTTGGGTCATATAGCATTCTGTAGAACCCCACTACAGTTGTTTTGTCCTTCCCTCATGTGTTCTCAAGAGGTGGAGATCATTGTAGATGTGGGCTGACTAGCTCACACAGACCTACTCAGTCCTAGGGATTGATCTGAAGCAAAACTGAGCAGGTTCTTTGGAAATAGATAATGATGGAAATTCCCTTAAGTTAGTGAATTTGCAGATAAATAGGCTGAGTTTGGATAGTCCAATCTCTTTCATGGACTCTGGAGATTCTATTAACATCTGTTTGATCGTTTTGTTCCAAATGTTGGTTGCGCTCCAGTAAATATACTAAAGTGTAAACCGTGTCTGTGTCCCTAATAAACGTAGCTTTCCTTGGCATTGGCTAAGAAATTTTACGTTCTCTCATCTGTCTTCCTCCCTTGACTTGTTGACTAAAATATGATACATTTTCAAAACTGATTTAAAAGAATTGAGATGCATTTAAAGTCCCAAATCGATTATCTTGTTTCTTGCCTGCATAAAGCGATGCATACATTCTGAAGGACTTATCTGGTAATTTGTCTTATAGTTATGGGTTCCAGGCCTTGGGACGTCACCTCCTGCTTAATTGTTTGTTCCTCAGAGTTTTAGGTTAGATCTTTGTAACTCAGAATTACTGATTCCAGGTCCACTGCATCTGTCCGTTTCTGAGAGGGTATACTAAAATGAAGTCTTACTTGGAGTAGCTTCTGGTGATCAGTTACTGCCAAATCTGAATTTTGAGGCTAGAGGTTTCACTGCCTGTAGATCCCCATAAACTGCCAGTGCTCCAGGTCAACCTTCAGAAGTTGAAATTCATTTTTCTTTTCACCTCAAATCTTTTCAGTTCTCGAAAACCAAATGATCTTTGTTTAACCCATGAAATGAAATGTTTTGCAATGCTATTGTTGTTTTTCCTTGGAGTTAATTGATCCCAAAAGTTTTGTTCTTCATCATGGGATTCTTTGTTATTTTGAGAAAGACAGTTGTGATCTTCTGGCAGATGCTCGATCATTTTTCTTCAGACCTTTAATGATACAGCTGATTCTGTGCCCATATTGGAGAAGTTTGTTCTATATTTTTTTTGACCAAGTAATTTTAACATCTTACAATTGACTAAAGACACCTCTGTAACATAATGCTTTAAAAAAACTGGAAATTCGGTCCTTTCAGTTATAGTGGAAAATAGTGAATAGCTGACCATTTAAGAATCGTGGCCAATAGAGAAAGAGTTAGTACGTTTCAATAGTCTGTGGGAAAGATCAAGAACACTTTCTGCTTTTTAACGCCCGATTTTTGACAGAAAAGTAAAATGTTTTGGTTTTTACTGCTTCTATTCAACATTTTAGGACTTAGGCTAGTTTTTTTTTATTGTTATGTTTTTTAATAATCTTTTTCCTGTCTGGTATACTGTATGGCAAAACCCAGCACCTCAACACTGCATAACTGACACCTCTGGCATACTCGGTGAGTGGCATCTCCAAGTTTTTGCCTCTTGCAAGGGATCACACAATATTTGCGGGTCTAGGTGGGTAACACAAAGTGCCCAGGCATGGACAGCATTGGCAATCCACCACATGCCTGTTCCCCTGTCTCTGCTTGACTTCCAGGCTACGAAAGAGGCTTGGGATATAGTGGCCACATCATGCATGCTGCAAGTTGGATGTGTACACAAAAAATGCTTCAGTCATCAGTCAGGTGCCTTTCAAGTAGGTTAACCCCGCTCCCTGCAGGTTTTGACTCATTCTTTGATTTCTGAAATCTCAGGAAGAGATCTTTGTTACTCTACTTGCCTGCTTTTTACTTTGAGGGGTCCTAGTTCTATTACTCTTAGTCAGCTGCCTTATGGACTTTGGGCAGGTGAGGTTGCGGGACATTCGTCCTAATTTTTCTGATGGGTTTACATCCCTTCTGAAGAAAGCTCTTGTGCTACTTTTTATAGGAACCCCCCTACTTGACTTGTGGATTGCAACTACTCTGCATCATACTGGTGCAGGATACGCTTACTAATTCTGGAGATCATTTCTGATTTCAATCTTTGGTATTTCTCCGACATGCCTAGCCTGGATGTCGCCTCCTGCTCCCTGTACATGTCTAGAGGTGGGTTCCTACTGTCCTATTTTTGTGCTCCTCTGCATCCCTGCTTCCCACCACAGATCACAGCACACTCCCACCCTTGGTGCCTACTGGTAAGGTGTATGCTACTGGATGCCCAATGCTGATAGCTTGGTACATACTTTAATGAGCTCTTCATCACAAACTAGCTTGGTGTCTAACATTTTCTCTTGACACTTTTCTGCTTTTTTTTTGAGAATTGAATAACTCTCCTTTCTTCCTCTCTGCCACATGCCTGCACGTTTTTGATAAATGTCCATCTAGTGATGGTTATATGTCTAGGAAGGAAGACTACAAATTCTGTAGTTTGTCTTCCTGACTCTCAATTGATAATGGACTGTGATATTGGTTGAAAAATGAAAAGTAGTCTACATTGGGGCGAAGAGCATTAATTGAAGAGAGAGAAGAAATCACTTCAGCTTCCATTCTGATAAGAGGTAGGGGCACATTTTATCATCACCTGCATCACAGAATATTTAACCTGCTACTCTGGAAGGTGAGTGTGCAGCTTCTACTAGTTGCCAACATTGTTTGTCGTAGAAGGTGTTCATGTTAAGGGGATCTTTATCCAACCACTCAGTAGAAGTCATTACAGTTACTCCAGTATTGGAACTTTAATAGATTCCCATGCTTGAATCATTCCCCGTCGTCGAGATGGGAGTCCCGGTATATATAAAAACAGCAATACAAACCATTAGAATTAGAGCCTAGGCCCAATCTAGTTTTGTAACATATCCACCTCTTTTTTGCAAAAGAGACCAAATAAAATCAACAACCAATCGGATCCGCCTCACCCTCTAGAACCCTCCTGAGAGAGCCTCAGACCATCAGATTTTCTACCGCACGTTGTGCTAGGGAGTCTCCACTGAGCTCTGCTCAGTTTTTTCCTTATTACCTTACTCCTAGAGTTTTTTTCAACTGATTTCTTCAACAGCTTCTTCAACAGCTTCTTCTGCTTCGTGTCAACATGTCTGACAAGGAGAAGAAAGGCCTTTTTAGAGCCTGTTCCACCTGCTCTAAAAAAAGGCTTTACATAGATGACCCTCACAAGGACTGCATCTATTGCCTCTATCCAGATCACAAGGCTAAAGATTTCAAGGTTTGCCGTACATATTCCACAAAAACCTTGAGAGACCGTGAGGGACGTCTTCTGACCTGGCTTCAAAAGCTGAAATACAGGAGGGATCCTTTATCCAGTGACGATAGTGATGAGGCCTCATCAGCTTCTTCTTCCAAGAGATCCCTGAGGAGGTCGAGATCTGACCCCTCTTCTGAAGACCGACCTGGTAAAGCCTCTAAAAAGACCTCTCATAGGTCTGACAGGCAAAGTCCAAACAAATCTCCTCACCGAGGTGTAAAGGAGAGGGAAGGACTATCTAAAGGAGATTCTGCAGTGAGGAAGTAGAGTTCTGTTCCTCCATCTTCTCCTCCTGACAGGAAAAAGGACTTCAAAAAGCCCTCCTCTGTACCTTCTGAGGGAAAACATACTAAGAAGATTCCACCGTCGACGACGCCGACACCGTCGGCGAAGAAACCGTCATCGTCTTCGTCGACGCGCAGCGAAAAGGTACAGTCTTCTCAGTCTTTTCCTACTCCGGCGACGGGATCGTCGACGAGAGTTTCCTTGCCTTCTTCGACGGCGATGCAGTTTTCATCGTCAATGCCAGTGACGACGGATGCAACGGTGATGACTAAGTTGTCGTCGACGACTTCGATGACGACGGCCGTGGTGACGGCGACGACTTAGTCGACGGTATCGGTACCGACGATGGCGATAACTACATCGTCGAGGACGCTGTCGACGACCTCGTCGACGGTACAAATTTCCGAGGTGATCATCAGGAAACGTCGCATTACTCCAGATCTTACTTTTCCCAGCAAAGTGACACCTCTGCTGCCTACTCACCTTCTAGAGGAGGAGTATTCGGAGGCTGAAGGTCCATATGGGTATGCTCATAGCCCTTCTGAACTGCACGTGAAGTGCCAGGACCTATATTCAGAAGAGGGGTATGAGGAGCAGGAATATGATCCTTCTCAGGACTATCATAGAGGTTACCAAGAGGAGATCGTTTGTATGCCATCCTCCTTGATTTCGGACTTACAGTTCATGCTCTCAGACTATAAAAGGAGATTTCCAACTACATCTCCGGCTCAGGAACAGATTTCAACTCAAGCGGTTCCACCTGCAGGGCCTTCCACCCCTCGGCTGCCACCACCACCACCACCACTGCAATTACTTGTGGATCCACCACCGTCTACTCCCGATTATTCAGGTGGATACCTCTGATGACGACCAGGATAATGCAATTCCCCCGGATCCAGACAGGGAATGGGATGAGTATATTATCCCTACTCCTGCTTCACCGGTGCCAGTGGATTCTCCGCCTGGAGATGTGGGCGGTTTCCATAATTTGTTGGAGAGGGCAGCAAAAAGATTTGAGCTTCCTATACCTTCGGTCCAGTCTGAGTGCTTCCTATACGATTTCAAAGAGCCCTTTAAGAAATCTGTGATCAATTCCTATCGTTGGTCATGTTTGGGAAGAGGGGCTCAAGGTTATGAAGACCCCGGCTACAGTGGTTCTGGTGCTTCCTCGTTTAGAGAAAAAGTATAAAGCCCCGGAGCATAGCCCAGCATGCCTGGTGAGTCAGCCTAAACCGGACTCCGTGATATCGCAGGCAGCACAGAGAAAGTCTAAAAATCCGGCGGCTCCTCTAACAACACCTCCAGACAAGGAAGGCAGACGCCTGGACAATGCTGGCAAAAGGTTTTCTTCAATGTCGAGCCTTCTCGTGAAAGTGGCTAACGCTTTAGCCATCTTGGGGTGCTACGACCGCCAGATGTGGTGTGACCTCTCTCCCTACCATGACCAGTTGCCTGATGACAGCAGGTCCGAAGCAAAAAAGATTCTCCAGGAAGGGGAGAGGGCCTCCTCAGAAGTGATCGATTGCGCAATGGACTTTGCAACAACTGCGTTCCGTTCCCTGGCTAGAGTGGCAGTCCTTCGTCGCCAAGGATGGCTTCGGGTGACCTCGTTTAGGCCTGAAGTTCAGAACAAGATTCTGGACCTCCCCTTTGATGGAGAGGCGCTCTTTAGGAAGCACAAAGACAATGCGCTTCAGGACATTAAAAAAGATACGGACACCGCAAGATCATTAGGGACACTCCAATACTGAAAGGTCCCTTTTCGAGGCGCAAGGGGCAGAGGTCTTCCCTCATTCAGAGGAGGTTTCCAGCAATATCTGTACTCCTCGCTATCTTACCGCCCGCAGTATAACCAGCGGCAGGGACAGTCCTCATCATATTCGAGATCTTCAAACAGAGGAAGAGGGGGCGCCAGGGGAAGGAGTCTTCTCGGCGTCAATAGCTGCCTGCTGTCTACTGTTCCTACCCCTCATTTAACACCTGTGGGGTGCAGGATTTCATGTTACTTCCAAGAATGGCAACGGATAACATCGGATCGTTGGGTTCTCAATATATTCCAATTTGGTCCCATGTTGGAGTTTGTCCATCCTCCTCCAACCAGCCCCCTTGCGCCAACAAAACAAAACATCTTTGTCTCCTGTGCTTAGAGGTCCAACAGATGCTGCAGAAGGGGGCTATAGAGCCGGTCCCTGTTTCGCAACGAAGAGAGTGTTTCTACTCCCGGTTCTTTCTAGTTCGAAAGACTGTAGAAAAGTGGCGGATGATCTCCTTGCCGGACATACTTCGACTTTTAAATTCAGGAGATTTCATGGCCACTTTGGCTCTAGAGGACGCATATTTTCATGTTGCCATACATCCGTCCCACAGGAAGTTTCTTCGCTTCACAGTAGCCAAGAGCCACTTTCAATTCAGGGTTCTTCCCTTCGGCCTCAGATCGGCACCAAGGATCTTTACAAAGATACTGGCTCCGGTAGCGGCTTTTCTAAGGAAACAACAGCACCAGGTTTTCCCTTACCTGGACGACTGGTTGCTAAAGACTGCAGCCGAGAGGTCAGTGGCAGCTTGTACACAGCTGTTCAAAAGTCTGGGTCTTACCCTCAACAGGGAAAAATCAAATTTGCGCCCTTCAAAGAAAGCCAAATTCCTGGGAGCCATTTTGGACACATCCCTGAACAAAGCTTTTCCGTCAGTGGAAAGACGAGCCAAATTGATGTCAATGGCCCGTCTACTTCAAAAAAGGTCACTTTCAGTTCGCCTCTACAAGTCCCTTCTAGGGTCCATTTCGTCCTGCATTCCTCTGATTCCTCACTGCAGGTTACGAATGCGCCCTCTTCAGGAACAGCTGGACCTACAGTGGCGCCAAGTGGAAGGGTCTTTCGAAGACATGATCACGATCACTATGTCAATGAAAGATGCTGCTTCATGGTGGACTCTCGGAGAACATTTCCCAAGGTCTCTCCTTCATGGTCACTCCGGCTCCTCAGATTACTACAGATGCGTCTCTGGAAGGCTGGGGAGCGGTCTTGCAGGACCTCCAGATAAGCGGTCGATGGCTACACCACCATCGCCTGTTGCACATCAATCTACTGGAACTCAGAGCAATTCGCTTATCCCTACAGGCTTTCCTCCCGAAGATAAAGAATTTGTCTGTTCTAATAAGAACAGACAATACTACAGCCATGCATTATATCAACAAGCAGGGCGGCACAAGATCTCGTCTACTGTCGGCGGAAGCTCAGGCTGTCTGGGAGTGGGCAATTCTGCATGGAGTCTCACTAAAAGCGGAGCGTCTCCCAGGGAATCTCAACGAGACAGACACGCTGAGCAGACTAAAGTCAGTCAGCCACGAATGGGAGCTAGACCAGAGGACTCTGGGGGAGATTTTTCGACTATGGGGCAGGCCAGCCATAGATCTCTTTGCTACACCAGAGAACAAGAAAAGCAGGTTCTATGCAAGCTGGCATCACCATCTGGGATTCTCTGGGAATGCGTTTTCGATGGCATTGTCAGGCGCCTTTGTTTACGCTCTTCCCCCCCCCCATTCCCGAGGCTGCTCAGAAAGCTAAAAACAGAACCCTGCAAGATGATCCTAATAGCACCGTCTTGGCCTCGCCAGCACTGGTACACGGAGCTTCTTCTATCCTTGGAGCATCCGGTTCCTTTGAAACCGATTCCATCGCTGCTGACGATGTCCCGGGGCCAAGTATTCCATCCGGATCCCCGATCCCTTCAATTATCGGCGTGGCTCCTGAGCACAGAGTTTCTCGACTTTAAGCTATCTGCAGAATGTAGAGACCTCCTGTCTCAGGCTCGTGCTCAAAGTACAAACAAAACCTACCGGATGAAATGGAAGAGGTTTTGTCACTGGTGCAGAGATTCGGGGGTTCACCCTTTCGCTTCTTCGGCGCATGAAATCCTTCCTTACATTCTTTCCTTGGCAAAGGCGGGCCTGGCTCATTCAACTATTAAAGTGCATCTCGCGGCCATTTCTCGCTTCAGGAGGACATCCTCGGGCCCTTTGCTCTGGTCAGCAAGAATAATTAAACAGTTTTTTGAAAGGTCTTTTTCGAGTCTTCCCTCCAGTGAAGCCTCCTCCACCACTGTGGCACCTTAATCTGGTCTTGACCCAGCTCATGAAACATCCCTTCGAGCCGATACATAAAGCAAACTTGAAATTTCTCTCCTGGCAGGTGGCCCTTCTTTTAGCCTTGACTTCAGCTAGAAGGGTCAGCGAGTTGCAGGCTCTCGCCATTCAAGAGCCGTTTCTTCAATTTAAAAATGAAACGGTAGTACTCCGTACCAACCCAAAGTTCAACCCGAAGGTACCTTCGGACTTTCATTTAAATGAACCTGTGATACTTAAAACCTTTTTCCCTATGACTCTGGCTGAGAGGTCACTTCACTCATTGGACATTCAACGTTGCCTGAAGTTCTATCTTCATAAAACTAAGGACTTTAGAAAGTCACCTCAGCTCTTCGTGGCTTACAGCGCCCCTCGTAAAGGTTTTCCCCTTTCCAAACGGGATTGCACGGTGGATTTCCAGCGCTATCCAATCTTGTCATCAAGCAGCTGGTAAGCCCCTTGAAGGGAAAGTCCGTGCTCACTCCACGAGGGCGATCTCTTCTTCTACGGCCCTCTTTGCTGGAGTACCTATCCGGGACATCTGCAGAGCAGCGACCTGGAAGAGTGCCCATACCTTCACAAGACATTACTGCTTGGATTCTTCGTCGCGCAGCGACACAGCAGTGGGCCAGGCAGTCCTGAGGAACCTCTTTCAATAAGTGGTGAGCTTTCCCTCTCATCCCTCCCTCCTTTTCCTTCGTATTTTTCTTCGCACACTCTTTGATACAACTGATGGCTTCTTGTTATTTCTGTATGTCTATATATGGGTATTTGATTCGCATTTCAATGTTGGGTGATTTCTTTATTTCACTTTAAAAAAAAAAAAGAAGGGGAAGATGATATCTAAACTGTGAGATAAGCAATTTCTTTTCTTTCTTTAATCTCAATGCATTCTTTAATCTCAATGCATTGTTTGATCTCTCTGGAAGATGATACAAAGAAGTGTGCTCATGACTGCTAGCTACTCTGATTCAAGCATGGGAATCTATGAAAGTTCCAATACTGGAGTAAGAAAACAAGTTACTTACCTGTAACTTTATTCTCCAATATTGGTAACTTTCATAGATTCACATGCGACCCACCCTCCTCCCTTGGGAAAGCTCGACCTTCTGCTGCTTTGTGGTTATCCTGTGGCACTACAGCTACGAAAATCTGATGGTCTGAGGCTCTCTCAGGAGGGTTCTAGAGGGTGAGGCGGATCTGATTGGTTGTTGATTTTATTTGGTCTATTTTACAAAAAGAGGTGGATATGTTTCAAAACTAGATTGGGCCTAGGCCTAGTTTCTAATTCTAATGGTTTGTATTGCTGTTTTTATATATACCGGGACTCCCATCTCGACGACGGGGAATGATTCAAGCATGTGAATCTGTGAAAGTTACCAATACTGGAGAACTAAAGTTACAGGTAAGTAACTTGTTTTCTTCTTGTGGCTCAGAATGATGCAATTTCACAGATGCCTCCAATTTAACAAGCCCACTCTTGTGCATGGATCTTTGTTGAAGCGATTTTATGTCCAAAGTGGCACTTTTCACCTAGAGAACAAGTCTTTGTACTTTTCTTTCAAATGACACACAGGAATGCCTTGAGAATCATTTCAGTATAAATATCTCTTTTAGGATCCCCAAAGAGATTGCTTCAAGTGCAAGAAGAGCGAAGATCGCCTTATTGATGTTAACACACACACATCTGCCAGACATATAGACTGTAGATTCTGAAACCTCTTCAGATTGCAATGCCTTTTGTTATACATCAGCAGACTATGACAGTGGTAGGGTCTGCTGACGCGGTACTGTTTTTTTTTTTTTTTTTGCTTAACTTGAATGTTTTTCAATCTTACCATTGCCTAGTTGCTAATGCAGAGATGTGGGCTAACTTTCAATGCCCCGCGTGTAACTGGACCCCTCCCCGGTGTATAGATATTTCTTTTGACACTTCTTCCTCGACTCATAGGGCCAACTTCCTAGACAAACACCGGAAGCATTTTAGAGCTACATTACTGAATACACGCTCGCTGCAAAAGCACGCAGCTCAAATCTATGACCTTTTGGTAGATGACGGTTAGAGCTCCTTTTTCTTACAGAAACTTGGTTATCCGAGTCCTCCAAACCCACTATTGCTGCGGCTATTCCTGTGGGGTACAAAATCCTAAGAAAAGATCGGTCGAACAGGAAAGGGGGGGAGGGCGCGTTGTCGCCATTATCTCTAAACTAGTTAGACTGCAGCCCTCTCTAGTGAGACCCGATGGAGGGTGCAGAATGTTTAGGGTTCCGTTGTTCCTTATTTCCCGAACAATGCTTAGTGGGGATTTTAATGTACAGGCCTCCTGGGGCGCTTGGCAATGTTATCCCCTCACTTAATGAAACTATTACCCCTCAAATATAATCAGTTTCTTCAACTTACACATGGACAAGTCACTGGACACCTACATAATCTCCCTGACTTAAACTACGGCGGCCTGCAATCTGCTTCTGTCTATTTTCGTTCCCACACATAATTTGGGCCATAACCTTGACCAGATATTTTGAAATATAGAATTGGTGACCGACCTTCCGTCCCCCATTACCTGGTCCGACCATTTTCTTATTAATTTTAAGATACCTAGTCTAGGCCCTTTGCCCAAGACCATTGGGACGGAACACAAATTCAGAGCCTTCCATAAAATATCTTTTCCTACACTGGTGGAGACTCTGGAACTGATGCCACTGCACTAGAATCTTGGCTCAGGTCCAATACAGAAGCCGCTGCTCCTCTGTCCTCTCGTACCTCAAGGAGGACCCACCCTTCCGCTCCTTGGTTTAATGAATCCCTAAGAGTGAGTAAAAGTACATGTAGAGGTCTAGAAAGGAAATGGTGCAAATATTACTCAACGGAAGATAGGAAGAATTATACGGCTGCCTTTAAATCCTACTATCGTCGGGTGATAGAAGCCAAAAAGAATTATCTGCAGGTGAAGATAAAAACTGCCCACAATAAGGGAAAGGAAATTTTCAACATTGTAAAATCCTTCGCTGACTAAGAGTCGTCGTCCCCCATCTCTCACCACTCAGCTGATTGGACTATGCAGGTGGCATTATCCCTTCACAATAAGATTGCTAGAATCCATCAATCTTTCTCTGAAAATACCAAAGAGGGCCAAACCATAGAGCAACCCCTGACCAGAAAGTCAGTTGCTACGCTGACTCCTACTTTATTAGAGATCCCTGAAATACAATTGGCCGACTTGCTAACTCACCTTAAATGCCTCAAGTCCGGATCTCCAATAGATGCTTGTCCAGCTAAACTATTAGCATCTCTTGCTCCTATTAATTTCACAGTAAATAAGGTACTTAACATATCTCTTTTATCTGGCAAAGTGCCACGCCTTTGGAAGCAGGCAAAAAGTTTACCACTTTAAAAAAAACAAAAAAACCTAATGCTGATCCAAATGTTCCTGCCAATTAAAGGCCTATTTCTCTCCTTCCAGCCCTCTCACAAATCTTAGAAAAACATGTGAATACAGCCATTTCAGATCACGCAAAAAGCTATAAACTGCTTCATCCGCCCCAATCTGGTTTCAGGGCTAATTCTAGCACAGACTGCTTTTTTGGAAGTGACTGAGTACATCAGGGAAAAATTGGATCAGGGTGTTGGGGGTGTTCATGTATTGCTGGACCTGTCTGCAGCATTTGATACTGTCCCACATGAGAGACTTATTGACAGATTGAGGAACCTGGGTATTGGTGGGACAGCACTGGCCCGAATGACCTCTTTTCTGCAGGACAGATCCCAGGAAATATGGATTCCTCCTTTCTCATCCCCCATGTCTAGCATGAATGTAGGAGTACCCCAGGGATCTATTCTTAGCCCGACTCTTTTTAACCTATATATGTCCCCCCTGGCTTCCTTGGCAGAGGCTAATGGTGCTAAGATTATATCCTACTCGGACGATACTCAACTGATTTTCACCTGTGAAAAGGGAACTGAGTTTGATGGTGATAACATCAGGTAGTGTCTTACAAAAGTGTTTGATTGGCTCAAGGTGAATCAGTTGAAATGCAATCCAGATAAATCCGAGATTGTCTTTTTTGGCCAACATGCAGTGAGTGATTGGAATGTATGGTTGCTGGAGGATCTGTCGCCGCCACGCACAGTTCAAACAACAGTTAAAAAACTACGCATCTTTTTGGACAGTGCCTTCTCCATGAGGACCCAGGTTCAAACTCTGGTAGGCACATGCTTTGGTATACTGCGCTTGTTAAAAAAAATTCTCCCACTTTTGACAACAGACACCAGGAAAATAGTGGTCCAGGCCCTGGTGACATCAAGACTGGACTATGCCAACGTCCTGTACCTGGGCTTACCTATTATCTTATACAGCACCTGCAAGTGGTACAAAACTCTGCGGCCAGGGAGATTCTCAGACCTAAACCCAGGTCTCATATGTCCGTTTCCCCCCCCCCCCCCTTCTTAAATCCCTTCATTGGCTAAGTTTAAAGGAAAAAATAAAGTTCAAAACCCTAGTGATCATTTTCAAGGCGCTTCATGGAAAAGGAGCAAGCTACCTCAGCAAACGAGTTAACCGTTACTTCCCAGTACGGTCCTTAAGATCTTCCTCCTCCGATCTTGTCCGGACCCCCAAAGTTCATTTGGTCCGTATGGGGGGCAGGTCATTTGGGTTCCTGGGCGCACAGGCATGGAACAAATTACCCGCCACAATGAAAGCCATCTCAGAACTATCAATTTTCAAGAAACATCTTAAAACTTGGCTTTTAGCAGTGTATCAAGTACCCCGCCACTTGCTCGGTCAGTGCCAGGACACACTTTGAGTAGCTGTGCGCTATATTAAATGAACTTCATTCATTCAGAGTGTATCTCATTGCGAATCTCGCCTGTGGATGATGTTTAATATCCAGACAATGACTAGCAGTAGACTTCAGTTATATGCAACCTGCACAGAACACTGGAGTTTGGATGTCTGCCCTATTAGTGATGAAACCTACTCCATTATACTTAGTTTTGATATTACTATGCCACATGATGAGGTTTAACAAATGTTCACCGCATGACTTCCCAGCCCCTGCTTGTGCCCACCCTTTTATAGTTCTCCAGTCAGGTGTGCCAACCCATTTGATTCCTTCAAGATACAGTGAGCATTCCGAAGACGAAGACACTGAGGCTTGTTGCCTGATCTCCTAGTGCAATGCTGCCTAATTATGAGTAAATTGCCAGAGCAAGTTATGCCAGCTGTTTGGCCACCAAATTCAATGAACTGGCTCAACTCATGTCTATTTTTGGCTTCAGATGCTACTGTCCTGCCGGTCCACTGGAGGTATCTGCTTGCTAATGCAGACATACGATACAAGAATTATTATTTGTTTTAAATATTTTTATTTGCATTTTGTACTATTCAACATAAATGATACAGATAGTAAAACATCATGATGATGATTCTGCATCGGACAACATTGGGGAAGCACTGTCCAAATATAACTCGGCTGTTTCAATAGCCACTGATCACATTGCACCTCTGAAATCTTCCTTGAGCCATCCCAATCGCCCACAGGCAGTCTGGTTTTCGACTCAACTGCGAGTTCAAAAACAACTTTGCAGGAAGTTGGAGAGAATCTGGCGTGCTTCTCATAATGAGGCGGACAGAGATCGGTTTCATTCCACTCTGTCCAGCTATCATAAAAATATAAAAATAGCACGGAAAACCCATATAACAGCTCAGTTAGCCCAGGCCGCCAACTCTTCTAAAACCCTGCACCAGATTCTTCAGTCCTTCATTAACCCCAAGGCATGTGAAAGCTTAGAGGCCCCCTCCCAACTGCTGTGTAATGATGTTGCTCTCTATTTTGCACAAAAGATAGAGCTTATCTATGGAAAAATTACCGCAATAGGAGTCCTGCAGCAGATCCCTATGGCCTTGGACCAATTGAATCTAACAAACTCTCAGTTGTTAGAGAACTTCCCCGCCATTACATTAGCAGAGGTTGAATCACTGATCCACAAGATAAAGTCTGGGTCCCCTTGTGACCAGATTCCAGCTAAAGTAATTCCGTCTTTGGCTAAACATCTGTCTCCCTCGGTGCAATCTCTTATTAATCTCTCTCTAACGGAAGGCCATGTACCACTGGAGTGGAAGGTTGCTCAGGTTAGACCCATTCGTAAGAGCACTAAAACACCGTGGACGGATCTCTCTAACCTCCGTCCTATTTCACTCCTCCCGTTCCTGAGCAAACTAATGGAAAAACATGTTAATACCCACCTTTCCAACTATGTCGAACTGACCGGATGTTTAGATCTTTCCCAGTCCGGTTTTAGGCCCAAATACAGCACCGAATCAGCATTACTAGCGGTCACAGATAACATCAGGATGACCCTAGATAAAGGCCACTCTATGAATCTGGTGCTGTTGGACCTATCCGCAGCGTTCGACACAGTTTCCCACAGTATTTTGATCAAAAGGTTGGAAGAGGTTGGGCTAAGAAAATCAGCCTTACAATGGATGAGGAGCTTTCTGTCTGATCGCTCTCAGATTGTCAACCTAGGCCCGTATCGTTCGGCCCCTATAGATTTGACCAAGGGAGTACCCCAGGACTCATGTCTGAGCCCTACATTATTTAACATCTATATTGCTCCCTTGGCCAATCTTTTGAGGACACATCGGTTCATTCCCATATCATATGCCGACGATACCCAGTTACTCTTTCCATTCGATAAATTCACCTCGGCGGTACGGCTAGCCTTCTCCAATGGGATGAGAGCCATATCACACTGGATGAAGAATAATTTCCTCCAGTGTAATGTGGGAAAAACAGAGATGATGCTCTTTGGAGAGGCTCCCCTCCTATGGACCCCAGATTGGTGGCCGACCGACTTGGGTCCCCATCCCGCTCCCAAGTCTACAGTCAAAAATCTGGGTATCCGCTTAGATCAAGCCCTTATTCTGAAGGAGCACGCTGCTCAGACAGCTGGTTCCTGTTTTCATGTAATAGGCCTGCTCCGCCGAGTTTTCCCCCTCCTTCCTGATTCCACCCGGAAAACTCTAGTCCAGGCGCTGGTATTGAGTTGTCTGGACTACTGTAACGGCCTGCTGGTCTCTGCTAATGATGCTTCACTCAGCAGACTGCAGGTAGTTCAGAACACTGCGGCTCGGTTGGTCCTAAATGCCCCCTCTAGGACCCCCTCTCGCCCTCTTCTCATGAAGCTGCATTGGCTCCCTATCCGCCAACGGGTCAAATTTAAAATCTGCTGCACCATTCATAAGGCACTGCTTAACTTGGGCCCATCCTATCTTTCCGAGAAATTCATGCCCTATGTACCATCAAGATCCCTCCGCTCGAGTGCTAAACACCTTCTGGTGGTGCCTCGAGTAAGTAAGGCAAGACTAGGAGGAAAAGCTCTTTCCCATCTTGGCCCTAGTTACTGGAATGAACTCTCCTTGTCCTTGAGACAGTGTCTAGATCACTTACAATTCAGGAAGTTGCTTAAGACCACCCTTTTCCGCACCTGTTAAACTCTGCTGGAGCTGCTTCACACCCTCACAGTATGCTCTAAGCGCAGAGATACCCCTTCGGGGGTCGATTCTAGCGCTATATAAACAAATAAAATAAATGATTGGAGACAGTTTACCAATTGGCAGCAATATCACAGCTCAAAGTAGCACTTCTCAATGTTCAAAGGCGGAACCAAAACCTGGTTCCAACTACTCATCTCGCAGTCTAGATACGCAATAGAGTACATTCAAATAATAGTCCAACATATTACTACCAACTTCAAACGATGGCTATATTTCCTAGTACATGTTCCACCAGTGTTTGTTCCCAATAACTTATAAGTGGGAGTTACCATCACCGGTCCTGAATACAAGCATAACATTCGCAGTTATCAAAATGCTACTTCATTTATTAAGAACAATCCTTATAGCGAAAAGAATTACTAAACTGAAAAAAGAAAAGTAAATCAACCTTGTGCAGAGGGGTGAAGTAGATCATATCGGATATGTTGCATTTAGGGGGAAATCACAACCGAAACGGACCTCCTATGAGGCCAGAGGGGGCAGGGGGAAGGTCCCCCGACTGTTGTCAAAGCTAATAAGCCTGGTCAGCAGGCCTCTGCCAGTTGTTCCCCTACAACCATCTACTATGCAGGTCGGCGCTCAGGACTGTCTAAAGGCCCTGTGGGGTTATCAAGCTGCTCACTTTCAGGGGGGGGACTCTAGGCCAGGATCAGGTCCTGTCATCATTCGCAGCATCCACAGGGGTTTCCCATGCTACCATCACCTCCCTCCATTGTTCGGCTATTGGGTGCTTCCTAATGCCCTTAGCCTCTTCCCAGCTGAGTGCTCTGCCTTCTGCCCCAGCCCACATGATAACGTCTCTATTCCAGGTCTCAAACTTAGGTCCCCTCGGGGACTTCCATTCATTCGCAATTCTGCGCTTAGCTAGGCCCAATGCGAGATCTATCATCCTATTCCCAACTTTACGCTTTGGGGGTCTAGGGAAAAGACCCAGTAAGCAAGTCTGCACTGTGGGAGCCAGCACTCTGCCCAACACTTCTGTGAGTTTGCCAAGCACAGCCTCCCAGAATGGACGCAGGCTATGACAGTCCCAAGTCATGTGGCCGAAGTCCGCATCTGGATGCATGCATCTGGGGCACAGACTAACTTCTCCCCCATAGGTCACATTAAGGCGGTGAGGTGTCATGTAAGCCATGTGTAATTGAATTGTATATATTTTAAACGTGTATTGCGAGACATCTTCTTAGGATAATGCAGGACCCTGTGCCACTCCGCATCTGTAAGCTCTCTGCCCCCGATTCTAACCCATTTTGCCCGTAGCCCACTCAAGGGTCCTACGGACGCAGATTGCAGTGCAACATATAACCATTTCACTAGATGCCCTGCCGTCCCAAGTGTGAACAGGGCATGCAATGCCGGGTGTCTCGGGTTCTTACCTCCCTCTATTCCATAGCTGCGCAAATGTACGTATCTGAAAAACACGTTAGTTATACATTCCTTACCTTAGAATTACCCCCAGGCGTCAGACTGGATCCGGAAAGTTTTTGTTAGCAGTACCTATGTGCGTCGGAAGGTGGCGTCGGCTCCGCGTCCGTCGTCGGCGTCATGGTCGCCGGGATGACGTTGCGGCAGCTATTTAGACGCCGCCCTCGCGCGCTGACGTCCGTTCTTTTTTTTTTTCCGCGCCAGCCAGCGCAGATCCGGGAAGAGCGGTACCTCAGTCATCTTTTGACTAACTTTTTCTCGACTTTTGTCGACGTCTTTTTCGAGTCTCCGACTCCGAAAGGTGCACGAGGGATGCCAGAATTCAAGGCCTGCGGTTCCTTTAGGCGACTGATGTCAGTGAGGAACCGCACCGCGTGTGCCTTTTCTGCCTAGAGCACGACCACGACCCCAAGTCGTGCTCCGACTGCCGGTTGCTGACGCCGAAGTCTTTGCGGGAGCGGTCCCGAATGCTGCTTGAACGCAGACAGTCGGCTCCGCGCCGTTCGAGGTCCCGGTCGAGAGGGAGCCACCACCATTCAGGATCGAAATCATCGAAGTCTTCGCACTTTAAGTCGGGTAAGTCGAAGCACAAAAAGAAGTCGAAGAAGCATAGTCGCTCTTCGACTTCTCCTCGTCGGTCGGCCGACCTGACGAGGCCCGCGGGTGGTGCCCCTCCCGCGGCTCCGCGTGCGGAGCCCGAAGAGTCGACTCTGGGTTTCCCTCCCTTTCCGGGACCCGGGGCGACTCCAGCCCAGCTTCGTACGTTCTACGAGGCGATGCATGCCATCTTTGGGCGGCCCGAACCCGCCGGCGCGCCTTCGGGCCCCGCAGACTCGGCTGGTGGACCTTCATTGCCGGCCGATCTGGATCGGCGCCGGTTGACCTTATTACACCTTTGCCGGCACCACTACCACGGAAGGGGTGCCCCACCACGTTCCCTTCAGAGCCACAGGCCTGCGTAGACCTTTTCATCTCATCGCAGCCGGGGACGTGGGAACCAACGCCGTGGTTCTGGGGGCCAGCGGGCGGGCCAGTCCACCTCCGCCCCCTCCGCCGCAGCCTCCAAGCCCTCCTAGTCTGACATTTCAGGGCCACCAAACACCAGTGGGCGGCAGGATTCGCCATCACCTCCCCCACTGGTGCACCATCACGTCGGACAGGTGGGTTTTGCAAATAGTCCGAAGGGGCTACTCCCTCCCCTTCGAGGCTACCCCTCCCTCCATGCCACCCAAGTACCATCGCATATCGGAGGATCACCTGTCCCTTCTCCAACAGGAAGTTACGGCTCTCTTGGCCAAGGGAGCCATAGAGCGCGTTCCTGTCCCAGAAATAGGTCGTGGTTGTTATTCCCACTACTTTCTGGGACCCAAGAAGGTTAAAGGCCTGCGTCCTATCTTGGATCTCAGGAACGTCAACTGCTTCCTCCGGAAGGAGAAGTTCAAGATGTTGACCCTGGCTCGGGTCTTGTCTGGCCTCGACCCCGGAGACTGGATGGTAGCGTTGGACCTGCAGGACGCTTATTTTCACATTGCCGGCCCACCGGCGTTACCTGCGGTTCACGGTAGGCCACGAGCATTTTCAGTTCACCGTGCTCCCCTTTTGGCCTTACCAGTGCCCCTCGGGTGTTCACGAAAGTGATGGCGGTGGTTGCAGCTCATCTGTGCAGATCAGGGGTTCCTGTCTTCCCCTATCTCAACGACTGGCTGTTGAAGGCGGGCTCGCCCCAGGCTGTCCTCTCCCACCTCCAGACTACGGCCGACCTCCTGCATTCGCTGGGGTTCTCCATCAATGCGCCGAAGTCGCACCTGATTCCCTCTCAGAAGCTCCTCTTCATCGGAGCGGTTCTGGACATGATGCAGTTTCGGGTTTATCCTCCTGAACAGCGAGTCCGGGATATTCGGGCTATGATTCCGATCTTTCAGCCTCTATCCCGGGTTTCGGTCAGGAAGACCTTGAGGCTGTTGGGACTCATGGCCTCCTGCATCCTGCTGGTCGATCATGCCAGGTGGCATATGCGGGCTCTGCAGTGGGACCTGAAGTTCCAGTGGGCGCAGCATCGGGGGAACCTGTCTGATTGCTTCCAGATCTCGGAGGGCACTGCACGACAATTGCAGTGGTGGCTCACGAACCAGGATTGGGTCAACAGCAGATCCCTCTCCCTTCCCCAGCCAGAACACACTGTGGTGACAGATGCATCCCTTCTGGGGATGGGGTGGCCACATGGGAGGCGGAGATCAGAGGCCTCTGGTCTCCGGCGGAGTCCGGGCTCCACATCAACCTTCTGGAGCTTCGGGCGATCCGTCTTGCACTCAAGGCATTCCTTCCCTCTGTCCGGGGAGGAGTAGTGCAGGTGTTCACGGACAACACCACCGCCATGTGGTACTGCAACAAACAGGGCGGGGTGAGTTCATGGACCCTAGAGTCAAGAGGCTCTGCGTCTCTGGACATGGCTGGAACATCAGGGCATATCTCTGGTGGTTCAACACTTGGCAGGTTCTCTGAACGCCAGGGCGGACGAGCTCAGCCGCAAGTGCATGATGGATCACGAATGGCATCTTCACTCGGAGGTGGCGCAAGGTCTCTTTCAACAGTGGGGAGAGCCTTGGTTAGATCTATTCGCCACCGAAGAAAACGCGCAATGTCAGCAATTCTGCGCATTGGAATTTCCAAGGCGGCACTCGCTAGGCAACGCTTTTCGTGGCGAGTGGAGTTGCGGTCTTCTTTCCGCCTATACCACTTCTGCCCAGAGTGCTGAAGAAGATCAGGCGCGACCGGGCCCAAGTCATTCTTGTGGCTCCGCATTGGGCACGAAGAGTATGGTATCCCGAGCTACTCAGTATGGCCATCGATCCTCCGATCCGTCTGCCTCTTCGGGAGGATCTTCTGTCGCAGCAGCAGGGGACGGTCCTCCACCCGAACCTGTGCAGCCTCCGCCTCCTTGCGTGGAGATTGAGCGGCGGCAGCTGACGTTATTTGACCTGCCTCCCGAAGTCTGTGAAGTCATCTTGGCAGCCAGGCGTCCCTCCACTAAGACGGTAATACGCCTGCCGATGGCACATATTTGTGGCATGGTGCACAGCAAAGGCTGTGGATCCCCTTTCTGCCCCTCTTTCTGAGGTTCTCTTGTTCCTCCTTTCGTTGGCCCAGCAGGGCTCTGCTCTGGGCACACTCGAGGGCTATCTTTCGGCCATTTCTGCTTTTCTCAGGCTTCCTGATCAGCCTTGTCTTTTTAAGTCCCCGGTTAATCGTTTCCTGAAAGGCATAACTCATCTCTTTCCTCCTGTTCCTTTCGTTATGCCTCAGTGGGACTTGAACCTGGTCTTAACCTTTTTAATGTGTGCTCCCTTTGAGCCACTTCATAACTGTCCTCTTCGTCTTTTGACGCTTAAGACTGCTTTCCTGGTGGCCATCACTTCTGCTAGAAGGGTGAGTGAGCTCCAGGCTCTTTCTTCTAAGCCTCCATTTCTGGCTATGCATCTGGACAAAGTTGTCCTACGCACTCGTCCATCCTTTTTTCCAAAGGTGGTTACATCTTTTCATATTGGCCTAACCATCACTTTGCCCACCTTCTTTCCGCCTCCGCGCCCTTTGAGAGAGGAGGAGAGGATCCACCGTCTGGACCCAAAACGTGCGCTCTTTTTACCTAGACCGCACAAAACGGTTCCTGGTGGATGACCAACTCTTTGTTGGCTACGTGGACGCCAAGAAAGGTCGGGCTGTGCACAAGCGGGCCATCTCCAGGTTGGTCGTCTTGTGTATCAAGGCCTGATACTCTTTGGCTAAAACAGAGCATCCAGTGGGGTTGCGCGCCCATTCCACCAGGGCGACGGCAGCCACCACTGCTTTGGGACGGGGAGTTCCTCTAAGCGACATCTGTCGGGCAGCTACGTGGGCATCGCTGCACACGTTCACCAAGCACTACTGCCTGGACAGACAAGTCCGGAGACATGGCTTCCTTGGCCTTTCTTTTCTCCAGGACTTTCCGGTGTGATCTTGGTTCGCAGACCCACCACCGGGGTTGGTTTTGCTGGGGTATCTATTCTAAGGTAAGGAATCTAGAACGAACGGGTTTCTTTCAGACGCACAAGTTACTTACCTTCGGTAACGATATATCTGTAAGAAACATTAGTTAGTTATAGATTCCTTACCGCCCCACCCATCCTCCCCATTCTGCGAACTGATTTCTAGGGTTAAGGACATCCCTTCTGGGCCCTAGTTTTGTCCACCAGTGGTCCGTGTCTTGCATGGCTCTGCGTTTCTGGCGCGGAAAGTCGTGTACAGAACTGACGTCAGCGCGCGAGGGGCGTCTAAGTAGCTGCCGCGACGTCATCCCGGCGACCACAACGCCGGACCCGGAGCCGACCGACGCCACCTTCCGACGCGCAGAGGTACTGCTAACAAACTGTCCAGATCCAGTCTGACGCCTGGGGGTAATTCTAAGGTAAGGAATCTATAACTAACTAATGTTTCTTACAGATATATCGTTACCGAAGGTAAGTAACTTGTGCGTCAAGGCCTCATATTGCAAGAATTGGCCCGAAGGAAGACCACAGTCCTCCATAAGCTCTGCAAACGGGAGCAGAGACTTGTCCAGGTGACCATCTCCCACATTGTCCAACCCTGCCTCTGTCCAGCGGGCCAGCTGCTTGCTCGTGAATAGAGTTTGGGGATCGCCATGCGGCAGCCTGCAAGTGGTAGCGTAGGAGTATACTTGGTGAGTCTCTGCTCCTTGCCCTGGCATCGCCTCCATGCTTGGAAAGCCGTGCGCTGCAACAAGGAGCAGTACGGTGTGGGCGTTGTTGGTATTAATAATTTCGCCATCACTAAGTTAGGGCGGGATTCCAGAAGTGATAGACACGTACCCTCCTCATTCACACACTCCACCCATTGCGCCAGCCACTGTAACTGAGCAGCGAACATATAAAATTCAAAATTCGGCACCTCCAGCCCACCTTCAGACATGGGGCGTTGTAACGTTTTAAGAGACACCCTAGTGCGCCCGTCTCCCCACACCAGGTCTCGTAGTAGGGCGTTCAGGGGGGCGAAACCAACCGCTGGGCATGAGGACCGGAAGATTGACAAATACAATAAACGCGGGAGCATGACCATTGTAGATAGGGAGACCCGAGCCATGATAGGTAGTTGCAGTGTATGCCAAAAGTGTACACAGGAACGTAGTGAGCGCAGCGCTCTACCCAAGTTCCCCTCCCTCAGATCGTCCAGTGAGTGAAATATGTGTATGCCCAAGTATTTAAACGTAGTCTGAGCCCATAATATGTCGGCCATCAGTGCCTCGGGTCTGTGCGTGGGGCCTGCTACCGGGAACAGATGTCTTTGATTTATTGACTCGCAGGCCCGAAAGTCTTGCAAAGTCATCCAGAATTTGTATGGCCACAGAGGTGCCCACGACTGCCTCTGACAAACAAATATATCAACAGGTCGTCTGTGTAGAGGGAGACATGGTGTAGCCGCCCTCCAATAGACAGCCCGATCCCATCCCCTCCCTGGCGAATTCTCTCAGCAAGGGGCTCGATTGCCAGGGCAAACAGGAGGGGAGAAAGGGGGCACCCCTGTCTAGTCCTGCAGGATATCCTATACTGCCTGGAGATTGTTCTGCCCGTTTTGACCCTCGCCGTAGGGGCAGCATATAGAAGGCGCACCCATTCCTCTCCCAGGCCCATACGCAGCATCACCTCAAATAGGTACTCTCATCCCACCGTGTCAAATGCTTTTTCTAAATCGACAGAAAGCACCGCTGCCTGGTGTTTGGTGGGGGCCTCGACATGATAGAGAATGGGGTAGATCCTGCGGAGGTTATATGAGGTGTTGCGAGAGGGAATGAACCTGTTCTGGTTGGGGTGTACCAGTGTCCTCATATGTGGGATTAACCTACCAGCCAACACCTTACTTAGAATCTTAAAATCCATGTTAAGCATGGCGAGGGGCCTATAATCTTTAACACCCGCCTCTGTCTTCTTTTTGTTTTTCAGGAGCGGAATCACCAGGGCCGTCTGGGTGGAGCAAGGCAATTCCCCAGTTTCATATGTGTCGGCATACAACTTAACTAGCTGTGGAGCTAACAGGTCTGCGAAGCGTTGGTAGAATTCCGCCGGGAGGCCGTCTGGTCCCGGCGTTTTACCAGGCGCTAATGCACTAATGGCTGCTTTGATTTCCTGCAAACTTATTGGTTCGCCCAGTGCTTCCCGGTCCTCCTCTTCCAACGTTCGAAGGGGCAGAGGCTCCAGGTACTCTCTTAAGTGCAGCCGGGAAGCCGCGGTCGGGGCCATATATAATCGCTCATAGTATATTAAAAAGGATTCATTAATCGCATCCGGGTCGTACACCACCTCCCCGGTATCTAAGCTAATTTGGGTGATTGGAGATCCCCCTAGTTCGGGTCTAGTTAACCTCGCTAATAGTCGGCCCGCCTTCCCTTCCTCTCTCTGCACCTTATCTAAGTAGTCCTTGTGGTTATAACATCTCAACCGCTGCAGTGCGTCATTATACTTTATACGCGTGGACTGTAGTGCCACTCGAGCAGCATCGTCAGTGCCCTGAATATTATCTAGGCTGCGGATGCTCCCCTCCAGATCTAAGATCTCCTGACGGAGCTCTCTGAGCCCCTGTCGCCTGTCCCATACAATGGCCCCGCACGACCACCTTAAACGCCTCCCACTCTACTTGAGAAGAGGATGTTGTGTTGGCGTTCATGGGAAAGTACGTGTCTAGGAGTGTATGCAATGATGTGCGAAAAGGAGCATCTTCAAGCAGTGCCGGGTTTAGTTTCCAGGTAGGGATCGGAGGGCGCCGTCCCGAGGGCTGATGTCATTATCAGTGGACTATGATCCGACAATGTGCGCCCTAAATATTCGGTATGAGTAATAGAACTATTAAAGGCGGGAGAGCACAGGAATGTATCAAGCCGTGTGTGAACTTGATGGACCGACGAAAAGGAGAACTCCCTGTCCCTGTTGTGATGCAGTCTCCACGTGTCTTCGAGGCCCCAGTGTGAAATCCGTGTGTGGAACCCCAGAGCTGTGCGGCATGGCTGAGACCCCATCAAAGGAGGATGCGCGATCAGTAGCAACATCCGCAGCGCAATTAAAGACCCCCCCCAAGTATCAAGTGGCCCCTTAATTTATCGGCCAGCACAGCAGAAAAAGATTCCAAAAAGCCAATCTGGTCCTGGTTAGGAGCATAGATATTGCCAAGGGTTACTTCCTGACCCGCCAGTCTCCCCGTGACCAGAACGTACCGGCCTTCTGCAGCTAGCCACGAATGCTCAAGAGTAAAAGGGACCCCCGGCTTAACCCATATCAGGCACCCCTCTGGCAAAAGCCAATGAGGTGGTCGCAAAGACCTGGATCCTCCATTGTCTTTTCAGCTTCCTAGCTTACCCACTGTTCAAGTGGGTTTCCTGAAGGAGCGCAATGTGTATGTTCCTGCGCCTCAGGTAGGAATAAATATTATGGCGCTTTGCAATAGACCCCATTCCTTTGATGTTCCATGTTAGGAACCGTATTACACTATGCGATACAAAAGGGGATGATGGACGGAACGTTTGAGCCAATCAAACACTCACCCCCAGTCAACTGATCTGGGTTTAATCCATCATCATTCTTTAGCTCACTCCACCATTACACTATGGGCATCTGCCATTTGTGTTGGGCATCAGCAAGCGGCTCGCGGAGGGAAGCCCTCCCCAGCACCCCCAATTCCTGCACCGTCACCCCCCTCTGCAAACGTTCAAACACAAAAAACCCAACAAAAGGACCCCTATGGTGGTCAACACCCCGACCCCAGGGCAGTCCGACAACGGTCGGCTGCCCAAACATCATGTGAAACAGTTGGTACTAGATGAGGCCCTAGCCTAGTACGGCACTCAGCGGGGGTTAGCCAAAAAAAGCTTGGATCTGGACGCTGACCCCAACCAGAGCGCGCCAGCCCCGTATAAAATATACAATGGGGCAGCTCGGGACCTGGAACAGTCAACTGCAGTGTAACACCTCTCTGAGTAGCACAGTCACCTTAGCTTACCAATTACATCAGATAATATCGTCCGCAGTGTTAGGCGTCTCCACTGGCAGCTTCACACTGTCGCTGCGGGAAGTGTCCGATTCATTTTCTTCAGTCTCTCTTGAGGAGCCGGCCACCGGGGCGGGACTCCAACTCTGCTTAAGTGCTGCCATAGCTTGCAACACTTCAGCCCTCTCCCCCTCCGTCTGCGATGAGGTTTGTTTCTTCGAGGTCCCCCTACGAGGTTGTCGTCTCTGGCGTTTCCCAAGCTCTAGGGTCTTCCGGATGGCAGATCCAGGGCCCTTGTCCCGAGGGGTTTCACATTTGTAGGCCTCTAACCAGTCCCAGGCGTCTTTAGGACTGTCAAAGTAGTGGGTGCTCCCCTCAAGAATAATACGCAGCCGGGCTGGGAACATCAGAGAGTATTGGAGACGTTCCTCCCTCAATGCCTTCTTGACCTCCAAGTATGAGGCCCGCTTCCTCTGCACCTCTAACGTATAGTCCGGGAAGAGGGAGATTCTACTGTTATCCATTGTGAAGGGGCCCTCCGCTCTTGCCTTCTGCAGGAGGAGGTCTCTGTCTCGGAAGTGGAGCAGTCGGGCCACCACAGGCTGCGGAGGCCTCCCAGGGGCCAGTGGCTTGGCCGGAACTCTATGGGCCCGTTCCAAAGTATAAAAAGTGGACAGACCCTCTGGTGCTACCACGCTTCTGAGCCAATGCTCCAAGAAGGACACCATGTCGCTACCCTCCGCCCCTTCCGTTAGGCCTAGGACCCTGATAATGTTCCTCCTGTTGCGCCCCTTGGCATCTTCGGCCCTACGTTCTAGTAAACTCACTCTGTCCGTAAGAGCCCCCATCTGCTGCTCCAGTGCCTTGTGCGCCGGCGCTAGCTCCGCGACATTAGACTCTGTCTCTTTTACCCTCTCCGACAGCTTCTTATGTTCTTGCCGCAGTAGGCCGAGCCCCACCGCAACCGTGCTAATATCTTGATGGAGGGTGGCCTTTGTGTCAGCTATGGCCTCCAGTATTTTGTTCAGTTGTTGTTGCAGCGGATCCTCTTGGGTAAATTGCGACTGTTCCTGGGCACTGTCTTCCGGATCTTGAAGGGTCCCAGTCTGGCGGCCCCTAGGTATGCCCACTGTGCCAGGGGCTCAGTAGGCCTATTTGACACCCACCGCTGACGATGCTTATTAAGTAGAGGACCCGCTGCAATTGGAGACCAGCAATGATCGTGGATCCACCACCTCGAACAGGGCCGCACTTCATCCCACCAGAGTGGACCGACTCGGCCCCTTCCCCACGTTTCCGCTAGTCCTCGCTGCACACCGTGGGCACCGTACGTTGCACCTCCGCAAGACCAGCAGCGCCACCTGAGCCGCCCCGGTTTGTCTTCGCTCACTTAAGCTGCATTCCGTGTGGCCCACCAGACTACAGGCACAGCTACCACACACTTGGATTCCCGGCGAAGGTCCGGCGCCCTGCCCAAGCTGCCGTCGCGTGCCCCCAAGCTGCACCCCTCACTGTGCCTTCCCACCTGGTGGGGTCCGATCCGCTCTGCTCCGCGGTCCTGGAAACTTCACAGGGTACTCACCACCGGACAGGCTATTGCAGCTCTTCCTCTGGCGGTTTCCACTTCCTCCCAATAATCCGTGCAAAGTCCTACCAACTGCCCAGGCAAGTCACCAACAGCGCCCTGTCTAGTCCGCCCGGCTATGGCCCGATTCCTTACGGACTCCACTCCATTCAGGACCAGAGCATGAAAGCCAGGGCCGCCAGGCCCGGCCCGTGCCGCCTACTGCCCCAGCCTTGTTGGCAAGCACTACAACGCTGCTCCGGCTGGCCTCGCCCGGCTTCCCGCTCTCCTGCCACTGTGCTCGGCAGCAATTGCGTTCTAGGACATGGGGGCCCCTACAACGTCCAGGGCCACGACTAGGCCCAACCCCCACAGGCCTGGGCAGCCTCGGCACCACCAGTCTCACATGGGAAGCCCCAGGCACCAGCACGCCGTCTCTGGGGGGGGGAGGCTCAGTCGCAACAGCTTCTCTCCCGGGGCCTCAGCTGCTACCCTGGCCTCGGGAGGCAGTCCGGCATTACAGGAGGCACTCTAGCTCCGGGGCACGGGCAGGCGGCGCACCAGTCACGCCGTTCTCCCGACATTCACCCTCGTCACGGGAGGCCCACCTCCAGCGCTTAGTAAATTCCGGGCTCACTTCGGGGACACAGCTTCCATCCTGTGCGCAGGGGCCGCCACCACGCCACCGTCCAGCGAGACACGTCTCAATGCGTGTGGACGGCAGCAGACATCCGCTCAATGCCCCGCTCCGATCACGGGGAAACTCCCATGTGCCACGGTGTCTTCCTCGGCCACCTTCGCTCGGGCCCCAACAGCCCGCTTTCACGCAGTAAATCGCCACGCCCAGCTGGAGGCTCCGGCAGACCCCAAATTCCTCCTGTGCGCACCCCTCGGCTCGCGGACCTCAGAGTGACAGTTCTGCGGCTTGTCAGCTCGTCCCGGCTGCCAGTTTCGTGAGGAGAAAACACGGGCTGGTGCGGAGCGCTCGGCTCATGCGTCCGCCATGATCCCCAGTCAGGCCACGCCCCCTTACGACACAAGAATTATGACTGTGTATGTGGTGCTACATTGCACAACAGCATGCTGCAGGGCAAGGTTGAGGTGCATTGCTGTTCCATTACCTAGGGTTAGCGTGCGAATGCCATAAGGTGTCTTGGTGCTGTGGAAATGTGGAGCTAGCAGTGTTGAGTGGTACAAAGAGATATTGTTTAGACTGAGCTAAGATTGGATAGTAAAGAGCCAGGTTTTTAGGTCGTTCCTGAAACTGAGCAGGGTGGTCTCTGATTTTTAGATAGCGGGAGGCTGTTCCAGAGTTTAGCTGTGCCGCTTATGTAGCTCCTGCCTCCCCATTTCGCCAACTTGTTCTGGGGAATGATGACGTTTTTGGCTGAGGCAGAGCGCAACGTTCTGGCAGGGTTATGCCATTAAAGATTCTTTTTTTTTTTTAAATATTCGGGACCTGAGCAATGCAGGGCCTTGTGGGTGATACAGAGGGCTTTAAATCTGATGTTTTTTTTTTTTTTTAAGGGACCGAGTGGAGTTTGTGTAGAGCCTGGGAGGCTGACTGGAACTTTTGGAATTCCTAGTAGCACCTGAGCGGCTTCATATTGAGATAGTGTTGTAGTAGTTGACTTTTGATAAAACCAGAGTGACCACCACCGTTTTTTTGGAGTTCATAGGGGATGAAACTTTTTTTTTGTTTGTTTTTTAACTGTTTGGAAGGCAGATGAAGTGAGCTCCGAAAGTCAGTTTGCCGTCTAATTTGATGCCCAGGTTTCTGACCTTCTTAACAGGGTTTGGGTGGGTCCCCAGATTCTTCGGCCACCAATTGGGGGACCAGAAGACAAGATCTTTGCCAAAAAGCAGAACCGCGGTCTTGCCAGAGTTTAACTACAGGCTGTTTTGCTTCATCCATCCACCCACTTCTTCCATGCAGTTGTGAAATCTCGCTGCTGTTTCATGTGAATCACTGGAGATTGAAACAGTGATTTGTGCGTCATCGGCATATGACACCAACGAGAAACCGAAGGATCTGATCAGACTTGCAAGGAGTGTAACGTATATATTAACGAGCATTGGCATAGCCAATAGGTCTCGCCTTTGGGACCTTATAAGTATTTAGTTTATGTTGTTGCACCAATGATATTGTGCTGCATAACTAAATACTTATAAGGTCCCAAAAGCGCTTTTGGGACCTTATAAGTATTTAGTTATGCAGTACAATCGCTAAACACTTATAAGGTCCCAAACGCGAGACCTATTGGCTATGCCAATGCTTGTTATCGTAGTTGTACACTGTTCGAGAATATCTCTCTGAAATCAACTTAAGTTAATGTGTCCCTCTAGTATGACATAATTTAAAATATTATTAAGCATATAACTTGCATAGCATGGTATACATCAGACACAAATATATCTGGCAACTCTCGTAATCTGCAGTCTGGGGATCCTGTCCCAGCTCTTGGGGAGCTCATAACCTTCATTATGGAATTATAACCCTTCATTCTACATGAAACGCATATAGGAAAAGATCAATGCTCTAAAAGTATATATTGCTTATCTCCTTTCCTGAGGAATGAGAATTTTCATCAGAGGTAGGCATGCGCCCACACCGTGATTTTAATGACTGGAGTATGGAGGAAGAAAAAATAAACCCTGACTCGACCACTAAATGGATGTATAGTCAAAGAAGCGGGCAGTGGTGGCATAGCAGCTTAAAGAGAGCAGATTTTCTTAAACATATTCTTCTCGAGCGTGTGTTGTGTGGTCTTTTCAAGCTAACTAGCTGCCTGTATGGGAGAGAGAAAGTGTTTAGAGAGAAAAACGGCATAGTGTAAGAGGATAGAGGAAGAAATAAAATCGGGTGGATAGTGAGAAATAGTGTGAAAGTGTGTACAGTAAAGAAAGGGTGTAGCGAGAAAGTAAAGAGGCAAATTTAGCGAGTGTTTAAAATGGCCTCATGTTTCCCTATTTCCCAGGCTGTGTATAATTCCCCATAATATGTATTTGTTTGAAATGAAGCAAAGTGTATTTTCGGGTGGTGCTGACTCTTGCTGTTGTAGTGCTGATGGGTGCTGTGTAGCGATAGAAAGCAAATGTGTAGATAGAATAAAGTTTTTTTTGCGAGAGAGGAAACAGAAAAAAATATACTTATTTTTTAAACTGTTAAATAGTCTGTGATCCCTAACCTAACATAAATTGTTTGAAATGAAGAAATATGCCTAGCATATTTTGGTTAAAATATCGTCCACACTAATAATACTGTTTAAAACAGTTCATTTAAAGTACAGGCTTTAAATGGAGCCAAATGTTTGGAGTTACGGTAAAGTGATTGGCCTTAGACGGGAAACATCAATGAAGGAGGATGTGTTAGTGTGTTTTTTAGGTCTCGCCTGAGCCAGCGCATGCGCTGCTCTGGCGAGAGTTTTAGTAAGCGGGTTTTGGAAGTGCAAACAATGGCTTTTGCTGGCGACTAGCCTGCGTCCACGCGCGATCAGGCGCCATATGGCTTCCCTCGCCATCTGGACGCTTGCGCGAACGCAAGCTGGTCGCCAGCAAAAGCCACTGTTTGCACTTCGAAAACCCGCTTCCTCACGATTACTTTCACTTTCACAGCCGCGCGGCCGTGTCAGTTTCACGGCCGCGCGGCCAATGCTTGTTTTAATTGTTTCTGGAGGCTGCTGGCTCTGGTGTCTGCCTTTTGTCTGTTTTTCTTTCCATGGCACTACTTCATCATGCCCACCTCACCTTCCTCCCGCTCGTTTCAAGATTTACACTCATATACAATGATTAAAATAAAAACAGGACGAGTGGGAAGGGCCGCCATGTTTGGTTTCGCCCAGCTCCAGCTCGTGCTGTGCTTCCAGTGCTGTTCAATGAGCGGGAGATGGCCAAACAGATGCCTTCAATGACCCCAGTCCTCCCCACTTCCCCACCTCAGCTTCACGTCACCGACAGGTTTTGCGGCAATAAAGGGGTGCAGTGCTCAGCGCCATATTAAACCTGATCCTAAGAAAGCGTCGGGTTACCAAGAGGTAGGAAGAAGGCGGGATAAAACGTGTTTAATTAAATCACAAACTTCACACCAGTCCTCTTCTTACCGGTGGAAAAACCATTCTCACTTTTTCTCTCCCTTGGAAACTTGGCCAGCACCCCTCCCCTGTACAAAAAAACAATCCTACGCCAATTACCAGGGCCGTGCGAGCCCCTCCTCCCATTCAGAGCAGCAACTGAGGCTAAGCAGGGCCCAGGCCCCCACCCCTCCAAGGAAAGCCGGGAGGGAGCAGGCGAGGATGTGGGATTGTATGTAGTATACTGTAAACTAATTAACGCTATCTGACCTCCTGTAATTACCGGGGTCAGCAACCCACAGTCCTGCAGGGGCTCCCACTGCACTCCCCAGAGGTCAGCGTATACCGTGATTACATCGACCCGGGCCATTAGCTCACCGGCACAACTGTACCGTGTGCCTAAGGCGGTGGGCGCGAGGTGGGTAATAACACGCTAGTATCAAATGAATGGCCCTACTTTATACCTTCGTTGAACTGGGCAGCTAACTGCCAACGCGAGCATAAAGGCCCTCTCACAGGGGCAGTGCCAAAGGAGGGCTCGCAACCCGGAAATAAGTGCCCTGTACCCTAAAGGCTTTTTTTTAAAAATTATTTACATCCGCAGTCCGACGTTACGGTACATGTTAAAATGGCAGAAACAAAGCAGAATTGCTCTACCAGATCCTACGTAAATGTATTGTAATTGCACGTATATAGCGCTCACTACCCCTGACGAGGCTTTGAAGCGCTTTAATTCAATGCACGCACCGTACGCCACACCCCACACTGACTGGTGTCTTGCCAGTGGTTAGTAGATTACGGAGAATCCAACGCACACTGCAAAGTCTTTGAAGTTGATGGGGTTGCCTGGAGAATGCTGTTGGGTGGGGGCGGGTGGAGTGTAAGGAACACTGGATGGTCTGTGCAAGTTGACCACCCACAGCAGGACACCGCCTGCCAGTTGTCTTTCAAGCCTGTGTCGAGTCCCAACTGCGAGACAGGCATTCCACACACTCCTGGTAATTTGTGTTTCTAATGCAATTAGGCGTTCATTAGGTTCTTTGCGGTGTTTGCAACTAATGTGCAACAACTGGGGAGGGAAGGGGGAGGGGAGGGGCGAGGGCTTCCGTCCTTGCCCACCCTCGGAAAGAAAACAAGCATTGGCATAGCCAATAGGTCTCGCCTTTGGGACCTTATAAGTATTTAGTTATGCAGCACAATTGCATGGCTAAACACTTATAAGGTCCGAAAGGCGAGACCTATTGGCTATGCCAATGCTTGTTTCTCTCCTGGCACCTCGTGTCTGTTTAGTGCTAACACGTGCATTTCCTAAACCATTCATGAAGGAGGATGTCTCTGTCTGCCTTGTGGGCCAGTGGCGCCTGTTGTCTGTTTACAGCCTAGAAGAATGAGGTGGCGAAGCACAATGTAGGCGCTGCAATGGGATGTGCCTTAAGAAAATGTAGAACAGTATTTTGTGCGAAAAAAAAACCTAATCACACTTGTTTTGACCTTACGTTAATACTTAATGTAATAACCTCTGGCACAGACTGAAAGTCCCTAATAATATAAATCTACAATCAAAAAAATGGTATTACTTGTGTAGTAGGATAGCTTTGTTTGTTTACCAACGAAAACATGTGTGATCTTAATTCAAAGGTGGTCTTTGTGTAAAAATTCGTTATGCCACAGAATTCCCTTTAGACGATGCTATATAATTTGAAAAATGCACGCACTCCATATATTTTGAAACAACAACCCGTTAATGTTTAAGAACGAAACCACTTCAACAAACATGACTCTGTTGCTGTTTAAAAACATATAGATCGCGTGTGCATTTCTTTCAATTTAAATTGCATTGTTTAAAGTGAATTATGTAGCCTGACGTTTTTTTCCACGAAAGGCAGCTTTGTCTCCAGCTAACGCATGTTTAAAAAAAAATCCAGTAATGTTTATTTAAGATCGAAGCAATGTGTCAGCTGGAGACAAAGCTGCCTTCGTGTTATGAGACATCATGCTACAGAATTCACTTTAAACGATGCAATGTAAATTGACCAAGCGAGAGAGGAGAAGCTGACGAGGAGGGAGTGGGAGAAGGGAGGGGGTAGGGGAGGGGATTCACGCGCTGTAAGGCTTAATGAGCCATTACAGAAAGCCTGCCTGTGCACGTCCATGCGCGCGTAACCGCACGCTGGTGGCCGGCAAAAGCCTCTTTGGTAGCACTTTCAAAAGACCCTACTAAATGTCTCGCAGCGCATGCACTGGCTCAGCGAGACCTAAAAAGCATCCGGCTTAATGACTCCTGTGGTACACTGCAAGGCAGGGAGAAAGGGGTGGAGTGGATTTGTACGGAGACAGCAGGATTACTGATGGTTAGGACTGAAGTACATTAGCATAGTTAATATGGCACGATTGTAGTGCATTGATAGAGCTGTGTGCTGCACAGATATGATTTTTCTACCACTTCTGGAATAGTAGGTGCGCCATTGGTCAGCCTTGGCAAAGTTGCGTGGAGGGTTTTGATAGTGCTCAGTGTTGATTCCTGCACGTAAATATAGTGTACTACAGTTCAAGATTAGGAGACCTTGATGGACTTGCATCAAGGGGTGCGAAAGCCTCCAATTTTCAATATCTTTATCACCTACATATACCTTCTCGGGGCTCTTAATTTATGGACCACCCGGCCCCTATGGAGAGTTTCTAGATAACCTACCTGATTCTCTTGCCAGCATATTGGTAAAGAAAAATTACACCACCATAGTAGGAGACTTAAACTTACATGTTGAGGATCAGAATCTCCCCAGCATCAAAAGGCTGTTGCTAGACCTTGAGGGCCTACAACTCTCCCAGTTGGTAACGTCTGCCACACATACCAAGGGCCATATACTGGATTTAGTTATCTCAAATGACCCTAACATTAAAGTGGCGCCATCGATACCAGTGCCCTGGTCAGATCATCACTTCATTCCATTTAATCTAGGGAAGAGAGCAGGGCAAGGCCACCCCTGCGGTTAAGACGAAGAAAAGATGCTGGGCCAAGCTTAACGCAGAGGCCTGGGGGAACGTCCTAGAGGACATGACCTCACTGAACACCAAGACACAGGAAACAGTGGAGGAAGCATATTCCAGCTGGGAAACTTGGATCACCCAATCATTGGACAAATTAGCCCCCAAAACCGCTTCTAAATCAAAAGCCAGACCCAAAACGGAGGGATGGTTCAACCCCCAACTACCCTCTTTAAAGAAAAACTGCAAAAAAATCGAAAGGGACTGGAGGAAAACCTATGACCCACAACTTAAAACCATGTACAAGTCGGCCAATAGACTTTATCATAACAGCATCAAAGAAACACAGGCCAAAATCTTGGAGGATAAAATTAGCCAGGCACAGAATTCCTCGAAGGAATTGTTTGCGGTAGTCAAGGCCCTAACCTCCCCAGCCAATGACGCTCACCCAACTGAGACCTCGGAGGAGAGGTGCAATGACTTAGCCACCTACTTCCTCACTAAAGTCAAGGACATCTATAGCTCTTTTAGGACAGAGGGAGAAACGACCACAAGGCAGGAAGGGGATCAGGCGGAGATCATTCCCCCCACAAACAATCACTAATCTCCCTTTAGTGCATGCAGAGGATGTGGAACTTCTGATGGGCAAGATGAGGTCTGGCTCGTCACTAGACCCAGCCCCGCCGCACATTCTCAAAGTCACACCTACCCGCCTCCCATTAGTCAAGATCATGAACCAGCCTCTTGAGCTGGGCGTAGTACCAGTGGCATGAAAGCGTGCCATAATTAGACCTCTGCTTAAAAAAAACCAATGCAGACCCAGCGCAATTAGAGAACTACCGCCCCATCTCGATGCTGCCATTCGTTGCTAAGCTGCTGGAAAACCACGTAAACAGATCGATGGCAGAGTTCTTGGAAACAAACCAATGTCTCCACCCCACACAGATGGGATTTCATGCACAGCACCGAATCTGCTCTTTTGACAGTGGTAGGGGAACTTAAAATGTCGTTAGACCGGGGAAGCTCAGCAGCTTTACTACTCCTGGACCTGAGTCCTGCCTTTGACACGGTGGACCACCACATTTTGCGAAGCAGACTCTCGGCCATCAGTGTCCAAGGTACCACGCTACAGTGGTTGGCTTCATTCTTGGAACTGAGAACTTTCCAAGTTATGGAAAACAATATCCTCTCCATCTCGATGCCCCTAGCCTGCGGGGTGCTGCAGGGCTCCTCGCTGAGTCCCATACTGTTTAACGTATATATGGAGCCATTATCACGGATTGCCCAAGAGTTCGACGTTTCCATGACATCCTACGCTGACGATACGCAGCTGGTGATTTCCTTAGACCCTAGAACCAAAGGGGACTCCGACAGGTTAGCTCCCTGTATGGAGAAAGTTATGGAATGGATGACAAACAGCTGCTTAAAACTAAATGGGGACAAAATGGGGCTTATGGTCCTTGGGAATAAGGCAATTCCCAGGCCGTCAATAAGCTGGCCCAACTGCCTGGGCAGCCCACCCACGCCGAAAGACTCCATCAAAAATCTGGGCTTCTGGCTCAAAGGACCTATCAATGGCGACGCACGCCAAGAAAGTAGTAAGCACCTGTTTTGGACTACTTAGAACACTTCGGAAAATACTGGATCGTATTACCATACAGCTTAGAAAGACTGTAGTCCACTCCCTGGTCACGTCACGTTTGGACTATGGAAAATCACTGCTCCTAGGGGCGCCGAAATACATGATCAACAGACTTCAGGTGGTCCAGAATGCGGCAGCAAGGCTGCTGTGTAAGGCCCCAGCTCTGGAGTCAGCCAGAAAGCACATCAAAGCACTTCATTGGCTCCTGGTGGAGGCCAGAATCAAATTCAAGGTACTGGTTATAACGCATAGAGCATTACACAACCTGGGCTCAAGAAAAATCAGAAACCTGGTGACCCTATACGTCCCTAATAGGAGCCTGAGATCTAGCTCTGAACGACTGATAAAAACAAGCGGTATCAGGAAAGCTAGGTGGGGAGGCAGATCCTTCTCCCACCTAGCACCTAAACTGTGGAATTCATTACCACGTGAATCGCGAATCTTGAATAAGGAAACAGAATTTCGGAAATCAATCAAAACGTGGCTGTTTAAGCAGTACCACTAACTTCCTTCCAGCCTCAGCTAGCATCCTGTCTCTTAGCGCTGGGAAGCCCTTGGGCAGCCATGCGCTCTACAAATCGCAAATAATAATAATAATATTGGTTTAGTACTGAAAGTGCAGGCAGGACGTGAAAGTGGCATTATCTGAAAGGGATAATTAGTTATAGATTCCTTACCTTGGAATTACCCCCATGCGTCAGACTGGATCCGGAGAATTTTTCTGTAGTAGTACCCTTGCGTGTCGGTAGGTGGCGTCGGTCGACTTCGCGTTTGGCGTCGTGGTCGCCAGGATGACGTTGCGGTGTCTACTTAGACGCCACCCCTGCGCGCTGACGTCAGTGTATTCTTTTTCCGCGCCAGCCAGCACAGATCCGGAGAGAGTGTGCCCCTTAGTCATTTTTTGACTAAACATTTTTCGACTTTTTGTCGACTTTTTTTTTTTTTTTTTTTGAGTCTTCGACTCCTGGTAGCACGAGGGATGTCCCATCGTCTGACTGGCTTCAAGCCTTGTGTCTCCTGTCACAAGTTTATGTCCGTCACGGATCCGCACCTCATGTGACTGGTGCCTGGAGCGCGACCACGACCTGAAGTTGTGCTCCGACTGCCGGGCCATGAATCCGAAGTCTTTGCGGGAGAGGTCCCGAAAGCTCTTGGAGGCCCGGCAGTCTGCTCCGCGTCGTTCGAGGTCCCGGTCGAGAGGAAGGTCTCGGGACCGGTCGCGGGGTCACCACCACTCGTCATCAAAGTCTTCGCACTCCTCAAGTTAGTCGAAGGACAAGAAGCAGGCGAAGAAGCATCGTCGCTCTTCGCCTTCTCCCCGTCTGTCGGCTGGCGGGACCTGTAGCGTCGTCGCTCTCCAATTCCGTCGACGGCTCCGCGCTTCCCTCCTTTTCCCAGAGCGTCCCCAGCCCAGTTTCGAGCCTTTTACGAGGCTCTTCATAGCATTTTTGGGCAGCCTGACTCCGCAGGTGTGCCTTCGGGCCCCACGGACTCGCCTGGGGGCCCTGGGCCTTCGATGCCGGCGCCTCCGGCACCAGATGGCCCCCGAGGATCCAGATCGGTGCCGGTCGACCTCACAATACCTTCCCCGGCACTGATTCCAGTGACTACGCCCCCAATGCCGGTTGTGCCCCCAACCGGCGTCGACCCCAGCCTCACCCCCGACTTGGACCCGGTGCCGGAGGGAACTTTTGTACCGCTCTTCATCCCTGGCGTTCCCTGAGTGGCAGCCAGAGGAGGGTGAGGACTGGGAAGGTCTGGGGACCCTTTAGCTAACCAGCTTGAGGAGCCGGACTGGCGAGAGGAACTGGGTGATGTCCGTGGTTTGGATACCTCCCCAGACCTTGGCATGCTTCCCCCCCTACCGTGGCTACGGAGGAAGGAGCTTCTTACGCAGTGGTGTTGCATAGGGCGGCTGAGACCTTGGGCCTTGAGCTTCTTACGGTGGCCGTCAGGACTAACCTCCCGACAGAGGTACTTCAACCGGCAGCGGCTTCTTCGGAGCCCCTGCTGCCTTTTAATGAAGCCCTTGCGGACATCCTTCTGAGCACTTGGTCCAAGCCCAGCACAGGGGCCCCTGTGGACAGGATGATTGCCCGACACCACCGCCCGGCCCCGGGCGACCAACTTTTCCTCTCCCTCTCCCAACACCCTACCCCCGAGTGCTTGGTGGTCCAAGCCTCGTCTTCTAAGGGCGCCTTCCCTACTGCTCACCCAGATAGGGAACCCAAAAAGGTGGACCACCTTGGGAAGATGTTTTCTTCCGACAGCTTAGCGCTGCGATTGGTGAACACTGCATGCCTCTTGGGCCTTTATTCCCATACGTTGTGGGATACGCTTGCGCAAGTGCTGCCACAGTGCCCGGAGGAGGCCCGGGCTATTCTCACCCGCGCAGTGGCAGAGGGTCGAGACGCAGCTAAGTTCTCCATTCGGTGTGGGCTGGATACTGCCGACTCTCTAGGCAGAACGGTTTCCACGTCAGTAGCCTTGAGGCTCCGCAAGGCTACTGACCATACAGAACACCGCAGCCAGACTCGTCCTCGGTGTCCCCCGACACGTACACATCACCCCACACCTGCGAGACTTCCACTGGCTCCCCGTCGAGAAGAGAGTAAGTTTCAAGATACTCACCCACTCATACAAATGCCTCCACAACACCGGACCCCAATATCTCAACGAAAGAATTGCCTTCCATGTACCCAAGGGAAACCTCCGATCCACTGACCTCACCCTCGCCGAAACCTCACACATCCGCAGAGCCAGAAAAGGTGGAAGAGCCATCTCCTACGTCGCAGCAAAGACCTTGAACGAGCTCCCGATCAACATCAGACACACACCCACTCTGAACATCTTCATGAAGACCCTCAAGACCTGGCTCTTCGACTTACCGGAGCTGCTTCCCCCTCAGCACCTTGAGACCCTCACGGGTGAGTAGCGCGCTTAACAATTTCCTGATTTGATTGATTGAGGCGCAACGCCTGGTTGAGGACATCTGGTTTCTCTGGGGATGTTCAATCTACCCTTTTGGACATGCCCTTTGATGGCAGTTGCCTGTTCGGCGACAAGGCGGACTCAGCGCTCAAGTGCTGCAAGGATTCTAGGGCTACGGCCAGATCCTTGGGCCTTGCGGCAACCTCTTGCCCCATGCAGTCTGCCTTTCGCCCCTTTCATAGCTACAGAAGGGGTGCCCCACCACGTTCCACCCAGTCTGGCCACAGGGCTGCGCAAGCTACCCAACCTCTGCGGACGTGTGACCCAGCGACGCGGGTCTGGGGGCCAGTGGGTGGGCCAGTTCACCCATAACCCCCCTGCAGCAGCCTCCAAACCCTCCTAGTCCAACTTTCCACGGCCACCAGTTGCCAGTGGGCGGCAGGATCCGCCACTGACAAAACATCTCGTCGGACAGGTGGGTTTTGCAGATAGTCCGAAGTGGCTATTCCTTCCCCTTCAAGCCCACCCCCTCCTTCCATGCCACCATCATTCCATCGCATGTAGGAGGATCACTTGGCCCTTCTCTGCCAGGAAGTTGCAGCTCTCTTGGCCAAGAGAGCTATCGAAAGGGTCCCTGTGCCAGAAGTCGGTCGTGGTTGCTACTCTCACTACTTTCTGGTACCCAAGAAGGACAAAGGCCTGCGTCCTATCTTCGACCTCAGGGCCCTCAGCCGCTTCCTCCTGAAGGAGAAGTTCAAGATGCTCACGTTGGCTCAGGTAGTGTCTGCCCTCGACCCCGGAGACTGGATGGTAGCGTTGGACTTGCAGGACGCCTACTTCCATATCCCCGTCCTGCCTGCCCACAGGCGTTACCTACGGTTCACGGTAGGCCACGAGCATTTTCAGTTTACTGTGCTCCCCTTTGGCCTTACCAGCGCCCCGCGGGTGTACACAAAAGTGATGGCAGTGGTCTCAGCTCATCTGCGTAGATCAGGGGTTCCGGTCTTCCCCTATCTCGATGACTGGTTGAAGGCGGGCTCGCCCCAAGTAGTCGTTTCCCACCTCCAGACTACGGCGGACCTCCTGCACTTGCTGGGGTTCACTACCAACGTGCCGAAGTCACACGTGACGCCCTCTCAGAAGCTCCTTTTCATCAGAGCAGTTCTGGATACAGCGCAGTTTTGGGCTTATCGTAGCGAGTCTGGGATATTCGGGCTATGATACCGATGTTTCAGCCTCTATCCCGGATTTTGGTGAGAATGACCCTTAGTCTGCTGGGCCTCATGGCCTCCTGCATCCTGTTGGTGGATCATGCCAGGTGGCGTATGTGGGCTCTGCAGTGGGACCTGAAGTTCCAGTGGGTGCAGCATCAGGGGAATCTTTCCGATGTCGTCCAGATCTCAGAGGGGACTTCACGTCAATTACAATGGTGGCTCACGAACCAGGATTGGGTCAGCGGCAGATCCCTCTCCCTTCCCCAACCAGAGTTCACAGTAGTGAGGGAAGCGTCACTCCTGGGCTGGGGCGGCCACCTGGGAGAGTCGGAGATCAGGGGTCTCCGGCAGAGTCCGGTCTCCATACCAACCTTTTGGAACTCCGGGCCGTCTTTCTTGCACTTTAGGCATTCCTTCCTTCTGTCAAAGGAAGAGTAGTGCAGGTGTTCACCGACAACACCACCGCCATGTGGTACTGGAACAAACAGGGTAGGGTGGGGTCGTGGAACCTATGTCAAGAGGCTCTTCGCATTTGGACATGGCTGGAACATCCGGGCATATCCCTGGTGGTTCAACACCTGACAGGTTCCCTGAACGCCAGGGCCGACTAGCTCAGCCGCCGGTGCATGATAGATCACGAATGGAGTCTTCACTCGGAGGTGGTGCAAGGTATCTTTCGACAGTGGGGAGAGCCTTGGTTAGATCTGTTCGCCACCGACGAGAACGCGCAATGTCAGCAATTCTGCGCGTTGGAGTTTCCGAGGTGGCACTCGCTCGGCGACTCTTTTCGTCGCGAGTGGAATTGTAGCCTCCTATACGCCTTTCTGCCTGTAACACTTCTGCCCAGAGTACTGAAGATCAAGCGCGACCGGGCCCAAGTCATTCTTGTGGCTCTGGTCTGGGCACGAAGAGCCTGGTACCTCGAGCTCTTGAGCATGGCCATCGATCCTCTGATCAGACTGCCTCTTTGGGAGGATCTTCTGTCGCAGCAGCAGGGGATGGTACTCCACCCGAACCTGTCCAGCCTCCACCTCCTTGCGTGGAGATTGAGCGGCGACAGTTGACAGCTTTCGACCTTCCTCCCGAAGTCTGTAATGTCATCTTGGCAGCCAGGCGTCCCTCCACTAAAACGTTATACGCCTGTAGATGGAATACATTTGTGGCATGGTGCACAGCTAAAGGCTATGGATCCCCTTTCTGCCCCTCTTTCAGAGGTTCTCCTCTTCATCTATCTTTGGCCCAGCAGAGCTCTGCTGTGGGCACTCTTAAAGGCTACCTTTCGGCCTTCTCGGCCTTTCTGCACCTTCCTGATCAGCCTTCTCTTTCAAGTTTCCGATTGTAAATAGATTCCTAAAGGGCATTACTCATCTCTTTACTCCTTCTCCTTGCGTAATGCCCCTGTGGGACTTGAATCTTGTTCTTACTTACCTTAGGTGTGCTCCCTTCGAGCCACTACATAATTGTCCTCTTTGTCTTCTTACCTTGAAGACCGCTTTTCTGATTGCCATCACATCTGCTCGCAGGGTGAGTGAGCTTCAGGCTCTTTCCTCTAAGCAGCCTTTTCTTGCAGCTCATCCGGACAAGGTGGTTCTTCGCACTAGGCCCTCTTTTCTGCCCAAAGTGGTTACCTCTTTCCACATAGGTCAGACCATTGCATTGCCCACCTTCTTTCCACCTCTGCACCCTTCCAAAGAGGAGAGACTCCACCGTCTGGACCCAAAACGTGAGCTGTCCTTCTACCTTGACCGCACTAAAGATTTCCAAGTGGATAATCAACTCTTCGTGGGTTATGTGGACGCTAAGAAAGGTCGGACCGTGCACAAATGTACCATCTCTCGATGGGTTGTCCTATGCATTAAAATTTGCTATTCTTTGGCGAAGAAGGAACCTCCAGTAGGACTGCGTGCCCGTTCTACCAAGGCGACGGTTGCCACTACTGCTTTGGGATGTGGAGTCCCGCTCATTGACATCTGCCAGGCAGCCACGTGGGCATCTTTGCACACGTTCAGCAAATATTATTGCCTGGATTAGCCAAGTCAGGAGAGACAGCTATTTTGGCCGTTCTGTTCTCGAGGACTTTCTGGTGTGAACTTGGTTCACAGACCCACCTCCGGGGTTGGCATTCCTGGGGTATCTATTCTAAGGTAAGGAATCTATAACTAATTGTCTCTTTCAGATGAACAAGTTACTTCCCTTCGGTAAGAGACATATATTGGTTATAGATTCCTTACCGCCCCACCCATCCTCCCTGTTCTGCGGACTGACTTCTAGTGTAAGGGACTTCCTTTCGGGGCCCTAGTTTTGTGCACCAGTGGTCAGTGTCTTGCATGGCTCTACGCTCCTGGCGTGGAAAGTCGTGTCAGAACTGACGTCAGCGCGCAGGGGCGGCGTCTAAGTAGACACCGCAACGTTATCCCGGCGACCACGATGCTGACGGATGTGGAGTCGACCGATGCCATCTACCGACACGCAGGGGTACTGCTACATAAAAACTTTCCGGATCCAGTCAGACGCCTGGGGGTAATTCTAAGGTAAGTAATCTAGAACTAATATATGTCTCTTACAGATATATCGTTACCGAAGGTAAGTAACTTGTTCAGTAAAGCTGAAAGTCACAGCTAAGGAACAAGGCTTCTTAGTGCCTGGAGCAGGGCTGAAATTGTTTTGTCGTTTGGGAAAGGCAAACAACTGAACTATTGCAAAAACAAATACAATAACATAAAAAGTGAAAAACATTCAGTTCGAAGAGTAATTTGATTTTCATCAATGTATTCTGAAGCTGATATTTTTCAAACAGTAAACGCACCATAGAGTTGCATTGTAGGTGTTAAGAAGTGGAGCCAAGAATTTCACAATATGTGTGCATTGTACAGATAGCTTACTTTATGTAGAATGACACATGCAATGTATAAATACTAGATAACCTGAACCTTGACTTTCTGTCTTGTAATGCAACTTCCAGCCTCATTAAGATCCGGATGTAGCAAATGATGTAGGAAGCATTGTCCTGCAATTGGGGAAAGTGCATTAATCAAAGGTATATAACTGGGTGAAGTGCATAAAGCATAGGATTGATAATATAGCCTTATAGCCCGCCGTAGCGGGCTATACCGGCTATTAACCCTTTGTATGCTCACGACGAGCTCAGCTCGTCATGAGGCACAGTGGAGCTGTGCTCATGACGAGCTGAGCTCGTCATAACTGCCGCGGAACGCCTGTGCGGGGCTAATTACCCTGCTGTGCTGGGCGTTCCACTGAGTGGGCGGGTTCGTGACGAGCTCAGCTCGTCATGAGCACAGCTCCACTGTGCCTCATGACGAGCTGAGCTCGTCACGAGCACCGCGGCTCTGCGCCCCCCCCCCCGCCGCGGGGTAATTACCCCCGCAGCGAATGGGTTAAAGGCCCGCTCCAGCGTTAAAGGCCCGAGCAGAAGGCGAGGGCCTTTAACAAGGGAGCGGGACGTTAATAGCCGGTATAGCCCAGCTACGATGGGCTATAAGGCTATTAGAACATTCTGCCACTAGAGGGCAGAATGTTCTAACAAATAAAACAAAGGCATCTTGAAGCCGGAGGGGATTTAAATCCCCTCGAGCTCCGAGAGTCCTTTGTAAAAACATTGGAATGTTGCTTTGCGGGCCTTTACCGGCCTGTAAAAGCACTGAGCACTCCATTGTCTTCAATGGAGTGCTCCACATTCCAATGTTCTAATGAGAATTAGTGTTTAGGCCAAGAAGACAAGTTTTACAGGTACCGTACTGCACCTTCTGTCTGTAGATATCATGGTTGACTATAATGCAGCTCTAAAATGTATTCATTATTTTGTCATTTGTCAGGCTTCTTCTCCAGCACTTATGGGACTCCGAGGTAAAAAAGTAAAAACCCCAAAAGAAACCGTTAATGTAAAGTTCAGTCACAGTATAAATCTTCTTACAGCCCTAGTGTACTTTAAATGTGTAAGGAGCAGGAAAGTATTTGAAAGTGTCTGCAGGGAATTATCTTCTTGCACCAGTGTGATTAACTGAAGCAGAATATTAAGCAAGAGATGTTCTAGGTTGTCTTTTTGGGTTCAGACAAGTTGGTATCTATGAATGGTGATCGCATTACTGAGAAAAGCGGTCCTTCACCTTGGGATTATCTCTTATATTCGTACAAGTTAGAAAGTATAGGCACTTATGCGAGATCCTAGAATACTTTTTTTTTTTAAATTTATGAATAACCTGTTTTCATTCCGTTAGTCAACATGTTCTCGTATTTTTGTTAAAGTAATTGAGATTATTCCTCTGGCTGAAAGCAGCACTACTATTTAACCTTTATAAACTCTAGAAAAGTGAGCCTGTCTAAGAATCTTGGGGCTTTAACCATACCATCATACCATCGGGCAGTCATTTAGGAGCTTTGTTTTATTCTGCCTATTGAGAAAGAATTCAACCGATTTCTACCGTTCTTTGGCTTGATTGCTATGTTAAGGTTTGTTGGTTTCACTCGCTGTTAGTAAGGTTTTTTTTTCAGCCTTCTTTCTTTTGAAAAATGTTTGTTTGGCTAGTGAGTTTTCACCCTCCTCGTGCTTTGTAGTTACAATGCCTACACTTTTCGTCAGGTGTTCAACCTATGATAAGATGAACACAAAAGACGATCAGTGTGTATTTGTATGGTCTTTCCTCTGGATTCCCACTGTTGAGGACTGCTGCCTTTGTGGGCAAAAGCATTCTGAATGCACCGTAAATTCGAAATGGCAGTGTAATGTGCCCATGAACTTCCACTGATGGAGGTTTCAACAGGAGAGATAAAATGATTTATACTGCCCTTTTTGATTTATTTATGATGTATGTGTGTATATATATATATATATATATATATATATATATATATATATATATATATATATATATATATATACACACCGACGACTAAAGTAGATCAATCAGGGGAAAAAAAATGGATTGGAAAATACAATGGAAGTTATGTTGGTTGTTGCAGAAAGGTGAATAGGGGATCAAAGATATAGCATCAATACTGGGAGTTTACAGTGGTGAGTTTTACAGGGTGGGTAGATGCTACAAGTGGAGTGGAAGGACTGCCAGTTGGAGAGGGGGGTATAGATACCTTAAACGATCGGTCTGTTACTTAATTCACTTGGGCAAGTTCTGGCTGTAGTAAAAGATAGCTACCCTTTGAGCTCTCTCGTAGTACTCTAGACTTATTACATTTCTGTCCACCAGCAGCATGCACCCTACAATGGTTTAAACAAATTATAAGTATCAACATACATCGAGGATTTATTAGTATATTCGCAAATGTAAATACTCAGGACTCATTATTAGAAAGGTCGCACGGCACTCAAGTGGCTGGCACTTTATTCATACTGTATTTCATTTCACGTTTTCTGCATTTTATTTTTACTTTGAATCTTGTTTAACAGCATATTGTAATATTCAGGATCATTTATTGCATATCGTTTCTAAAATGGACAGTTTTAGTTAAGCAGTATCCGAGTTATTCTATAGTATCCCGGCTAAAGCAATTATTGGAGGATTGCTGGGTATTCTTTCTTGGTTTCAGAGCGCAAAGAGCACGGGGGGTTATAGTATTTCGTTTTTCTTCACGAGTATGGGTTCTCTTTGGTGCTACTTAAAGAGATTAGTTTCACCTGGTACTTCTTATGGAGCATGCTTTGGAGGTGCCACATGTTAGCTGTCAGATTTTAGATTTTTTGCTTATTTCAATTTGACATGGCCATCGTTGATTACGAGTAAATGTTGAACATAATAATTTTTGTGATTAACAATGCAGTATTATAATAAAAATAAGTATTTAAAAAAAAGACATGTTCATCGTAAATTCAATACATTGTAAGTGAATTGTTTTATTCTTTTGCAGCTTAGCACTTTTGCCAGAGTTGTCTGTGGTGTTTCACTTTGTAGTATAAATAGCTGATTTTAGCATATAAGTTTGTTATAGTTTGGTCACTGGTTTTCACAGCACGTAGATAGGGTCTTAAACACATCCGTTTTTATTTTGTTGATTCTTGGGGTTTAATGTGTTCTATCATGTGATGGATTTTACTTGGGTTCACGCTTTATTTTTGTTTTAAGGTGACCTCAGGCATGGAGCGGGGGGGCGGGAGGAACTACGTATGATTTGTTTTTGAATTTGTCACACAAGCGTGATTGTATACAATTATGGATTTTAGCTAGGCAAAGATCATGTACTTTGTGTGCTGATTGGATTTTTTTTCAATCTTTTGTATTGTAGTTACTCTTGATGAAGGGGATCTTCCTGAAATGCATTGGGTATATGTTAGAATGGATGACCGTTATATCGTCACATATTGTAGAAATAGGCTTGAAGTGACTTTTATAGTAATAATTCACACTACAATATAACCTAGTCAAGTCCTTTTATTGGAGCATCCTACCGCAACGAGCACCGAGAGATAACTCGCCGTAATCGCATTCTGAATCTCATACCCACATTGAAATACCAACAAAACATAAGTCCTTAGTACATTATTCATGCTTTGGAATATTGGAGCACACAAACCGAACTCTCCAATATTCCAAAACACAATAGAATAAAGAACTTAATACTACATATCTTCCTTCCCTAAAACAAAACAAAGATAAAAATTACTAGAACAGAGTTACTGCAACATTTAGAACACAAAATCTTTACATTTCTTAGGTAACACTCTGACCCTTTTCCTCTCCAACACATTTGAAACATCATGAGAATCAGTGGAATCACCTTCATAATGAGCTACTTCTTTGTTGGTAGTATCAATAACAGTCTCACTACCAAAATCAGGCTCGCATGTGAAATCAACATCCTTCGAAATCATTTTGTTTACTTTTGCTAACCTTGAAGTACCCCACCAAGATCCATTGTCCAGTAATGCAGATGACCTCCCAACTTTAAGCACTTTAAACACATCTGAAAATGTAGATTGGCCTTTTTTTTACATACATAGGTAACTTGATTTTAACAGTCACCTATTTGTAACAACCTCTTTTTCTTACTTTTAACACATGTATTGAAATCCTTTTTTTACTCCTAGCTCACAATTGGATTCTGCTTGTTTAAACATTTCTTTTACATCAACATCTTTGTTATTAGTCACAACCCCATTTCAGTTCATGTCTTGGCTTCTTTACTTTGAGTAGCTGAAAAGGAGAAACTTTTGTAGTACAATGCGGAGTACAATGATATGATCAAATCTGTCACATGTTTTTTAACATTGATATGCGCCTTCAACGCCAATTGAATACCCTCTACCAAAGTCTTGTTAAATCTTTCTACTAGGGCATTCATATTTGGCGAATAAAGTGCAGTTCTTACATGATCAATATTAAGATCTTTAAAAACTTTGAAAACACATGTGACATAAATTGTGGTCCATTATCAGACGCAAGACTCACAGGAAAACCTTCTTTCCTAAAGATTTCCTTAAAAAAAAAATCAACAATTACAGGAGCATCAACCTGAGAAACCCACTTTGTATCTACTCCCTTAGAGAAGTAATCTATCACAACCATGATGGACACTCTCCCAGAAACAATTCCTTCATATGGCCCTAAAATGTCAATGGCCAGTTTTTCCCCATGGCTTCTCCGGCATTGACGATCTTACCATATCAGAATGCTGCACTTCATCAGAATCCATACATAACAAAACTGACCACTTCACTGTCCGTATAGGGCCGCCAGAACAAATCTTTGAGTTTCTTACTTGTACCTGTTTGACCTATGTGACTTAGATGAGCAATATAGATCAATTTTTTCCTGATACTAACTGGTGGCACAAACAATTCACCCTTCATGGCCAAATCATTGGTAAAAGTAAGTTCATCTTTCACTGTTAAAAGGTGGTTCTGACCATCTGAGCCGCCCAGATTTTTCGCTTTTTGAACACCTAATTTTTGAGCTTTTACTGTGGGAGAGCCTCATAAGCTAGGACTCACCCACAGTGAACTCATGATGGAACAGACTGCATGTGGGTTTCACCGGTGTCTGCCTTGTGAGAGAAGGCCGCTGCGCTGCAGCCAGGGTAAGGGGCACCGGACTGGTTACATGTATACACGTGTGCACCCGTGTAAGGGCTGCGCGGGGGAGATTCCTGTCGTGCGCAGCCCAGGAGCAGGTACAGATAGAATGGTGTGGCAGGAATTATGCAGAGTTGGGTGGTGACATGGAATAGGCCTTATAATGTGGGGAGACACATGTATGGGAAAGTCAGTGTGCTTTACTGTTTCACTGTAGGAACACTCCATTACTCTCCTATGAAGACAGGGACCACATGGGGTAGTTTCACTTCCCTAGGGCCTACAAATTCCAGACATGCTCCAAAGAACACTGCAAGTTGTGTAAAAAGTAGTATTCTGCTGAATCCAAAGCCATATCTGTACTGCTTATGGGTCATCCAGAAATGTCCTATTCTTCTGACTCCGCTCATAACCAGAGCCTGGCCGGGTGTGACACTGCCAGGCTGGATTAATTACCTTCCTCCCCAAGCTGTAGCATCAGAGGCCTAGACCTTCACTGCAAGAATTCCAAGGGCGAAGGTCTTCTCTCGAGGAGGGAGAGATGGGGGTGAAGCTGCAGGTTATCCATCAGCAGCTGTCACCCGGTGCCAGGTACCAGGCCTGCTCCGGACCCAGGCCTTGAAGTCAGCAAGGGGGGAGAAGGGGGCTTTTCGGAGACCATGTAGCATGAGACCCCTGGATGACGCCATCTTGAAGTATCCCAGAGGCCTGTGCAGGAAGGAGGGAGCAGGGGCAGAGAGGTGATGTCGCTGCAGGATAGGACAGAAGTGCCTTCCTGCCAGCCCCCTCCAATTTCTTTTAAAAGGTCTTGCACAGGAAGAAGAGCTCTCTCTGGGGTGTGGTCTTGCTGAGGAAGACTGGTGCTGGAGCCTGGCGCCATGGGCAGTTGGAAGGAGGAACCCCCTGACTGTCCTAGGACTTTGGACAGCGCCCTTGGAGTCCAGGGCCAGTGAGGAGAAGCCTGGGCCTCTGCGCAAGGAGAAGAGAGGCCCACATAGAGAGCCAGGTGAAAGGCTGGCGCAGGGAGCCAGTGAAGACAGCTCCTTGCTGAGCCCCCCTCCTGGAGGCCAGGATGGTGGTGAAGAGTGCTCCAGGTGGCTAGCACTGGCCACCAGGAGCAAGAGGCCAAGATTATCAAAATCGGCCGCACGGGGGCCGAGATATGCCCCCCAGAAGGTAGGCAACCTTTGACCTTTGCTGCGACAGATAATTAAGCGCGTGGGACTCTGCCGCCGGTCTTGGATGTGCCCCCGGGGTGGGTCAGGTCCCAGGGGCTTCCCCCAGCAGGAAGAGAGGCCGGGGAGCGCTGTTGCGCCCCCAGAAAGGTGCCTACGGGGCCCAGGCTTCCCCTGGGCCCCCACCTAGTAAAGTCTGGGAGCACCATCATGCTCCCCGTGAATTTGCCCCGGGGGGGGGCAGGAGCCTACCCTGGCCCCTCACAAAGAGAAAGCCGGGGAGCGTGAAGTAATTCCAGGGGCCCCAAACTCCGGGCCCCACCGAAGACAGTCGGGGAGCACATGAATTCTGGGCCCCGGGACCCCCAACTCTGGGCCCCGGAGTCAGCAGGAAGGAAGGTGGTGGAGTGCCGTCGCACTCCCCCGCAGCTAGAGAAAGGAGGGGGGGGGGGGAGTGCTGTTGCACTCCCCCGAGGCCCCACCCGACTAGCGGCAGCCTCTGTGTCTGCCCGCAGGAGAGTACAGGCCAGAATGGAAGCGCCGGCTCCTGCGGGAGCACGTGAGGGTGCTGGGCAGTCTGGGAGCCGGCAAGGACAGCCGGGGGTGGGCTCCCCGAGCTGCTCTCCAACTTACCCATGTGCAAGGAAGGGCAGCAGCGGCGTGAGGCCGCCAGCAACAGCCGCTGCCCTAATATTCACGCGCTGAGCGCGAAGCGCCCCATAATGCCTTGCAAGGCATGGGAATGCTGCTTGTTTTGGCGCATGGCGGCCCCCGGAGGAGGGGGTCGCCCCCGTTTGTTGGAAAAGGTGCAGGGGGCGCTGCAGGAGCAACGCAGACTCCCCCAGCACGAAAATGGGAAGTCTAAGTCTCTGGGGGACTTAAAGGAAAGAACCCCTCAAGGGTTATTCATGTTTTCTGAATCCTACCTCATGCTGGAACTTTTGTTCTACAGCTAGGAGCTGAAGCTTAGGGCTGCACTGAAGTGTGCAAGGTTAAACATGGATTGTCACCGAGGTGATACCCCCTAGAGGTGGAAAGGTGTAATTGCACAGGTGGTGCATTTACAAATGATGTTCCTTTTGGGGACTGGCAGTCACATGTGATTTTTGAAATAAGCGAAGTGGGGTTATGTTGCTAGGCATTCCTGCTAGGGTGCCTGGTTGTAAATGCTTAATCCTGTGATTATAACTGTGATGCCTTTTAGGGGCTTTAATTGCATTGCATTATAACTGTTATCAGATATGATAAGTACTTGTCATTCTAAGGGATGCTTAAACATGTATTCTTGCTCCTGCGTAGGTTGAACAACCCAGACTGTCCACCACAGTGATTCAAGGGTGTATACTGTATGGTCAGTATGAGATGCTCAGTCAGGGTTATGTGTCACTATGGCAGATGTTCCCATTATGAATGCTTGGTGAGATAATGGGATGGGCCGCCACTGGGATGGCGCCAGTGGTAAGGGTCCTCACTCCAGGTTATGGTCAACCTCCTGCATTTGGGGGCAAGATTATGTGCACACATGGGAGTGGTGGTACTAGACCAGCCCATCCCCCCCCCCTTGCGGGAGGGGTGGGAATGTTCTGCAAAGTCACGAAGTAATTCCAACAGCTTATGTATATTTGTAAATTGATGCATAGTATTGAGTAGTGTATGTGTAATAAATATACTCTTCCTTTTTATAAAGAAAAGTATAAACAATCAATTATTGAGTGTTATTTCTGCGTACTTGTAAATGGCGATTACTAGCCAACACCACCTCCCTTGAGTAAGCCTTAGACTGCTCTGCAACGCTACCCTCTGAGTGTCAAGCGCTACAATGGGGTGTTTGGTTCCCAGTGAAGGACAAATGTAGACATATTGTTTGTGCAGGCCTCACAAATAATGCTTTGTTTTCAAACACTCACCTTCCAAAAAACACAAATCTTTAGACAATTTTTTCCAAAGGCCAACCATCTACAATATACTTTTTTATTATTTCCAACGTTTCATCCTCCAAACTTGCCCTCAACCATTCTTTGGACACTATTTGTGCTACAGTAGCAACTACACACTCTTCCTGCTGAAATGTACACTAGCGGTTGCAAATCATTAATAAGTCTCAACAAACAGTCCGCTCTTACATTCTGTACTCCAAGTATATATGTCACTACAAAATTATACTCATAACTTTGCCAACAACCTCACTAACCTTGATGATGCCTTTCCTACAGCAAGGATATTAATGGTTTGTGATCAGTCTGCAACTTAAAAGATTTTCCCCATAGATATGTCTTGAAATGCTCTACAGCCCAGGCACATCTTAAATTTTCCCTTTCTATAGTGGAATATTTTGTTTCCGTTAAAGTTAGAGGCCTGGAAGCAAAAGCAATGATGTATTCCACACCTCCTTTAACTTGACTTAAAACTGCACCAAGACCTGTGGTACTAGCCTCAACAGTAACCACATTATCTGCAAACTGAGAGAATGGTGAAAGAGGTTTACATTCCACAATAGCACTTTTGATAGCACTGACAGCTTTAGCATGTTCCTTAGTCCACTCAAATTGTGCCCCTTTTTTTAGCAACACTCTTAATGGAAGAACCACATCAGAAAATTTGCACACAAACTTTGAATAATATTCACATAGTCCTAAAAATGACCTGAATTGGTCTTTGTTTCATGGTTCTCCTAAATCATGAATTGACTGCAAAAGATCTTTCTTTGGTGAAATACCTTTACAATTAATTAGATGACCCAAATATTCCACCTCTGATGCAAAGAACTTACATTTATCCAAACAGATTGTCATTCCCTTCTCTTCCAGAATGGACAATACATTATTGACAATCTCACTGTGTTTGTCCAAAGAATCTGAATAAATTAACATATCCTCCTGGAATGCTACTACCCCGTCAGTGTTTCCAAACAGACAATTCATATGTTTTTGAAACACTGACGGAGCAGAAGACAGTCCAAAAGGCATCCTAACAAACCTAAATGTGCCTTCAGGTGTAATGAAAGTAGTAACCAGTCTTGAATCTTCTGTCAGTTCAATTTGATGATATGCAGACTTTAGATCTATGGTAGTGAAATATTTAGCACCATCCAACTTTGATAAAAGTTCCTGAATCTTAGGTAGAGGATGACATTCAGCTACTATTTGTTTATTCACTGACCTAAAATCCATGCACATCCTAAGTTCCCCATTTTTTTTTACCAAAACAATTGGTGAAACCCACTCTGATGCATGAACATGCTCAATAACACCTTCATTACATAACTTAGTAATCAATTGAGACAACTCGTGTCTTACCTATAATGGTACAATCCTCAACTTGTGCGCGGTCGGAATAGCTTTTTTTTTTTTTTAACTGAATCTTGTGTGAATCATTTGACTTTTCCCAATTCTTCTCTAAACACCTTTTGTGTTTGTTTAAAATATTCTACACATCTTTGCTATACAACCCATCATTCTGTACCATCAATAAGTATTCTGCCAAGCGTACCTGTATCTTGGAATTAGGGTGCAGTGTAATGTTGAATTTACCTTGATGTCTTCAACCCAGTACTTGCAGTCCATCTACTGCGACATACACCTTACCAATTTCTTTGTGTTTAAATGAAATTTCCAAAATGAAATAACCTAATATCTGAATTTCTTTACCACCAAAACCGAAAACTTTTATTTCATTGGGTTCTACTTCCTTGTTCTTCCAATTTCTGTAAAAGAATAAATATGAAATAATAGTTTAGGGGATCCTGAATCCACCATTGCTTACAACTGTTTACTATCAATAATAATTTCACACAACAGAGGTACATACTCTTCATTATCCACATCAGCAACTTCGAAAGAAGAACATACCACCTCACTCAGCATTCTTTTATTTATATCTGCATTTGCATCAATTGCTTCCGTAGAAATGCACCCCATACTATCCTGTACAGTTGCTTGCATTCATGTTAGCCTCTCACACACAGAATGGTATTTCCCACCACAACATCATTATCCAGCTCGTCCTCCACATTAGTTTCCATCACACTGGATGCTCTTCTGTTACCTTTCTGACACAACTCCAAAATGTTACACTTAAAACACTCTCTGCCTTTAGCTGGACAATTTTTAAACTGACCAGAATGCGATCTTGATCCACACCGGCACACAATAGTTTTTCGCTGGTAACATTTGGAGAAAAAGTTTTACCAACTTTAGCTTTTTGTACATTAGGCTTCTGTACACCTTTAACAGCTAAAGCGCCTACACCCACAGATATAATATTCACATTAATAGTTTTAAAAGATTTAATAAAATGTTCTACACTCTTTGCTACTTCAATATCTTCTTGTAAGGTTGGATTGCGCTGACACAACAACTGTTCCTGAATTTTCTTATAGTAACATCATATAATTAACTGATCCCTGATGTAAGTGTCCACCTGTGCACCAAACTCACAATCTGCCGCTAAAATCCTTAAGCTAGATACATAAGAATCAACCAAATTCCTTCACTAACGGATATTGTGTATAAAAGTGATATCTTTCTAGCACAATATGTGGTTGTTCTGTAAACCTTTTCTTTAATCTATCCAATGCCTCAGCAAAACAATCCTAATCACCAGCCTCTATCCCTTGTGGGGTAAGAATCGCAGGCAAATGTTCAAATATATCCTCAGCATCTGCACCCATCAGATTTAACAACAAGGCTTTTTTTTCTTTCTGGACTAAAACTACCTTCATCCACTGCTAGCAGGTCTAAGCCATTTCGCCCACTAACTGTCGAAGCCATTTCTCCCATTTCATACTGGGCTGATTAGATCCTTTGAAAAATGGTGGTGGTGGTGGATTCCCACACACATTACTCATGGTGTAAATTACAGCCCAAACTCGCACAAAGAAAGAGAAAAAGAGAAGAAAAAAATATATATGAATACTTGACTAGTATCACTTGACCTTTAGTACTAAGACACATGTTCACTTCCCAGAAATATACAAATATATAATGCAAAAATAACTAATATTCTATAGCGTTCCACATAACACTAGTATAATTTTAAAACTCTAGGTACGATGCACAATGCACATCTCTTTACTATCCTCACGAAAGTGTGCACTACTGGAGCCTCTACGGTGTATCTGTCACTCTGCAACCGTGCACATCACAGAACCTTCTCCATTGTTACTTGCTCCAGACAGTGCAGCCGAACTTTGAATCGGTGTGCGCGTCACTGGAACCCATGCACAACCACTGCTTCATCCCGACAATGATCCTTATGTCACGCAACCTCTCGTTGCTCCCTCAGTCGCTTTAATTAATGAACTTGTCACTGTAATGTATGCACAACCAGTGATGTCACCACGTTGTAGCTGATCGCATAGTGCAGACACTGCGTTGTTTCCTCTGACCCTCGTGCCAGACCTTGCTGCTCGTGAGGGCCTGGCCCGTTCCTCACTCAGATATCGATGAACTATTAGTCGTTCACCAACTGCGTAACCAAAACTCTGAGTCCTGTGGCTGGTGACTCACCAAATTCCTTTCTCCTTTTGTCATGCCAAATTCAGACCGAACAAGGTATACTTTTCCTTTAAATGCAGATATTATTCATTGAAAAACGGTTAAAGCCAGTAAGTGAACTATTACATCCACCCTTCGCAGAAAACAGCAGTTCCAATGTTCTTCAGTCTCCAGCGCAAGCTTTGAAACTCACAAATTCCCTGTGGCTTCTTACACGAACCTCACATGTTGAACAAATCTTCATTCAAGGATGCTCCCATGGTTTCCAATGGGTTCAGCCAAATCGTTGCCAAAATAATAATTAACACTACAATACACCTTGTCAAGTCCTTTTATTGGACCATCCTGCTGCAACAAGCACCGAGAGATAACTCACCGGAATCAAATTCCGAATCTCGAACCGATAGTCAAATACCAACAAAACAGAACAGTCCTTAGGACATTAGTCATGCATTGGAATATTGGAACACACAAACCGAACACTCCAATACTCCAAAACACAATAGAATAAAGAACTACTACAACTTCATGCACGTTTTCTGAATACTACAATCTGCACATAAAATATGGAAGATCTGGAATTCCTAGTTTTATTTGACTATGATAATGATAAAACTGTTAAATGTTTAAGGAATGATGAAAATGATGGAGTGATGTTGTTATGGCTGTGCATCCTGTGTCTGATGCACCATTTGGGCACTAGCTTGTTGATCAAGTTTACTTGTGTTTCGACGGAACACAAACCATGGTTGCACGCCGAAATTCATGCTTTTGAGCATTGTGATTAAATGTTTAACTTTTGCCTTTGAGCGTCTGCGATGCCACATATATATATATGAAGCAAAAGATAGCCACACTTTGAGCTCTCTCCTAATATTCCAAGCTTTAAGTTTTCCGATAAACAATCAGCTCATCAGAACCTCGCAGCAGCGGAAATCTGTTGAACCCCAACTTGATGTCTTTGATGACAAATGAGGCTTTCAATGCACTATTCTGCCTTTTTCACCAACCGAGGAAGCCACACCGGCCAAGTAGTCCTGCTCAATACAAGCTCACTCTGCTAGCAGCAGCACCACATATTGGAGTAGCTCTGACATCTGCTGCCAATGGATTGTTGCTTGGTACCACAGTCTTAGGTTTTATGCCCACCATATGTGTACTACCACAATACGCAATGCTGTGTTTTCCAGTGGTGAATTGGCCTTCTTGAATTTGCATAGCTTGATACTTTGATACAATTCTAAAGTTCAAATGTATTTACCATGACTGGTCACACCACTATTTTGTATTGGCTCATACCACTTATGTTGGGCTGGAAAATTTGGTTTTGCCTTAGATCTCATTGATTGTTAATAAGCTTTTCACCCATCCGCTCTTCTTTAAAACCCTATGTTTGATTTTGCTGTTTACGAAGAACTGTCCTGGATGATCTTTTAAGTTACTGAATGGTTATCAGAATTTTTGAATTTCCTTTTTAGTCTCCATGGACACATTTGAGAGGCTTGAACTCTTCCATCTTCCTTTGGGTAGAATGGAGATTTGTCCATGAAAGCTGGGGAAGTAATGTGTTAGGCCTGCAAATGTCTCTGATTTTCGTAGGCACCTGTCTGTATTTTTTTTTTGTAGACTCCACATTAGGCTTTCATTGAGATCATGATTGAAACATTCCACTTGTCCTTAGTTTTGTGGATAATATGGTGCTGATTTGACATGAACAATATGGTATTTCTTCAAAAGTGCCTTGATGTGGACAAAATGATTACCCAGTGTGAATGACCAATGTTTCAGGGAAACCGTCTTTGCTAAACACTTGTAACAAAATCTCAGGAACAGGCCTCATACAGGAGTGCGCCCCAATTTGTAGTTCTAATCATTGCCAATAATGACCAATGCATTTGACATTTGTTGAGGACAAATTTTAAACGGTTCAATGCATGTTACTATTATCTGCCATAGATTTGCTCGCCAACAAACGCAAGTTGTAGGTCCAGTATCTGTTTTATACATCTTAACATGGTCTTTGCATACATCCTCACCCACTTTTCTGTTTCAAATTTAAATGTGGCCACCAAAAGTAAATTTTTAAAAGGTTCTTTTGGGCAGACCTGCCCCTAAGACCGTGATGCATGTGTTCTAGCAACTTGTATCTGATTTCTTTTTCCTCATCACCAGACTCCCTTCTAGGCCAATCTTATCCAAAACAAGGCAAAAAACCAGAACTGTTCCTAAAAGAATGTGAGTTGTGCTATCCATCTGCAAGGTATTAATAATTGTCTTTTGAATTTCATTCTTTTGATCTGCATCGCTCCACTATTCTACCCAGCACTGTTTGTTCCACCACCTCTTGGACAACAGAGACCACATCCATTTCAATGTCTCAATGCTGTTAGAGCTTCAAAAGGTTTCATTGGGTTTTTGAGCAGGAGTATATAAATGATCATGCTGAAACATTACAATAATGCAAGGCTTGAGTCTTTTTCCTAATCTTGTCATAGCCTTACCAAAGTCACCCTAATCACCGTCTCCTTCTGCAAAAACCACCCTGAGTGATTTCAAACTATTTTCATGAAGTTGTCATTTTTGTAAGTTTTCCTGCAATGAAGTGAATTTCTAACTGCACCCCTCTGCTATGTATTTTAATTGCGGGCTATAGTTATATTTATAAGCCAATTAAGCCCACATGTCTTGTTTCTTTGGCTTTCTGGTTTACTTTCAGTGCTCTTGTGTTTTGGTATATTGGTAAACCAATTTAGTATGCATGTCCTGATTGCATGGCAAGTGAGTGTGCTTACAGTGCTCTTGTATGTCCTGCTTTATAGACATTGAACTATTTAATTGCTAATTTTAATTCTTTCACTTATTCCAGTATCTTGCCCTATCAGTTTGTCCACCTACCTTGGCAACCCCGTCTGTCCACCTACCTTGGCAACCCCGTCTGTCTACCTACCTTGGCAACCCCGTCTGTCTACCTACCTTGGCAACCCTGTCTGTCTACCTACCTTGGCAACCCTGTCTGTCTACCTACCTTGGCAACCCTGTCTGTCTACCTACCTTGGCAACCCTGTCTGTCTACCTACCTTGGCAACCCCGTCTGCCTACCTACCTTTGCAACCCCGTCTGCCTACCTACCTTTGCAACCCCGTCTGCCTACCTACCTTTGCAACCCCGTCTGCCTACCTACCGTTGCAATCCTATCTGCCTATCTACCTTTGCAACTCTGTCTTTTCAGTTCTGTCTTTCTACGCATGCCTCGGTCTATATGTCTGTGCATGCCTCGGTCTATATGTCTGTGCATGCCTCGGTCTATAAGTCTGGGCATGCCTCTTTCTCTGCCTGCCTACCTGGCATGGTGAGCAAAAGAATGATGGATTTAACCCAGATCTCTTGACTGGGGGTGAATGTTTTGATTTGTTCTGCATTCCGTCCATCAATTGTGTGTATTTTGCTTCCTCGCCCTAAGTGCACCGGGTATGCCCAGACGTGGGTCCCGAGCTCACTGTGCCACTGGATTCAAGCTATCCTGGCTGAAGAGGGGTGAAACCCCGAAACCGGTCCTAGGATGCTTGTTTCCGGTCCAGGGAGGACCTGGCTTAGCAGTTCGGGCTGGACTGTTCCCATGAGGCACAGGGTCAAGACTGATTTGCATATGGCCAGGTTTAAACTGGGGTAGCATGGTGAGCAAACGAATGATGGATTTAACCCAGATCTCTTGACTGGGGGTGAATGTTTTGATGTGTTCTGCATTCCGTCCATCAATTGTGTGTCTTTTGCCTACCTGTCTGGGCATGCCTCTTTGCCTGCCTGCCAGTCTGGGCATGGCTCTTTCTCTGCCTGCCTGTTTGGGCATGCCTCTTTCTCTGGGCAAGCCTCTTTTTCTCTCTTTCTCTCTTTCTCTTTCTCTTTCTCTTTCTCTTTCTCTTTCTCTTTCTCTCTCTCTCTCTCTCTCTCTCTTTCTTTCTCTCTTTCTCTCTTTCTCTTTCTTTCTCTCTTTCTTTCTCTCTTTTTCTCTTTCTTTCTCTCTTTTTCTCTTTCTTTCTCTCTTTCTTTCTCTCTTTCTCTTTTTCTCTTTCTTTCTCTCTTTCTTTCTCTCTCTCTCTTTCTCTTTCTCTCTCTCTTTCTCTCTTTCTCTCTTTCTCTCTCTCTCTCTCTCTTGCTCTTTCTCTCTCTCTTGCTCTCTCTCTCTCTCTCTCTCTCTTTCTCTCTCTCTCTCTCTCTTTCTCTCTCTCGCTCTCTCTCTCTCTCTCTCTTTCTTGCTTTTTCCTGCTTTTTCTGCTTGCTCGCTCGCTCTCTCTTTCTTGCTCGCTCGCTCCTTCTCGCGCTCTTGGTCTCGCTCTCTCTCTGTAAAAATGTTTTACAGAAATATTACAAAATGGCATTAGTTGGCTTTTTTGTTCTGGTGTTAGCAAAGGACCTTTTGATTTTGCTACAGTTCTGTGTATAACCTAGTTTGTTGGCCATACTTCATCCATTAGTCTGTTGTCATTCACATTTTTTTCCAGCCACTGGAAATGGGGCAGTCGGTTAGCACACTTCAGCCACTGGGTGATTTCACTTTGAGTTATAGCAAGGAAGCATACAAAAGAGTGATGGATGGAATGCTTTAATTAATCTCAGCGACTGGTAATTACTCTGCCCACATCCCAGTCATTTGTTCTACACAAGATGCTACCTCAGTTTGGACCCAGCTATATGCAAATCAGTCTTGGCCCTGCTCCAAAGGGAACAGTCCAGCCCGAACTGCCAGGCCAGGTCCTCCCTGAAACAGAACACAAGCAACCCAGGACGGATTCGCCCTGAATAGATAGGGCTCATCAGCCATGTATAGCTTTTATAAGGAGCACATCCACACAAAGTAGACGTCGTGGACTACTATGCTAATGTGTGCTTGTTTGAAACCCAATAAGTTTGACTTTAGCTAATTATTTTTTTTACATATTGATTGCCTGGCTGCTTCCACAACAATACGGTTTTGGACAAACCATGACAGAACAAAACAAAAATTGCAAAAGCAATGAGGGTAGAGGGTGTGGTGTAACGGCTAAAGCTGCCAACTATTGAAATGGGAAACTGATCCATAGTCTGAAGCTGAGCCCACAGGTTTGAGTCTTGGCATCCGCTCAACATCCTGTGATTCTGGGCAAATCACTTAATCGCCTCATGCCTAAAAACACAAAACTAAATGTGTCCTTGTTTCGTAGGAAGCGCCCCAATACATTTGGATCGAGTTCATCCTATATAAAAGTGCTAAGAGGCTTGTGGTCAACACCAGGCCAGAGCTATTGGCTTTGCAATGATTGTTTTTTCTTTCTTTTTCCAAATCATTCAAGATTTGTTCCTGAATGAAGCTTGCTCATTGCATCCGCCCAAAGTATGCAGACACTGAGTTTAAAGCTGCTGTCACCTGGGCAAGGCTGCAACAACCCTAGCATTAGATATGGGGAAACATTGATGTGTTTGAAAGGCACTGGATAGAAAAAAAGCTTTTCTCCTCTCGGATATAAAAGATACGGATGAAATTACTAAACGGGCTCAAGTAGGGAGTTACAGTATAGGGTGTGGAATGCTTAAAACCTCGGCTTTGGACAGAGAGGTACATTTCAAAAGGAAATAGAAAAGGGATGAATTAAACAAACAAGTTACCTTTGACGCCTTATGTAGTATGGACGCTATCTAGCTGAAAATTCCTTACCTTAGATTTAGCCATAGGCTTCTGGCTAGATCTGTAAAGGTTTTCATGAGCAGTATCCCTGGGTGCCGGTGGGTGGCGTTGTTTGGTTCTGCGTGGTGTTGTCTGTGCCAGAAGTGATGTGCGTAGTGCCTATAAAGGCTCCCACCCCAGCACGCTGACATCAGTTTCTTTTTGCGACTTTACACGATATAAACCCGGACCCACGAAGAATACTGACTACTGATGCGCGAAACTAGGGCCATTAAAAAAGAAACTGCCCTGCACTCTTAATTCATTTTCAGAGAGGGGAGGATGGGTGGTTTGGTAAGGAATCTGCGGCTAGAGTCTCTATTAGACAAGTCTTTACCTAAGATAAGTAACTTGTTTGTCTGCTAGAGACTTCTATCTGCAAATTTCTTACCTTAGACTAGGTACCCAAGCAATACCTCCACGGACATGGGACTGCGACACGCATTATACTAGAAAGTCATGTAGGACCGAACGGGCAAAATGCCCATCTCGACGGACCTGACTATCCAGGCAGCTTTGCTTTGTAAACGTGGGCAGAGAAGCCCACGTTGCTGCTTGACAGATATTCAGGGGGACGGGTACTGCGCAAGCTAACGCAGTGGTCACAGGTTTGGCTCTAGTAGAGTGAGCTCGCAAACCTTCAGGAGGTTGCTTTTTGGCCAATCCAATATATAGCCGATTTCTCCGCATCTGTGCTGACTGGCACGGAAAGAAAATAGCGGACATCAGTGTGTTGGGGTGGTGCCTATAAAGGCACTGATGACGCACAGAGCTGAGCAACTTCACCTACTAGCAAGCAAGGGTCATGCTCACAAATTCTGGATCCAGTCTGATTCCTGGGTATAATTGTAAGGTACGGAATCGGCAGCGAGAAGTCCCTATCAGATTCTTGTTTGCAATTCACGAACTAGAGGAATTATTAAACTGTATTAACAGTCTGCTGTCCTAGAAGTCACGTAGACTTGGGGAAACACAGAATATAGGCTTTTAAAACTGCCCATCATGCAATTCTGATAAATGGTGACGTTTATTTGAAACAAATCAATTACATTTATGTTCTGCATAATCAATGTATGCATTTTTACGCAAACGTAGGCCAAGCCAACAGATCCATAATTTAAAAGAGGTCCAAAGGCTGCTTCAGGATAGCAGCAAGATAAGGCATCCGCTAACACATTCAAGAAACAGGAATTTAGTTGATAATAAAGTCCTACTGGGTAATGAAGAACGCCCACCTAGCTATACAACTGTTCACACATTGAAGATTTCTCAAACACTGCAAATTCTGATGGTCAGTTCACATTTCAAATGGTTCTCTAGTTTCCATCAACAAATGTCTCCTCTCATTGCTTGTTAATTTTATGGTAAAGGTTCTCTCTTAAGTACTGAATAGTTCCATTCTATTTTGACAAAGCATAGGATAAGTAAGACATGATGTTCTTATCCATCTTCTGGTTCTTGTAACAGAAATATCCTAATAACTCTTACAGAAGCATCTGTCTCGGCAGTAAACCTTTCTGAAGTATCAAAATGGAAAGAAATTGGTGCTTGAGTAAACATCTGTTTTAGTGTACAAAAGGTTCTCCATTTGATAATTCCCAGCAAAAAGGTTTCCTCATGGTCTCCTTTTCTAATATGTGAGTGAGATCCCTCGTTAATCCAGTAAACGTCTTGATAAATTGACAATGAAAATGTTTGAAACCCAGGAAACATTGGTCTCTTTAAAATAGTTGGTGAAAGCCACTCCAGCATAGTTGAATTCTTCTTAAGATCTATTGAAAGACATGAAGCATTCAACCTGAAGATACACAAATCTTGTTTCTCAAACCCGTACCATTCAGGTCTGCAAGATAAGTGATATTGCTGAAATCTTGTTAATACCAAACTATTGTGTTCTTGATGTTCCCCTGTGAGTCTCTGAAAACACCATTAACTCATACAAATAAAAAAGCACAGACTGATTCAAAACATATGACATTACTGATTCATAGAATACTGAAAAACGGTAGGTGTTATGCAACCTAAATGGCATGACTCAATATGAGCAATGCCCAAAAATGTAGTGCAAAAGACCATTTTCCATTAATTGACTTTTTCCTAGCAGATGAGTTTAGTAAAAGCTTGTGCTCATAATAATATTGATAAAAAACTATGCCAGTGTTTATAATGATACATTCGTACATAAGAACAAAATCACATCACTATTGCTAAATTCTCCCGTCATGAACTCTCCATCAACCCCAACTCAGAAATACCTGATCAGTACCCACTGGCCAACATTGTGTCCACACAAGGTCGAGGCACACCTGCATTTATCAGGGGCCTTATTTATGACATCACAGACAAGGCCTGCATTCTTTTTTTGTTTTTAATTTATTTTTATTCGTTTTTATAAACCAGTTCACATCAGTGCATGATACATAATAAGCAACATATGAGTCAGCCAATTGACCCACAACAACTGTTAACACTTATCACAGTAGCAGTGATTCATAGTTACAAGAAAGGAAAATAAGACATTATACACTAGTATTCCAGGCTAGCAGTCTGCAGAGCCTGTTAACCTAAGTGCGAGCGGCTAGCATGTTTGATATACGACGGACGTGTTCAATTTAATATAATCCCTATACTGCATATATTTTCTGGGCCTTGATAGTCACAACATTCTATCATTCATTATCTGCATTTTCAGTCTGTTTTGCCACCAAATATTGCGCGTATAGACCCCAGAAACCTTTTGGTCGACTTTGGGGGGGGCAACAGCTCGTTATAGACATCTGACTGGGTATTACATTAGATTATATCCTGCTCCCATTCTGTTACGGTCGGTGTGGGACCACGCAACCAACGCATCGCAATCCTGCGCTTAGCCAATAATAATCCCATAGAGACAAGTTTCCTGATGTTCTTATTAAGAGGCTTCAAGTACCCCAAAAGTGCTAATAGGGGGTCTGGGGAGAGGGATTGGTCTATGATGGCATTTAGTGTATGAAAAATTTGCTTCCAAAATTCCGCTATTGTTGGGCACAACCATGCCATATGTAGAAAACCTGCCTCCACCTCCCCACAACGTTCACAGCTGTCAGTGTCCCTAAGCCCATAACGAAATAGTCTCATCGGAGTATAGTATACTCGATTGAGATATTTGAAATGGACCAGTCTATGCCTTCCATTAAGTGAGATCTTTTGCGTAGCTTCACAACAGTAACGCCAGACATCGGTCAGTGCCACCCCAATCTCGTTTTGCCATTCTATCCGAGCTTTGGTGTATTGTGTATGCTTAAAGGCTTGTGACATTGCATACACTTTCGAGACTAACTTGATGGGGGATTCTGAACGCAATAATAACGAGAAGGCAGGTAGATCCGGAGGTTCTTGTAGTTCATCTACAAGCAATGCTCGTAATGCCTGATGGATTCTAAAGAAATGGAATTGTCTGAGAGGGGTAAGATTGTGTGTACCCTCTGTTACCGCCTCCAAAGTACACACTTTTCCCTCCCTAAAGAAGTCACCCATCGTGTGTATTCGCAGGGTTCTCAGCGAACGGAGTGCGCCTCTTTCAATACTCGTACTAAGCCAATGGCACCATTCCACTGGCAAAAGGGGGGAATACAGTAGAACACCGGCCTGCTTTTTAAGTAAGATGTGCCAGGCGTGTACAGTAGAATTAACTGAGTCCAGCACGCAGCATCGTCTAATAAGGTGGTTGAGACAGACACCGCGGGAGTGGGTCAGGGCTTACAGCTACCTTCTCTATTTGGAGATGCGGCAGATTGTGCGGACCGTGGATCGAATTGTGAGCGTGCGAGCTTTGCGCCGCCCTGTAATACAATTCCAGGTCTGGCGCCCCCAGTCCTCCCATAGAGTAGGGCATAGTTAGGATATCCAATTTTGACACGCAGTGTTTTACCAGCCCATGCACGTTTACCCATTAAGGCCCGTAGTGTTTTAAAGATGTATTGTGGGACCACCATGGGGATATTAACGAAGAGAAAAAGGAATCTGGGAAGAACAATCATTTTCATCAAGGACACACGGCCCACCAGCGAGAGAAGGAGACGGAGACTTGAGTCAGGATCCCGTATATACAATAGCATATCATTCGCATAAGCGGAGACTGAGGTTGTAGTTGGGGAAACATATACCTCTAGTACCATGGTACTCGCGAAGTGCGCTCAGCAGGGGCTCCGCCGCCACAGCATAAAGTAACGGGGACAAGGGGCACCCCTGTCTCGTGCCTCTAGATATCTGGATGGGGGAGGAGACAGCATCTCCTAAGCGCACTCGTGCTGTGGGTGAGTTATAGAGTACCGAGATTAATTTAAGAAATGTCACCGACTCTCATGCGCCTTAACACAGCCAACGTGAATTTCCATTCGACCGAATCGAAGGCTTTTTCAGCGTCTAAAAACACTGCTGCCGTCTTAATATCTGGTCTAACATGTTGTAACACCCCGAAAACTGTCTGTAAATTATATGATAATGTGCAGCCCGGCACAAAGCCCGCCTGCTCAGGACCTACCATAATGGGAAGGACTGGGGCCAATCTGTTGGCCAATATTTTAGCAAAAAGTTTTTGTGTCCACGTTTATTAACGATAGTGGTATGTAAGACGAGCAATCTTGCGGAGACTTACCAGGCTTCAATAGGGTTACAATCAAAGCCTCTCGCATGGAGGGGGGCATAATGCCGGTTTCCCCCATTTCCTGGAACAGGGTGCTCTGGTGTGGGATCAGCAAAATCCTAAAGGCCTTGTGAAAGGACACCGTGAGCCCATCTTGACCTGGGGCACTCCCGTCCCGCATGGAATTAAGTGCGACTCGGATCTCCACAGCGTCAAGGGGCCTCATTAGGTACTCTCTATGACAATCCGTCAGCCAGGGTAATTGTATGTATTCCAAGTAGTTCAATATGTCCTCATCGTCTGGGGTAACTTTGGAGCTATACAGATCTTGGTAGTATTTGCCAAATCTATTCACTATGTCTGCCTGCTCCTTTAGTATACTGCCATCCTCTTCGAGCAGCTCATTAATGACTCCAGACTCAGCGACGGCGGGCCACCGCCGCCAGTACTGAGCCCGGTCTGTCGCCCTCGCCATAGGTTCTGGCCACCGCGTATTTCCCCATGTGCTTTATCTCACTGTCTGCTTCCTCATGGTATTCTACTAGCGTTTTTTTCAATTGCTCAGTGATCTGGGGGTCATTCCTGCTCATTGCCTCTCTCTCCAGTTAACTCAATCGGTCCTCTAGTAACGCAAGTCTGCCTCTAATTGAGCAGAGCACCCCGGAGTGTTTATTCACGGCAACCCCCCTTATGAATACCTTGAATGCCTCCCGTACCATGGCAAAGTGTTCGACCGAACCTATGTTAGTTTCAAAGAATTCTGTAATGGCCTCAGCTAATTCGGATTTAAATACCATATCTAGGAGGGAGTAAGGGGGAAATATCCACAGGAAAGGGGGGGCCCCCGCAGAGGGATTTCGATCTCTAATAGTATGGGGGAATGGTCAGAAAAAGAGCGAGCCAATACTGTGCAGTCCCGTACCCGAGGTACTAGCGCCTCCGATATTAGCCAGTAGTCTATTCTAGTGTGGATATCGTGGAATGCGGAGTAGTGCGTGAACCCACCTTTCCCAGGGGATCTGGTTCTCCAAATATCTACCAAGTTCAATTGTAGCACTATATCTGCAATAGCCTTGGCAGCAGCAGATGGGCGCCTAGGGGGGCGCTTCGATCGGTCGAGTGCAGGATCTAACACGCAATTAAAATCCCCACCCCAGATTTGTGGCAATGAAGGGGTATCATTCATAAGTGCTAATAATGAATTGTAAAACTGAGGGTCATCATAGTTGGGCCCGTATGTATTAACAATTTGAAAGTCTGCGCCCCTCCCGTAACATCTTGAAATAACATATCTACCGGCTGGGTCCGCCCTACGTTCTTAGAGTGAAATACCTGATTTCGGATTCACCCATGTGAGCACACCCCTTGAGTGCGAGGTGAATCCAGCTGCCTGGAACGGACCCAAGAGACTACGTCTCATCAGCAAAGTACTATTGGGGGCAAGGTGCGTTTCTTGGGGCAGCGCAATGTCTACTTCTTGTCTTTTCAAGCACGCCAGTATTTTACGCAACTTTCTATGGTCATTCAGTCCCCTCACGTTCCAGGTCAGAAGCCGCAGCCCCCTCCTATGTCCATGACCTATTCCATAGTGTCATTTATAACTACTACATGACCTGTCCACCATAGCTGCTGTTTTAAGTATGTAGCTATTATAGCTCACAACCCACATACTCATGTGACCTGTTAAGAGAAAAACAAAGACCCTCCCCCCACCCACGCCATGTCGTCCCCAACGAGGCTTAGGCGACCTGCTGCCCTCCCCTCTAACAATTTCCAGTGCAGACGTAAAGAAAACATCAGTTATGCAACAAAAAACACTGATTAACTTATAGTAATTAAGCGTGGAACGCATAGGGGCGGATGTTACCGGCTAACACTCCTGCGTGCATGCCAGCTCCGCACCACCATTAGCCAATAAGTGAGAGACTCCCACGGAAGGGGAACTCTCCTAGTGAGCCCTACAAGTAATCCCTGATGACCAGTGTCTCTCACTCGAGAAGGTGCCAACTGTCCATCACGTTGGATCTGGCCTGAACAAATGACGGCCAGCATTCTAACTGCCTCCTTGCAGATTGACGATAAAGGCATTAGTTAATGATCCTTATTGGTGGGGTCACTGTTAGTCTCAAGTCCCATAACAACAGGCCTGTACAGATTGATGTCTCATGAGGGTGGCCCATCTCAAGAGTCTAGTGCCCAGCACACTCAGTCGTTTTCGTCAAGTCCGCCGCTCGCTCCAACAGTCTGGACCTCCTCCGTCTGGCCTTTCCTGCGCTTGCCGCGCATGTCCCAGTCTTTGAGGGCTTTTTGGAGAGACTGAGGATCGGAGAAAATCTTTGCTGTCCCATTCACCATCACCCTCAGTCGCGCTGGATATAGCATCGCGTACTCCACATTTTGCTTCCTTCGTTTGCGTTTCAACGGTGCAAATTACTTTCTGGCCTCCTGGACCCTGAGCTTGAAGTCCGGGAATAAGGAGAGAGAAGAGCCCTCGTGCTGTAAGTTGCCCAGTTCTCTCGCCTTCCTCAGCGCCGCATCCTTGTCTCTGTAATTCAGCAACTTCGCTATGACAGGCCTCGGAGGGGTGCCCGGGGGAGGCCTGGGGCCCAGAGTGCGATGCGCTCGCTCAACAACGAACATGGAGGAGAAGGTGTCGGCTCCAAGCAAATTAGTGAGTAATTTTTCAATAAAAACCTCCATGTTGCCTGTTGGAGGGGACTCTGGAAGGCCAATGGTACGCAGGTTGCTACGCCTAGACCTGGCCTCCAAATCCTCAGCCCTGTCCTGCAGATTGATCAAGATCTTCTCCATCTGTTTCTGTGCGCTATTGGAGTCAGTTTGAGCTTCCTCAGTTTCAGCAATCCTGCGTTCGGCCATGTCGAGACGTTCCGCATGTTTATCAACCCTCTCGGACATACGGTCCATTCTGCAGGACAGGGAGTCGATCGCCGACAGGCCTTTCTGCATGGACGCAAGGATCGTTTTGATGTCTCCAATGGGGTCTTCAAGGCAATGTGTCCGGCTGACGCAGCAGAGTCCGCAGCATCTTCCCTATGCCTGGACTTTCGTTGTTCAAAGCTCAGCTTAGGCTGTGTCTTGTCCGGTTTCCCCATGTTGGCACGACACAGGACCGTCGCGAGTGGCACAGGATCTACTTTGTCGTCCCCCACAGCTAGTTGGCCAGTAGTTGCTAGCGTCTGCTGTGCAGGCCACACGCCACCCACAGGAAGTAGGATAGGGCCTCACGACGGTCCGCGTAGCGTCGGACTCAAGGTGCAGGCAGACTCCCCTACTGCCTCACCTAGGGAGCAGGCCCCCTCAGCTTACCCGTCCGGGATCCCAGCGTGATGAGCTGCCCAGTGTGAGCGCAACCGAGCAGGAGGCCCAGCCGCTTCGCCGGACGGGGGTTCTCGAGGGCGAAGCAATTACGCAGCTGTAGCCCAACTGGAGACGCCGCCCTCTCAGTCCGCAACGTCGCTTGGAGCGAGGCTCCGGATCAGTTTTCTATTAAACGGCTGGGTCAATTGTCGTCTTTTTTTCCAGATTTCAAATCGCCATCTGTTTTGCTCAGTCAGCCCTGCTCCTCGAGCAAGATTCAGGCGTGATTACTGCAGATAATTGCCGGATTAGTGTGGCGGCTTGCGGAGCTCGCTTAATCAGCGGCCATCTTTAGGCCAGGCAAGCTCCGCCATGGCCTGCGTTCTTTTACCAAAAAAGGATCACTGGAAGTATTTTATGATATCCAGCAAAATGTATAAAAATCTGACCAGCCTCTGTGACCGCTCCCGGCCGTAGTGTTTAATGAAACCAAAGGTTCTTGTTTTGCCAAACGGCTCTTGTCTTTTCAAGGTAAATTCGTATTTGAGCAACATTTTGGTGAGCTAGCCAGGAGAGATTGGTACCTCTGACCCGACTGCAGCCGAAGAATAGGGTCACTGCCCGGATGGATTCACATTTGCGAAGCAAGGAAAGTGAGCAGACACAGCAATTGATTGGGAGTTCTGCTGAATCCGCAGAGCAGAGGTCTGTCCTGAAACTGCCGTCAGTGGGTAGGAGACTACATCTGATCCTTAGTCCCAGCATTTGGAAAACTAGAAAGAAGCGCAAACTTTTTACCTGAGCGCCATGCCACTGACAGAAATCTGGCATTTTACCTATTTTGTGTCCCAACTGAGTAGTCGCAAGGCGGCCTCGAGACCAGGTCACCTTTTTTCAATAGCACGCTAGAAAGGGTGAGTATCTATTGTAGCTTGGACCGCTGGGCGTGACACAGATGGTATGCTTGTCCCCTGGGTGTGATACAGGGCCAGCACCTCAATCTTTTTTTAGTCTAAAAGTGTTTTCTCAGTGCTACTGTTATGTTTCATAGCGGTACCCCAATATAGGCTCAGGTAGTCACCTAACCTTGCACCTATATTCTCCCCTACCATTACACTACATAACGTTTCTTGGGACTGACCTTTTACCTAGTTACGATGCTGCTTACAGAACGTAGGGTTTTCCCTGAAAGCTAGCCTCATCCATTATGCATGAGGATTCTTGGAAACTCAGCAGGACTACCATCTCCTGCATAATAACTATGTATAAGGGTCATTCCTTCCGTCTTCCTAAGTCCGACATGACACATCAAGGTAGAACCCCTGAGGGTACCACTTTGGGTATATAAACTCCATATCTTGCTGAGGTCGTCAGAGGAGAAAAGGACTTCCATGCTGACACACTGAGGCGAGACGCTAAGGTTCATGCACGCAGACACTCCAGCTTGCAGTGGTCTGACCTCCCTCGTGGGTGTCCATCTCGAGACCAAGACTGGGTCCCACAGTCTCTCACATCAGGTAACTGGGTTGACTTTATCCTAGAGGGATTCTTGGCTTTATACCTACATACATGCTAGGTACACTTAGGTACATCTAGTTAGGGTCGCATCGTAAGAGTACTCATTTTACAGTCATGTATTGTATATACTTGCCTGTATTCATTGTTTTAGTATGATGGTAGAAATCTACCATCCTTTTACTCTGTTAGTGCTTCTAATCATTTCTATCTGTTTCTGTCTAATGGTTGTTTCAGCACACCTATTTTACACTAGAATGACGCTGGTTCAATAAATGCTTATTGGAAAACGACCCCATCGTTTATTCTGTGTATCTCTCTGAGACAAAGTGAGCACATGTGCCTGAGCGAAAAGTATCGCACTGTTTCCACGATCCTGAGGTATCAGGGTTGTCATGTTCGATAGTTGCCAAGAACTATTCTCTCCTTGGTAAGAGGTGTTTCTAGTGGCACTTTGAGCTAGCTGGTACACAGGCTAACATACCTGATGGGGGTGTCTAGAATCAGTCCGGACACCAATCCTACAGTGTATATTGTCTAAACGTGCAGGTCCTATATGGGTTTATAGGAACTACACGACATGGCGCTGCCAACGTTGGTTTGGTACTTATTTAACAGTCAAATCTGAGTAGTTCAGTTGTGCTATTCTCAGAGACCCCTACTCGCATTTCCCCAGAGACGTCTGGAGTGGGAAGGGAACTATCTGCCACAGCTGAGTAGGCATATCCTATGTATTGGCTGTAGGTTTATCAAGCTTGAAGGACAAACAGTTCCTCTTGTGCATAAAACCTTCTCTCCGTTTCCTTGAAATTTCTTCGTTCAAAAACAATGGCTGACGAAGACTCCGCTGTGCGAGCACAGCGTGCTACAGTTAGGGAAGAAGGAGAGGAAGGTGAAATAAACATTTCAGAAAATGTTAGAACTGTCCTTACTTTAAAACTAGCAGACTATGGAGTCCCAGCTAGGGGTGGGACAGTAACATTAGTGATTGAGGCTCACGAATCATATAGAACAGAGGTATTCTACTCATGGGTCGAATTCCCACAAGCAGATGCACAATCAAATACATTTCATTCTTACGCTGAAGATGAAACACCAGATGAATACTGTCCATATGAGGACATTGAGGTTCCGCTCACCTACCAGGAGCACATAAACTGGTTTAAAGGCGCCCTCCCCCACACAAAAGACAAAGTAAGACTAGGTTGGCCCGTTTGGAAGAGATGGAGCCACTTGGCCAGTCCTTGCGGCTTACACACCACATCCAGACATTGACTCGATGCCAGTGGCAGACTTACGTCCACTTCATAAAGAAATAATAAAACTTTACAGAAACCTGACGCAGTTTGTGATGAGAACACACACACTTCAGGCAATAAGGGCTACACAAACAGGACAAATCCAGGGATCTACAACTAAAATAACACCAAAAACGCTACACGCAGTTATGGGTAAAATGCCATTCTGGATAGCTCAAAAAATAACAGAGGCAGTATTTCCACACGCTGCTATATATACCAGAACTCATGGTATCCCGTCATTAGCAGTAATACCAGATGTATTAAGACAAATACAGAATGAGTATGGAGCTGAACCTGCTCTGAACTTAAAGATGAAATTATTAGGTAATTTTGCCCAGATATCAGCTATCATATTAGCTAATGTTAAAGGGGATGCAGCAGCAGTGGCAATACGCCAACGCCTGAGGGATTTCACTCCTTTACAACAGGAACGTGAATTACCTAAAATTATTGAAAACACCTATGCTGAATTAGCTAGAGATAGTTTGGGAGCTATAGCAACAAAACCTCAACTGATGGGGCGTCCTGAAAAGGATAACCTCAAGCAAGCACCTGATTCTTCCAAGAAGAAATGGGATAACAATAAAAATCATAAGTATTTAGAGAGAATAGATCACAATCCAGGGGTGGGTCTCCTCAACAGGAGCCCTCCGAAAGGAGGTAGAACCTTCGGAACCGTGATAACATTAAAAAACCTGACCGGTATCAGGGTACTGATGCACGTGCCTCTCGTTCCTTTCAGGGTTCATCAAAAGACTCAGAGAGGGAAGGACGGTCAGAACACAGACAAGAAGAGGGTACAAAGTCCAGAGGCACGCCACGCACTTCAGATTATACTTCCAAAAAAGAAGAGAAGCCAAAATCAAAACCTCGATTTAAACAGAAGAAAGGAGCAGGTCTTAAAGTTAGACATGCCCAGAATTCTGAGAACTCAACTTCTGAATGGGGAATGGGCTCTGACGATGCTAGACAGCGCAGCAGAAGTAACAATAGCTCGCCAGAACCTGATGGAATTTCTGGTGACAGCGGAGTTGAATGAGCATGTCACGGTGGAAACACCTGATACAAGGGTAAGTGTCCCACATAGGTTACATGAAATAACACTCCAGATGGAGGGGGACAAACCCAGAAAAATTAAAGGTCTCCTTTGGAAGAACCTGACTTTTGGCTATGACATCCTTTTAGCTGAAGGAGATTGGCCACCTGAAATTGTTATGGATTGCCCAAAGGGAGAAACGGTAATTTTACCAGCCTTTTCCGACCTTGTTCCAGTATACTTAAAACACACATACTCGCAGGAATGGGCGGTAGCCCTTGCTCCAGCACTATATTGCAACCATGTTGGGTGGGATGCTGAGTCACCTCGCCATACAATCCCAGTAAAAACTACTCCAACTCCACAGAGACAGTACCCAATAAAACAAGAAGCGAAAAAACAGGTCCGGGAGATCTTAGATCAACTTGAATACCCGGGTGTAATTGAAAGTTGCACCTCTCCAATGAATAATCCTTTGTTTACCGTAATGAAACCCGACAATTCATACCGTCTAGTTTTCGACTACAGACACCTGAACACATGCACTAAAACATTTGCAGTACAGAATGCACATAATGCTGCATTAATGAATAACATTGTGCGGAAAAAATTCAAGACAAGATATCTCAAATGGATTTTTCGGCCAACATATAGCGCCTGAAAGCAGGTATTTGACCGCATTCTCCGCACTAGCTTCCCAGCATAAATTTTTTCGACCTCCCCTCTCCCCCTCTCCCCCCACCCCTCCCCCAAAGGGTATAAGAATAGCCGTGGGTTGTTCTCCGCTAGGGTAACAGAGTTACTTCAGAATTTGGATGCATAGGCATTGTCCTATGTAGTTGGTATTTATCTGACGGATGATGATTTAAAGAATCACTTGACCAGGGTGAGCAACATAATTTTGGGGTTCGCCTCCGAGGGCTACAAATGTAATTTAAAAAAATCAAAAAAGCCCACTTCAATGTCCTATTTTTGGGATATGAGTTATTAAGTGAAGGTAAAAGTCTGGCAGTTAACTTTTTAGAAAAGTGTGCGCTGCTCCAACCTCCTAAATCGCTGAAAAACTTACAATCTATATTGGGATTTTAAAATTTTGACAGAACATACATTTTAGACTACGCAGAAAAAGTAAAACCTTTCTACGACCTACTAAGACCTGATTTTTCAGTTAGGCATTGGACACAGGAACACACTGATATCCTTCGTTCCCTACAAGCTGACATGATGGCATCAAAACACTTGCAGACGCGTAAATGTCCGCAACCTGGTGATCCGTGTTATAGCGGGTCAATCTGAGTACACTTACCTAACCTTCATTGAAGGAGAAACCGTACCCATAGCATACAAATCACACTTGCACGCAAACTCTGAAATGCGTTTTGCTTCTACAGAAAAAATTCTGACAGCAGTACAGACCACTGTAGTGAGAGAGAGAGAGAGAGCACTGGCTCGGGGGAAATTAATCATTTTCGTAACTCCGGTACCAGCCTTAGAGGCTGCTACAAAGGCAAGCGTTCCTAATGCTAAAGCCTTACATCCAAGATGGATACAATGGGCTAATTCTCTCACTGCAACGGATGTAGAATACAGATATGACCCTAGTCTAAAAACAGGCATTCCTGCAATATGAACAAGAATATTCTCTCCCAAATGAAATGCCTCTAGATCAGTATGAATACATTATTTACACTGACGGATCTGCTCAGCCGGCCGTCGGAAGTAAACAACAATACAGCGCCGCATGTGTGATTGTAAAAGGTCGTATGCAGGACGGTAGGTTCCATCCTATAGTCCAAGTGCCCAGACAGTCGAAGAGTGTCTTGATTTCAGAAGTGAGTATTGTTCCACGACGAATCTGAGGACCCCCCCACAGGGGGGCCCTTAAGTACCCTAGGGAAAGGGTTGGAACTACTCTGGGGTCCCTCCCAGAGGAGGGGCTTGACAAAAGGGAGGATACTCCCCTGTCCTTTGTCCAGTTTCACGCCAGAGCGGGAACCAAGTGTTCCTGAACTGACTCAAACTGGAGAATGCAAGGAGGGCACCAAATGTGCCCTTAAAAGCAGTCTGTTGGTGCTGGGAAGCGCCCTTCAACCCACCCCAATAAACTAACTCCTGTCTGGGAGGTGGTCACACCTCCCTGTGACAGGAAACCTATTGTTGCACCTTCCCCTGCTCGAGCTCAGCTTAGCAGCAGGAGGGCAGAATCGTGTCTGTGATTGGCACCATCACTAGCTTGCTGGCAGACCCTGAAAGGATGTTACCAGGAGTACAGGGGTGTCCCCTAGGGAGCCCCCCAGTACATGGGATTAATACCTCCAGCCCTTGAATCGTTATTGGGGTATGATTCCAACATGTTTGATACCAAATATGACCAGGTTCAGTGCAGTCATTATATAGTTAGACATCTTGTAATTACTGAGGTCCACTATACACCTTAAAATGGATGACCACTGTAAAGGAACTGTCTGCGCCATGTTTTTGTTACTTTATATGCAAGTTCTGCAGTTAATAATGTATACATGCTTTGGTACGTTTGAGTCATTTTTGTCTTCGATATGTATATGCAGGGCTACGGCCTAGACTGTACCATGGAAATTCAATAAAATGTGTTATGAAAAAAAAATGGATGACCTCACTTACAAAGCCTGGAGAATCTACTCCGGGGTCTGTAGGGGTGTCCTGCTCATGCTGGGCACCCCCACACTTGTAACCAAGCACCCTGCCCTCAGGACTGAAGGGCTACCATAGGGGTGACTTATAGGTTTTAAGTGCAGTGACCTCAGATTTAAGGAAACGTATGTTGTGAGAGGTGCAAGCACCAACTCTCACAGGCTGCAATGTGATCCAGAGGGTTACTAGCAACAAGCATTCATACACAAAATATTCACCTGGGAATGAATGAAGAGTAATGACTTACCAATGGACCTTTGATAACTGGGGTTGATATGAGATCATACAAAACATATTTTCATTAAACACCTAAAATAACCACTGACTCAGGAAGTTTTAAAATGTTTATCTAAAATTATTTAGCAGAGTAAAATACAAACCACATGATATTTAATCGCATTTCAAGGAGGAAGCACACTGTATAGTCACCTATTAATTACAAATGACGGTCCCTCACAAAGAAGATAGAAACAGCAGTACAAACTAAAGATTACGCATTTATAGTTACCTAAAGGTGTGAAAACCAAACCCCTTGGCCAAGGAGTTGGAAAGAGGGTCCCCAAGAAAGGATGAAGACCAAGACCTCTGGACCAGGTTCAGGACAGGATAGATGACCTCTCTACCAATGACGGCTGCGTCGTTCCCCTCTCTGTCACTTTGTTCCTCCTCGTGGTTCTTCCGAGTCTTCCTCTAATACAGTTCGCCGCCCCCACCTCACGACCTCTTCGGACAGCGATTCAGTCTCTGTCTGTTCTGCAACAGCATAGGTTCTCTCCTCTGCGCTCCCGCTGTAACAGTCTCTGTTCTCCTGATCATCTGCGCTTCTAATACTGTTCACCCTTCTAATGCTAACTAATTAGCTAATTCTATATCTATTATACCCTTCTACGCCCATTTACCTCCCATTAATGTTTCGAAATTATGGGTTCACTAATTCTGATTGGACAGGGGGTTGATCCTCACACCATGTCAATTTAGTTCAATTTTCTTAAGCCCATTGTTTTAGAATCCCGCCCCTCTCAATTAATACATTTGCTTTATTTCCCACCCGTTTCACACCAATATTGATACAAAATATATACAAAATGTGTCATTTAACGGACATTCAGTTGAACTTAGAAGGTGATCAGCGGGTCATGTCCTTGGACGTCCTCCAAGTTGACTTCATCGCTTTGCTTTGTTAGTTTTCAGAGCGCATGCGCAGGTCACATGACTCTCGAGCTGCTGTTTAGCCAACCCAGGCCCAATATACGAACTAATAGATACTCAAAGAAGAAACATATTAAAAGCAAAAATAAATGTTTTCACTGTATACCTCCTACTTCTACACTAATCCCATTTATTTATAAATGTAGCTTTAGAATACCACATTATTAATTGCAGCAATGCAAAAGCTTTAGCATGTGAGAACATTAAAGAGGCCATTTTAGCATACACTGCGCAGAAGCAAAAGATTCCCTCCAAGCAAAGAAAGACGTCATACCACGGGACATGGTTGACACATGCGCAGTAGAATTCCTGCGTTTTAACGGCCATTTTGGATTAGACGAGGATTACTTATTAGTGGAAAAACACATAGGCAAGCATCTTCTAGATAAAATATGTTGTGTTGCACATTATTAATAAAGACATTACAAGGGTTTTTAGTACAAATTAATTAATACTGTGAGAGGATTGCTTCCGAGCAAGTCTCATTGTGAGTCCTTGCTCCATCAATCCCCTCTCTGATGGCGTTTGAGCCATCAAAACTACCTACAAAACCAGATGCCAACTTTAGCATATTTCAGTCACAATTTCATTTTTACTCTTTCCATTCTTATCTTTTCCTTTCAGTTTCTTGTAAATTTCACTTCTCAGATCTTCTAATTCAATCTCTTCAAATTTTCTTTTCTTGCCTTTTCCTGTCACCCTATATATTTCTTTCTTTTTACAACATTTGCACCATATCATTATTGACAATACTGTTATTGCTATCCCTACTAAGGGACCTATAAGTCCTTTCCCTACATTAGTAAACCAAGTACCAATTGACGTAATGCTATTTGTCAATTTTTCCCATACACTATCAACTTCCAGTGGTTTCAGTTCCTTCTCAAGTTTAGTAATATTCTTTATGTATGTTCCAATTTCTGTACTTTTGTCCGGAATATATGTGCCATAATGTTTCGTTTTCAACATTTTACAGACTCCGCCCTCTTTTGCTAATAATATATCAAGAGCAAGTCGATTTTGCATAACCATAGATCTAATCGCAACCATCTCCGCATTAATCATTAGAAATCCTCCAGCAGTATCCGTTGATAAACGATCAACCACTGTAGACAATTTACATATTCTCCTTGAGTTCAGAATTACTCCCACTGAAGGTATCAATGCACCAAATATATCACCTACGATTTCTGAAAAACTAGCTCTCTTACTACGTGTTAGTCCACTATTATTTTCATTGCTCCCAGTGTTTCTTTTAACGTGGTATATTTTTGGAAAAACTATTCCAAAATAACTTCCATACCACCGTGCAGGAAGCCTAAAATAAGCCTTATTCCCACACACATAATATATTCCAGGAAAAACTGAATCCGTTCCTCCTTTTAGTCCCCAACCTCCAAGAATTAAGAAATTGTGTTCACATTCACTGGTACCAATAAAAACATTGTTATATTCAGTCTTTAACCTATGAAGACAAATTTTCCCTATCTTTACAAAATCCAGAGCCATAGCAGCTTGAGCCCTGCCAGGTGTAAATACCTTCTTTCTCAGCCCAAGGTGGAAAGTGAGCTTTATGCTCAGACGCTTTGCTTTGGAAATTCCGTCTTCTATCTTCAACTAAATTTAAAAATATCTTTTCTTCTTCATGTAATGAACATGTTAGATTGCTTCTATGTGCATGTGTTATGTCTGTCGACTTCATCGTTAAGAAAAATTCTCCCATAAATTGTGCATCTTGACTACTAAGCACTGGGTTCAGATTCTTTCGAATAGGAACCTCTGAAAATATTACATCTATATTTGAATAATAATACTGAAGTTTCCCTGTTTTATAAAACAAACTAGTTAGTACACTACATGATATACCATAAGTTAAAGGCAAATGATGGTAGGTTAGACCTTCTGCTACTGATTCAGGTAACTTCATACAGACATAACAATCACTAACATCCATTGTATCTACGTACTGAAACAATAATTTAGTAAAGACATTTAAGCTAGTATCGTTATCTGTTGCAACGTGATGAAAATCTGGTTCAGCTTCTGCTTCTATTTCTACCCTGTCACTTTTCAGGTTATCTATCCTTCCCTTGGTATCGGTGTTATTCTTTTTGTCCATTATCATAAGGTAAGGAATTGCTACAATCACAACTAACCACACTATAAGCACAACTACCAGACTACATATGCATATAGCACAGCATCTTTTACAACATTTCCGTTTCGGTCTCCCAGAAATTCTGTCCTCAGCCATTTTTTTTTTTTACCAAGAAGATTTGTCTTCTTTCTTTTTCCTTCAAAACTTTAACGTTATCAAAGGTGGTTTCACTTCTTTTTCATAAGTCAGCTCTGCACTTGTTCCTTCGTCACCACTTTCACTATTCTCTGAACTTTCGCAGTCTTCGAGAATTACATAAGTCCAATCAGGACCTTTAAACTTATTGTTCACGATTTTCAATCTTTTGCTTTTTCATTTTTCAGACCCACTTGTTTGTCCAGAAAAGCTTGTTACTTCATTTACTTGTTCTGGGTCTTCACTTCGTGTTACTATGTGATATTTCACTCTTTTAATAACACTAGGCCAATGATCACCCTTTCTGACTTTCTTGGTTTGCACTGTACCTTCACCTTCTGAGTCTTTTCCAATTACTCCTTTATTCACATTAATGTGCGGCACAATTTGTTTGTCTTTGTTTTCAGTTTCCCTCTCTATCTGCTCTCGTTCAGGTCTTATTGTTATTTCTTCAGTTGCCTGAATGTGAGTCTCTGCTAACTTGCCCTGTTCAGGATTGACATTTTCTTGCTTGATATTTTCAGGTTCGATGTTTTCTTGGTTTTCTTCTCCCTGAATGTGATTTTCTTGTCCTAACTGGTTCTGATCAGGGCTTATTGCACTCTGTACTTCTGCAGCCTGACTGCGTTCTTCTGAACCTGTCTGTCCCTGCTCAAACTCTGTTTCGTTATCAGTTTGAGCCCAATTTCCTTTACCTATCTGAGTCTGCTCAGGTTCTCTTATAGTTTCAACCTCCCTATCCTGAGCTTGTTCTTCTTCATCCATCTGGTCCTCTCTAATTTCATCTAATCTAGCTCTGCTCCTTGTTTTGTGTGATGCTTCACTACCACCCAATCTCCGGGGTTCAGATCATGCTCTTGTTCAGGCTGCCTGGAAACTGCGTCTTCTCCAACCTGGTGAGAGACAGAACGCACTAGGTCAGTCAATGCTTTGCAATAATCTAGAACCATATCATCAGTTATGTTCAGCAGTTTATTGCCAGGTACATGGGCTTGTCTCATTGTTCTTCCCATGAGGACTCAATCCCGTATTTCTATCAGGAATGCTTCTGAGTCCCATCAAGACAAGAGGCAATGCATCTGGCCAATCTAACGATGTGGATGCACACATTTTTGACAATCTGGATTTTATTGTGCCATTCATTTGTTCAACCACTCCAGAAGCCTCTGGGCGGTATGCACAGTGCAATTTTTGTTCAATTTTAAATACTTCACAGATTATTCGGATTACATCGTTATTGAAGTGACTTCCTCTATCTGATTCCAAAGTTACTGGGAAACCGAACCGTGGAATGAGTTCTCGTAATAATAGTTTTGCAACTGTTATGCTGTCATTCCTCCTGGTAGGGTAAGCCTCCACCCACCTTGAAAACAGACACACTATGACCAGTACATATTTCAGTCCTTTACATGGTGGTAACTGAATGAAATCTAACTGCAGTCTCACAAATGGGCCTTCTGCCTTTCCAATTTTTCCCAGACCAACTACTGTTTTCCTTCCTGGATTATTCATCTGACAAGTTAAGCACCTCTGGCAAAGGCTCTCTGCTGCAGCCCTAAACCTTGGATTGTACCAACTTTGTCTGAAAAGCCTAATCATGGCATCTCTACCTACGTGTGTGTCTCCATGATACATTCTGGCCATGTGTGAAATCAGGCAATCAGGCATGACTGGTCTGCCATCTGAGTAAACCCACACATCATCATCTGTTCTTCGGGTACACCCTATTTTCATCCAAACATCCTTTTCACTCTCTTCAGCATCATCCTGCAATCGTCTCACATCATTCCATGTTTCAGGTGTTGAACATAGCATAAGTTGGCAGCTGATTCCCATTGTTTCGACTTTCCTGTTTACTGCCATTCTATTTCTGCCACAGTGTTGAGCGATTAGGTCTGCATATCGGTTACCGGCTACCACCCAGTCATCTCCTGACTGGTGTGCGGCACATTTCACCACTGCCAATTCTTTTGGTGATTGTATTGCCTCCAATAATTCTTTTACAAACTGCACATTTTTTATTGGGGATCCTGAAGAAGTCATGAAATCCCTCTGCATCCACAGTTGGCCAAAATCATGCACAACCCCATAACCATATTGACTGTCAGTAAATATGGTCACTTTTAAATTTTTCCCAATTTTGGAGCCTTTAATCAAAGCAATTAATTTAGCTACTTGTGCAGATTTGACTCCTGGTAAATATAATGCTTCGACTATTCCGGTAAGTTCACATACAGCATAAGCTGCACTCAATTTGCCATCTTCATGCCTTAGGCATGAGCCATCCAAAAACAGCTCCCAGTCTGGGTTCTTAAGGGGCATTTCCTGTATGTCAGGGCGCGGCTTGGTACACAACTTGTGACTTCCAAGCAGTCATGTTCGGTGTCGTCCCTGACTTCTTCACAATATGGATCTGGTAACAATGTTGCAGGATTTACAACTGTGCACCTAGCTATGGTCACATTCTCAGCTGCTAGAATTATTCGCTCATATTTTGTCATCCTACTAGGGGTAAGATGCTGGGTTCTGGTTCTTGTCAACAGAATCACAACTGCTTGTGGGATGAACACTTTAACAGGGTGTCCCATTACTATTGACTCACTTTGTTCAATGCTCATACAGGTAGCAGCTACTGCTTTTAAGCAGCCTGGCAATGCTGCAGCCACTGGGTCTAATGTAGCAGAAAAATATGCTATAGGACGTCTGTCCAGTCCATGTCTTTGTGTTAAGACTGAAAAGTGCACAACTTTTTCTCTCATAGCAGAATAATGTAAATTCCTTTGTATAGTCATGTATGCCCAAAGCAGGTGCCTCACACAAAGCATTTCGTAATTTTACAAATGCACTGGCACTTTCATCATCCCATTCACCTGGGTCCTTTGCTTTCTTTTTGGTTAACTGAATTAAAGGTTTTGCTAGTAGAGAAAAACCTACAATCCGTTGTCGACAGTATCCCACTATTCCAAGAAACATTCTCACCTCTCTTTGTGTTACCTGCATTTTCATTTGTTTAATTATTTTTATTCTCTCAGAGGTTATTCTTCTCTTCCCTCTCTCAATTTGGTGTCCCAAATACTTAACTGCTGTTGTACAAAATTGTAACTTCTCAGGTGACACTTTGTGACCTTCCTCAGCCAAATGATTGAGTAATGCAATTGAGTCGGTGACACAATCGTCATGGGTTCTAGATGCAATTAACAAATCATCTATATATTGCACCAAGACTGAGTTTCTGGGCATTACCAATTTTTCTAGGCACCTTTTCAGTATCTGATTAAAAATAGAGGGACTTTCTGTGTACCCCTGAGGAACACTATCCACACATAAACGTGATTTTCAAATTTGAACGAAAACAAATACTGACTATCTGGATGTAATGGAATTGAGAAAAATGCTTGGCACAGATCAATTACGGTAAACCATTCTGCGTTCCATAGTATTTGGTATAAGCTCACTGCAGGATTTGGTACTATAGGACAACAAGGTACCACAATTTTATTAATTTTCCGTAAATCTTGAACAATTCTATATTTTCCACTAGGCTTTTTCAAACCCATGATTGGCAAATTACAAGGGCTACTCATGATTTCTATTAATATACCTTGTTTTACCATTCTGCCAATTTCCTCAGTAACTCCTGCTTTAACTTCAGCACTCATTTTATACTGTCTGGTATTTGGGAAAATTGCACCTTCTTTTACAGTTACCTTTACTGGGTCTATATTTGCCATCAGACCTACTTCTTTTCCAGTAAAATACCATACTTTTGAACTCACTGTAGTTTTTAACTCTTCTGGTAATTCATCTTTTGTTATCAAGGAGAACATTTCATCTACATCCGTACCTTGCTTGGCTATCATGAATTTGTAAACATGATCTTCATCCGGGGTCTGTATTGCAACACCATCCGGTGTGCAAAAAATAGGGCAGTTCATTTTGCACAGTAGGTCTCTGCCCAGTAAATTTACTGGACTAGAGTCACACACCACAAATTGGTGCATTTCTCGGAAATTTCCGATTCTTACTTCCATGGGTTTGGTAAGGGGTGTTCTAATCTTTTGATTTGCTACACCTACAACTTGGATAGCTTCTCCAGAGAGGGAGGTTTGGGATGTCTGCTGTTCTTACAGTAGAACGGGTAGCACCAGTGTCCAAAAGAAAGGTGATATCATTACCTTTTACTTTCCCTTCAACATATGGACCTGACTGATCTACCGGCAAGGATGCGCCAAGTACGCACTCCTTCTCCCCCTCTCTTAGGCACCGTCATTGATAATCATATGGATTAAAATCATCCTGTAAAAGGAACTGTGAAGTTACATATTCATTCTTACCACTTCCTCCTTGAAATCCGACGTCTGTACCGTGCTTTGCTCTGCTTACATTACCCTGTATAGGGGCAGTGGCAACTGACTCTGATGATTTACACCCTGCTGTGAGTCATTCTGCGTCTGTGGATTTAAATTATGATTTGGGCCATTATTATTTTGAATCTTTTTACATTCGTTCTTCCAATGTCCCAACTTTCCGCATCCTTGACAAGGAAATTTCTTTTTAGCCTCTTCTCTACTCATTCGTCCTCTTACCTTACCACCATTTCCTGTGTCAGCATTCGATCCAGATTCTTTTCCCTGACTTTCAGATGGATTATCTAAATTAATTCCCTGTCGCTCAGCCATTTTCATTTGAGCCCACATCACTTTCTCTTGTAGTTTCTTATGCCTGTCCTCTGTCATCCCCACAGTATTTAGCATATTTCAAAATCTCATCGATAGGCTTTCCCTGCCAACATAACATGTGTTGCTTAATCATCTGACAAATCTCTGGCTTTGGACCATAAACAAATCGATAGACAAACTGACTCATATTTTTGTCTCCAATATCTTCAAAACCACTATACTGTTTGAACACCTGTAATAGACGTTCATAGTAGGCATGTACCGATTCATTTGCTTCTTGGGAAGTTCTGTCTATTTTCACCCAATCTGTTTCTTGGGGTGGTATTTTCCCTTTCAAGTAAGTGATTACCTGGTGATACTTTTTCATCACATCATTTGATGGGGCACCTGTCTTTGGATCCCTAGGATACTCTTCACTAGGCCAGTCGATTGTAATTTTACAGTCTGTCCATAAATTGGCAGGTACCACTATGTCAAACAAACCATCTAGGTCCTTTAACAAAACCTTTGAAACCTTCACAAACCTCTCAACCTGCTTGTACCATTCAATTGGTTTTCCTCTCAACTTTGGAAAATCATTTGTAAATGACATTATGTCTTGTCTACTCCATGGGACATGGACATAGCCTCCTCCTGGAACCTCTCGCATTGGACACATCTGTTCTACCTTTCCTGTTCCCTTCAATAAATACTCAGATGTCATTCTATTTGAACGTGCTTCTTCCTTTTTCTTTGTACATCTAGTTTTCCATCTATCCAATTCTCCCCATTTCTGTAAAACTGTCATTAATTCTTCAACTTGTAATTTTCTACCAGATGTATTCATATTTTCTAAGTCTTTGTCAGTAAATTCTGCTCTATATGGTCTCTGCAACACTTTTGACTTCCTTATTTCAATTCCCATCTCTGAGGCCAAATCTGTTAACTTTTCATGGAATATTTTTACATTTCTGGTTATACTCCTACATACGAACAATAGTTCTTCTTCATTATAGGTTTTAGATGATCTACTCCTACGTTGCCTGCTATCATTTCTTCTAATTCGACTTTTAATTTATAAATGTTCAAGATCTTTGGGGGTGAACTCTGTCTGTCTATTCCTTGTGCCCATCTTTCTAAGTCTTCTGGAGTTACTACTGTTGCACTTTTAGTTCCTGAAGAGGTTATTATATTTACGTCCTTTGAGCAACAAGGTGTGGCTCTTCTGGAGGTGCTATTTGCGGATTCTCGAATAGGCAAATCCATTAGTGAAATCATAGATTCACAGTCACTGATATGATCATCAGTTATTACACCTTCATTTTAGGGTTCTCCATGGGTGTAGTCATAACTAAGGGCTTCGGGCAATTTACTTTGTCTCCGTATAAAGGGACCACGGGACCAATTGTTACAGGTATAGTCAGAGATTCAGGATGTACATTCAACTGTGTTTTCTGTATTGATTCTGCTCTGTTTCTGTCTAAGTCCTCTCTTTCTTTATCCTGAAGTACCCTATTAACTGGTGGATTATGCAGTACTTGAGGTACTAACGGTGTTCTCAAAACAGGTGCACTTGGAGTACGTCCACCCAGCTCTTCCTGGTATGGTGGAGGGTTCTTTAATATTTCTTCCATGAATTCATCTTCGGATTCTCCAAACCCTGTCATGTGTTTAGTCTTCTCTTTGCATTTGCTCCCTAACTGTTCATCAGCCATTAATACTGGATACAAACCCTCGGTAATCATCGCTCCTCTCCACTGTTTCATCTGACTTTCTCTTGTCTCATTCTGGTATCTGGGAAAAATCCCCTATAACCCCTATTACTCCTGGGTCTATCACGCTCAAATGCTTCTGTCTCACGTTCTACTAGGGCTTCATACTGCGTTAATCTTGGTCTGGGTTCTAATTCATTCATTTTCATTCTTAAATTTTGAAGAACTCTCCCCTTGAATGTACCATTCTTTGGGAAAGCTAGTACTCCGTCATCTTTTGTATATTCTATCCAATTTTCTAACCATACACAAGTATGATAACCCCTCTCCATCATCATGAATGAAGCGGGCGTTTTTGCTGGTGGAATGAGCATTCCTTCCCTAGTTTTGATGGGCTTATCTTTGTTAAAATAATTTTTAATCTTTTGTAAGAATGCCAATTTTCTCTCTTCTCCGTACATTTTGGGTAAATATCTATTTATTGAATTATATTCTGCAATCCCTAAAAATCTCCTGTCTGGACGTGTTCCTATCAAAGTCGGATCGCGTTTCCACCTACAATCTCCACTGTCATTTCGACTTCTATTCTGACAACCAATCAAATTCCAGCTTACAATTGTCTCGGAACCAATCCTAGCGCGGTTTTTTATGTGACGTCTATTCACTCTATCTGACGACCCCTCCTTTACAATCTGCGCTTCTCTGTCCCTCGCTGTTTCGACCAATCCCAGCGTGGCACCTGTGACGTCAGTATCACTCCTGACTACTGACCCCTCCTTTACAAGACTCGCTCCACGCCCGCTGTTTCAGCCAATCCCAGCGCGGCACCTGTGACGTCAGCTTCTACTCCGACAGCTGACACTCTTCACGTAAGCTTCAGAAATCCCTGCTACTCCTTCAATGTTACCCTTTCTAGGTGATATAACATCAAAATGTCACCAGTGTATTCCTTTGCTGTCACTCACACACACACAGAGTCCCTAACAAGTACTGATAGCCCTGCTTAACTTTTCAGTACTATTTCTGCCTGACAGATAACCTCACTGCAGTATGGTTTCCACTTACCATCCGCTATTCAGTTTCCCCGGGGATTTCTAGACAACATAAAACAAAACTTTTAAAACGGATGTTAGTTCATAAAAAGAAAATTCTCATTACCCAGTTAACAAAGTATAACCATCCTCTGCTAGCCAGAAAACTGATCCAGCGGGTTACTAGTAACAAGCATTCATACACAAAATATTCACCTGGGCCCATTCATTCACACTAGCTAGCAATCACCGCTGGTGGGGTCAGTTGTACTCTTTATCAAAATCCCTGCTACCAAATACCTTTTCTGATTGAAGAGTAATGACTTACCAATGGACCTTTGATAACTGGGGTTGATATGAGATCATACAAAACATATTTTCATTAAACACCTGAAATAACCACTGACTCAGGAAGTTTTAAAATGTTTATCTAAAATTATTTAGCAGAGTAAAATACAAACCACATGATATTTAATCACATTTCAAGGAGGAAGCACACTGTATAGTCACCTATTAATTACAAATGACGGTCCCTCAGAAAGAAGAAGATAGAAACAGCAGTACAAACTAAAGATTACGCATTTATAGTTACCTAAAGATGTGAAAACCAAACCCCTTGGCCAAGGAGTTGGAAAGAGGGTCCCCAAGAAAGGATGAAGACCAAGACCTCCGGACCAGGTTCAGGACAGGATAGATGACCTCTCTACCAACGACACCTGCGTCGTTCCCCTCTCTGTCACTTTGTTCCTCCTCGTGGTTCTTCCGCGTCTTCCTCTAATACAGTTCGCCGCCCCCACCTCACGACCTCTTCAGACAGCGATTCTGTCTGTTCTGGAACTGCATAGGTTCTCTCCTCTGCGCTCCCGCTGTAACAGTCTCTGTTCTCCTGATCATCTGCGCTTCTAATACTGTTCGCCCTTCTAATGCTAACTAATTAGCTAATTCTCTATCTATTATACCCTTCTACGCCCATGTACCTTTTTTTTTTACATTTACCTCCCATTAATGTTTCGAAATTATGGGCCCACTAATTCTGATTGGACAGGGACAGGGGGTTGATCCTCACACCATGTCAATTTAGTTCAATTTTCTTAAGCCCATTGTTTTAGAATCCCGCCCCTCTCAATTAATACATTTGCTTTATTTCCCACCCGTTTCACACCAATATTGATACAAAATATATACAAAATCTGTCATTTAACGGACATTCAGTTGAACTTAGAAGGTGATCAGCGGGTCATGTCCTTGGACGTCCTCCAAGTTGACTTCATCGCTTTGCTTTGTTAGTTTTCAGAGCGCATGCGCAGGTCACATGACTCTCGAGCTGCTGTTTAGCCAACCCAGGCCCAATATACGAACTAGTAGAAAGTCAAAGAAGAAACATATTAAAATCAAAAATAAATGTTTTCACTGTATACCTCCTACTTCTACACTAATCCCATTTATTTATAAATGTCTATCCCGCATTAGTAGCTTTAGAATACCACATTATTAATTGCAGCAATGCGAAAGCTTTAGCATGTGAGAACATTAAAGAGGCAATTTTAGCATACACTGCGCAGAAGCAAAAGATTCCCTCCAAGCAAAGAAAGAAGTCATACCACGTGACATGGTTGACACATGCGCAGTAGAATTCCCGCGTTTTAGCGGCCATTTTGGATTAGACGAGGATTACTTCTTAGTGGAAAAACACATAGGCAAGCATCTTCTAGATAAAATATGTTGTGTTGCACATTATTAATAAAGACATTACAAGGGTTTTTAGTACAGATTAATTAATACTGTGAGAGGATTGCTTCCGAGCAAGTCTCATTGTGAGTCCTTGCTCCATCAATCCCCTCTCTGATGGCGTTTGAGCCATCAAAACTACCTACAAAACCAGATGTCAACTTTAGCATATTTCAGTCACAATTTCATTTTTACTCTTTCCATTCTTATCTTTTCCTTTCAGTTTCTTGTAAATTTCACTTCTCAGATCTTCAAATTCAATCTCTTCAAATTTTCTTTTCTTGCCTTTTCCTGTCACCTTATATATTTCTTTCTTTTTACAACATTTGCACCATATCATTATTGACAATACTGTTATTGCTATCCCTACTAAGGGTACTATTATTTGACCTATAAGTCCTTTCCCTACATTAGTAAACCAAGTACCAACTGACTTAATGCTATTTGTCAATTTTTCCCATACACTATCAACTTCCAGTGGTTTCAGTTCCTTCTCAAGTTTAGTAATGTTCTTTGTATGTTCCAATTTCTGTACTTTTGTCCGGTATATATGTGCAACAATGTTTCGTTTTCAACATTTTACAGACTCCGCCCTCTTTTGCTAATAAATTATCAAGAGCAAGTCGATTTTGCATAACCATAGATCTAATCGCAACCATCTCCGCATTAATCATTAGAAATCCTCCAGCAGTATCCGTTGATAAACGATCAACCACTGTAGACAATTTACATATTCTCCTTGAGTTCAGAATTACTCCCACTGAAGGTATCAATGCACCAAATATATCACCTACGATTTCTGAAAAACTAGCTCTCTTACTACGTGTTAGTCCACTATTATTTTCACTGCTCCCAGTGTTTCTTTTAACGTGGTATATTTTTGGAAAAACTATTCCAAAATAACAACTTCCATACCACCGTGCAGGAAGCCTAAAATAAGCCTTATTCCCACACACATAATATATTCCAGGAAAAACTGAATCCGTTCCTCCTTTTAGTCCCCAACCTCCGAGAATTAAGAAATTGTGTTCACATTCACTGGTACCAATAAAAACATTGTTATATTCAGTCTTTAACCTATGAAGGCAAATTTTCCCTATCTTTACAAAATCCAGAGCCATAGCAGCTTGAGCCCTGCCAGGGGTGTAAATACCCTCTTTCTCAGCCCAGGGTGGAAGGTGAGCTTTATGCTCAGACGCTTTCCTTTGGAAATTCCGTCTTCTATCTTCAACTAAATTTAAAAATATCTTTTCTTCCACATGTAATGAACATGTTAGATTGCTTCTATGTGCATGTGTTATGTCTATCGACTTCATCGTTAAGAAAAATTCTCCCATAAATTGTGCATCTTGACTACTAAGCACTGGGTTCAGATTCTTTCGAATAGGAACCTCTGAAAATATTACATCTATATTTGAATAATAATACTGAAGTTTCCCTGTTTTATAAAACAAACTAGTTAGTACACTACATGATATACCATAAGTTAAAGGCAAATGATGGTAGGTTAGACCTTCTGCTAATGATTCAGGTAACTTCATACAGACATAACAATCACTAACATCCATTGTATCTACGTACTGAAACAATAATTTAGTAAGACATTTAAGCTAGTATCGTTATCTGTTACAACGTGATGAAAATCTGGTTCATCTTCTGCTTCTATTTCTACCCTGTCACTTTTCAGGTTATCTATCCTTCCCTTGGTATCGGTGTTATTCTTTTTGTCCATTATCATAAGGTAAGGAATTGCTACAATCACAACTAACCACACTATAAGCACCACTACCAGACTACATATGCATATAGCACAGCATCTTTTACAACATTTCCGTTTCGGTCTCCCAGAAATTCTGTCCTCGGCCATTTTTTTTGACCAAGAAGATTTCTCTTCTTTCTTTTTCCTTCAAAACTTTAACGTTATCAAGGTTGTTTCACTTCTTTTTCATAAGTCAGCTCTGCACTTGTTCCTTCGTCACCACTTTCACTATTCTCTGAACTTTCGCAGTCTTCGAGAATTACATAAGTCCAATCAGGACCTTTAAACTTATTGTTCACGATTTTCAATCTTTTGCTTTTTCGTTTTTCAGACCCACTTGTTTGTCCAGAAAAGCTTGTTACTTCATTTACTTGTTCTGGGTCTTCACTTCGTGTTACTATGTGATATTTCACTCTTTTAATAACACTAGGCCAATGATCACCCTTTCTGACTTTCTTGGTTTGCACTGTACCTTCACCTTCTGAGTCTTTTCCAATTACTCCTTTATTCACATTAATGTGTGGCACAATTTGTTTGTCTTTGTTTTCAGTTTCCCTCTCTATCTGCTCTCGTTCAGGTCTTATTGTTGTTTCTTCAGTTGCCTGAATGTGAGTCTCTGCTAACTTGCCCTGTTCAGGATTGACATTTTCTTGCTTGATATTTTCAGGTTCAATGTTTTCTTGGTTTTCTTCTCCCTGAACGTGATTTTCTTGTCCTAACTGGTTCTGATCAGTGCTTATTGCACTCTGTACTTCTGCAGCCTGACCGCGGTCCACTGAACCTGTCTGTCCCTGCTCAAACTCTGTTTCGTTATCAGTTTGAGCCAAATTTCCTTTCCCTATCTGAGTCTGCTCAGGTTCTCTTATAGTTTCAACCTCCCTATCCTGAGCTTGTTCTTCTTCACCTATCTGGTCCTCTCTAATTTCATCTAATCTAGCTCTGCTCCTTGTTTTGATATAGACTTAAGGTATATCAACCACTGGTATCCAGTCCTGACTTGTGCTCGGTTGTTCTTCTTCAGCTACTTCTGAATCTATCACTTGGGATTCTTCAGCTGTACAACCTTCTGCTTCCTCAGCTACTGATGGTGACTGAGGATTTCTCTCTTCAGGAGCTGGCACCCTTTTGGTATGGCTTACATGAATCCAATTAGGTAATCCTGCACATTTCACTGCTGTGTTTGTAACCAATATAACCTGACAAGGTTCTCCCCACCTGGGTGATAAACACGTTTCTCTGGTGTGATGCTTCACTACCACCCAATCTCCGGGGTTCAGATCATGCTCTTGTTCAGGCTGCCTGGAAACTGCGTCTTCTCCAACCTGGTGAGAGACAGAACGCACTAGGTCAGTCAATGCTTTGCAATAATCTAGAACCATATCATCAGTTATGTTCAGCAGTTTATTGCCAGGTACATGGGCTTGTCTCATTGTTCTTCCCATGATGATTTCATGATGACTCAATCCCGTATTTCTATCAGGAATGCTTCTGAGTCCCATCAAGACAAGAGGCAACGCATCTGGCCAATCTAACGATGTGGATGCACACATTTTTGACAATCTGGATTTTACAGAGACCTATTCATTACACAGACCTGGATCACCATTTGGGATTCTTTCCTCTTTCTGGCCTCCCACATCCCGGTATCGTCTAGTGGAAGAGTGAGGTATTCTCCATTCTCATGCTCACCATAGTGCTCCTGGAAAGAGTTGCTTGGGTAAACCACACCTTCGTGAAGTGGTACCATTCAGCGTTTGCAGTTTCGATCCATGGTTGGTCTCCTGAGCTACAGGAGGAGTTTTATCTTCCTATGTGCTGATCTGCTGCAGCATCTGCACGTATTACTCACATCTCCTCAGTACCTTGGGCAAGACTGCAACTCTCACTCCTTTGTCATTTTGTTTGGACACAGAGTTGACAAAAGTCTTCTGACTGAGGTCATGTGCCAACCTCCAGATCAGTATGTGAGGGCATCTTCTGTACGTATATGCAGAACCATGTTTTCTTGTTATAATTGCACTGTATAACTCTGCATATAAATCTGCAATCAAAGCTCTATTTGTGTTAGATTCACTAGGTATCTAAACCACTGTATGGAATGCACTTCCTAAAGGACTCTTCAGTAGCAATATGATTTCCATTGACCTCTTCTGTCAGGACCCCACTAAATTTGAGGAGCCAAATATTTAGAGACTGACTCGGTGTATGGAGATTTATGAAGGAATAATTAATTTCAGGGTTCTCCTAAAACATCAATGGGAGATCTGGGACCTACTTACCAATAACATGGAACTTTCTTCTTTTAAAGGGAAACTTGTTTAACTGATTACTTAGTCCCTGACATTGCTAATGCTATGCTACTGAGTTACTATATTATTTGCTTCAACTGATGTTTAACAGAGAAGGAGGGATTGCACTTCTCTTCTCTGAAAATCCCCAGGTATCGCAATTATTTCATTGGATGATTTAAACAGCAATTTACTGATTTACAAAATAACTACAACACGGTTGCCATCATTTTATTGATAATTGTATATCGTACTCAAAAATACAACAAATGTGTTATTAGATTGCATTATACAGACATCACTAAACTATAAACAGTTAATTGTACCAGAAGATTTCAATCTCCATGTTGACACTAATGATAAACGGGTCTCTGAGTTTTTCAACTCCATTGAAACATTAAGACTTTCACAATTGATATTAGGAGGTACTCAGTGTGCCAACCATACATGAGAGTAGTCTTTGACACAGAATTAGACGCTACTTTTGACCCCATTGCTCCTATCGGATGGATGGGTGGATCATTAGTTCATTAAAGCTCAAACATGTCGTGATAGGAACCAAACACACCGGTCAATCCAACGTACCTTGAATGTGCAGGGACAAGCTCAGCCTTCAGAAGGTTACATCAAAACTACTAAAAAGTGCTAAACTCTATAAAACCAGCATGTGGTTGGTGCATATCCTATTTTGAGCAGATATTCTCTATAAAACTCAACTTAAGAATTGCAAAAACCACTGTCAATATTAAAGCATTACTTTTAACATATCAGATTAACAGTGGAGGCAATGCACCTAAAAACCTGTGTGGACGTTCCAAATTCTCTAATCAACCCTAAATGTATACCTCTTTCAAACATACCACAAAGGACTGTTGTAATAACCTAGCTGTCTTTTTCAATTAAAACATTGTAAGGTTCATGCAGCTACTGTATCTGTGCAAAAGGCCCTAAAGATCCATCTAGCTCCAGAAGCCAATATGAATTTAGAAAAATTAAAGTAGTCTTCTTAGATGTCCTTTGTCATACCTGATAAACATTACTACCAAGGTGCCTTTATCAAGTCTGAAATCAGGATCCCCCTTTGGATCTGTGCCTTCTCCATATAGGTAAATGCCTTGAACATTCCCTCTTAGATGTTTTTCAGGAATGTATTGCTACTTACCTTTGTTCAGGAGTTGTTCCTTTCTCTCCCCGCTTTTAAAGAACAATGATATAGATCCAGGATATATATTCAGACTACTGTCCTATCACCTTCCTACCCGCACTGAGCAAAGTGCTAATAAAAGGTAGTGCCAAAGAAATTATCAGATTATCTTGAAAACAACAATCTCCTAGATGATGTACAATTCGGCCTCAGATCTAAAAGATTCACTGAGCTCGCCATGCTTATAGATATGAACGAATTGGCCACCATTCTAGATGAAGGACATTCAGCAAATGCCACTCAGACCAGTCCACAACATTTGACACAGTTGAGCACCAAATCCTGATTCAACATCTTGAACATCGATATTGGTGGTCCAGTGTTCAAATGGCTACCGTGTTTCTTAGAGAGAAAAACACATACCTTCAAACTGGATACATTTCTAGCTGATATCTTTTCAGTTTATTTTGGATATCCACATTGATCTTCTCTACACCCTTTTATTTATTTAAGATTCACATTCAATCTCTCATCAAAATGATATGTACCTGCTAGTGCAACAATTATTGTAACACGGGTAATATTTGGATCTTTCAGCTTGGATCAGCATTATAAATACTTCCTTGTCAAGCTTCATGACTGGTTGTTGAAGGTGCAACAGTGAAAGTTTAAAAAAATTGAAAGCCTAAGTCCTAGCAAACCTGAATTCATGATACTAAGAAAGCATAAGAATCACTGGGATGAGGCATACTGGCCCACAAGTATGGGTTTTCTTCCAACCGCAGGTTTGAATGCCAAATCATTGGGCGCTGTGCTTGATTGACTATCCTTACAATCTTATGTCAATGTAGTATGTAGCTCTGGCTATCCACCTTATGACGTTTGAGCTAATCATTTTGCTTCTTCTAGACCATATGCATTGGTTGATTGTTTCAACATGTGGCCCCAATTCTCTGCCACTGTAACAGCTTTCATCTTGGCCTTACAGTGTGCCTTCAGCTTAAGCTACAAAGTGCTGTGGTTCATCTAGTCTGTCATCTGAGAAGATCACCTATCGGAAGCCAGAGTGAAGCTTCACTGACTGCCTGTAGATCAAATAATTCCATTTAAATGCCTAAACGGTGTACATACGACCTTTTACTTTCCAAAATATGCTTGCTTTGATGGCTCAATTAAACCATCTACTCCTTTAAGTTCAATCAGAGAAAGATATACTCCTGCAAAGTTCAACAATAAAATCCTTGAGGAAGGGACGGCGTTCCTTCATATTCCTGGGAGCTAACCTATCACTTGCACTACAATTAGGATAAATTCCAGAGAGTCTTACTGTAAGGAAGGCACTTAAGACTCATATTTTCTCTGAAATAGTATTTCTTTCTTGGTTTATTGGTTCTTCAGCACCAGGAAGCCCTTCAATTTCAGTGTGCTTTCTAAGAATCAAAGAAATCAACTCTTCTCCTGATGAGACTGTCAAGTGTACAATCCCTTTTTCCTTTAACTTAACTACCTTTTTAGCTTTAATGTGTTGTTTCTCCTTGCTTCATTCTCACTGCCTTTACTTTTCCTTGGTCTCTATCTCTCATGCACCTTTCAGCATTTTTCCTTACACAGGACACATACTTTCCATCAAAGTTGATGTCGAATGAGAACTGCTGTGGCCGAAATAAAGAGGTATGATGCAGAAGATGCCAAAGGCGATGACTTTGATCCTCAAGTGGATATCTAGAAAGGTGGCGCCATTGAGCATCTCAATTCAGATTGAGGCTGGTGCCGTGCCTGATCAGAAGGCTTGGAATCCCATGATGTTGAAGATGACATTGAGAAATGTAAGAAATTGGATTATTTGTCAAAGGGGTGAGAACCCACTTCAAATAATAATCACTATCCTTGTCCGGGTGAACCACAAAAGTCACTAAATAAATCCAGTGATTAACCCGATAGTAGCTTGGCACAAAGGAGTCAGGATTAAGTAAGAGGCAATGTGTAAAGCATTTTTGCAACACTCAAACCGAAATATCAACAAAAAAAAATCCAAACCAATTTAGAAAAATATTGTAATAAAAAAAAATGACACCAACATTGCAAAAATCCAATAAGTAGACTGGCGATATAACTTTTAAAAGTTTTCAGTGTAAATAGTGCCAAAAAGCACAAAGCGGCAATCATGGTTATCTGGTTGAGCTGGACCCTGTCAAAATCAAAGGTTAAGGCCAACCGCGATGGATCACGGGTCTGATACAGGGACCCTTTAGAGTTTCTCACTTACAGCAATACAGGGGGGAACCTTCAGGGTTTTTAAAAGCACCCTCACTCACCAACCTAGTTGGTAACATGCTTCATCATTGGGTTCCTACCCTGGAAGCTGAGTGCCTCCAAGGTGTGCTTCAACGCCTGATTACAGCATAGCTGGTTGTTTTCAGAGTGAAGTGAAAAGGTGCAAGTGGTTTAAAATTGACTCAAGGTCACCTACCTGAAAGGCATTTTAATCTGTGTGACCTTGGGCAAGTTTTAAAATCAATGTTCGAATAGTTTTGAAATGTCAATGGTCTCAGGTACCCCTTAATATGGTCAACATGTTTCAGCCATTCATGCTAAATGCCTAAGTGGGTCAATATGGCGTTTGTCAGGACCGTGCAGTTGAATACATGTGCACTAAGACATGCGTGAGTTTACTTTCAAACTCACTGTTTTTCATAATCACCTTTTGCAATAGTTATCTGTAAGACCGTATTAGTGAGAGAGACATTGTAGTTAGGTAAGCATATCCGGGAGGAGCAGGGAGCCCACATCAGACAGTATTTTTCTGAGAATCACAACACTATCTCCTCTCGCACGCATGGAGTGGGATGCTGTAGTGCTAGAGGCACTCCCATGTATTGAGACCATGTGATGACCTTTGACTTCCATTATTTTAATTGACTTTTCGTGTTTATTTTATCCTAGCTTGAATATACGACATAATTTTTCCTGCATGTGCACGTTACCTTGAAAATTTCTTTTGTGTAATCTAGTAGTTTTAGAGTGGGAGAGCTTTCACAGAGTAGAACAGCCTTGCCAGCAAAAGAACGTGTGGGATGTGCATTTGAAAGCATGAGAGAGAGGTTTGGAATGTACTTCTCAGTCCTAGAGTGCAGTGTTGTAAGCAGTGGTGCTCAAATGTGCATTGTTGTACATTGGGAAGTATTATGAAATTCTTACTATTGGCTTTGACATGCCCTCATGCTATCTTTAATTCTGACTCTGTCTAGCTTGAGCTTTTGTGCGCACAAGCAGGCCCCCAGATTACTCAAGTTGTTTAGGCTGTTCACGTTCAAGGTTGTTTTGTTTTTGGAGATTGTTTTTTGTACTGCTGGAGACTTTTGTAAGCTTAGTTTAGATGAGGGATTGAAACATGTGAGAGCGCAGAAGGAACGTGAGAACTCTTTTGCCTTTGGAATGCTTGCATAGAGAGCGGTGAACTCCAGTTAGTTTCCTTGGCACAGAGGAGGGCCTCTCGGAAACTTCTAGTGCTTTGAGATTATAAAACTGGTGTTTGTTGACTTGGAAACTGGGATTTTGTTTGGAATCTGAATAAGAATGTATGAGAACTTCAGTACAGCAGCAGCAGAACCTGGTTTGCTGAGGCTCTTAACCCCGGCTGTGAATCCCCCAGTCTGGAGTGGGCTAAGATGCAGTGTTTGCAGTGGGTGAGGTGTTTTATCTTTGAGTATTGACTTTGTGGTGTGTGTGTGTGTCTGTGTGCACATTCAAGTTTCCAGTGGTTATAATCATCTGAGGTGTTTTCATTGTTGTGTGAGTGTGTCTGTGTGCACATTCAAGTCTTCAGTGGTTGCAATCATCTGATGTATTTCGAGTATATATCTTTCTGATTTCTTGCAGTGGATGTCCAGTATTATCTGCTTGTATTTTATTCCATATTATCTGCTTCTATTTTGTTTCATGTATTTTATTCCATGCATTTAACAGTTGCATTTGCCTACTTATAAGTGTGATATTATTGCTTGCACATATACACATATATATAGATCTATATACATTTGAATGTTGTTCATTTGACACCTGAAAAAGCCTTTTTGTTAGAGTGTTGCACAAATAAAACCCCATGCCTTATTCTGAGAACAGTATTTTGATGTCTTATTTTAGAAGAGTGAAATCCCTTTCCTGGTGGTGTTTTTATTGCTTTGCCGTGTTTGTGCCTCCGTGTGGGAGGGCGGTATTTTCTATTATTTGGGAGGGCGAAGCAATAGAGATGCCTTTAAGGTGGTAATGGGCTGAACTTTTATCTAACAGATTTCCGGAGTCCGCAGGACCTTGGAAAGGGATTTAATCTCGGCTGAGCGCACCCTGGCGGAGCTAAGAAAATCAGCGGATACTGACTCCGCGCTCACCACGTTGATGCGAAAACTGCTTATGTTGCCCTCTTAGAGGACCTGTGGTGTAATACCTTCACAGGCCATGCAGCGAAAGTCCATCGTGAGGGAGACACGTCCAGCGGACTGCTGGCCTGGCTTATCCAGTAGGGGTCTGAGACCTGTTCCAACACCAAAGTGGTCAACTTAGTGGGTGTTACATTTCGCACACACGCTGACATACTGCAGGCCTCTATGACTATTACTGCTATGTCTATAAGGCCCCACCCGACACATCTGCAGATATTGCCACTGCCTTCCTGGCAGGTATAGCTCTCCCACCCATTCCAGGCTACACTAGGCTCTCTCTGGAGGCGAAGATCACGTTTACCAATGTAATGCAGGAAATTTGCAACCTAGCCCGAAATAAAGCACCAGGGCTAGATGGTCTGCCCTCAGAATACAAGAGCACCTTTTCCTCACTCCTGGCGCCACACTTGGAAGAAATGTATAATGTATAAAGGGAGGCTTGGAGGCCCGATTCTTTGAGACATACTTCCTCGCAGCAGAGCCGCAATGGTTTTCCCATTGGACGGCCGGGCGCTATCTGGGCGAAACCAGTACCGGGTCTGGACTCCTCCCAATACCTGCAATCCGATGCCTACTTTTACCAAAGGTTCAACACGTAGTTCCCTGGCCACTTCAAGTAATGGTAACAAAGGCATGCATGACTAGGATACATCGACTCTCTTGGACCATCCCACTTTATGCTCCGAATCTGCCTCTTGTTGGCCTTCCTCACAACCCAGGTTTCTATACCGCAGGGGAGCCGAGGGTCTGAACTGACCACTCAGTGCTCACGACGGGCGACCAGTTTGCTAAAGGCCATCTTCTCCCCTTCGGCCAACTGGTCGAGGAGAATTGTCTCCCCTCTGGGCAGTTCCTCCTACACCTGCAGCTTAGTCATACATGCTATACCCTCTAGCACCTTTCGGAGGGGGAGCCCGTGGCACACCCTGACTATGGGTGCTGGTCGCCACCTCATTACCTAGCTATACAAAGTCATACGCGAACTGATGGCTACTCCCCTCCAGCGATGCACCAAAAGTGGGAAGGATGAATTCGGAAGGGTACTGCACAGTAAGGAATGGGAACAGGTGCTGGAGTTCCTCAAAAAGGTTAATTGCAACTCGTGCTTCAAAAATATACAGTTCTTCATCCTACACAGGGCCTGACCCCTGCTCAACTTCACTGCTATTTCCCCTGGACACAGTTTGAGTGTCTGTCCTGCCGAGTTCCTGATGTGTACCTTGTGCGCATACTGTGGCCCGGTCCTGCCCTTCAAGAGTGCTGGCATTCAATTCACACCATACTACATGAGGTCAGAGTTACCAGACATTCACACATATGACGCTGCTCCCTGGGCATCTTTAAGCGCAAGAAGTGATTGAAAATACTTGCCCACTTTGCGGACCTGGCACTACTACTAGCCAAGCGCACTCACACTTCAATGGTGCTCTCCTAATGCTCCCCCGGTGGAGCATGGAGGAGGCCAGTGCATAAGTGGGGCACCAGCGGAGGAAGACACCCTCTAATATGAGGTGGTTCATCGGTTGCACAGAATCCCTCCTTGAACACTTCCTGCAGGAGGCGGGAAATGACAACCTACCTCCGGGAAGTACCGAGCCCCTCCCACACGCAGCAACACCATCCCGAACGGGGTTACACACGTAAGCACATGCTTGCAGTGCACCCCTCCCCAAATCTACACACCTCCGCCACGCCGGGAGACTCATCCACGGGCCCTCTGCCCAGCCGCACGCACAGTCCTACGCACCTTGTCACTGAAACCAACCTGCCCGCAACCCCTCACCACACCTCGTTCATCCCCAGTTACACCACAAGGACGCTTTCCACAAGAGACCAAGCGTATTTCACATTATTGGCACAGTGCTCTGTTTAAATGCTTCAATCTGTCTGTTAAACACGGAAACAACGTGCTGTAAGACGTTGTGCTTTACTGTTGTTGATTTTGCAAAACAAAGATATTTTTAAATAAATAAAGTGATGCTGAAGCTCCTATAAAAGATGGCGATAAACCCATCCGATCCTGACAACTTACCTAGTTTCAATTTCTTAATTAAGGTGACGGCCTCCTCAGGGAAGGTAGGTGAGTCTAAGTTTGGTTCTTTGTGTATAACAAGTTATGGAACTCCTGGATAGTGTCCCAGATTGCCCTGTGTTTGGACACCAGTTCCCATGTGGGACCTGCTGCACTCTTCCTGTGTTTACCTTTGCTCTCAGTTGGGAGGCTAATAGTCTCCCCGATTTGTTACAGAAATCACAGAATCTTTGCCTACTGCAGAGAAGTGAGTCAAGAAAATGGGGAACCCAATAGACCCTTGTCGGCTTGGGCAGTTAACAATAAGCAGGTAAGTATGCCTACAAGGGATTCATTTCAAAAAGATTTTTCAAATGCTTGAATGTAATTTTCAGGTAAGTTCTTATTCAAGTAACTCATATCAAGATCAATCAAAAAAGTCAATTAGAAAGAATAACGTACACTTATTGATGAATCAATCGTCAAAAACTTAGTACAGAAAGAGAAAAGAACTTAGCCAGTCACCCTCCAGTCCTTTTTGGCTGAGATTTGAAATCAAGGTAGTTAGTCTGTTAGTTGGATTGCTGGAGAGTTTTTTATAGTGTTCATTCACAGCTGTTTTAGCAATTCAAGCCTATATGCTTCTTTATCCCATAGCACGATACCCCCACCCTTATCGGCTGGTTTTATTGTAACATCCGGGAGGGTCTGTAAATTTTGTAAAGCCTTTTGTTTTTCTATGGAGAAGTTAGAGTTGTAATGTATCTTACTTTTGAAAAGATTCTCTATTTCTTTAAGTGTTGCAATCTCAAAGGTAAGTATTTCCTTTGCTACCATGGTGTTATTTGGGTAGAACATAGATGGATTTCTTAAACCCGTGGTGTCAAGAGATTGTTGTGATGGATTATGAGCAAAAAAGTTTTAAAGTCTGATCGATCTAAAGAATTTGTAGAGTTCTAGTTTTGTTTGGAACAGATCATTTTTGTAAGTTGGTACAAAAGACAAACCTGCTGATCATACGGCAACTTCTGATTCTGATAGAGTATGGTTAGATAAGTTAAAGATAGGAACGGTTTGAGATCAGACCTTACCACTCGTAGTAGTTGTTTCTGGTCTGTCTGAACCCTGGTGAATACTGGTTGTGGTACCATCCTCGTTTCGTACCTCTCGGTCTCCGTGGAGGGCCCAGACATCTCCGTTCCTACCCTAAAAAAACTTGTTGTGATGTTGTTGGATGTTGTTCGTATTGGGCGCGATGCGATTGTTCTGAGGACTGGTCGCTGCCTGTATCAGAATTTGTATCGGAGAAGGTAGTTCTCTTTCTCATCGGTTGATTAAACCCTTGAGGAGCGTAAAAATCCTTGTTTAAATAGGGATATGTTTTCTCTTTACTATATCTTTTGATTTTTTTTGTAATTTCTCTGTTTTATGTGCATTAAATTCCTCAAATTATTTTATGGTCTGATATACTTTCTCTAGTAGAGCTTTGCTATTAGGGTGTTGTATACTTTATAGGGTGTCCATAAACGGGCTTTCTAGAATCATGTCCTTATATAGGCACAATTCGCCTTGCCCTTATATAGGCATAAAATCCCAGACCTTATTTAGGCATAAACCATGCACTCCAAATACAGGCATGGATTCCGGCATCCGTCCACCCTAGCGTCTCAACGAGTCCATGAAAAAAACAGACCCTTAGGCTGCGGGAGTTTCCCTTGCCCAGGACTATTGATTTCTTCAAGGACTCATATATTATGCATGAACCATTATTCCTTAGGGGTTCATTCATGACGTCTTTCGCTGCCCAACTCACGTCAATGCTAACATTTTCAGGTATAAATATACCTTCCCAAACCCCTGTAAATCAGAGGAGACCTCGACTTCAGAGGAGCCCGATTCCCGGCCAGACGCACTGAGAAGACGCTGTCATTCCTGCATGCAGAGAGTCCAGGTTCCAGTGATCTAACTTCCCTTGCGGGGTGTTGGAGTTCGAGTCCGGAAAGAGATTCCTACCTCTCTCATTCTTCAGGTATGGAGCAGACTAGAACCTAGAGGGACTCTTGGCATACTAGACTCTTGGCATACTAGGCGTAACATACTCTTAGCATACTCTAGTCAGGAATACATCACCTACTTCTACTTCTCCCTACACCTAGGACAGGTTAGGTACACTGGGGTAGAACTAGGCTAGAAACGCATCGTATGAGTACTCGCATTTTTAGGCTGTGTAATTTTATGTAAATGCATATATGCTGAAAAGATAATGCTAACGCAGTATTATTTATTTCTACTGCTCACTCTGTACATTATTTATCTCGCATACTGTCTTGTGATCGTAACAGCACATCTAACTTACAACAGAAACAAGACTGTTCAATAAACCTTTTTATTGAAACGCCCGTCTGTTATTTCTGTGTAACTTTGAGAATAACTGAACCATGCACGACTGAGCTGAGTGAAATAGTTATCTATTGTTTCTACGACTCTGGGACACGTCCTGATTCTGTAAGGGAAACACAGTGGTCATGTTTTGCGGCTGCCAGAAACTACTCCCTTCTTGCCGTCAAGAAGTTTCTAGTGGCCTCTGAGCTAGCTGGCACAAGTAATTAAGTTTAATATACTCGATAGGGACATACCGACCTTAGTCCTATGTCAAACCTATAGGATATATTATTCCAATGCGCAGAGCCTATAAGGGAAATAGGAGCTACACTACATGGCGCCCAACGGTTTGGTAAGGCAGTAATTCAACGTTAGATACTGAGTAACTCAGCCGTGCTTCTTCTTTTTCTCTCAGAGACCCCTATCCATATACTCCTAAAGACGTCTGGAGTGGGCAGGGTTAGTATCCGCCACGGCTACATAGGGCAGTACCCTATATATTAGCTGTTTGGTTAGCTCAACGTTGAAGGATACAGTGTCCCAAAATATTGTGCACCTTATCTTAGTTTCCTTGAAACTTGTTCTACATTTTTCATAAAACAAAAATGTCCTTAAACGGGGACAATCCCGCCGGAAACGGTGGTGCTGCGGCTGATCCAGCCCAGCCAGCATTTTTTAACAACACCAGTTTAAATGAAACCGAGGAGGGTGTCATTGACATCGCTCCAACCTTAAGAAGAGCCATTACTCTAAAACTTATAAAACATGGCCTACCACCGAGAGGAGGTAGAGCAGTTTTCGTGATAGAGGCACACGAATCCTTTCAGACAGAGGTATTCTATTCATGGGTAATATTTCCTGAATCCAATTCAGTGACACACATGTTCCACTTCTACAAAGAAGATGAACCACCAGAGGAATACATTCCTTTCGAGGATATTGAGATTCCATTAACATACCAAGAGCACCAGCTCTGGTTTAAAGACGCCCTAAAACATCACAGAAATATAATCAGGCTCGGTCCACTAGGTAGACCAGGAGCAACTTGGCCGATTCTAGCCGGCTATACACCTCATCCCAACATAGAAATAATGTCAGATGAAGAACTACTTACTCAACTCACAGAGTTAATAAAAATCTACAGACAATTGGTTCAATATGTCATGCGGACTTTCACAGTCCAACCACCATTAACACTTCCAAATCAAACCCCTCACCAGGGAATACTCTAAAAATTACACCACAGACTCTATACGCAGTCATGGGTAAAATGCCCACTAAGCGTGAGCAAATCCCGTTTTGGATAGCTCAAAAAATTACTCAAATCGAAGCAGTATTTCCAAATACTAGCCCACATGAGAAACACAGAATCCTAACCATTAGTTTACCGATGGGGATCACACCACAATTGGAAGACTGCACCACTTGGGGCTCAGTCTTTGCTGCCATCTACACTAAAACACACGGCATTCCGTCAATTGCGGTAATACCTGATGTCCTAAAACAAATTCAAAACGAATACGGGGCAGAGCCTGCTTTAAATTTAGGTATGAAGTTACTGAAAAATTTCGACCAGGTCTCAACAATAATATCAAATATTAAAGGGGAGGCAGCAGCAGTGGCGATCCGACAAAAATTAAGGGAATTTGATGTTACAGAACATCAAACAGAGCTACCCAGAATTATAGAACAATCCTATGCAGAATTAGGCAGAGATAGTTTGGGTGGGAGACCAGTTAAACCAAAACTATCTGAAAGTCCTGAGAAGGACTCAATTAAACAAACTCCTACATCTTCTAAAAAGAAGTGGGAGACTAATAAACAAAATTCAAATGAGAAACGATCTCAATCCCGAGGAAGGTCTCCTCAAAAGGAGCCCTCAGAAAGGAGGTATAACCTCAGGAATAGGGATAATTTGAGAAAATCTGATAGGTATCAAGACACTGATACACGTTCCTCTCGTCCCTTTCAGGTCTCATCACAGACTTCGGAAAGAAGAGGACGAACAGAACATAGAGAAGAACGCGTGAAATCGAAAGACGAAAAACACGCTCCAAAAACTAAAGCAAAACCTCAATTCTCCAAAAAGAAAGTCGCAGGTCTTAATAGTAAGACATGCCGAGAATTCTGAGAACGCAACTCAAGAACGGAGAATGGGCTCAGACAATGCTGGACAGTGCAGCAGAAGTCACAATAGCTCGCCAGAACCTGATGGAACTTCTGGAGATAGTGAACTTGAATGAGTACATTACAGTAGAAACTGTAGACACCAGGGTTAGTACTCCACAAAAGTTATATGACATAACACTCCGGATGGAGGGAGACAAACCTAGACAGGTTAAAGCACTTTTTTGGGAAAAACTATCAAAGGGTTATGACATACTTCTAGCAGAAAAAGACTGGCCACCACAATTTGTCAGGGAGTGCCCACACGGCGAGGACATGATTATGCCTGCCTTCTCCAATCACATTCCAATTCACTTAAAATATACATATGCCAGAAAATGGGCAGTGGCCCAGGCTCCAGCATTATATAAAAATCCTGTAGGATGGGATGAGGACTCACCTCACCATAAAATAAATCTGAAACATGAACAAACTGCACAGAGGCAGTATCCAATTAAGCAAGAAGCTAAAAAACAGGTCAGGGAGATCTTAGATCAACTTGAATATCAAGGGGTGATTGAAACATGCACCTCCTCCATGAACAATCCTTTGTTTCCTGACTCCAAACCAGACAATACATATCGTCTAGTTTTGGACTACAGACACCTAAATACTTGTTCTAAAACTTTTGCAGTGCAGAATGCACACAGCACAGCATTAATGAATAACATTGTGCGTAAAAAATACAAAACAACATTAGACATCTCAAATGGTTTCTTTTGTCAAAACATAGCACCTGAAAGCAGGTACTTAACAGCATTCTCCATAATGGGGACCCAGCGTCACTTTTGTCGACTCCCACAAGGGTTCAAGAACAGCCCAGGTTTATTCTCAGCGAGGGTAACGGAGTTACTACAAATTTATGACAACGAGGCATTGTCTTATGTCAATGACATCTATCTGACAGACGATGACTTGGAAAAACACTTGAACAGGGTGAGCACCATTATACTGGGATTCGCCTCTGAGGGCTACAAGTTCAACTTTAAAAAGTCCCGAATTGCCCATCTCAATGTCTTATTTTTGGGATATGAGCTTTCAAGTGAAGGCAAGAGCTTGGCGGCTAACTTTCTAGAGAAATGTGCGCTGCTCCAACCTCCAAAGACGCTAAAAAACTTACAATCAATACTGGGATTCCTAAATTTTGGAAGAACATACATTCTAAACTATGCAGAAAGGGTTAAACCTCTCTACGCATTAATCAAACCTGATTTTTCAATCAAAAACTGGACAAATGAACACACAGAAATTTTGCGTTCACTCCAGGCTAACATGTTAGCAACAAAACACTTACAAACACGCGTAAGTCAAAGAAATTTGGTGATTCGAACAATTTCGGGTCAATGTGGATTCACCTACTTAACCTTCAATGAGGGTGAGAAAGTACCAATCGCATACAAATCACATTTGTACACACAAGCGGAAATGCGCTTCAGTTCAACTGAAAAAATTCTAACAGCAGTTCAAACAGCTGTAGCAAAAGAAAGAGCCTTAGCCCAAGGTAAACGCATAATTGTCGTTACCCCAGTACCAGCTTTAGAAGCGGTCACAAAAGCAAGCATTCCAAATGCTAAAGCACTACATCCGAGATGGATACAATGGGTTAATTCTCTTGCTCCACCTGATGTTGAATATGTTTTTGATCCAGATTTAAAAACACAAGCATTTCTCCAGTATGAACAAGAATGTCCTCTGCCCACTGAGATTCTGCCTCTCGATCAGTATGAATTCGTAATTTACACTGACGGATCCGCACAGCCCGCAACAGGGAGTAAGCAAGCTTACAGTGCAGCGTGTGCTATCGTTAAAGGTCGCATGCGAAATGGCATCTTCAGACCTATGGTCACAAAAACTCAGTCACTAGGTGATTGTACAGCTCAGTGAGCTGAACTACAGGCATTCAAACTGGCACTTGAGAGTACGGATCGAGAATTCCTCACACTGATAGTGTGCGATTCCTATTACTGTGTTCAGTCGTATAATGACTATATACGAACCTGGCTTGAAAATGGTTTCAAAGATGCGAAGAGTGGCACAATAAAGCACAAATTGCTTTGGGAACAAGTAGTTCAGTTGAAAAACGAACTGCCAAAAGCTCACGTGATTCACACACTGAGTCATCAACGTGATGGCGTTCACGTTGCAGGGAATTCATTGGCTGACGAAGCCGCAAAGGGGGCTGTTCAGACGGCTTCCGTAGCTGCGATCACTCGTTCAAAAACAAAAATAGACGGTGAGATAATATTAGCTGTCAATGCTTCAAGCAAAGGCAGCAGTGCAGCGTTACCAAAAAAGTTTCCACTCAAGTACTCTTATGTAATTGATGCGAACAACGTTCCTTTTGCTCGAATCCCTGGAGTGGGGGATAGGGTAATTCCAAACATGGAACGAAGAGCAGCCTTGATTTATGAAACTCATTTGGGGGAGGGTCTGTCACATCGAGGGATCTCAAACACAATCTTGAGATTAAGAGATGTACTGGTGGCCTGGAATGAATACACACATTCACATATTCATCAACAACTGCTTAGACTGTAAATTACAGCGAGAGAGCCACCAGACACCATGCTGCGAATGCGGCAGCCCAGTACAGACACCACTGTTAGACAGCATTAGACTACCTACTAGCCTGCGTCCCACTGGACAAAGGCATTCCCGCAAATACTAAATCTAGGTTCCTATGGTTATGGCCTCAGCGCTCGGCTGACGCTCGAACTGTTATAAAAGATTTGCGAGTCTTTATCGGCACATACGCAATAGGCACGCTACATTCTGACAGGGTCCTGCGTTTAGCTCTAGGGCTTACAAGGAGGCCATGGCCAGTCTGGGCGTTGCATTGCGGTACCTCTCCATTCCATCCTGAGGGAAATTCTGTTGTGGAAAGGAAAAACCGGGACATAAAGCAGTCTATAACAGCTAGGGTATTAGGTTCGGGTGATGGGTGGGTCAAACACCTCAATAGCGTGCAGCGCGCTCTTAATAACCTGCCAAGAAGTTCTCTATGGGGGGTCACCCCATATGAGGTCCTATTTGGGACAAGAATGTGGGTTCCAGACTTAGAACACGTAGGCACAGTGGTGGAGATGAAACTATTTGATATCAAAGATCGTTTGGCTGTTTTACAGGATCTTAACAAATTAAGAACGAAACAAAGCAACGTATCCCTACAGCCAACCACCACTGGGGAAACATCGGCGGTCCCAGCAAGGCCTGTCTGGATTCCAAAAGTTGGGGATCTAGTCAGAGAAAAAATCGCGGATAAGAAGGAATTTGGACCTTCTTACAGACAACCGGTACCTGTTCTAGCTGTTCAAGGAACAAGGACAGTACTTCTGCCGCCCCTTGCTGGAAGAAAGGAGAAAAGATTTGTGTCCATCGACCTCATCAAACCACAACATGTGGCCAATACTAAGCAGTAGGCCTCGTGGACTCCGACCTAGTAGCAGACGCACTCCTCTCGCTACTATTCAAGAGGTTCAGACTGAAAGACTGATCACGATCGAGAATTCAGCTGTAACAAATGAAGGACTAAGCAACCAAGCTATGGAACTCATCCCTCTTGACAACCAAATAACAGTTCGTCCAAATACACCTGTCTACACCAACGTGACACGTGAAGAACTGGTTCCTGTGATTTCAGCAAATCTTGATGCAATTCCAACAATTGACAGAACTGCTTCTGGCTATTTCATTGACTTTGATACGTTCTCAGAAGATCCAAGCGAACCTGAAACGACGCCAGCATCATTCAAACTCAAGCAGCAAGTACAAGACTTTATTCACTTTCAAGAACCTTTCCTGACAGTTGTTTGTGTCTGTGGGCCAGATCAACAATTTTTTCCAATTTGGATGAGTTCTGTTGAGTTGTAGTATATTGTCAACTGTCACCACTGCCTTTGTATTATTTTCACTGGCAGGTGTTGGCACAGAAGGTGTTTTCATCTCTTTGATCTTGGCACAAGTAATTAAGTTTAATATACTCGATAGGGACATACCGACCTTAGTCCTATGTCAAACCTATAGGATATATTATTCCAATGCGCAGAGCTTATAAAGGAAATATATTACAAAATTAATTTTGCTCTTGTAGGCATACTTACATGCTTATTGTTAACTGCCCAAGCCGACAAGGGTCTATTGGGTTCCCCATTTTCTTGACTCAGTTTTGTGCGCTGACAATAGTCAGTTGTGGGTCACTTCATTGAAGTGGTTATATTTATAGGAATCTATCTAGGTCTGAGACAGAGACCCTCTCATATACTGATGAGTATATTCTAAAAATAGCCAGTGGACCGTCTCTTTTGGGAAATAGAGGTCCAGTTACTCAATTGCCATTTGAATCGGACCTTAATCAGCTTGAACGACTAAAGAAAAAGCTAGTTTGTGCAGAATTACACGCGAAATTCCTTACTGATTGCTTAAATGCAAATATGATTCCAACGGGTCTTCAAATTAAAAACATTCCCATAATTTTTACTGAGGATGAAGACTAAAGTAGGGTTTAGCTTTTCGGCAAATGAATGTTCACGTACGTGGATGGTTCTTAGTATTGAAACAGCTTTAAAACACATTAAAATACTCACAAAAGAAATAGAGACATTAGAAAAGAAAATTACTACAGATTCTACTATCCCTAATAGCAAAGCTCTACTAGAGAAAGTATATCAGACCATAAAAGAATTTGAGGAATTTAATGCACATAAAAAAACAGAAATTACAAAAAGACATCAAAAGATATAGTAAAGAGAAAACATCCCTATTTAAACAAGGATTTTTACGCTCCTCAAGGGTTTAATCAACCGATGAGAAAGAGAACTACCTTCTCCGATACAAATTCTGATACAGGCAGCGACCAGTCCTCAGAACAATCGCATCGCGCCCAATACGAACAACATCCAACAACATAACAACAAGTTTTTTTAGGGCAGGAACTGAGAGGTCTGGGCCCTCCACGGAGACAGAGGTACGAAACGAGGATGGTACCACAACCAGTATACACCAGGGTTCAGACAGACCAGAAACAACTACTACGAGTGGTAAGGTCTGATCAAACCGTTCCTATCTTTAACTTATCTAACCATACTCTATCAGAATCAGAAGTTGCCGTATTATCGGCAGGTTTGTCTTTTGTACCAACTTACAAAAATGATCTGTTCCAAACAAAACTAGAACTCTACAAATTCTTTAGATCGATCAGACTGAAAAACTTTTTTGCTCATAATCCATCACAACAATCTCTTGACACCACGGGTTTAAGAAATCCATCTATGTTCTACCCAAATAACACCATGGTAGCAAAGGAAATACTTACCTTTGAGAATGCAACACTTACAGAAATAGAGAATCTTTTCAAAAGTAAGATACATTACAACTCTAACTTCTCCATAGAAAAACAAAAGGCTTTACAAAATTTACAGACCCTCCCGGATGTTACAATAAAACCAGCCGATAAGGGTGGGGGTATCGTGCTATGGGATAAAGAAGCATATAGGCTTGAATTGCTAAAACAGCTGTGAATGAACACTATAAAAAACTCTCCAGCAATCCAACTAACAGACTAACTACCTTGATTTCAAATCTCAGCCAAAAAGGACTGGAGGGTGACTGGCTAAGTTCTTTTCTCTTTCCGTACTAAGTTTTTGACGATTGATTCATCAATAAGTGTACGTTATTCTTTCGAATTGACTTTTTTGATTGATCTTGATATGAGTTACTTAAATAAGAACTTATCTGAAAATTACATTCAAGCATTTGAAAAATCTTTTGAAATTAATCCCTTGTAGGCATACTTACCTGCTTATTGTTTACTGCACAGAAGAGCATACTCTGCCTTGTTTAAATCTGTGGCTCTCACCTGGGAGCATAGTGGTATACTTTTTTTTTTTTTTAAACTCTTTTTATTGTTAACATGAGGTCATAGTAGCAAAGCAAATAAAATAAACAGGGAAAACAATTTCATAACATCGCTATATCTAGAATAAAAAAATAGGATAAATACAATTTAGCATAAAGATAAAAAAAGAAAAATTAAAATTAAAAAAAATGAGAAGGGTGAAAAGAAGGGAGGAATAAGATTTATCTTTACATAAATGCTCCCCAGATTTTTTCCATTTTATACAGTTATCGGGTCCCCCTGGTTTTAGCAAGTGCGAGTTCCATATTATATATTTCTTTAACAATGCCCCACCATTCCAACGTCGTCGGTGGGCTCCGTACGATCCAAACCCGGGCTATAGCTAACCTAGCACAAGCCAGTAAAATAGTTATGAGATCTCTCTGGCTAGAGTCTCCGAACTGTCCACCCAGCAGCACATCTGATACTGTAAGTAATATAGGTCTTCCAAGCTTATGAGACATAGTTTTTGTAACTCCTCGCCAGAACTCTGTTAATAACGAGCATTGAAAGAACATATGTTGCAAGTCAGCTGCGAATAAATCGCATTTTGGACATCTAGTCCGATCACTAGTGGAATTATCTAGTGACCATTTCGCTATCCTTTCAGGAGTGTAGTACAGTGAACAAATAGTTCTATACGATTGTAATCTCAGATTAGAGGAGTGTACTGACTTGCAGATACCGCTGAATGCAGACGAAATAGTATTAGCAGTAATAGTGATCCCCATTTTCTGACTCCAACGTACAGCTAATCTCCCACAATCATCTTCTTTATGAGAGTTAAAGCCTTTATATCCAACACTAATCAGTGATTTATCTTTAGCTAGATAGATACAGTCCCATATATCAGAATCTAATAATACCGTAAGTCTCATGCTGCGTATAAGATAGTCACGAATTTGATAATACTTTAGCCGCATGCTCTCTGTAAGATTGTATAAAAGCTTTAATCTATCAAATGTTGAAAACCCATTAGAATCATACAGATTCCCTAAGCTTTTTATACCCAGATTGTCCCACTGTCTCCCACCCCCATCATGAAAAATTCCTGGGAAGATTGGATTATCCCATAAGGGAAGTTTGGGATGATACATCGGTATTTTGTATTTATTAAGAACAGCCGCCCAGATGAATACAATATCCCGTGCAGTCTTGAATTTGACCCGCTTGAAATAATTTGGATCGTTGGTTCGATACAGAAACATTTTAGATTCTTCTCCCAACATAAATACATAGTAAAAGAGGGGATTATTAGGATTTACTAAACTACGCATACGTCCTAGGAAAGCCGACCAGAAATATAATTTAAAATCTGGGAAGTCGAGACCCCCTTGGCTAAATGGAAGTTTCAATAGCTCAATTGCGCGATGCGCTTTTTTGTAACTCCAAATAAAACTACTTAATACACCATCTAAGCGTTTGAAAAAAGAATTATTAATACGAAAGGGAATAGACCGGAATAAATAAAGAAATTTAGGAAGGATCTTCATTTTAATTAAATTTATCCGCCCACTTATAAAAAAAATGGCACAAGGTCCCTCTTAGTATGAGATAGCTGTCTCTTTCAATGATAATTCGTAGTTTAATACAACTATCTCTTCTAAGTTAGCAGAGACTTTAATCCCCAGGTAGGTAGCAGTGTTACAGACTCCTTGTATCGGAGTCAGTGGTCTATAGTTCATCACTACTTGAGTCTTATTTGTATTCAGTCTGTAGCCTGAAACAGCCCCAAATCTCCTTGCCTCCAAGAAGATACCTTTCATTGCTTCTCCTACATCAGCTGAGTATACCGCGATATCGTCTGCATATACCGTTATTTTAAGAGTATTCAGACCTGAGACAAAAGGAATTATGCATGACTGGTTTTGTAATGCCACTAGAAACGGCTCCAAAGACAGGGCAAATAATAAAGGTGACAGAGGGCACCCTTGACGGGTACCCCGGAGTATAGAAAATAATGTCGATTGCAGCCCTGCATAGCAAACTTTAGCACTAGAATGGTCATACAGGGCTTGTATCCACTGTAAAAACTGGCCTTTGATCCCAAATATTTTTAATGTAGCCCAGAGATAGTCCCACCCCACTCGGTCAAATGCTTTCTCAGCATCTAATAGTATCATACCGAGTGGGGTCGACTTAATCCTGGCAACATCAAATGCTGTAAAGGCCGTGTTTATATGGGTCGTGGTATCCCTGCCCGGGATAAACCCGTGTTGTTGTGGAGATACCAAGCCAGATATTATCGGAGCGAGGCGAGTTGCCAGTATTTTAGCAAATATTTTTGCATCGGTGTTTATAAGAGAAATGGGTCTATATGACCCACATTCGTCAGCTAGCTTATTTAAAAAAAAACAAAAAATACAATCTGCGTAATATTCCATGATTTAGGAGCTTTCCCTCCAGATCCGATGTACCCAACTACCAAGCTAAATAATGGGGCTAGTTCCTCAATACATTTCTTATACAATTCCAGAGGAATTGAATCCTCTCCAGACGCTTTGCCTGATGGTAAAGCAGAAACTGCCAATTTGATTTCAGCCAGTGTAACATCGCTGATCAATATATCTAGTTGTTCATCCTCAATACGATTCACGGAGTTAGTTTGTAAATATGTGTAAATGTCACCTAACACCGGCCTATTTTCAGGAGTATATAAATCCTTATAATAATTAGCAAATTGTTCAAGTATCTGCTGGGGGCTGTTATACGTCACATTATTGGGCCCTTTAATAGCCTTGACTAAAGTTTTTGCTTTTTCATCTGCCACCTTATATGCTAATATTTTCCCTACTTTCTCCCCACCCTCATACTGGGATAGATGGTATTTATTCAGTTTGATGAGGCTTTTTTCCCTAAATGTATTTTTTAGAGCAGATTTGAGATCAACTAAAGTGTAGCCCAGTTCTTCTGCTTCAGTTGCCCTGCAAAAGTGCTTCAGCCATTTGATTTTCTGCTGAGAGTATTCTTGCAATAGTTTCGTCTGCCCTCTTTTTACGTTCATGATTCTGTCTAAATATATACTGTTGAGCGAAGCCCCTAATACTAGCTTTACAAGTATCCCAAACCACAATATGTGAAGCTGAACCAATATTAATTTCAAGAAATTCTTTTACATGTGCCTTAAGTTTTAATATAAAATCCTCATTTGAAAAAAGATGCCTGGGAAACGAGAAAAGCCGGGGACTCTGTTTCCCTGTCTTAATTTTAAAAGAGAGGAGGATAGGGTTGTGGTCAGAAGTGACCCTTGGGCATATCTCCATATGACTTGTCTCCAAGATTCTGTCTGATACCCAGGCCATATCTATGCGGGAGCACAATTTATGCGCAGCTGAATAATAAGTGTAGCCAGCAACATCAGGATGTAATACCCGCCAAGCATCTTTTATGGCATGTATTCGTCCTATTTCTCTGATTGCGGCCCGTGTTTTGCGCATCCTCTTAAATGCCCCCCGTCTGGTAGTATCAATATCATAATTCATAATACAATTAAAATCACCCATTACCAACCGCTCACCCTCCCAGCCATTCCATATTGACCTTATCGACAACAGTAGGATCATCTATATTTGGTCCATACAGAGCACAGAACGTGTATTTACTACCCTGAGCTATGATCTGAGCTATAGCCCATCTACCATTTTTATCTGAGGATGTTTTACTAATCTCAGCTTTAAATTGTTTATGCTTCAGAATTGCGACCCCTCGAATTGAAGGGTTTAGCTCTGAACTAACAGCTACTTCATAGCCTAGCTGTTTTAGTAAGTTCCGGTCTTTATAAGAAATATGTGTTTCCAAAAGTAAAGCTATGTGCGGATTATACATCCTTAACTCTTCGAAGACCAATCTTCGTTTATTCCTACTATTCAATCCTGCCACATTCCACGCTAAACACCTTATTCTATCCATTCCGCAAATTTCTTTTCTTACCCGCCCTTTCTTCTTCCTTATTCATTGACAAAAAAAAAAAAAGAAAGAGAGAAAAAAAAGTCCTGCCACATATTTTCTCAATATGCATTTCCCTCATGTTATTTTTACTAAATTTTACCCCCCCGTAAACCTCCCCCATCCCAACCATCACCCCCCACCTCACCCCCTCCCCACCCTACTCCCCCTTCTCCAAAGAGGAGGATTCCTTTGTCTAACCAGCTGCCGTTGGTCTAGGCAGCCTAAGAGAGACACAACCGTGGTGATACCCCCCACCCAATCCCAGAACTCCAACACCTTAGATAACGCTGCATATTAATAAACCTTAGTCATATTCTTCATAGAGAGAATAAAACACACACCCCCTCAACAATCTTGAATTACTATACACTCATACAATTTGACCATTAACAAGTTATTAGTGACAGACACCTATACTATTATTCTGCTATTTCTCTGTAGCTCCTCCTTGCCATTTGACCAGCATCTTCTCAGCATCCCGATCATCCGTAAAAAAATGTGTGGCCGCTCTTGAGTACTTTTAGCCGCGCTGGTTCTTGAAGAAAAGCTTGTCCCCCAAGAGCCTTAATAGGGTCAATATATTGTCGCAGTTTCCAGCGTTTCTCCATAGTGATTTTACTTAGATCTGACCTGACAAAAAAAGTTACAGATTCTGTTGTAACTGGAGTATTAGGGCGAGCCTTCAGTGATACCGCCTGTCTCAGCAAGAAATTTCCCACATAGATCAGAAAGGGCCGTGGGGGGTATTGACTTCCCTTGTTCTTCTGTACTAACGGTAATCTGTGGACCCTTTGCAGTTGCGAGTCCCAGTCCCAGTCAGAGAGATCAGGGAATGCTTTTTGAAAAAGTTGAACCATATACGCTCTTGGATCTCCCCCCTCAGCCCCTTCTGGGATGCCAAAGAGTCGGAGGTTTTGTCGCTGTTGTCGATTTTCCATGTCTTCTACCTTGGCCTGTAGACTTGTAATCTGAGCCTCATGTTTATTTACACAGTCTTCTGTGCGAGAAGACAGTTCTTCAGTATCCACCACCCTTTGTTGTAATTCTGACATCTCCTGCATCAGGCCCCCTAATTTGCCTGCCATCTCGAATAGAGAGAGTTGCATTTTGTCATTGTCTTCTCGCACCTGCACATAATGTTGCTGTCACTTCATGTCTCTGCTCGCTAAGCAGCTGAAGTATCAGGCCAAGTGATGCATCCTCTTTACTGGCCCCAGTCTCAGCTCTCAACTGAACAGCCGGTTGACTCCGATTCAGATTCTGACTTTCCGTGATGTGGGCCGGGCAGTTGGCAGAAGACATAGCTGGGGGTGTAATTTGATCAGGCAGATCCAACTTGGGGCTATCCAATGTCACTGGTATAGTTGTATGAGCTTTCATGAAGTCCCTCTCCAATGGGCTGGTGCCTGACAACCGAAGTGCCATCGTCTTAACGCCTCCCTTTGCTTGCACCCATTTCCGTAGGGGGCTGTTATCAGCGATAGCTTTAGCTCTAGCGGCAGATTGCCCACAGACCGGTTTTTTTATTCTTATTTTTGAACTTCCCTCTGCCTTTCTTACCCGCAGAGCCCTTACTCGCTCCCGTAGGGGTTCTTGTTGCGGTCTCCTCCAACTCTTCAAGCTCTTCATTAGAGCCTGAGTCCACACACGCATCTGCATCTTCAGTCATGTTATCTATGGCTGCACACATCTTTGCCCCCAGCTCTGCCACCGAGTCCGCGCCGATGTTAGGGGAGTGCATCCCAGGGTCTAATGTTCCCAACATGTCCGGCAGCGTGTCTAGCAGACCCGGGTAATTCGGTGCTTCAGCCACCCCCGAGGAGCCAGAGGGGCTGACAAGCTCTTTATCCATTACTCCTGCTGCGGGTGCTGCTGCCAGTGCTGATATTTCTTTGTTATTTTCTGCCCCCAGACCCCCGGCCGACATCTCACTTGTCTCTTCTGTTTCCAAAACCAGAGCCCCGTTATGGCAGGGATTGCTGAGAGCCTCATTGCCTTGTACTGCAATTATGTTGCCCAACTTAATTGCTGCAGTTGAGACCGCAGTAACAGTGTTGCCGTTAGTCTCCCTCTGTGCTTTCTCTTTCTCAAGTTTACTGCCAGTATTCTCAGCCACCTTTAAGAGCTGTGGCATACGAATAAGCGACTTGTTCAGAGTCTGACCTGCTTTCTCCAGCGAAGCCCCTTCAGCTCCAGCATTATTTGTTTCCCCGGCCGCAGCAATCTTGCCGGTACGCGTGGACCAGGCTGGATTCTTAGGCGCCATCTCTCGTTGCAGCAAAGACTGGGCTCCGACCTGAACTCTGACCTGAGCTCCAGCCTCCGGCAGAATCCGAAGCGTGGCAGGGACGACTGCAAGCAGCAGACGCGGCCAGTCGAGCGCCGATCGGCCCGAGGCTCTCACTGCAGGCAGCCGTGCAGCCCGCAGCAGCCACCAGATGCGAACCCCGCTTGGACGCCACATCCACCTCTTCACCCGTATTCACCGGGCTGAGCCGAGACCTGCTCCTCGTTGTTTTTCCCCCTTTAGCCGCAGCAGCAGCCCTCGCTCTTGCTGACGCTTTGGGCTCACAGGTACAAGAGCATTATTTGGCGAGTAGCAAGTCGTGTTGGCGCTATCTTTCAGCAGCTTCTCATGCTAGCGGGAGGGGATCTCCACTTGCTGCGCTCCGTGGCGGCTTCAGCCCGCCATCTTGCTCCTCCCCCGCAACCACCTCTTGCTCCCGCATAGTGGTATACTTCTGGCGCCAAATTTTGGTGGAAGCTGTGCGTTTATGCTCCACCTCCAATGCACTCAGCTGGGCCTGTAGTTCAGTCCTAGTGCTAACCCCCTCTTATAGCTGAAGGACCACCTTAAGGGTAGCCCACAATGTCGAAGATTGTGTGCCTGGGGTATCATTTTCTGAAATGGTATCTTTTATAGCCTACCTAATGATTACCCGGACAACTGGGTCATAGAGCAAGAAGTTGTTTCCAGAAGCTGTCTCAAAGCAGGTAAGCGGGATTGGTCAGCTTGATAGGGGCATGATCCGACATTGTGACCTATGGTGATGGTGTGCAGGAATGGTAAGAGATTAGGCCCAATGAGAAAATGATCTAAGTGGTAGTAGGTCTTGTGAGGGTAGGAGTAGTATGGGTAATCCACTGCTTTCCCATTTATTTCCTGCTATGCTTCCAGTTGGGGAAACAGCCTTTACAGCGCGGCCGGAACCCCACATTACCTTTACCACGTGCCCATTACAACGCATATTCCTCTATCACACTTTTTTTTCCTCAATCCTCTTTTTATTTAAAACAATCACATACAGGTGATGGCTTTACGTCATATGGCCAATCCCCACAGCCCAATCCATACCTAAAGAAGACACATTATCTCAATGAGCAGAGAAATGAAATGCTTCGGATCTTACCTTCCCCATGCCTACTCGCCCAATTTTATGCTTCGGTACATTTGGAACCCCTCCTCAACTCCCCCTCCCCCTGTGCCCCAACCCCCTGCCCCTATAACAAAGGTGGTGAGAATAAGCAATGGATACAGAAGAATAGTGGGTAGATCAGATGTCTCTGCAAAAAACCTAATGTAAAGATAACTGTGATGGCGATCCAATAGGCTCCTTATAGTGTTAGTGGTTCTATTAGATGACCTGGGCAAGGTCTAAAACTGGAATAGGTGCATGGCTCTCGTCGTGGGGGAGCACACCGCCAGCGGCAGGACCCGTGTGAGATATGTCACCAGCAGACCCCATCTATATTCAATATTCTTATAATCATCTCTAAAGAGGTCTGCCAACTTCTCCATAATAAGTACTTTCCAAAGTTTGGAGTGCCACTGGGCCAGCGCGGGCGCTGCTTTCTTCTTCCAGGCTACAGCAATTGCCATTTTAGCCACCCCTAGGCAAGCCCACATAATTGCCCGATCTGCCTTTGACTGGTTTTCTAGTCCGGGATCTCTGAGACCCAGTAGTACTACCTCAGGTGTGGTTGGGACTGGATACCCCAGCATGTCTTTTATTTGTGCTAAAATCTCCTCCCAGAATGGTTTAATTGTTGGACAGTCCCACCAGATGTGGCCGAATTCCCCTTGTAACCCACATCCCCTCCAACAGAGGTCGGAGGCCTCTCGGAATATCTTTTTAATTCTCGTGGAGTAGAGATACCAATCGAAAGGTATCTTGTAATGAGCTTCCCTTAAGTCTAATGAGTGGTTGTTCTTGACAATGTCTTTCCACAGGCGTCTCCACTCTCCCTCTGTGATTTCCTTCCCTAACGTGGGTTCCCAGAAGCCTGATGTGGCGGGGCTGTGGGGAGTGCAGTGTAGAGAGCATGAGGCGTCAAATCTCGCCTGGCAGCTTCCCTGACCAGTGGGTGTAATGTCCAATGTTTGAGCTGAAGGTAATGGAAGTGTTCAGAGGGGTGTAGGTGGAAATCTCGTTGACAGTGTGACGTGGTTATGGAAGAGATTGGACAATATCAGACAACCACTCTCCCTCCAAGCGTCAAAGGGTCCTGGCCTAGCTGCTGGGGAAAATTCCTAGGTCTATCGGGAGGGCCTGGAACAAATACAGTTTTTTTGGTAGTACTGTCATTTTAATCGCGTGGATGCGACCCAGCCATGAGATATATAATGGCTTCCATCGCTTAAGGTCTTGTTGTAACTGTAGCATTAGGGGGGGGATAGTTTGCCCTAAACAGCCCTTCCAGCTGTAGTGTGATCTTGATTCCTAGGTACGTGAGATTGTGTTTGGCCCATTGGAATGCACAGTTCTCGCGCAGAAGAGTCATCTCCCTCTCTGGCAAAGTGAGATTTATTATGGAAGATTTGGACCCACCACATTTTCAAACACTTGTAGTTCGTCCTGTAGGGCATGCAGTGATGACCAGGGGGATATTAGCGTCAACAAGATGTCGTCTGTGAACAACGAGATCTTGTGTTCATCGGCACTGAACCTAATCCCCTGAATCTCCTGTGTCGCTTGGATTCGAGCTGCCAAGGGTTCAATACTTAGGGCGAACAGCAAGGGGGACAGAGGGCAGCCCTGCCTTGTCCCCCTAACCCAAGGGAAATGGGGGTGAGCCTACTCCATTAACCTGCACTCTGGATCGGGGTTGCGTGTTGCGTGTAGTTGGCTTTGATCATGTTGATAAAGGGTCCACAGAACCCAAATCGCTCAAGTGTGCAAAAAAGAAAGGGCCAGTCCACCCTGTTGAAAGCTTTTTCTGCATCTAATCCCACCAATATTGCCGAAGTTTGTGTTTTGATACCTTTTCAATCAAGGGGGCGTGGCTAGCTGGCCACGATGGCGGACGGGCTGTGAGGCAGCTCCGCACTGAGGCCTGGGTATCCGTCGAAAGTTAATGTTCCCTGGTGTCATCCGGAATCTCTGATGGGCGCTACGGACTGAGAGCGCTGTGCTGCACCCTCCGGAGGCGAGACTGGCGGCTGAGGGGTGTCTCGAATCGGTGAACGGACCCGCACTGCCATTGGACGGGTCACGTTTGGAGGCCATCTTGCAGGCTGGGACGCGACCTGTACATCGCTGTTGTGACTGAGGCCTGGGGTCTGCTAGACGGCGACATTGAAGGCGGCAGCCGACGGTGGACAGCCCCAATGCAGTGACACCGACGGGTGGAGGTGACGCCCTGACATCAGGTGGTGGAGGCCGGAGATGGAGTAGCGGAGCGCCGCAAACGGAGGTGAGGTGAGGCGAGCTGGGCAGGCCTAGCGCCGCGGACACCGGAGCTGAAAGGCCTTGTAAGTGGGTATCGGCGTGCGTGACTGCTTCCGTGGAGCAGCAGAGTGGCACGATCAGAGGAGTGCCTTGCGCGGCTGGGGTTCGGGGGCTGGTCCGAGCCTAGTCCCAGCAGGGGAGTCTCCGTGCGTGTGTGAACGCGGAAAGCTCCACTTAAGCCCAGGCGACCGGGGCGGATCCGGAGATCATTAAGGCTGAGGACCGGGGAAGAGCGAACCAGGCGAGCACCAGATTGGAGCACGGTCGGCGGGAGCGAGGTCCGGAGGTACTGCCGGCCGGGCTACACCCCAGGATTTGAAAGGAGACAGCGTGTAGAATATATGACCGCCAGCTGCAAAGGTGAAGTACGGACATGTGAGGGCATAGCAGAGGGCCTAGGCATTGAGGAGGCAGCCGTTTTCACTACGGTATGGCAGACAGAATCACAGTAGGTGGCCATCCCAACTCTAATAGCATATATTGCCATTAACAGTGACCGGAGAGCCCCACAACTCTGAATCTCAAGTGGGAGGAGCTCCTGCTTCAGAAAGTGCCAGCACTGTGACACTGGCCGCAGCGAGGGTGATAGAATACAGCAGACGAACTGCGCTGCACTGCGCAAGACTGATTACGACTCAGTGGCGGTGACACACATCAGCTGCTGCTGGAGACCGGCAACAACCACAGGTGAGAGACGTGGTGGACCCTGTGGCTCCTGAAGGTGCGTGAAAGTGTACTTTATGTAGCTGGGTCTGGGTGATAAATTGAGCCTAGTCCCAGTAGCAGGGCACGGGCAGTAAGGTCGCATATCAGCTTCATTTAGACCCAGGCAAACTAGGTGAGCAAGACTACTGCTGGGACCGAGGCCCGGGGGAGCACAGCAGCTGAGCGCATTAGCCGGGGGCACAACTGATGAGAGAGAAGCTCCGAAGTGCCACCACTTTGGGCTACGACCTAGAATATGGCGGGAGGAGGCGAGTGGAGTATGTGATTCCCCCATTGTAGGGAAGGCACACGGAAGTGCGAGGTGAACGCACCGGACCTGGGCACTGACGAGGCGGTCATTTTCAAGACGTGTAACACCGCTACAGGCCACCCATAGACGGCAGCCAGCTCACGTACAGCAGACCATATTGCAAAAATTGGGAATAGACACTGGTAAGGAGTGCCCCACAGACACGGCACTTGCGGTCACCTTGGAGCAGTAGAATCAGAAGCAGACTCAAGCGCGCACATAAACAGTTGGCCTAGTAGCAATAATGGGCAGACAACGGACAGGAACAACCATGCAGCCCACGACAGCCTCGGCGCCACCCAAGCACCCAGAAACTGAGCCAGAGAATGACGAACACACAGACAATCCCACGCTGGGATCCAAGATAGACAATGTCTTGCAGGCGGTGACGCAGCTGAGTGTGTCCCTGGCGCAAACACGCACCTCACTGGAGGAGCGCATAGATAAAATCACAACGGACTTCACAATATTGTGCGCTGACCATCGCAAACTGGCGGAGAGAGTTGACGAGATGGAGGCTGAAATAGAAGAGATCCTCTCCACCACCAAAGCCTCCGCCGCTGAAGTACGGACACTAGCGGAGAAAGAGCGCATTCTAGAGAATAGGATTGACGAAGCGGAAGGGCGCTCCTGCCGCAATAATGTTCGGATCGTAGGCCTACCAGAGGGAACGGAGGGACGCGATGCGGTGTCCTATACGGAAACCTGGCTGAAAACTTTGATGCCACCCAACTCACTCTCTCCCTTTTTCGCAATAGAAAGGGCGCACTGAGTTCCGACGGGACAGCGGCAACCGAGAGCTGGGCCTCGTCCGTTCCTAATCCGACTCCTGAATTACAAAGATCGGGATACGATACTACAGGAATTGCGCAAATTGGAAGAAGTCAGAGTTGAAAATTCTAAAGTGATGTTCTTCCCGGACTATTCTCTTGGTGTACAGCAACAGAGAAGCACGTTCCTGTCAGTCAAACAGAAGATGCGAGAATTGGAAATCAAATACTCACTTCTCTTCCCGGCCCGGCTCCAAGTGGTGAAAGATGGTGTCACACACTTCTTCAATGCAGCGGACGAAGCATGGGACTGGCTTGAATCGGAGGGCCACAGTGTGTCACCAAGTAAACGGAATGCGGCCACGAATTCACAGCACAGCAACCGCGGGAACTAGCAGAGGCCTTGCAGACGTCCCAGGAAACGCCCGTCGCAGCTTAAGGCTGTCCCTGACTTGGAGCGGCGTCTACTGGAACGTCGTGCTGCTCTACATACAGCGGCGACAATAAGAAGGAGCCCAGCACACAGACACTGATGCCTCATCGGAACACTCCATGAGCGCAGACAGCGCATCCACGAGATGGCAGCTGGGAGAAGACTCGCAGCCAATGCCAGATGTGACGCCCCAAACAGCAGATGACATTATGTAATGTAAACACAAAGTGTCACCATACTTATTATGCAGCGCTTAGAGAGGGCAGTTATCATAGAGAGAAAAGTGTAGGATTGCGGGGTGGAGAGTTAACATTGTCTTGTGAATTATTGTGGGCATAACTCCTCAGCTTACTCTTTCCCGCTGCCTTCTTTCCCGCCATGGATTCGGTGGTGTTGAACCGCCAAGGAGAAGAAACACAGGGAACATAACAAATTATTGCCACAGGGCCAGAGCTTCCATTAGCTCATTACACACTCAGTTAGGGCTACCCCCCCTCCATACACCAAGTAACACGGCACACAAGGCCGATAGTTGCCGAAAGGCGCAGTTCAAAGTTTGGGCAGATAGATGTTGTTCCTCTGCTCTGTCCCCGTTATACCACAAAATGTCTAATTCCCCATATAGCATCTCACTATCACAACATTGGGAATCGCAGGCGGCGAAATGGTGGAAGAGTCCTAGGCCACGTACGCGCGCCTCCCGCCTCCTTTGCAGGGCAGCAAGCCATTGGGCCTTTCAAGTATGTTCTACACATAAAAGATGCCACCGACAACAATAACTTGGAATGTCAGGGGTATGCACACGCCAGCGCGCCGATATAACACATATGCATACTTAAAGAGGCATACCACACACATCGCGTTATTACAAGAAACGCATATATCGCAGCCCGAGATACATAGGTTACAGCGTAAATGGAGAGGGCAGATATTTGCCACAGGCTACTCATCGTATGCACGGGGAGCACTAATATGGGTTCAACCAGGCACGCACTATATCTCGGAAGCAACGGAAATAGATGTTCATGGTCGATTTGCGCTGACGAAGGGTAGGCTCAATGGCAGACAGATAGTGCTAGGATCAATATATGCCCCGAACACCGACCAGGTCCCTTTCTGGCGTACATTGTCAGCGAGGCTATCCCTATGGTGTGATATCCCTTGGTTGTTAGGGGGAGATTATAACACAGTATTGGATACAGGGTTAGATAGGTCCTTCCCGCCATTGCAGCAGACTACTGCTGCATCTAACGCTAAAGGCTTTAATGAGTGGCTCTGTAGTTGGGGTCTTGCAGATCTATGGAGAACATTAAATCCTCACACACGACTTTACTCGTACTACTCACACCCCCATGACCTACACGTGCGACTAGACAGATTCATGGGAAGCGTAGCACTGATAGCGGACTGTGTGACTGCGGACTACCTAGGGCGCACACATTCTGATCATAACCCGCACACGGTACAGCTAGGAGGAGCCGATCCGACGCCAGCCATTAAACTTTGGCGTCTACAGGCAGTAGCACTGGAGGACCCCCCCTTTCGAGACTCGGTGGGGTCGGCCATAGCCGCATACTTTGACACAAACGAAGGGTCAGTGGCAGATCACGGGACATTATGGGATGCGCACAAAGCAGTAGTACGGGGACAATGTCTGAGTTTGACTTGGAGTATACGTCGGCAGTTGGACCGTGAAGCTAAACGCATAGAGGACAATCTTATCAATTTCGAAACTGACCTTAAAGCCCAGTGTTCAGCAGCATCAGATAGTTTTAACCACTTTTAGCATGCAGCCATATTTAGCATTTGTTCCTGGTGGATATGACAGACTGCTATTAACGAGGTTTAGACTGGGGATTGTCCACAGATTTGTCTCTTTCCCACAAATGAACGATTGGGCTCGTGAATTACAACTATGCCCCTGGAACAATCATTCGGTCCAATCAACTATCCACTTAGTTTTATTCTGTAAATTTTATACGGGGTTAAGAAAGGTGTGGCTGGTTCCTCTTTTAAAAGCTTTGGGGGTGAGGCAATCCCGCCTGGCTGTAATCAAGCTGCAGTTTTTAGAGAACGAGCATATAGCCTGGAGGATATGTATGTATCTGAAGAAAGTGCTCTGCCAAAGGAAAAGCATTGTGATATAAGGAGCAAGATTGTTTGGACGCACTGTTATTTTATCATTCCTTGTTTTTAATTACGTTGAATTGTATATCACTTTTCAATATGTTCTTAAATGTTTGTTCTATTTTTATCTTTTTATAAACTGAAAGCTTTGTATATTTTTCTTATGTGCTTTTATGATTGTTAAAAAAGAGCAATCGAATAAAGCTTTTCTTGACTTGACTCTGCTGGGGGAGTTAATGCGCAACAGGCGCTAGACGATCAAAGGCAAAAGCATGCGGAAGTAATGGAGAGGCTGCGCTGTCTGAACTATGCGGCGCACTCGGCCCGTACTCATGCTTCTGCTGATAGAGCATGGAGACTATTGGCACTTCTCATCCAACAAGATCGTGCGCAACAACCGACATTGCGCTTAAGGTCCGGAACGGGTCAACTGCTGATGCAACAATGCGACATACATGACGAATTTACGACCCATTAAACCAACATAAATAAACCGGTGGTACGGGTAACTTCGGTGGAACTGGAAGAGTATCTGTCTCAACTACCCATGTCAACAGTAGATGACTCTCAGAGAGCTGAGCTGAATGAGCCACTAACGCTATTAGAAGTGCAGTTAGCAATCCGGTCATAGGCCACAGGTAAGGCACCTGGCCCGGATGGGCTGCCGGCCGAATTTTACAAGGCGTATCAAGACACACTTGCCTCGAAACTGCTAGTACTATATATCAGTGCACAAGCGACAACCATTTTACCTAGGTCGTTGCGTGAGTCCCTGCTTGTCTCGCTGCCTAAGCCGGATAGAGATGCGGAGCTTCTGGGCTTCTACTTTCCATTGGCATTGTTAAACTCTGATTATAAAATACTTGCCAAACTATTGGCAAGCAGACTGGCCCCAGTGGTCCCACGACTGGTACATGAGGATCAAAATGGGTTCGTACCAGCGCGCAACACGTCCCTCAACCTACAACGGTTTTTCAGAATTGTCCACTATACTAGGGAGCGCTGGCCACACTCGGGGTGCTTAGTGTTGGACCTCGAAAAAGCGTTTGACACGCTCGAGTGGGACTTTCTCTTTGCCACTCTAGCCAAATACGACCTAGGCGATCACTACGTTGGCCTAGTTAAATTGCTCTACACAGGTGCTACGGCAAGGGTCAAGACAGGCCCGTATGTCTGAGTCTATCTCAATTGGTCGTGGTACACGGCAAGGCTGCCCCCTTTCCCTGCTATTGTTCGCGCTGGCCATCGAACCGCTGGCGGTGGCCTTGCGCAGCACGATGGCAGACTGGGGAATACCGCTAGGTGACGGGACTCACGCGGTGTCCCTATATGCTGATGACCTACTGATATATCTGCAAGATCTACGGCAGCCATGTGACACAATAGCAAAGGCACTCTCAGACTTCGCCGCTCTGTCTGGGTTACGCGTTAACTGGGGCAAGTTATGCCTTTACCCCTTTAATGAAACCACCTCAGACCCCGCGTTAACGGTCAATGGCACACTGGTACGATGGCAGCACACCGCATTCCGATACCTAGGGATCCGGATATATAGAGAACCACAGGATCTTTTTGAGGGTAATTACACCAGAACAGTAACGGCACTCAGATCGCAGATGTCGTTTTTACGCACACTGCCTATTGCCACTATGGGCAGAGTGGCGCTATTGAAAATGGTGGCACTTCCACGGCTGTTGTACCACTTTGCAAACCTGCTAGTATACATCAAACCTGCGGTGTTCCGCTCCTTTGAGGTGGACATGCGGCAATTCATTTGGCATGGCAGTCGCAATAGAGTGGCGTTAGCCAAAATGTACTTGCCCGTGGATGGTGGTGGTGTGGCAGTCCCAAACATGGAGCACTATTACCTGGCAGCTCAACTGCAGTGGGTCGCCCGCTGGCTTAGTGGGAGACAACTCGCTGACACCGCTACACAACAACCGGGCAATACCCAAGTGCAAATAATGTCTCTATTTCATCCGGGTAGGAGGGGACAAGGTCCTACTCAGCAACTGGTGAAAGTAGCGTATGCCTGCTTCCGGCGAGTTCTACGACTTACTAAAGAGGTCGTCACATACGCACCCTCTCTTCTGCTATTGGGTACGCCGAGGAAGCAACCAGTAACCACAGCGGTGGAATTGTGCTCATGGGAGGACGCGGGATTGCAGACGGTGGGGGACCTCTATCAAGATGGGCAGCTACTCCCATTTGACATGCTTGTGCACGAATATGACCTGCCACAGGGCTAGTTTTTACTACACGCAGCACTCATTAGAACGTTGCGGTTGCTCTGGGGGGACATGACAGTAGAGCCACCAACACACTTAACACTTCAATATCTGCATATAATGGGGGCGGGCCGGCATCTTGTCAGATGGTTAGCAGAGTCACTGCGGACCCATGCAGCAGCCCCACTAGTCAAATTGAAAGGCCGCTGGGATGCAGATCTACAGAGACAAAGCACGGACCGGGAATGGGCAACAATATTAGAGAGCCCTACCTACAATCCAAGGAACGCCAGGTTTAGGCTCATACAATATTATATAACACAAAGGGCTTATCTAACATCGGCCTCAATCAACAAAATATTTAATCGAGTAGATGCGCGGTGCCCACGTTGCGAATTGGTGGGAGGAGACTTGTTACACATGGTGTGGACATGCAGCAAGCTGACAACCTACTGGGAGATTATCACAACACACTTGGCACGCTGCACAGACCGCACACTGGAATGGAACTGGGAGGTGTGCCTATTGGGGATGTACCAGAGACTAAAGAAACATAAGGTGACAACCCGCTTTATAGACCTGGGACTTATAGTGGCAAAGCGCCTCATAACCAAGCGCTGGAAATCCCCTGACCCCCCCATCAGTGAAGGCATGGTATCACTCCATGATATGCTGGGCACAGGCGGAAAGCGTGGCGTTTCGGCGAGAGGATGCTATTGGCATACGAAAGACACCCCTAGCCGTAGCTTGGGACACAATACTTCTGGACCTCCGAAGTGCGTGGCAGGAACACTCGGAGACATATAGTTCATCCCAGGCAACAAGCGGGACACAAGAACACGCAGAGGTATCCCAACAATAGCTGGAGCTCCTCCCCCCCCCTCCTCCCTCCCCCCTAACGGGCACTGATCCAGGCGTGGAACACAGCCCGCTCGCAGTAACCCCTGACACGTATCCAAGGTAACTGGCATTGTCAATGGGACATACGTAAACGAAATGGTGACAACGTACAAGGCAACGGGGCCTAGGCCATACACAACGATAGCAACACCATCTGTGCTTAATGTATCAATTTAGTGAGATGCGATTTCCCCCTCCCTTTAACCCCCTACCCTACTGTTATCCCCCTTATAAGACAATATGTTATTACAAGCAATGCTGTGTACATTCTAGTGGAATGTTTGTAGACGCAATACAATGTCGCTATAACAAGTGCTGTGCCCTGTTCGCATTCAGGTTTAGGTAAAAGCCTAGCAGTGCAAAGGGCCAACATTTATGATAAGTAGTGCTTGTGAATGAAGCAACTATACAATTTCAGTTATTTGTACCTGCTGTAATACATGAAAATCTGTAAAATCAATAAAGAAATTTAAACAAAAAATATTGATACCTTTTCAATCAAATGGAGTACCCGACGGATGTTGTCATAGGTTTGCCTGCCTTTTATGAAACCTGATTGATCGGGATGAATAAGGTTCGGCATTAGGCCCTCCAGTCTGGACGCCAAGATTACAGAGGATAGTTTAGCATACAGATTTAGAAGGGCGATCGGCCGGTAGGATGAGCAGAGATGGGGGTCTTTCCCCGCCTTTGGTATCACCGTTATCATGGCCTCCGCCATTGAGGCTGTCCCCGCTGGGACCGCCGCTATAGAATTAAAAAGGTTGATCAGGTGGGGAATGATCTCTGAAGCAAACATTTTATAGAAATGTGCAGTCAGCCCGTCCGGCCCTGGGGATTTATGCCGCTCTAGCGCTGCTGTTACATGCCGTACCTCTTCGGCATTGATTGGAGTGTTGAGACGCTTGTTCTGGATGGGAGAGACCTGAGGCAGATTGATCGATTCAAGATATGTTAGCTGGTCATTGTTCTCTGTAGTTGTTGCCTGGCATAACTCTTTATAGAAGGCCCCAAATAAGGTGGCTTTACCCTCATCTGAATTTTCAATGTGCCCATCTCCATCGTAGATCCACCTATGTATTCCTTTTCCCTCTTTTCTCTGAGCTGCCTTGCCAGGTGAGCCCCTACTTTATTCCCGTGGTCATAGGAGATGCGGCGCAAGCGCAGAAGGGTATATTCTGCTCTGTTAGTATAGATCGTTTTGATTTTCCCCTTTAATGCACTTTGCTTGCGTTGAAGGGCCCGTGTAGGTGTCAGTTTATGTTCCTTTTCCACTTCTCCCTATTCTACCTCCAGGGCTGCACGCTCTCTTGTCCTTTGCTTGTTCAAGGCGGCGTTGAGTTCAATGCATTTACCCCTCTGCACCGCCTTGAAGGAATCCCTATTGTTCGAGGGTGTAGTGTCTTGTGGCAAGTTCAGTTGGAAATATTCTATAATTGAAGCCCGCAGTTCATTGCGTAGCAGCCTGTCCCATGTTAAGGAGATGGGGGGGAAAAACCATCTCGGCGGGCCCGGCGCCCTAGTCCCCAGTTCAGACAGGCAGAGACAGGGCTGTGATCTGAGATGGTAATGGGGTGAATCTTTGCAGCTTGTAAGGAACCCAGCAGCCCTTGACTTAGAAATACATAATCTAGGCAGGAGTATGTCTGATGTACATGGGAGAAGAAGGTGTAGTCACTTGTAGTGGGGTTAAGAATCCTTCATGCTTCCCTGAGTCCCATATTCTGAATGGCCTGTTTTGCGCTCTTGGAAAAGCTTCCTGTAGGGCCTCTTTGGGGGTGTGTACTATCTAGTTCGGAGTGCCATGTGAGGTTGAAATCCCCAATGAGGACTAACAGGCCTTCTGCGAATCCTCCCACCATACTTAACAGAGCTGTAATAATGGTCAGTTGACCCGTGTTGGGTGCATATGCTGAAATAAATGTACATAGGCTCCCCCTCAGTCTACCCTTCACCATAATCACTCTTCAACCTCTATCAGCGTTTATTCCTTCCGGTTGGAATTTCGTGGCGCTGTGAAACAATAATGCAACCCCTTTCTGTTTTCTCTCCCACCCCTGCGATATGCCTCCAACTGTTGTTGCTTTGTCGTATTGCCTGTCTACACCCATTGCATCCTAACCACCCTCTGAGATCCCTAAACCCCCCCCCCCTAGATCCTCTGAAACTAATAACTAATCAACAGCTGTGGAGTTTGCGTACCCCCAGCAACATTGGCAACAAAAAGAAAAGGCATGTCAGCAGTCATCTTGGTCTAGGCCCGCCGCCCGGCTGTCTGTTAGTAATAATATATTGTAGCACTTCCTCTCTTCTCTTCCGAGACTGCGGTCGAACAGTTCTGCCCATCTTCGTGGAGCCATTGTTAGTCCCATATGCCTTTATCGGTCGATTCTCAGGCCCCTCTAGTCCCTTCCAAGGCCTTCGATTGTCCGTGTGGCCAGTCTTTCCCCTGCCTCTTCAGTCTGGGCCAAGTCAGTAGGTGGGAGGTCACCTCTATTGCACCTCCATTCTTTGACTGTCGACCTCTAAGCTGGTTCCGCCATTGAAAGGACTTGTTGCGCTCCGTGTCTTTCCCTTTTGTGGAGGTCTGGGCGCCCACCTCTTCCGGGCACGGTATTCCCAGAACTTCCAGGCCTTCCCCCAATTCTGTGACGTGTTGTGCTTTATTGTTGAGTTCAAAAGCCAACCCTATTGTTGAGTTCAAAAGCCAGTCCAAACGGATACGTCCAGCGATATCTGATGCGGCCCTCTCGCAGTTTTTCCGTTATTGGTCTGAATTGTTGTTGTCGTTACAGGGTTGACTGCGGCAAGTCTTGAAACAACGTGCATGTGAAGCCCTGAAAGGATACCGAATCTTTTTCCTGGCCGCCTGCAATATGGCCTGCTTTACCTTAAATGAGTGGAGCTTGACCAGAATGTTGCGGGTACGTCTTCGGTCTCCGGTACTTGACGTCCGACTCGATGGGCTCTCTATTTTGATTTTCGGCTGGTGTGACCCCAGCACCTTCGCAAATAAGCCCTCGATGAAGACCTCTAGGTCAGGCCCCTCCGCTCCTTCCTCCAGGTCTCTAATTCTAATGTTTTCTCTCCTCGATCTATTTTCCAAGTCCACATTCTTCAGTAGGACCTGTTGTAGTTGCGCATGGAGGTCTTGCACCTTGTCGTGGGTATTTGTTACTCGCTTGTCGTGGTCCTGTGATTGAGCCTCTACCTCTAGTACTCTTGTACCTATGGAGTCTACATCTTGTTGGAGTGAGGTCATGCGCTCCGTAAGGTCAGCTTTGAGTTGTTCCAGAGATGCCTTCATGTCCATCTTGAGCTCTGTGCATAGTTTGGCCTTGAACTCCCGCAGGGAGGCCATCAAGTCTTCTTTGGTGAGTGCCATGCCTGTATTAATATCTCCTTGTTCCTGTGAGAGCCTCTTTTCAGCTGGAACAAAATAACTAGAAACTCTGTTAGAGGATTCTTTTGGTGGCATAGATGCGATCAGTCGAACCCCCCCCCCCACATTCATGGGCTCGGTTATACCTCCTGTCCTCAGGGGGGGCCACCTTCCCCTCAGTTTGGTACCTTGTGATCTCCAGTTAGCGTATGCAGTTAGTTGCCCCGATAGGGGCCGTTATCCCCTACTAGAGAGGAGCCGCCAGTCTTCCATTTTATAAGTGGCTCAAGTGATTGTCACCATCTTAGGGTCAGGCAGTGTATGTTTGCCGAGCATGATATCTCTGTGCTGAATCTGACCCCCACTTCTGTAGTGCCTTGCTCCTAATTGCCCTTCTGCTTGCTCGTGTCAACTATCGGGTCTTTCCCTTGCAGCTCCCCCTTCTATGACAGTCGTTTCGCCTGGCCGCCATGATGAGGTCAGGCAAGACCTCCACTGTATTTCAGTTCTTTTGGCGGCTGCTATGTTCTGCCCTGGGCTCCTGGCCCTCCCGCTTTATTACGCTGGTAGACCAAACGGGGCCTCTTACTCACCGCCTCTCAGCCCCCGCGTTATGCTGCAAGGTTCCCCTATCACGCAGGCGCTGTTTCTATTCCCTTCCCGCGGTGTCTATCAGCTGGTGCTCGCTCTGGCGTTTCTCTTCTTCCAGGGGTGGTGCAATATTCCTCTGGACTCTGCACTTTATGGGCTCCGACAGGGCCAATCTGGGCCGTCATCTGGCGGTCACGATAGTCGGCGATGCCATCTTGGGGATCTCCGCTCTCGTCCGCTCTCCTCTGGATTCCCTCTCCATTAGGGGCTGGATTTGACCTCTGCTATCTTTCCGTGCTATGCGGTCCCGTTTGTAGCTAGTTGCTGCTATATTGATCTTTGGTTTCTGCAGGACGACAGCTACGTGGCGGCGGAGCCGATGTGGATCACGTCCACCCGGTCATCTTGCCTAGCCACGCCCCCTATATGCTTTTTTAAAAATCTACCACACATTTTTGTTACTACAAATATGCTTTTACCACATATTCCTTTGCAATGAAAATATAAGTATTTAGCAGGTAAGTGTATTTTATGTATGTATGTGTGTATGTTAGGGCAAGGACGTTTTTAGGGTTAAGGGTGGGTAAAGGTTTTTGGGTGGCAAAGGTATTTTAGGGTGGGTATGGGTTTTTGGGTAGCAAGGATATTTTTTTAGGGTTTAGAGTGGGTGTGGAATTTTTGGTGGCGAGTATTTTTAGGGTTGTGGGTGGGTGTGGGTTTTTGGGTGGCAAGATTCTTTTTAGGGTAGGTATTGACTTTTGGGTGGCGAGGGTATTTTTAGGGTTTGGGACGGGTAAGGGTTTTTGGGTAGCAAGGGGATTTTTAGGGTGGATGGGGGTTTTTAGGTGGCAAGGGTTTTTATAGGGTGGGTCTGGGGTTTTTTGGTGGTAGGGGGACTTTTTAAGGTTTAGGATGGGTCTGAGTTTTTGGGTAACAAGGGTTTTTTTAGGGTTTATGGTGAGTGTGGGTTTTTGGGTGGCAAGGGGATTTTTAGGCTGGGTGTGGGTATTTGGGCAGCAAGGGGATTTTTAGAATTTAGGGTGGATATGGGCTTTGCATAGTCCTCTTTCATGAGATGAATTATTGCACACCTTTTAACAGGAGAGTTAAGGTCTTTCACATTGAAGCTCACTATTTTAACTGTCTTGTCCCTCACAAGAGCATGCTATGTGAAAGTTAGAATCCAGGTATTCCCTTTGGAAGTTAAATTCCGACCCTCTTTCTCTTCTCCTCCCTTAGTGTAATAGCACGTGACAACCCCCGTTTGGGACTCTAGAGGCAGCTCCTCGGCTGTGGTGGTCCTACCCGGAAATGGAAAGAGTTGGGTGTAGTAAGTGTCATCAGGATACCGCTCCTCCCTGTCCCCTGCTTCTGTCTTGGGATAAAATCAGCCAGATGCATTAGGGTCCATTATTTTCTACTCCTCCTCCATGGCATTACTTTTAGCTTTGTCATTGTCTTTCTTGTAGCGTGGAGGCCGCCTCCAGCCTTGTCAATGGTGCACCATGGGCACTTGACATTGGCTTGCTTCTTGCTATTGGGGCCTCTATCTCTCTGAAGATCTTCCGATTCATGTTTCTGTATTTCCACTGCTTTCTCAGGTTACAGGCCACGTGTGTCTAAAAGGGTTCCCCCACTGATATGGTGTGTTGTGTTCACAAAGATAATCTGTTGAAATTCTCTCTGTCTCCTTAGTGGGGATGCTACCAGGTTATTGAAAATCCACAGCTTGTATCGTTCGTAAAACACATGATCTTGGAAAGCATATGAGGGGCATTATTTCCGTTGTCCTCTAAGAAGTAGACATACATGAGAAGGTTCCATCCCGCCACTTTGAGAATCCTGTTTAATCTGATCGGTAGGGATTCTGGCAGATTCTGGTCATAGTGGAACAACCCCTATATAAAAAAGCTGGCTGTGCTGTCCCTCCTCGCCCCTAGGAAGTCTTTTCATTATCGATATTATTACTTCTTGACATGTTTTCATGCTGAAGGTGGATATTCAGCATTTGGCCCTGCAGGTCCAACACCCTGTGGCCCTTGTGGTGGATCTCTTCCAAGCTTGTGTCACAGGAATGTTTCATGTCATCTACTCTTGCCGCAAGGCCAGGGATGTCCTTCGGTAACTCGCCTGTGGGATTAGTTTAGGTCAGCTAGAATTGTGCTGACCTCTGTCTTGATTTCCAAGAGGAATCGTTCTAAAAAGACCTGCCAGATGAACATTTGAGTGGAGCCATCTCCCTCTGTCTGGGGAGGATTGGGTAAAAAAGGAGGGGGTTGTCACCCTTGCTGGGCTTAGCTGTCAACAGATCCTTTGTAGACCACTCCTTCTGGTGTCTGCCGGATGCCATGGTTCAATGTGCTGGGGGACCAGATATCTTCTTAGGTCTGTGGGGGATCACTGTCAACCTCCGCTAGGGGCTTTGGTAGGCTGAGACTGTGGTCAGGGCCTCCATCTAGCCTCACCACTGAACTACTGTTGATTAGGGCCCCTACAGGGTGGTTGAGATCCTTATTAAGCTGACAGGAGTTTTGCTCTTGGACAACTTTGTGCCCCATATGGGGTGGTCAACCTCAAGTCTGAGTGGTTCCTCGCTGGCTGATCTCTATCTCTTTGCTTATAACCTGAAAGTTCCCCTGATACTAAGGGGTGTGAGTCGCCCGTACATCAAAAGTCCCTGAGGCCCCCATGTCCCAATCAAAACTCTTCACTTTCTGTAGTTCAGTCGATGCTGTATAGCAAGTCGCCACTCCTCCTCGCCCTGGTGACTTGGCTGCCCCTAAACTTCCTTACGGTCTCAACACCTTGAGGCCTTCCAGGGTCCGTTTATGCCGCCTTTGCCTGGCATTGGCTTTTTGTAATGGGCTGGTCTCACGTGTACAAGTGACATAGTAGACGTAGCCGAGATGTATTTCATGTAGTTTATTAAGTCCTGAAGAAGTAGTTACAGTGAGCCCCACCAGGAGCAGCCTGCTAGCTGCTCAGCCCATCTTCCAACTGACAACACTCACACACCAGGCAACCTAAGCATTCCACTCATGTCAATCACGCCAACATTCTACACGGAACACTCACACTGGCTGAGCAGCTAGGGACAAGGTGAAAGGGAACATTACAGCATAACATGAGAATACTACATATCCTCTCCCTTTTATATTGAAAAATAAATAGAACCACATAAAAATGAAAACAACTATACACAGCAATGTACAAATGATGAAAACAGTCCATAAACCCTGGGATGAATGGTAAAACCACATCACGAGAGGGAAAACAGACAAACAAAGGAGGAAAGAAGGATGAAAGGATAGAAACACATACTAACACCATCCTCCTCCTTTAAAAGTGAACAAAAAGTGAAAAGGTAAGTAGTGTAAGAACAGCTCACGGATATCAAGTGAGCAACAACCAATTTGAAAGTAAAGGGGGAAACGTACCCCAAGACTAAAACGCTGTGGGTGGACTACACCCAAAGAAGTACTCCTCAACTAAGGAGACTGTGGCCAAAACGCCACCCCTCATGTAAGGGACCATGCTAAGATGGGATGGGACTAACCCATAAGCACTGTAAAGACTAATGTTGCATGGGACTGGCACCCAAGAACATGTGCAGCACGAGAAAACAACACAGGTGCAGCACAGTGTGGCAAACGCACACATTACATCGACGTGAAGCACAGGGTGACTTACACACACAACATGACGGCGTAAAAGTACAGGGTGAGGCGCGGGGCGACTTACACACAACATGAGAACGTGAGGCGCAGGGCGACTTGCACACAACATGACAACGTGAGGCGCAGGGCAACTTACACACAACTGACAACGTGAGGCGCGGGGCGTCTTACACACTGGACACAGGAAGATGATGTGCTGGGCGACTTACACACAACATGACACAAAACGAGGTGGTGTGACTGACACCCCAAAAGACACCCAAAAAACAAAGAAGTGTCGTGTCCAACATACGTAAATGGGGAAAAACACCCCATAACCCAAACGGCGAGAGGGTTAACAGCAAAGATGAAAAGAGACAAATGACGTGGAAATGGGGCTAACACCCATACCAAACGTAGCAAGGGAACACACCCTTAAGCCAACCCCTAGAGTCAAGGTACAAAGGCTTAAATAATCAGTGACAATAACATGAAGAAGAGACATGGGACTAAGACCCACTCCCATCCCTTAGGCAGGAATACGACATCCGAAAAGAGAACATGCGTAAACCATCAAAGTAGTACAGTCGTGAGGGTGGGTACACCCAACAAAAGAATCAGTTTACCAAAAAGCATAAGACATGTAATGCAAAATACGTAACTTGTTTTTCCTTTGCGTGACTACAAACTAGTGATAAAACACCAAAATATGCACTATGAGTTTAACATTACAAAAATGTCACTGGTGTGCCTGTCATCGCAATGATGAGGGACAGGCGTACATGGAATCCAAACAGAACAACGTGGAGATGAATCAGATCCCGGAGACTTTGAAAAAGGTGGAACATTGCAGGAGAGACGAGACCCACTGAAGTTGAAGGGCTTGTTATGTAATTTGAACTCACCACACAAACTACAGCAAGGTTCAATGTCCTCGAAACACAGCCCAACCCTAGAGACTACCACGAAGACAAATCCGGCCAGGACCAGGGTTGCGCTAACACGAAAAGCGTTGCTGGGGTAACAAAGAGGTGAGAAACGATCTCCACTCTGCGATGCTGGTACTGAGTTTCAACAAGTGCGTAGCTTTATTGCACGAACAGAACGTGGTTGGCAAAGAACACAGGACAACAGTCTATAACATCTAGTGTAAACAGCCTGCAGTCTTCAAACCAAAGATGGCGGCACGCCAGCACAGGGTGGCTCACGGCATGTGTGTGTGTCTCACGATGAAGCGCAGCAAGGCATGATCGTCAGGAAGATAACAATGGTATGCCCGTCATAGTTGAAGATTCCTCGACGTGGAGAAGGTAAGAGCGCGCGCATAAACAATGACACGCGCCTCATGTTTAAACCGCAACTCAGCGGTAGAACTGACAAAAGTCAATGTGCCTCCCCAAATCAAATTTAATTAACGTGTGAATACTTACTAAAAGTCCTGCAACTGTTGATGAAAATGGGCAGGCCTCCCATAGACAAGTGTACAAATTCGGGGAAATGTACACCCAGCAACGTGAAGCAGGCACAAGTAGGGTTCCTTCAGATCCAACGTTGACACAGAGGCACTGTCAAAGGCAAATTCCAACGTCCATAAAAATGTCCTTGTGCAAGGCAAAAGATCACCCATAAAGCAAATTGTAATGACATGAGCATTTTTCTTGGGCCAGAAGTAGCACACGATGGTTGATACCATAAAGTCCCCTAAACGTGAAGTTGTAGAGAGTATCACGCCTGGGCTGACACGGAGGCACACTGAGTAGCAAACACCCTTCAAAACCCACTCAAAGGAAAGTCTTTAACTTGAACACAGACATAGATGATAAACTTGGTGAAATACCGTCTTGCGTAAAACAGAAGAACTTCACTCCGCACAGGAGGCAGCAACGTAGGCAGCAGCAGGTTACCTAGCTTCTTGAGGAACCGAAGAAGTTTCATGAAGCGTAAAATGTCCAACAAGATGTAGGCTGCCTTAGTAACACATATCCAGGAGATGAAAGAAGAAGCATCGGAGCACAGCACGTTTGGGCTGGGGCTGTCCGGTGTGATGGACACTGGTGGGGCTGCGAGGCGTGCTTGACCAGATTCTTTATCTTGAGTTTCTTGTTACTTGTTCCAAATTCCTTACTTCTTAGACCAGTCAGCTATAGCTTAACTCCTCTTGGTCGGCACGTTGAGTGAGAAAAAATCCCATCAAGAGCGTCGCCGTAATGGGCTGGTCCCACGTGTACAAGTGACATAGTAGACGTAGCCGAGATGTATTTCATGTAGTTTATTAAGTCCTTAAGAAGTAGTTACAGTGAGCCCCACCAGGAGCAGCCTGCTAGCTGCTTAGCCCATCTTCCAACTGACAACACTCACACACCAGGCACCCAAGCATTCCAATAATACACACAGAAATTTACCAAAAGGGTCCAGGCACCCAAGCATTCCACTCATGTCAATCACGCCAACATTCTACACGGAACACTCACACTGGCTGAGCAGCTAGGGACAAGGTGAAGGGGAACAACTCGTCTGTCCAAAAGGGGAAACAGCCTTTACAACACGGTTCCTTTACAACGCGGTCATTACAACGACCGCGTTGTTACCACGCGTACCATTACATCGCAAGTCGTTTCAACGACTTGCTGTAGGGGGCGTGCTGGTGTTGGATTTACAATCTAACACCTTCCCTGCTGTTGCACAAACTGGAGTAGGAATAGTAAATAATACTATTCCTAAGTCCAGCGGCCCTCTACAGCAAGTCGTTGTAATGACTTACGATGTACTGGTTCGCGTTGTAACAACGCGGTCGTTGTAACGACCACGTTGGAATGGCATGAGATGTATTCACATGCGTTGTAAGGAGACATATTTGTCCAAAAGACTTCGGCCCGTTCGGGCTCAGACCGGCCTGGGCCCTTGTTCGATCACCATGTCAATTTTCCAAGTCACAAAATGCCTACTCTGCCGGATCCATGTAGCCGATTGTCACCGGAGGACCTTCTGCTCATTTTGCGCTTAGGTAGGCCCTCTCTGTGCTTTCTTGGCCCTCTGCAGAGCTCTGTGTGCTTTACTGCAGCGGTTTTGTGAAGCCTACCAGGCCAGCTACCAAACCCAGTCATGCTATGATTCCCAGAGCTGCTTGCATGGGGCCCGGCCGTGCTTATTCTCTTAACTCACCCACGGATGCAGTGCTGCCCGACAGGCACGATTGCCACCTCCTGACCGCTCCATGCTTGTCAGCATTCCCTCTCAGCATCAGCTGGGGTAGGGGTAGCTCGTATTCACCACCTCGCTGCTGAAGCAACATGGTGGCCGTGAACCACAACCATGCGCTTCCCTGCAGTTGACAGTCCCAAACTTTGCCGAGGTGATCAGAACCCTTCTTTTGTGCAAAGGGGCTCGTGTAGAAGCTGTGGCAGCCGTCACTCCTCCAGGAGAAGCCCGTGGTGGTGCTGGAATGTCTTGTGTCCCAGGGGAAATAGCGTAGATCCAGGTCTCAAGCCTGCTCCATTCCATGTTGGCCCCAGGTTATTTTTTTCCAGGAGGCCCATGACGTGGTGCTCTTGTGTTTGGCATGTGGCATTTTTGATGAGGAGATGGTCTTAAAGACTACATCTGGCTGTGCTCATGGGTGTTTTCTCTGTTTTCTTGTTCTTGACCACACTAGTCACAAGTTTTAACTTTCTATTTGAAAGTCAAAAAGAAAGCCCTAGCTAGTAGAAGTAGTACTAGTTAACCCCAGAAACGAACCTGCAGCCAAAAGATCCACTTAGCACAGATAGTCATTCAGCCCACCGTAATACTCAAACTCTTGATTATGTCTAGTCTTCTTGGAGCTCATAATACTGTCAAATCTGCTATTCTGTTTTCTGGTGAATTCTTGACCTCATACTGTAGACACTACTGTATGTAAAAGCACAGACATTTTCTGTTAGCAGACCAATTATTGAGGTGTTATCAAACTGCATTGGACCAGGTATGCAAATTATGTTGTATTAAATGACAAAGGATGACCAGAATGGCATGCTCGGAAATTTCTTAACTTTAGAGACAAATTGCAGTGGACTTAAATATACAATGAGAAAATCTCTTTTAAATGGAGATGAAGAATAGGCAGGATTAGCTACAGTTTCCGACAAACTTAAATATCTGTCTTAGGGAGGCAAGTACTGGCACAAACAGTCTTTACCAGAAGTGGTCACATCGGCATTAACAGACTGCCTAAGCTAATCAGGAATGATTAGTAACATCCAAAAACGACAATGGATGAACTAGGATAGAGCAAGTAGAAGCTAGGATCAGACTAGGTTAGGACCACTAAACCAAAATAGGTAGGAACACTGTGCTGTATCATTACGAAATAACAGGCAGGCATAACTACTGCGAAGACCTGCATCTCTATAACGCAGGACATTGCATTATAATACCCCTCTACCTACTGTATGGCCTGCCTAAGAACACAAATGCTCCACAAAATCTTGTTCTGCTCACAAATACATGTTGCTTTAAACATAGTGAAGCAGAAATATCCTATTTCACCCCAGGATACAGGTGACCGCCCCACAATCACATTCATGATATACCATCCAATAATGATGTGAGGTCCATAGAACCAGCACCCATTAGTCAATTCTTTTTTTAATATTTTTTTTTCATTTTTAGGAACCATTCTTTTTATTAAGGCGATTCAAGCTAGAGGAAACACAGCTTTTATGCCTACAACCACTAGCTGGCAGCGCTTAATATAAAGAAGAATTACACAGCTGTGTGCCTACAACCCTGAGGCTGGCAGCGATAATAAAATCAGTTTATATAAAACTTAAAAACACTTATTCGTAAACCTATAAATAAAAAAAAACATTGTCCCAAATAGGGACCCCTCCCTTCACCCCCCTCCCTAAGCACTGCACCAGTCGTCCTCTCCCTCCGACCCCACAGAGCGTTTGGACAGTGCAAGGAGCACAGAATTACTCCCTCCCGGTTATGGCGTTGATGTGGTTGGGAATCATCTAGCGGAAGTAATCGCAGAATTTGTAAGTATTTGGGACATGTTACCTCCCGCAATTCTTTAGAGAGCAGCTGATGGAAAGGGGCCTGATCTCCTTCAGATCAGTAGAGAACTGCCCTTTCATCTCCTGAAGATCTTCCTTGAGGGATGTAAATAGTGCTGTCATGAATGCTTTAGTTGCCGGGCCGTCAGCGTTTTCAGATATTTCTTGCAACCCGCCCTCGTTGTGGGTTGGTCTTGCTTGGCCTCCCCCTCCAGGCTGCTTCAGCAACATATCTTTCACTGATCTGTCCTTCTTCGTTCTTGCTGTAGTCATGATAGAGTCTACGCCCGTGAAGCACCCACTCCTGTGTTAGTAAGACTGCTTGGTTCCCAATGCAGTGTTGTGGACTCCTTACACGTTAAGCACTAACACTCGGGGTGCGGAGTAGAGAGGGCTCGCTGCACCCCAACCAAGGGACGCTATCGGCGCAGTCAGCGCATATGGGGATCACTCAGTAACATCTCTGCAAAGGACCTGAGGAGGAAGAGAGGGGGCCTGTCTCTTGTTACTGCGAATGGCTGCGAAGTCAGGCACCGGCCAGCCGCAGCAGTCAACTCGCTCTTTCTTTGATCACCTCTCTGAGATCATTCAGGTCGTGCTCGTAAGGCCCAGGGTCTCAGTCAGACGGGGCTCCTCCACGCAAGTTCCACCACTTTTCTCCCCAGGTCGCAGGCCTTGTTTCTCCTGGCCACCGACTAGTCTCTATATGCGAGACCACCATGCTCTGCCAGGCGTATGGATTGTTGTGGGGCCGCAGCTCTCGTCCTGAAGAGTTTGCCAGCAGCGCGGGGGCGTATGTGATGCTGCGCTCATGTTCCTGAGCCGTGGAAGGGGCGGTGCGCCGTACCTTCCGGCCTCACCCCCTGCTCTCTCAATCTCCATGGGCAGCTAGAGGGTAGTGTTGCCGCAGGCCTGGGCTCTCAGCTACTTCTCTCCGTGCGTCTCACTCTGCGCTGGCCTCCTCACGGTAAGCTGCGATGCTGTAGGCCCTGTTCCTTACGGACTGCTGTCCGCCGCTCTGATCGTCGCCAGGGCCCTTCGCTCACCTCTGCAATGCCGGGGCTCCTCAGGAGTCGTCCCTAGACCATGTGGGGCAATATCGTCAGGCTATGTCTTTCCAGATCCCTGCACGCCTCACTGCAGCAAGGTGCGGGCAGTCAGCTCGCGATGACGGGCCAATCCCCAGGCCCAGACACTCCACCTCTGTTTAGCAGTAGGCCGCTCCACGCTCGCCGTCCACAGCAACGGTCGTAGGCCCCTTATCCTAGCAGGCCTGCGCTTTGTTAGCGCTGCTCGCAGTCCTGCGGCCGATCCGACACCTCACGCGGTGGTGCTTCGGTCGTGCCCCTGAGCCGCAGGGTGGCGATTCCGTCAAGGCGGCGAGCCTTCTACGCCGGCCTCCTCCCCTGCCCCTCTGTTCCCTCTGGGCAGCCGGTGGGTGATGATGCTGCAGTCCCGGGCTCTCGGCTACCTCGCTCGGTGCTACGGGGTCTGTGCCGGACCCTGCGCCGCCAACCGCTTCTCTGCCAGTCTCTGCAGGCCCTTCTCCCTGCGGTCCAGAGTCTGCTGCTCTGCCCGCCTGACGGCTCGCCGGGGCCTCCCGCTCGCCTGTGCTTTGCACCACCAGCCCGTACGTGTCAGTGTTGAGGGCCGGCACTTCTTCGGGACCTCGCAGGCTTCTCTGCTCCCAGGCAGTCGGCCCGTTGGGTCGGGCCGAACTCAGGACCTGGACGCTCCGTCTCCGCCCAGCTCCGCTCGGCCATTGGCCTCGCCATTCACTGCGTCCGCAGCCGCGAACCCAGACACCTTTACACCGCGGTCTTGGGCTCCGTCGCTGTTATCCCAGAGTCAGATCTGACCTCCCGCATGCCTGTGCTGAGCCGGGGATAGGTGTAAATACAAGGCTTATGTGTGGAGGAGCCGGAGGGACACAAACGTGCGTCTTATCCAGCGGCCATCTTGGACACACCCCACATTTTTAATTTTTAATGATGCAACAAACAAAATAAAATGAATTTTACTCAATAACGTCAGAGCAAGAATGTTAGGTGATAAATCTCAATGATTACAGCAATTCCAATATGAAACACAGACACCTTACTATTGTAGCTCAATGATTTCAGGATTTATCACTGTGTTTTCTATGTATATTGTATATCCTTTGCCTTGTAAGCGATATTTCCATAGTAAACTCTACACATTTTGACCCTCCTAAGATTCATTTTGATATGTCATACAGGGGTATTAGACTTTCTCACATTTCTTGGGTCAACCTCTACCTTCGTATGCATATTTTTTAGCAAGCGTTCACCAATCCTTATTGGAATGCCATTTCACTCTGGATAGGATTACCAGTCCGTTCTTTTTTTATTTTTTATTAAGGTTTCCGCTTTAAGCATATAAGCCACCATTACGTGACAGTAGTGTTCAATAATAGTGCCACTGAGAGAGAAGTGATACAAACCAATGATGCATAGTGTATTACAACCACTATGTTCACTTCGATGTGGCTTTTGTTTTTTAACTCTTAAACCCATTCCTCATTTTGGGTCACAGAGTATCACTTCGGTGTGCCCAATCCTCTGTATGATTGACAGTTCTGCCATATTTTTGTCCATTTGTTCAGGCAACCTCTGCCTTTGTAGACTTGCCTCTCAGCCATTGTACACCAGTCTGTATCTTCCTTCCACGCCTCCAATTTCGGTGGCCCAGATGCACCCTATCTGCAAGCAACATTTCTTTTGGTGATCATCATTGCCAAGGTAATGAGTAATCTTTTTTTTACATTTTTTTATATAATTCTTTTTATTAGTGTTTCAACAACCAGGTGGTAGAGCGGCCACCCTTCCACGTTACAACATTATGAGGCAATGCCAGTCCGGATACCTTGGCCGCAGTCTCAGAACACCGGTCTTGCGCCACATAGGGCCAACTGGTACAATGTCTATACTTGCATAAACATATTTTCTGCTTCGTGATATCTCAATATGTGCCCCCCCCCCACTTCCTAGGTTCTCTCCTAAAATGTCTCGGAGATCTGGTTCCTCAGCGTTCCTCCACAGACCCCATACTTTATCAAGCTTCTGTGGCCAACCCTGGACTTGGTACACACATTTTTGGCCCTCTTGCACCATTCCAGACTGGACTTCCATGCTCGCAACGTCGCTGGCTTTTCCTGCCTCCATTGTCTAATAATGTCTCGCCTTGCCACCATCAAGGCCATATTACAAAAGAGGAGTGAGTAGCGGGCCAGGGTCTGGTCCCACCCAAACACCCAGGGCGATCAACTGCGAAGTGAGCTCCAGAGTGCATTTCAAGATTCCAGACAGCCGGTGACCTATTTCCCTCCAATATGTTTGTATCCTGGGGAACCCCCAGATTGTGTGCAGCAGTGAGCCTCTTTGCCTGCATCCTCTAAGGCCGCAGTCAGTGTCTACCCTTTCCATACAGAACAGCCTTGTCCTAATGAAGTAGATTTTATGGAGTATCTTTGGTTGAATTAATTATAACCCCACCCGTATGGCCACTTCTCTGGAGTAACAGTAAGCAGCCCCCCAATCGTCACCTTCCAGCCTACCTAGGTTTCTTTCCCAGAGGCTGTCTAGGGGAAGAAGGCTGTTGTGCAGGAGTGTGGAATAGAGACGGGGCACTGCATGATTGGTCAGAGGGGCTCATAGAACCCTATACTGCAGGGGCAATTTGAGGCCTCTCGTGAGGCATTGGCACAATGTCTTAGGAGGAATCTCATCTGCTGGTATCTATGGTACCAGCCCCCCAACATATCGTTTTCCCTCTGTAGTTCTTCAAACTGTAACATCTCTTGTCCACTCCAGATGTCGGCCACTTTAGAGATTCCCAATAGGTTCCATTTTCTATCGCCCTCTATCGTCTGCAGTCCTTTCAAACCTTCGAGTCCCAGAACGGTGTTCTAGAGTCAGCTTGCCCTTCCATCCTAGGGCATTGGTAGCTGTGTGCCATACCTTAACAACAATGGCTGTGGAGGCCAGCAGAGATATCGTCCCTTTTGCCCCATGCAGTCTTCAGATATATCCCTCCGACTCCATGGCTCACCTGTCAGTCATCACCATGGGGCTCCTGCTGGGACGTGAAGGCCCAATCGTTAACCACTTGTAGCTGCGTCGCCCAATAATAGAGGGGTAGGTTGGGAACGGTGATTCCGCCTTCCAGCACTTGTCTAGTGAGGGACGTCCATGCAATGCACAGCATACCCCCCTCCCATAATAGGTCTCTTGTGACATCTGTCACTGCCCTAAAGACTCCATCTGGGATTTCAAAGGGGGTATTCTGCAGGACTTTTAAGCATTTTCGGAAATTTATCATCTTATATAAGGTATAAGGTATACAATCAGTGACAATGGCAATTTCTTTCATTGTTCTGCGTCCCCCTTGTAGGCGTTGAGGAACTTCCCCAGGTTTTCCTTTATAAATAGCTCCCAGTCTCTCGTAAGAAAGATCCCCCAAATATGTGAACACTTGAGGTTGCCCTTCTGGGGGGTGGTACCAGGTGCCCACCCCCCTCATCTACAACAGTAGGAATGTAATGGATTTATGACAGTTGATTTTATTGCCCAGAGTAGGAGCCGAGCACTTCCAGTATTTCAAGCACCCTACAGACCGAACTGGCAGGGTCTGCTAGGTATAGCAGTATATCATCGGCATACAGTGAAACGATGTCCTCCCAATCTGGGTCCCATCTCGTGCCTTGGAGCAGTGCATCTCTTCTGAGCAAGCAGGCTAGGGGTTCAATTACTAGAGTGAAGAGCAGGAGGACTGTAGACATCTGACAGTTGCCCCTTCCAAGGCTAAACTCCTCAGAGAAGGGTCTGGGTTTTGCTTTGCTAGATACTTCCACATTATTCCACTCTTCACCTTGCTTCCTAAACCATAAATATTTCAGGTGAGAATCTTAATAGTGGGGTCAGGGGGATACATGTATGGTGTGTTTTGCACTATAAATGTTTACCTCTGTCCGGTGGCCCTAATGCTGTGAATTGACCCAGTATCCCTCTTAAGAAATCCCCACTGCCCCCACCACCACCTTCCCATCCTCCTTGTGCCGCGGATCCAAAACTATCTGCCTCTGTTGACCCAACTGCGTTAACAGTAACATCATAAAAACCCGACACTAGATGCTCTTGAGGTAGGGCTGTGGCCCCACTACGTTCCCTGTATGCCCATACGGGGCCTATCTCCCTAAAGAACCCCTGGATTAGACTGTCTTGTCTTATGCTTTTCTAGGTCGGCCCATCTGCTTTTCAAATGATCATGTCTGCGGTCACCTGGGTGACTACTGGCCTGGCTGTTTCCTCCGAATCTGCCCCAGAGTACTTGGAGCTGTTGTCCGCTTCATCCAAGCCTTTCGCTAGGGCTTCCCATTTGTTCTTCGAATCCTAGAAATGGGTGTGTTGAATGTTCGCCACCACTCTGGCTCTCTCACTTTCGGCCTGGGTCCTGGTTGTGACTGCCGTGAAACATTTGTCCTGTTGGGGCTGCCGCTGAGCTTTTGCCTGCGCCCCTGTCGTCTCTACTCCTGATCCCTGTGCAACCCGCGGGTGTCGAGCGGAGGGTAATCTTGTGATTCCAGCAAGTCCCACACTGCTGCAGCTGTCTGAAAAAACTGTGGGTCCCCCATGTCGCTGATCCACAGTTTTGCCGGTAAGACCAGAGTGTACTTCAAGTTCAGTGACCGAAGAGGACATTTCAACTTCATAAAGGTTGCCCGTTGTCTTTGCACTGCTGTGTTGTAGCCGGGTATATATTTACTGTGGTCCTCTCTATATGCCAGGGACCATGGGTGCAGGTGACCTGGAGAATGTGGTCACAGTCGTGGAAGTGAGCAGGCGCGCCACTATGAGTCGCGGGGCTGCCCCTGGTATCGGCAGCTTGCCTGGTACCTTATGTGCCCGTTCTACCGTAAACATCTTCAAGGCTTTGCCGCCAAGTACCTCTGGAAGGAGCCAGTCCTCCATGAACAGTTCTGCGCATGGGCCCGCTGCATTCTCTGGGACAACCACCACCCGCACATTATTGGGTCGGGAGCAGTCCTCTGCATCCTCCACCTTGTATTGCAGGACCTCAATAGCATTTTGGCGGGCACTTTCTCGTTATCATGGACTGTAGGTTCCAGCGTACCAGCATGCTTTTGGTTTCCCCACTCGGTCTGTCAACTTCTTGCGGTCGGCCCTGAGGAGGTCATGGTCTAGGGCAACTGTGTTGATTTTCTGCTCCAAGACTGTATGCGCTTCCAGACCCTGAATCACATCCATTTAAAACAAAAAAAACAATTGTAGTATTTTCAAAAGGAAAAACCCATACAATCATAGACATTACAATAATATGCCACATATATGTTCGTCTTGTCCCAGTTGGGGTCAGTGGTTCATAACCCATAATACAGTTGTCCGGTACAGAGTCCTGCTATCAATATGATATGAGTTTCATGCGTTCCAGTTCAAAACATAAGGAGACATTGGTGAGAACATAGCATGGAGACACCAGTCTGACTGGCAGTGTATAATCAAACATAAAAATATCAAAACAAAAAATGTATAACAATCAAAAATGATAAAGGAAGCAAACAAACAGTAGGTTCGAATTGTTGGGGCTATAGGTTTAGAACAGGAGGATGAGCAAGAGGGAGGCAATTGCGGAGAGGAAAGGCGCAGGGTGGAACCACCCTAGGCTTAAATCGCATTCACACTTCTCAATCATTCTTTGCATTACATTGTTGTATTCCTCTTAGGGTGTCCGTACATGGGCTCTCCTGTATCATGTCCTTATATAGGCACAATTCGCCCTGCCCTTATATAGGCATAAAATCCCAGTCCTTATTTAGGCATTAAACCGTGCACTCCAAATACAGGCATGGTCTCCGACATCCGTCCACCCTAACGTCACAACGAGTTCTTGAAGAACAGACCCTTAGGCTTCGGGAGTTTCCCTAGCACAGGACTATTGATTTCTTCAAGGACTCATCTATTATGCATGAACCGTTATACCTTAAGGGTTCATTCATGACGTCTTCCGCTGTCCGATTCACGTCAATGCTAACATTCTGAGGTACCTCTCAGGTATAAATATACCTTCCCTAGCCCTTGTAAATCAGAGGAGACCTCGACTTCAGAGGAGTCCGTTTCCCGGCCTGACGCACTGAGAAGACGCTGTCATCCCTGCACGCAGAGAGTCCAGCTTCCAGTGATCTGACTTCCCTCGCGGGGTGTTGGAGTTCGAGTCTGGCAAGAGATTCCCACCTCTCTCATTCTTAAGGTATGGAGCTGACTAGAAACCTACATGGACTCTTGGCATACTAGGCATACTAGGCTTAACATACTCTTAGTATACCATAGTAAGGAATACTTCACCTACTTCATACCTCTCCCTACACCTAGGTTAGGTACATTGGGGTAGAATTAGCTTAGAAACGCATCGTATGAGTACTCGCATTTTTAGTCTGTTATTTATGTAAATGAATATCTACTAAAGATCATGCTAGCGCAGTATTATTTATTTCTACTGCTTACGCTGTACATTATTTATCTTGCATACTGTCTTGTGATCGTAACAGCACATATTACTTACACGAGAAACAAGACTGTTCAATAAATCTTTTATTGAAATGCCCGTCTATTCTTTCTGTGTAACTTTGAGGAAAACTAAGCATGCACGATTGAGCTGAGTGAAATAGTTATCTATTGTTTCCACGACTCTGGGACACGTTCTGATTCTAAAGGGAAACAAAAGTTGTCATGTTTTGCGGCTGCCAGAAACTACTCCCTTCTTGTTAGTCAAGGAGTTTCTAGTGGCCTCTGAGCTAGCTGGCACAAGTAATTAAGTTTAATATACTCGATAGGGACATATTGACCGTAGTCCTATGTCAAACCTATAGGGTATATTATTCCAATGCGCGCAGAGCCTATTAGGGAAATAGGAGCTACACTACAACATGACCTAGAAAGGGCACCTCCTGAGTACGGCACACTCACCGCTTTGGGATCCCAGTTTATCAGGGTCCTCGCACCCAGCAGTCGCTTCTATGTCCCCACTATGGCTCTATGGATTCCCCTCTTCCTCGCTCTCGGATACTGAGACCTCCGGAGTAAACACATCTGGGTCTCCTGGGTTATCAAACTCTTCTAGCACCTCTTCCCATAATGGCGCAATAGGGTGTCTATGGATGCCTCAGTCTTTTTCCCTACGCAGAGCTTGGTCTTCTCCTCTTGTCCAGTCACTAACCTCTGATTCCCATCTCACCGCCTGCGGCTCCGCATCTGCTTTCCACGTCATACTAATAAGTTGTTGAGCTTCTATAAATGCTAAATGCTAAATCCAAAAACCTGCTTCCCACTTTCTTGGGCCCAGAGCGTGGAAACAGACCCATTAGGCAGACATCCAAGGTGCAGGGTATATGCCAGTGTAATGTCTTATTTACCCTCTGTATCATCTCATTCCAAAACGCCTGCACATTGGGGCAGGACCATCGTGACAAAAGTCGGTGTTCTCAAAAGTGCAAAAGAGGGGAAGGTGGAATCCCCTGTAAATAGCAGTCATTTTCTTCGGAGTGAGGTAAGTCTGATATAAATAGTTAAGTTGGATCACCTTCTGTGGGGAGGCCAGCATCTGGGCCCAATCCTTGTCTAATAAGGCTCTGCCCAGCGTGGTCTTCCTATTGCCTCGGAGTGCACTCTGGTTCCCGAACCATCCCATTTAGAGCCCCATATAGCCATCTGCAAAACCGGATGTGGCTGCGGCTGGTTTGCTCCACCTCCCCACAAAGCTCCAAAGGCCCTAACCAGGGCCTCAGATACGAGAAATTGCCCTGGACGTAAGTCTCTCATTTCAACCAGGACTTCCAGGGGTATCAGTGAGTCAGCTTAATTGCAGTCTCCAACCTTATCCAGTCCTGCATCTGTCCAATGCGCCAATTGGGCTGCGGTGAAAAGATTGAGGGGGTCTCCATGCTGGAGTCCCACCAGCGGAAACAAAGGGGCATAGAGCGGGCGGTCTCGAGTTCGAAACACACAGTGTTTCCAACACTGGAGTGCTGTCTCCAAAAGTGTTCTGTCAGTCCCTTGCATGGGCATTCGCCTCAAGAATTTGGCTAGTAACGCAACCTTTTCAGGTGTACTTCCCTCGCAGCCCAGTTCAGCTAGATTCTTACCAGCGTGCCAGTAGGCAATGCACTAGAATTGGGCTGCCAGGTAATAGAGCTCAAAATCAGACATTCCCAGTCCCCCTTCCAAAATAGTGGAAGCATGTCTAGAGATACCTAGTCTCTTCCCCATCCCAGATAAGGTCCCGAAGCAATGCGTCTAGAGCCTTGAACAAAGTGGGTGACAACCAGACCGGTAGATTGGTAAAATAATACAGCAAGCGGGGCAGTATAATCATCTTCGTCAGGGCTATGCGTGCAATAATAGGAAGTAGAAGGGAGCGCCAGAAGGTCAAGCACCCCTTCAGGGGTCGTAACACTACTCTGCAATCGCCATCCTGGATGTCCTCCAGAGTATGATAAACCTGGATGCCCAGATACCTAAAAGTGGAGGGGGCCCAATTAATCTCTGGTGGCAGAGAGCCAGGCCGTGTCAAGGTGGGTATCACCGGGAAGATGTGCATCTTTACCAGATTCACCTTCAGGCCCGAGAGCTCACCAAAGCTATGTAGTAGTTGAAGCATAAATGGTATGTCTGCGGCCATGCTGGATACATATATTAAGAGGTCATCATCATACAGCGAGATCAGGTGTTCGGTGTCTCCCACCCGGATACCTCTTCCCTTTCTCTGAGTCCGGCATAATTCTGCTAACAGTTCGATGGCAAGAGCGAACAGAAGTGGGGACAGTGGACATCCCTGCCTAGTCCCCCTACAGACATGGTAAGAGGATGATATAATCTGGCCTGTACGTACCCGGGCAGTGGGATTAGTATATAAAAAAACATACCCAGGCCACCCATGACCCTGATAGGTGCTTCCTAGTCATGACTGCAGTTAGGTATTACCAGTTGAGGGTGTCAAATGCCTTCCCCAGATCTACGGCCAGCAGGCCAGCTCTGGAACCCTCAACTGGACAGGAGGCAAATAAAACTGAGTAGAGATGGCATAGATAAGGGAAGTGCTACGCTGGGGAATGAATCCACACTGGTTGGGGTGAATCAGAGCTTGCAAGTGGGGGAGGAGTCGCATAGCTAGTATTTTACTCAATATTTTTAAGTCCATATTCAACATGGATAATGAGCGGTATGCCGTAGTGGGCGCATCCTGGGCAGTTGTCTTGGGGAGAGGGATAGCCAACGCATCCCTTGTAGTTGCCGGGAGTTCCGCTTTACTCAGGGCTGTATTGTACATGGCTGCCAAGCGTGGGGCCAGTGATGCAGCAAAAGCGGAGTAAAACCCCGCTGGGACATGGAAGGAAAACAACCTGCTTCCAATACAGTGCTGTATATACCTCAATGTATGTTTTATTTGAAACTCATCCGGGAGGTCTTCAGCTCCTGGGGTCTTTCTGTGCACCATTTCTCAGATCACACCCTTGACTTCCTGGGGTGTAATGGGGCCCCCTAGGTCTTTGAGTGCGGGGGGGGGGTAAAATGTCCATCTACAGAGAGTCAAGAAAGGCTTCCATGGCCCTCCTCGTGGCGTCTGGCTGTTTCCCATAGAGCTGTATATAATAATCATGGAAGACCCCATTGATCTCCACTTGGGAATAGACTTGTCGCCCATCAGGGGCCATCACTGATATTATAGGGTTCCCGCAGGACTCTGGGCGAACTAACAAGGCCAATTGCCTGCCCGCTTTACCTTCCTCTTCATGAGCCCTGGCAATATAGTCCATGTAATTGTGACACCTGAGTTTCTCCAGTAAGACACAGTATTGTTCTCTGGCCTCAGCCAACATCGCGCTCACGTCAGGGTTAGCATCAACTTGGTTACCTAGGTCGTGGATGGTCCCATCTAATAACACTAGCTCATGGCCTAGCTTCCTTCGAACCCCCACGGAGGACTACATGCAGTGTCCCCGAATTACCACTTGAACAGCCAGGCTAGTCCGAGGGTGTGTCTGTGTTACGTGCAAAATAGTCCAAGATGTCCTCCTGATGGCCATCCTGATAGGTGCTGTCCTCTAGGGCAACAGGGCAAAGCCGCCATATGGGTACCGCCGGCCGAGGGACAACTAACCGATGCCTGTTAGGAGTGCGTTATGGTCCGAGGTGGTGCGACAGAGGTATTAAGTATGGAAGAAGAGTGGACAGAGGTGCATGAGCACAGGGCCTTATCCAAGCAGACATGGAGAGCATATAAACTCGAATAGAAGGAATAATCCCTGTCCCCAGCATGTTAAACTCTCCACACATCCTCTAGGCTCCAAACCGCAGTCCAGTCTCGAAACCCCTTCGCCACACTATGTGCTAAAGCCCCTGGAAATGGAGTGGAGCGATCCAAAAAGGTGTTGGCGACACAGTTATAATCCCCTCCAAGAATTGTGTCCCATCTAGACAGAGAGCCCAGCCAAGATGATAGTTGGGTAAAAAACACTAGTTGGTCTTGGTTGGGGGCATATATGCAACCCAGGGTTAAGGGCTTACCATCAAGTCTCCCCTCTACTAGAACATATCTACCATCCCTATCAACATGTAAGTGCAGAACTTCAAAGGGTACACCCACCCGGTCCCAGATCAGTGTACCACTGGAATAAGCCGAATATCCTGTGGCGTATACCTGTCCCCTCCAGCACCACTGGAGTCAGTGCGCATCTTTAGCAGTGAGATGTGTCTTTTGTAGGAGACCTATGTGTACTGCCCAATGTTTAAGAAACATATATTTTGTGCAGCCGTACCCATGACTCTTTTATTCCAGGTGAGTAGTTTCATATATGTGTTTTTTATGGTTCTGGTCATGTAACGTATGTTGTTCTAGGAGAACCTCCCTGGGATCCAACCCCTCCACCTTCTAAGGAGACATCAACTCCAACCCTGAAACCCACATAATAATAAACACCCATAACTCCCTGACCCCAGGGCGGACTGGAAATAGCCAGTCGTCCAAACTTAAACAGAACAAAATGGAGAAACAAGTACCAAGAGTGCAATACCCACCAAACAATAGTCATGGGCCCGTATGAGGCAGGTGAGCAATCTAAACTGACATCAAGTGCTAGCTATCACTCCTATCAGGCACCACCACAATTGTGCAACTGAATCTTGTGCTCCAGTATCAATGTGTTGGGGCTGGCAGGGAGGGATCAGTGGCGAGCCCCCTCTTTTTCACAGCAATCTTCAGTACCTCATATTAAAGCACACTCTTGGGGACATCAGGGATCCAGGTGGAGCGAGGCACCCCTACCGGGCAAATCCCAGATAGCCCTCCAGAGGGTCCACGGCACCAGCAAAGTCGCGGCAACCCAGAGCGGGCAAACCACAGCCAGAAGAGCCATATTAAAAAAATATAGTAAATATCCGATGCTCCGATGGACAGATATACATATCAATGGCCATCACAACCCCCCAATCATGACCCCCTTACCACTAGCCACACAAAGTCAAATCAAGTCGTGAGTGTGACTAAGGGCAAATTAAATTGGTTTACTGAGGTGGCATCGGAGGCAGAGTCTATAGAATGTTTGTCTTCTCATCCAACATGATCCGCAGTTTGGCAGGGAAAAGCGGAGAATACTGGATGCGGGCTTCTCGCAGTTCGCGTTTAATTACAAGAAAGCATGCTCGTTTGACCTGGACAGCTGTGGTGAAGTCTGGGAACAAAATCACTGATGCATTGTCTATTCGAAAGGGATCAGCTCTGCGGGCTCTCTGCAACAGGATGTTGCGAACCCAGTAGTGAAACAACCGGGCCACCACCTTCCGTGGGGGGACGCTCAGGGGCAGGGGGGCTCGTTGGGACCTGGTGTGCATGATCCAGTGCAAAGATGAGAGAAAATTCTGTTGGAGCCACCTATGTTTTCATCCATTCCTCCCATGATGTGCCCGTTGTATCTTCAGTTGCGGCCTTCAGCGTCTTCCGCCTGTGTTCCAGTGAGGTCAGTTAGCTGAGTCTGTAATAATCGTTGGCCGGTTCAGGTTCTCCTACTGCCACTTCTATCTCTTTGACTATCTGTGAGTTTGCAGTGGTTGGCCCTCAAGAGGCTTACTTCATCCGCAACAGACCGGATCTGTACTTGCAGTGAGGCCTTCGAATCCACGATCACCGCCAGGATTTTATCCAGTGTCTGCTGGAGTGCAGCATCACTACCTGATGGTGCACTTTCCAACATGAATGTCTCCTGTGGGTTCAAGGTTGCGCCTGTGTCTTTGCCCTTGGGCTTGCTCATCTTAGCAGTGCTGGTGGGGTGGTGTGGCTTCTCTTTTCTGCTGCGTATAAATCTACTTCAGCAGCTGGTACCGTCGGGGAGCACTGGTAGTGACCGTCTCCTCTGAGCTCTGGAAGGATCCCGCTGGCAGGAGAGCAACAGCTATCACCTCTCTTCTGTAGCATGCATCCATTAGAGCCATCCGCAGGGGGTCTAAGAGTACTCTGCAGGCCTGAGTCTAGTCACATACAGCCAATGTTTATGGAAGAAGCAGCATTAATATGCGGGACGAGGCATTGCATATATGTCTTGAGGGGGCGTATCTGGGCAGGGAGGGATGCAATGACCTCCGCAGAGTGATGTCCAGTAGTGGCAACAACCAGGGCTCCACCAACATTGTCCGTGCCCCAATCAGTCCACAGGCAATCCCCTCCATGAGCTCCCTCCATTCAGGAGTCACTTATGAGTTGGCAGCTGTTCATATATGCAACAGGGGGAGTAGGGGACCAAAGTTCTCTCCAGTGACCACCAGTCATGAGGTTCCAGCATCAATCCTCAGATCCACCCCATTTTCCTGGGTGGCCGGGTGGGTGTTCAGGAGCCCAGCATTCTGGCCTTCTCCTCCTTACTTTTAAGGGGCTGCAGTTACAGGTCCCTGATGATCGTCTCGTCCACTCTGCCTCAGGCCCTCCATCTCACGGCCGCACTCCGTAGTGCTCATCTGCCTCAGTACCCCAGACAGTCTGCTTTCTCTGCTGAGCTCTTATCAGGGCGGACCACCGGGTCTCCGCCCGAGAAGGCCCAGCATCATAGGTCAGTCTCCGCCCTCTCCTCGCGTAGGCCTAGGGGCTCCAGTGCTCCGTACAAGGATCGCGGCTTTCATGCCCTCTGTTCTGTCGTGCAGCGGCCTGCTCTCAAAAAGGGAAGCATCCCCTCGGCAGCTCCGCTGGACCCTCTGGCTCCAATGAGGAGGAGCGGTGCACAGCACGTGTTCGGGCAGCAGCTCTCCTGGCAGTGGTTCGGCCTCAGCCGTTAGGCAGAAAGTCAGTGGGTGCGGTCCAAGACACCTTTATGGGCCCCAGGGGGTTCTTAGCGTGCACCTCCCTTGCCGCTCCCCAATCCCGGGCGCAAAGACGGTCAGAGGCTGCACAGGAGACCAGGATGGGGCATGATAATAGCATGGTGCGACGGAGTTTCCCTCTAGCACATCTGCTCCGTCATCTTGCGTAGCTACGCCCCCATCCTGGATCACATCCATGGGGCCTTTTCCCTGAGTGCCATCAGCTTGCCTGCTAGGGCTTGTGGACGCTCATCTTCTGCGCCTTGGGGTGCACCATCACTGTTAGGCAGTGGGAGTCTCTGCAGTGTGTTTTTCAACTGGTTATGTGGGGGTTTCCGCCCAAGACATCTTACTCCTCACTGGTTGCAGCTTACTATTCACTGCTGCTGGGCCACCATGCACAGGGCAACATCAGGCACTCACGCCCAGATCTGCATCCCCCCCCCTCCTCCAAGGGGCTCCGGCGAGTCGGCTTCCCAGCCCCCCCTCAGATCTGGTCAGAGGCAAGGCCCACCTCAACCAGGCGCCCCCACCACCCCGCACGAATGAGCTCCCTTCGCCTACTTCCTGGGGGGTCAGGGGCCCAGTCCATTGCCTCATAGCAGTCTCTCTCCCGTGGTCTTTCTTTTGGGGCTGCAAGCACTCCTGTACAGAGGGCCCTCGAAGGGACCTTGTGGGTCACCACCTCGGGCCCCACAATGCCATTCTCCTAGGGCTCCCCGGGCTCAGCGGAGCCCACTCAGGTCCTGTGTCCAGTCTTTAGGAATCTCCAGGGACCTCCGCAGGCAGTCTGTATCTCAGGGGCCCCACTGCCTCAGTATTTGGCCGTGCGGGCCCGTCCGTCTCCCACCTCGGGGACTACCGGAGCTGCCAAGCACCAAATGCGGCACTGCTCGGCCCTCTGAGCTACGCGGCCACAGGTACCGCCATCTTGTCTGGCCCGTGCCGGGAGCAGGCCAACAACACCGCACCTCTTGCAAGACCCCCACGGCCCACCCGGCTCGTTTCACCACTTGCCCCAGCACGTTCCGGCTTCACCAACTGTCCATCATTCACCTGGGGAGGCTGCAGGATCTCTGCCTCCACAGGGCCGTGCACCAGAGCCAAGAGCACATGCAGCCATCTTGTCTGCTGCCAGGTCACGCCCTAGGTAATGAGTGATCTTGGGCCTAGGCATGACTATATCTGTATTGTGTCTCTTGAGGTATTGTGTTACTATCCCACTCTTTATCTGGCTTCCCAATCCATTGACAATCCATGTCATAAATTTTAGCTTGGATTGCTCTTGTTTACCTGTAGTTATACATTTGCCCTGGGGGTGCAGCAATCCAGGTGTCACACTGCCTGTCTTCCGCAACTTGCAGGGTGCCTGCCTCCCTATGTACCACATAAACCACTTGTCGAACATATCTAATCAATCTATAACTGCTACTCCCTTACTCTGTATCAACTTTAGTATGTATACAAACCCAATGCGTATTTCCTTCATTGCAGGCTGCTCCTAGTCAATTGTTCAGGAATGTTAGCAGTGGAAAGAAAGTATGTTCTCTTGTTGACCCAGGGCCAGATGTGTGCATGGGTAGTCCCATCATTCTGGGCTAATTGTCAGTTGCCATACCCTACTCAACAGTTAGATCTCCTGACGGGTCTCTTTTGAACCTTCTCCTCTGTGGATTCAGTATTGCTGCTTTCAATACCTGTTGCAAAACCCCCCTTGGTGTCAGTATGATGTCTCTTTTCTCCTGCCTAGACATGTGATCTTCCATCGTCCGTCTGCTTTCATGATCCTCCATTTGCTTGTACAATCAGCTTATGTCCTCTTCTGGCTGAGGCTCTTCGCTTTTCAATTGGTCGTCAATCCTCTATCAACTCCCATGCTTTCTCTGGGGTACAAACGTCCATGCCTTACCTTTGGCAACTACTCATAGCTTGGCTGGGTAGAACATGTATTTTACTCCCTGCGCTCTCATTAGGTGCTTAACGTCTCCAAAGCTGCATATCTGGCAATGTACCCTGAGAGTGATGACAGGATAGATCTGTATTTCCTTGTTTCCATGTCATAGATGGTCTGGCATCTTTGCTGCTTGGAGAATACTGTCTCTGTCTCTGATCGAAGAATCTTGCAATTATTGTCCATGAGTGGCTTCTATTTTGGGCGGCGTAATCAGAGCCCAATGGCATGCCTGATGAAGAAGAATTTTGATATGCCCTTCGGCTGCTGTGTGTTGAGGATGAAATCCTACAAAAAGAGTTTGGCACTGGGCCCCACTTCCCTCTTCTCCAGCACCCCACCACTCTAATATTGTTCCTTCTTGGTCGCCCCTCAAAATCCTCAAGTCGTGCCTGGGCAGTATCACTTTCCTTCTGCAACTGTTCCACATTTGCTTTAAAGGATATTGTTTCATCTATAATTAGAGCTACAGTTTTTCAGTATGCATAGCCCTTTAAATGATGTTTCTATATCTTTATCTATGTGGTGGAGAAAGGGGGAAGGGCCCACGATACTCATGGCTTCCTACCAAGTGGAAAAAGAGAGCTTGTATACTATTCACCTCCCTGCTCCCTTCCCGAAGCCTTTTGGCTTTCTCTTTTCTCCACTGAATGTACCCCCCATCACAGCTCCAACTACTGCTACATTTTTGCCTGTTTTCATTAATCGTTGGGAGCTCTAAACGTCGGCTCCCTTCCTTTTGAGGTCATGTCCCCCGCAGCGCAATGGTCTGTCTCCAGTCACTTTATATGTGGACCCTCCTACCTCCGCCAGTGGTGGATATATACGTCTCCACGCTAGTGGATTCTCTGCTGGTATTGCTGCCTATTTGAGAGTCTAGGCCCAACAGTTCTTTCTGTTTGGTTGATTTGTGTTGTGCCTCTCCTTCCCTATGCACAACATGATCTGCATCTTCAACCACCGAGGGTGCAGCAGTTTTAAAATACGCCTGTCCCCTTAGCGGGCTAAATGTCTGATCTGGCGAAGGTGAGCTCGCTGTACTCACCACCTGTGCCTACTCCTTTTGGCTTTGCGAAGTATCTCGCCCGTTTGAGAAGCTGCCTGTCCTCGCCAGCAGCAGGGCTTCTTCCGTGCCGCCACAGCCCCTTCTTGTTCATAGCCCTGCCAAGTACTATGCCTCAGGCGTTAGACTATCGTATTTTTAAATTTAGTGGTCTGCGTCACCACATTAAAATGCATTATCACCCATTTTTAGAGCTTTGACCACCTGTGTGCGCTGAGCCTGGATGAACTAAGCAGGTAGTGACTGTTAGGCACCGTTGTGATGGAACCACAGTGCACATGCTGCACACTGGTGATTATGCTGCTGCACTTTAACAGAATAGGTAAAAGCTTTCCTTGACTTGTGAGGACGTGCTGTTGCAAGTAAAGTCATAAAGAGTCTTCCTTCTGAAAACCAGAAGCTATAGTGATCAGGTGGAAGTGTGTGACTGTGAACGTGCTAATATTATGCCATGAAAGTCTGTGTAGGCATGAACATTAATATGTTGAGCACGTCACTGGAAAGGACGCAGCTGACGAAGTGAAATAGGAGGGATGGCCCTCTGAAGCAGATGTGAGTCGGGCGCTTTGAGAGAGGTATTCTGGGGCAGGCAGAGTGTTGTGTGAGCCTGGAGCGTCCGAGAGTCTGAGAAGGAAATTGCTGCCCAATACCATGGCAACCAGCATTGGCACCCAATGAGGCCCTGTGAGAGAAAGTTATTACTGAGAACCCCCGAACCTTAAGATGCAAAAATTATACTTTGGTCAATTTCTCACCCTGAGGAAGTCCCCGTTGGTAATGGCAGCGGATTCTCCCTTTACGCTGAGTGATCCTTTTTGAGACACCTTCTGTCCACCATATTATATGAATGTCCATAGGGCTAACACAACGAACGTCCGAGAGCCTTAATTGTAGGTTTATGAGGTGTGTCGACACCGTCTGCCACCACACCCTTCGCACACGCCTCCACGACGCAGGGATCCGAGGAAAAACCCTGGACTGGATCACCTCCTTCCTCACCGGCAGAACCCAAAGAGTCCGCCTCCCCCGTACCGATCCGAAGCCACCACGATCAGCTGCGGCGTACCCCAAGGATCATCCCTCAGCCCAACCCTCTTTAACATCTACATGGCTCCGCTCGCCAACATCGTCCGACAACACCACCTCAACATCGTCTCATACGCCGACGACACGCAGCTGGTCCTCTCCCTCAAGACCCGGCCATCGCCAAATCCAACCTCCACGTGGGAATGAAGGCCGTCGCAGAATGGATGAAGACCAGCCGCCTGAAACTGAACTCGGACAAGACGGAGGTCCTCATTCTCGGCTCCACCCCCTCCGCATGGGACTACTCCTGGTGGCCGACCGCGCTGGGAGCTGCCCCGACCCCCACTAACCACGCACGCAACCTGGGGTTCATCCTGGACTCGACACTCGCCATGACCCAGCAAGTCAACGCCGTCTCCTCCTCCTGCTTCAATACCCTCAGAATGCTCCGAAAAATCTACAAATGGATCCCCACCGAAACCAGGAACAGTCACCCAGGCGCTCGTCAGCAGCAGGCTGGACTACGGTAACGCACTCTACGCAGGAACCTCGGCGACACTCCAGAAGAGACTCCAGCGCATACAGAACGCCTCTGCACGCCTCATCCTCGGACTCCCCCGCCACAGCCGTATCACCACCCACATACGAGACCTGCATTGGCTCCCGGTCAACAAGATGATCACTTTCAAACTCCTAACCCACGCACACAAAGCGCTCCACAACGCCGGACCAGCATACCTCAAGGAACGACTGTCCTACACCCCAAACCGCCAACTGCGCTCCGCCAACCTCGCCCTCGCTACCGTCCCACGCATCCGCCGAACGACCACCGGCGGCAGATCCTTCTCCCACCTCGCCGCAAAGACGTGGAACACCCTCCCCCCCCATCTACATATGACCCAGGACCTGCTGACCTTCAGGAGACGCCTCAAGACATGGCTGTTCGACCAGTAGCTGCCTAACCCCCCCTTAGCGCCTTGAGACCCTCACGGGTGAGTAGCGCGCACTCTACAAATGTTCTGATTGATTGATTGATTGTCCTTTGTGATTTGCCCCATCCACCTTCGCATGCTGTTAAGGTGTTACTCGTCTGCGTCAGACAGCTACTCGTTCCTCTTACCGTGAAGTGTGTTGCTTGTTTAAGCGTGTCTGGATATTTTTGAGCATTTAGTTATTCTTTGCCAGATCTACATACACCCTGCACGCTATTGCCCAGAGCATTTGTTTATAAGCACAGCATGCTTCACTGAACAGAAAACACACAAGCCTGTCCTCTTCTAACCGGCAACTGACTCCTGTATCCACATCACAACACACTGACTTAGAAGATGTGTGCAGCCAGTGAGTGTGACTCCGCAGACAGTTCAGCTACAGCGGCAGTACAAAGCAGCAGGCTTTATTGTCCCAGCACTATGACTCTTGGGAAATCTAAGATAAGGCTGGTGATTAATGCTCCCACTAGAGAGAGAACGGAGTTTTGTCAATGGGCAGTTTTGACTATCACCATAAAGTAGCGCAGAGGGTTAACATGCCTGCTGCAAAGAAATCCTTCCAGAATAATAAAGAACTGTATTTTATGTGGATAGCTCAGTGGGTTGCTGCTTTTGGCACAGATATCCCTTTGTTACTTGTGAGTCAGCCTCGCCTGGTGCTAAGGTTGGGGTGGAGGGTGTTGATTATTTAGATATAATAAGTTTAAATGCACCTGCTGCAGAGTTATAGGTTCTCTTTGCTCAAATGGGTGTAATTTGGGATATTTGTCTGTTTCCATGGACTTCATTGCATGATTTTGGTTGCAAGAACGTGTCACTCAAAGTGTCACACATTAGTTGTTGAATGTCACTCATAAGTACACTGAAACTATGAAAATGTCACACATAAGCAATCTGAAACCTTGGCAGCTATACCTCACTAGCACTCTCCTTTCTCTTTTGCAGGCTGGGGTGAGCAGGCCTGAGGGTCGGAGCTCCTCTATCTCCTCCTCGAGGCTTTCTCTTCAAGCCGGCGGTTGCAGGTGTGTCTCTGTGCTGCATCTCGTTGTCCTCGGTGCCTTGTCTTCACATTTATTTTTCATTCACCCCGTCCTCCTTTCTCCTTTTTTCAGGCAGTAGGTGCAGGGTGGGGGGGTGGAGGGGGCAGGAATGACCAGAGTTTCAGAGGTCCTCAGTCTCCTCATCGAGATCTTTCCCTCAGGCTTGGGTCATAAGGTTTCAGATTGCTATGTGTGATATTTTCAAGGTAATTATGAGTGACATTTCAATGACTATGAGTGACACTCTTTGGCGAGCAAAATCAAGCAATGAAGACGGGGGAAACGGAATATGAAAAATTACACCCATTTGAGCAACAAGAAACTCTAAGGAGATCTTAAAACTGCTGCAAAGCACCAGAAATGGAAGGGCACTAACCGGATACAGACTGCGTGACTGGAGTTCTCAGTAACGGGAAAACAATGTCTCCGTTGATGATTACAGTAAGGGGATCCCAGCGGAGCCATTTCATATTTCATACTTGCAAAAGGCTGGTCTTTCAAAACTGCATGGAGATGCATGGAAATTGCCACACAGATGATCAATCATGGTAATTAAGAAATAATATATAGAACCATTAAATGTGAACTTTAAGGTCAAAGTTTTTTTTTTTTTATTATTATTTTTATTATTGAAGGGCCATTTCTCCCTTTTCTGTTTTCATACTGCTTTTCGAAAAAGGTTTTTATTTTTGGCATTTATGAAAAACAAGCGTTATATATAAAACAAACAACGAACTGATTGGTTATGTTATGATTGGCTGTGATCAGCAGAGGGAAGGGATGCTTATTGGCCTGACAAGATCATGGAACCATACTATATCAATATCCGCGCCGTGTGTTTTAGAGAAGAAATAGTGCTTTCCCAGGTGTCAATAAAGAGATAATAAGCAGATTATCCCTGCTGCATTGATAAAATCTACTGTGGCAGGGAAGCCGGTGTGTGCGTGCGAAGCAGCCACGAGGGAAGCAGGGGACCTGTAGAGGTGCACAATTCATGGGATGTACAATTCGGTGCAACTAAAGAACTTCAACACGGTTGGGCCTGTGTAGCGCTGCACCTCTCCAGCCCACAGATGCCGCCGTGTCTCTGGGCCGCATCTCGTTTTCGTCAGAGCCGTGCCAGCACGTTCACTTTTCTTTCGCCCCACTTGGCAATTTCAGGCTCATTGAGTGTAGCTTTGTTTTCTACCTTGCGTTACTGCTCTTGAGGGTTTTATTTATGGATTGTGTGTAGATTTAACAGGAATTGGGGGCTCGCTCGACGGACCTTCAGTCCAGTGCTGTCATCTCGGCTGCCTTCAGCCCTCCCCGCCCCCAACAGTCCATTCATAACTCGCACTGTCCAAAACATGGAACGCACTTTTCATGCATACCCCTAACTTGCCAAGTACAAAAGGCCCCAGCTATAGGGACTTGAACATAATGTTTACAAGGAAAAGCCAGTAGAGTACATGGGCCCAGGTAAAATGGACATAGTTCCCCTGACAAGCTGTGTAGGAGAGTAGGATCTGCCTCTTATGTTGCCCCCACTTTTTTTCTGATGTTTACACTGGTTTCTGGCTATAGTCTGGCTGGGCCCCTGCTAATCAGGGCCCCAGCTAATCAGGGCCCCAGCCTCTCTGTTCTCTCTAAACGATTTGGAGTGCACTCTAGGTGCACTAGTGATTGGATACTGTGGTACCTTATGAGTCCCTAGTATATGGTACCTTAGGTACCAAGGGCATAGATACTTCACAGGCCTACCAGGGGCTGCAGCATGTATTATGCCACCCCTGGGAAGCAGACTAAATCTGACACCACAGGCCTGCTACTGCAGCCTGAGTGAGGAAGTGCTAGCACCCCTCACTGAGATATAGGTTCCCTATATCTCTCCTACACACACATATAACCCTATCAGTCACCCCTAAGGCAGGCCCTATCAATCCTGAGGGCAGGGTGCTTGGCTTCTATGTGAGGGGGTGCCTCTGCCTGAGCAGGGCCCCTCTGCAGCTCTCAGAGTCCATTCTCTGGTGCTGTTTGTGGATGCGGTTAAACCATATACTTTTAAGTGCATTATATCCTCGCAGTAAAATGCTAACTTTGGAATGGCTGCATCGAAACATGTCGTGTTTGGTGTCAAACACCTTGGAATACTACCCCCCCCGCCAGTCCTGGCGGCGGGGGTAGCATTCCACCCTTCTAGAGGGATAGACATGTACCTACTGTGGAAACGCGGTAGAAACCGACAGAGCCCTGCCATCACAAAATGGATGCCACCAGTCACAGACACTGGGCTGCCCTCCTGCTGATGACCAACACTCGCAGTGGATGGAGCCCAACAATAGATATCCTGTCCCAAGGGGGTGTGACCACCTCCCAGACAGGGTTTAGTGTATTGGGGCTGGGTGGGTGCACTCTTAGAGTGCTTTGAAGTCCTGCACTGGGGGAGCAGAAGGCTCCTCTGTGCATATGCCAGTTCAAACCGGCTCAGGGGCTACCTGTCCCTGCTCTGGCGCGAAACTGGACAAAGGGAAGTGGGTGTAGCCACCCCCTCCCCTGACCCTCCCATAGGTAGGGTCATAGAGCTAGTCCCTCCCCTCCTTTTAGTATAAGAGGGGGAACCTGTGCATTGCACCCTAGATTTCCCTGGACGACGCTCTACAAGAAGAATCCCGGACCTTCGACGTTCCACTACCTTTGGAAGACTGAAGAATCTCCCTTGGAGTCAAGGAGTGACTCCCCTGCTTGGCAGGCACCAAAAACTACAAACGACGGTCGCAAACTACGCCGCTCCCGCCGGAGTCCGAAGTCCCTGCAGCCCAAGAAGTGGATTTCCTGACTTCTCAAAGGCCATCGTGAGTCCCCAGCGAAGCTGAGGCCAGTGGACCCCAAGAGTAACGAGGAACCGCGACCCCTGGGTACCGTGCACTATTGTCGAGTGCAACCCCTTCACAACGTTCCCCGAACTTGTGCTTTGGACCACGTGTGGTCCCAGCCTCCAGCAGGAATCCCTGCTAAGATCAGAGGCCTACCACGTCCCGAGTGACCGTGGGCCCCTGTGAGAGAATCCTCCCAAGGCGTCTTCGCGATCCCTTGCTAGCCGGCTTGCGGGTCCCCAGAAGACTTTCCAAAGAAACCAAAGGGCTCCCCTGGTTGCTCCAGGCCTGCCCTGACTTACCCTCGCTGGGTGAGTTCCACAGACCTTGCTGGTCTGCGCCATCGCCTCTTCACACTTTCCCAGAGACTTGATGTTACCAAGGCTTGTTGGCTCTGATCGAGGTGCCGACACCGCAGTAAGCCGCAGACATCGTGGGACACGCCGAATCCAGCTCCTGGTCATCGTCGACGCCTCCTGGACTTCGTGGCTGAAGAGTCAAGGCAACCATGAACGACCTGAACCTTGCGACGACGGTGGGCATTCATCTTCCTTGCCCCGAGTCACTGCCAAGTGACTTTGAACACTGTCCCCTCTGCTTTCAGGTCATCCTTCCACCGAATCCAGGCTTGGATTCCACCGGACACTTCTTCACACCATCACAAGCAGCAAGTCTTCTTTGTTCGCCATTGAAAACGACGCCGTGACCCGACACCAAAGGACACCTGTGCACCCGGCTTCCCTGGGTGAGGTAACTCCAGCACTACGGTGCTCCTGTAGGTGTGGGCCCTCGAACTACTTACCCTGTAAGTGACTTGCTTGTAGGTTCACCAGAAGTATCCTAAAACTCTTACTTTCCCCGTGCGATTCTCGCACTGACTCGTACATGGTTCGCGTCTGTGTTAGACACACCGCGTCCAACTCCCTTGCAAATCCTATCTGTAGACCGTATCCTTCGACTCGTACTGAGTCCGATCGGTGTGTTCGCCTCGAACACGCAAGGGACCTTGAACATTGATATCTCAATCGCGTCTGAGTGCATAGACTCGTACAGGATTCGCATCGGTGCCAGGTCACCGCGTCCGTCCCCTGTGGGTCTCCTACAACTACCTGGGGTGGTTCTTGGGGGTCCCTCGATTCTAGATGCCCTAGACCTAGGTCTAGCAAACTAAGATTGTAATATTCAATTGTGCTAAACTTATCCTGATAAATATTTGACTTGTACATATGTTCCTGTCCTCTAATCTCATAAAGAGATTAGTAGAGAGTGTTTATTAATAAATACATATATATTTGATATATATACCTGTGTGGTGTCTTTTCATTTGGTGATTCAAGAGATTGTGTGGTAAAACAAGCTGCTTTACATTCCTTCAAGACTTAGCCTGAAGGCTGCTCTCCACAGCTACCACTAGGATAGCTTTCTATAAAGGTTGTCTTAAACCTATCTACCATAAGAGTCGAATTGTTCTGGTGCAAGGTGTCCACTTTAATTAGTGAACAGCATATACCAGGCCAACTTCTCACAAGCTACCATCAGTAATTATGCATCCTGGTTTGAGATGGGGGTATACTTTAGGTGTTCCTCTGCCATCAGATTCCACCTCAGATGTGGGCAAAAAGGTACAACCCGGGGAGCCCCTCCAGCAGGATCACATGCTTATCAAGCACACTGGGGGAAAGCGCATGGATGACCCAAAAATGTAAAAAGGTAGAACACCTTGGCAGCATAAAGCCATACAGAGGACCTTTGTTGCCCTAATCTACTGTAAAAATAAATTCAATTTACCATACTAAAAATGATTCAAAATTTCGTGTATGTGCTTTAATATTGGTATTGTTTGATATAGCATACCGCCAGTGTCTTTAGCTGCACATATTTAAGCGCTGGCAATGTGTTCATCAGTATTTATAATGTTTCATTAGTCTATTTGATGCCATACAGCACAAAAATAATATAAATATATTTACCCTTAGGTGTAATATGGAAAATGTTGACAAGTATCTGGGATATGATATTCACCGAAAGCCTCTATCAAATATTGCTCAGAGGATCATGGCAGCTATGCAGTTCAGCACTTCCGGCAGAACTACGAATTATTTTCAGAGTGAAAAAAGTAAGTAACTTTCATCAAGTGTATTACAACTATTCATTAGTGTTTTCTAATTCATTGGAGATGTGGTGCAAAATGTGTGTCCTAAGTTAGTAAACAGGAGGAGAACAAGGGTATTTAGAACTGGAGTGACTAATGACCACTGCTGGGCCAAAAATTGATATTAGTGGTAAACTAAATACTTTTTCAATGACATCTGAAGATCTGATTACCTGAAGTACACCACCTTTATTAATTTGTATGTTGTTTTTTTTAAAAAGCAAATGGGGTGCCCCAGAATTCCCACAGTAATAGTTATTGGTCTGGAAAACTTTCTTTTGTCTCCATATTTAGGGTTAAGATTTTCAAGTAACTTGAAGCGTGAATAGCTCATGACCCAAAGGTGCTGGTGACGAAGGGTGAATGGATTAACATCCATGGGTGCCAGATGTTGGTATTGAAGGTGGCAGTGATGGTATCTGACCTACGAAAGTAGAGTAGGAGTCCATGGGTACAAACGGCATGCAAAAAGACCATGCAGGACTTCTTAAAACCTCAGGCTGGCTAGAGCACCATACGTGGGTCCCGTGCTCACTTTGCCACCGGAATCAAGCTAGCCTGGCTGATGAGGGGTGCTTCCCCGAAACCTGTCCCAGGATGCTTGTTTCCGGTCCAGGGAAGACCTGGCTTGGCAGTTCGGGCTGCACTGTTCCCATAAGGAACAGGGTCAAGACTGATTTGCATATGGCTGGGTCTGAACTGCGGTGGCGAAGTGAGCTAAAGAACGCTAATGGATTCAACCCAGATCTGTGATTGGGGGCGAGTGTCTGAAAAGTTTCAGCATTCTGTCCATTATCTCCTTGTGTTTGCGCTGGCTAGAGCACTAGCCTTCAAGGTGCGGAGCCTATGCTCAGCAAGGCAGGATTAAGGGACCCCAAGTGTGGCTCAGTGACACTCTATGCGACCTAGACCACTGGGGGCGATGATTTTCTGTCTTGAACTGTAGAGAGATCAGCATGACGTTTAAGGCACAAATGTGCTGCAAAAGTGTCCTAGTAGTTTTGGTGATTGCTATAGTAATCTATGTAGTTGGCTTGCTGACAGATCTGTATCTTCTCGAGGGAGATGCTCCACCTGATGATAGAGTAAATCAAACGCTAGCAAATTATAGAGAAAAGATAGAAGGAAAATGTTCACATAAAATTTATTCTGAAAGTATCTTTAGTTACAATGTTTATTATCAAATGTTAGCACAATATGCAAGGCGCATGCATGTAGAAAAATGTTTCATCTGCTCTTATCTGCCTACTTCTGCAGCTGAAGGTTCAACATACTTTTGCAGTGTGTTTGTGAATCTGTTCTATCACCAAGATACGATTAAGATGTTTTATTCTGATTACGACTCACCTTTAGAAAAGTACCTGTTACAAACTTGTACATATGGATGACAGACCCTACTTCTTGATTTTGAAAAACGTACATACGGATGACAGGCCCTACTTCTTGATTTTGAAAAACGTACATACGGATGAGTAAAGAGAAATACATGATGAAATATTTTCAGCCTTTTGCATGTTCTAATCTGTCTAACCCAGTTGCAAGTGAGCTTTCATGCAAAATTAATCTTGCTGAAAGGGTTTATACAGGTGAACTTAATGAGAGAATAATGAAGGAGAAGGAAGTTTCAAAGGAAGGAGCAAACAAAGAACCTAAGCGAGGGGAAGAGAAGGTTGAAAAAAAAGAGTTACATCCAAAGTGAAGTTTGGATCTGGTAAAGAGAGGGAAATTAGGCATCATTCGTGAAAGGAAAGGGAATTAGATGGCAAAAATGGTGGATTGGAGCGCTTGTGACCACAATTATTTGGTGAAGGACACCATACTAACAGGACAAAAAAATATCATAAGGTGAATAGATTGTGTGTGGCAAATCTGCTTCTTTCCAGTTGCCACATAATTCGGTGGGAAGTTGCTATGTAGCGTATATATCATACGGATAATTTGAGTAGCGTATATATCATACGGATAATTTGAGTAGTGGAAAGGCAACCAATCTTGGAAGAAATAGGCGTAGCTTTGGACAAACACTTTGAGATATCTTTGGCGTTTTAATGCTTTCTGTAGAAGTAGCTTTAAATGATGTGAAGATTAGTAAACTGTCCACCTTTGTAGATAGGCTTGCTTCTAACACTGCAGGTGCAGAAATGTTATTAATAAATAACTGCTTAATATGAAAGCTTTGATTTTTAATTTTTTTATTTAACACAAACTTCATTGCATTTTGTTATAACAAATCATCCAAAATACTGGATAATGGATGTCCATTTCATATGTAATGGTATTACAATGTACTTTGCAACACTACAGTACTTTGCATTTATGAGCTTCCAGTTTGTTCTATGTCACAGCTTATGCAGTGAAGATACATGGATCATAATCAAGTACTTAAGAAAACTGTATCCCACCACCCAGTTCCCAACCTCATCAAAACTCCCATGTCACTAAAGAACCATCATCATGGCAATAAACAGAGCAGTGGGGAGAGAGAGAGAGGGGTAAGTGTCTGTGCGGGTGCAATACTACACATTTATGATCTCGATCGACTATGATGACTCTAGACCCCAGGTACCTGTATTCCCCAGGGCATTCTCCCTTCTAGGCCGATGAATACTTGCTCATTGGGACCCTGTACCCTCTCCAAGTTCTGAATCGTATGCCTTAAAGCTCTCCAGTAATGTGTCCCATTCCATTGAAATTCTTGTTTTGCTGAGCCCCCTATATTCCTCCTGTCTAAGGGCTAGCTTTCTGCAAGGCCCCGTTGTTGTAGTTTCTCATGCCAGTCCATCAAATTCGGAGTCCTGGGGGATTTCCAACGCCGTGTGAGGAGGAGCTTTGCCAGTAACAGTGCTAAGTTGACAAATCTCCTCTCAACTTTAGAGCCCTTAGGGCCAACGGGTAACTCCAAAACACAACCTTCGATGGTATCCCGTTGGGTCTAGCCAGTAACTGCACCCAGTGCTCCGGCTACTCCTGCCCAGTATTCCGATAGTTGACTGAGAGCTTTGATAATGCAAAAGAGATTTGCATTAGATATGCTACTTGCAAACGAAGGCAGAGTTTGCAAGGTGCTTCACTAAAGGCATTGCTGTGCTTACATTCCCAAAGTTGATAACCAGATTGACAATTACGTGACTAATATCACTAACATCACTCATGAACTAAAGGAGCTAGAAGAGACTGGTGCACGTGAAAAAATAGCTTCTTTACCTAGTTCAACCAGAAGAGGATTTCAAAGATAGGTGAATGGTTTGGAAATATATGTGGAGGAATCCTTCAGCTTATTCAAATGTCCAGTTTAATAATAATATTCGGTCCAGTATGTACTGTTCTCTCTTGCAGGGGATCTACACTGATAATCATAAGCACTGATTAGTCACGCCCACGTGCAAGGTACTTCTTTACAATATATATTCTTAAGTGTAGGTGTTCGCCTTTCTTCAGTAAGGCCAGGATAATCATTTATGTTATTAAATGTTTTACACCCTTTAAATGAGGATATAATGGCCAACTCCTTGCATTTGCATTTAAAAAGATTTGATAAATAATTAAAAAATCTAGCTGGAATTGCATTATTTGCCCTTAAAAATCCCATTAACAAACCTTTTCTAAAGGAAAATGGTGAAGAAGGAAGAGGACAATGTAGACTTGTAGACTGCAGATCTGAAAAGAGTATATGCCTTTGAGGGCTCACAGCCCACTGGTATCCCATCATGCCCAGTAGGTGGCAGTTACCTCGGTTCTTTTTTCTGGGTGCTGGTAACAGAATCGTGGAGCACTGAGCTCGTCAACACCTTTATTTGACAATTTCAAAATTTCCAGTGTTTTTCTGTCATTTTCTGACAGGAAAATTATTTTCCAGTCACATGAAATGCCATCTTTATTTGATAAATGCCCTTCCTGTGGCAGAAAGAAGGCCAAATCAGATCCTGCCTTCTTGACAGCCACATCCCTGACAGATGTCAACACTGCAGGACTTTTTCCAGGCGTACCCTGGGGACAGGAAGATTTGCCTTCATGGAACAGAAGAATGACTCGGACAGCAGGAGGCACAGTCTGAAAGTGGGACATCACATTAGCGAGGAGAAGGTCAGTCCTCTACCAGGGCTCTTCCACCTTCCTCTGAGGACTCCAGGAGAGGGAGATCCAAAAAAAGGGAAAATCTTCAAAAACAATGTTGTTCCAGGTCGACGTTGAGGACATCGATGAGAAAAGGTACAGTGCCTATATGCTTGCCGTCCAGAAGGTGGTCGACTTTGAGAAGGAGACATTCTCCAGTATTGGGGTATCTTTCATAGATTCACTTGCTTGAATCATTCCCCGTTGTCGAAGTGGGAGTCCCACGGTACATAAAAAGCAGTAAGCAATGACTTTAACATTAAAGTTAATAGAGAAAAACATTCACTTTAATATCTCGTCCTAGTCATTATGAATGGTCCAAACTCCAGCCAATCAGGCGACAGCACCCTCTAGAATCCTCTCCACAGAAGCTCCAGGCTCTCAGATTTTCTACCACACTTCGTGTGAAGGGAGTCTCCCTGAGCTCTGCTCAGTACTTTCTCTTGGCCTTCTGAATTTCTTCAGATCTTCAGTTCAACATGTCTTCTTCAAAAAGATCTCTCTTCAGGCATTGTGGGAAACTAAGACTTCACTCAGATGATCCCCACAAGAGGTGTATTTACTGCCTTCACCCTGAACTTCAGGTGGGAGACTGTACAATATGCAGGACTTTCTCTCAAAAAACTTTGAGAGATAGAGAAGGACGTCTTCTTCTGTGGCTGCAGAAGCTTAAAACCAAAGACAATCCTTTATCTGATGAGGAGAGTGATTCCTCACTTAAGACTACAGCATCTAAGAAGAGAGCTAGTGAAGCGGAGCTGGTATCTCCTAACGCTGCTAAGGTGTTAAAAAAGCATCATCACACCTCAAAACATCAAGATCAGCCTTCATCTTCTAAAAAGGATCCAGCCTCTCTTAAGGGTCAGTCTGTTCCCTCTACGCCTTCTAAAACTACATCGAAAATGAAGCAGGTGTCAAGGTGTCTTCCTGAGACAACTTTACCTCACAAAAAAGATGCTCTGTCGACGAAACCGTCAACGGTTCCTTCGTCGACGAGAACTTCTGTCGCCACAACGTCGAAGTCGACTTTCTCTTCTCCTCAGACTAAGATGATCTTGTCGTCGGCATCTTCTCGGTCGACGTTGGTCTCTGTGAGGGTGAGACCGTCGCCGATTACAACTGCATCTTCCTCGTCGATGAAAAAGAAAGGACTTCTGACAGGACCTTCGTCGACGGAAATCTCGTCGCCGCTGCGGCCGTCGGCGGCTCTCAAAGGCAAGTCTCTGTCGTCGATGCTGTCCTCATCGGTGCAGTCTTCGTCGGCGGTAGCCTCGTTGACGGCAGCCTCATCGACAATAGCCTCGTCGACGGTGGCTTCATCGACGGTAGCCCCGTCGACGGTAGCCTCGTCGACGGTAGCCTCGTCGACGGTAGCCTCGTCGACGGAACAGAAAAAGTTGGATTCAGATCATCGTCGACGAACCTCTTCGACATCAAGACCGTTGACGGAAGAACTGTAGACGAAAACTTCATCTATGACATTCTCATTGGTGGTTCCTCAGTCAACGAATCTAGCCGCTTCTAAGGATAGAAGACCATCACAGGAGATAATATTGCCTATCCACACATCTCCAAGTAAGGTGTCTCCCTGTCTTCCAGAGGAAATTTTTGATTATGGAGCAGATGAGGAGGAATCGGAAGACAAGGGTATGTTTGGTGGGGCTCATAGTCCGTCTGACCTTCTCATTAAATGCCAGGATGATGAAGATGAGGACTATGCGTATTACCCTGAAGTCACTAACCAGGAGAGGCAAGGTGAACAAACAATCCAAATGCCTGTTTCCCTGGTTTCAAATCTACAGCATATGGTAGAGGATTACTACAGCAGATTCCCTACTTCAGAGCCGGCATCTTCAGTTCCTCAGACGCCTATCATCCAGCCTTCCTTGCTGATTAGATCCTCCCCTCCGGTTACTCCAGTACCTGCGGTAACGCAACATCAGGTCCAGGAGGCTCATACCACTGATGAGGAGAGAGAAGAGGGAGAATTGGAGGAGATATCCCTTCCCATTCGATGGGAATGGGATGACTATCAGATCCATACACCATCGCCTTCCACTTAACCTCCAATAGATTCACCACCTGAAGATATAGGGGGTTTCCTTACCCTTATGGAGAGAGCGGCAAAGAGGTTTCAGCTTCCCATGGTTACTAAGCAGGCTGATTGTTTCCTTTATGATTTCAAGAAACAGACTAAGAGACAGGTTCGCTCTCTTCCCATAGTTGACTTCATATGGCAAGAGGGCTTAAAGGTCATGAAAACACCAGCCTCAATTCCGGCAGTCTTGCATAAATTGGAGAAAAAATATAAGGCTCCGGATAATTCGCCTGCTTCCCTCATCGGACAACCTAAGCCGGATTCTGTGATTTCGCAGGCGGCTCAACGTCGTGCCAGAAATTCTTCTTCTCCATTGTCGGCCCCTCTGGATAGAGATGGAAGGCGTCTCGACTCCATCGGTAAAAAATTTCCACCATGGCAGCAACTACCGTTAGAGCGGCCAATTCTCTTGCTATTTTAGGCAGATACGACGCCAAATGTGGTCGGGCATTTCACCTTTTATAGACATGCTACCAGAGGAGTCCAAATCTGAAGCTCTAAAAATTCTGCAGGAGGGAGAAAGGATATCGGCTGAGATCATCGATTGCGCAGTGGATATTTCTTCCACAGGTTTCCGACAACTGGCCGGTCCTACGGTCCTGAGGCGTCGGGGCTGGCTAAAGTCTACTTCTTTTAGACAAGAGGTTCAGACTAAGATAATTGACATGCCTTACGATGGCGAATCCCTATTTGGACATCACATAGATGAAGCCCTTCAGACCATCAAGAAGGACACGGATACTGCCAAGGCTCTTGGTACTCTACAGTTCAAGAAGCAGCCCTTTCGTGGAGCAAGAGGACGTGGTTCGTCCTCCTTTCGGGGAGGTTACAGCCAGTACAAGCAGTACCAGTCATATCAGGGTCTATCAAGGTACCCATCTTCCCAACAGCAACAGTCGTTTAAACAACCTCCTTCCGCCTCCTACAAACATTACAGAGGAAAGACTGCTTCAGAGGCAGGGATAGCTCCAAGAAGTAGTGACGAATGCCCACTGCAGGCCACATTTCCCACTAATTCCGTCAAAGTTGGTGGAACAATTTCCTTTTTCCTCCCCGAATGGTCTGCAATAACAACGGACAGATGGGTTTTCGATATAGTTTCCAACGGTCACACTTTGGATTTTTTAAAGATTCCTCCGAACTGCCCTCCCAGAGGTCCTCCTCCTGCTCATCTAAAGGAACTTTTGTCTCAAATAAAGATAATGTTAAAGAAGGGAGCGATCGAAGTGGTACCAAATTCACAGCGAGGAACAGGTTTCTATTCAAGGTTTTTCCTTATAAAAAAGAAATCTGGAAAGTGGCGTCCCATCTTGGATTTTCGTTGCCTCAACAAATTTCTAAAAAAGCAATCCTTCCGGATGTTGTCTCTTCAGGAGGTGCTTCAATTGATAAATCAGGAAGATTTCATGGCGACCCTAGACCTTCAGTATGCCTATTTTCATATCCCTATCCTCCCCAGACACAGGAAATTCTTTCGCTTCAGAGTGGCTGGCAGGGATTTCCAATTCAAAGACCTATCTTTTGGCCTCCGTTCAGCACCCCGAGTGTTCACCAAGGTCCTAGCACTGGTGGTGACTCATCTACGACAAGCTGGAATTGAAATCTTCCCTTACCTGGACTATTGCCCCATAAAGGCGAAATCTTTCACAGTGGCATACAGTCATACTCAAAAATGCCTTTCTCTCTTCCAATCCTTGGGTCTCTCGATAAATCTCCCAAAGTCTCAGTTAATCCCCTCAAAGATAAGAACATTCTTAGGGGCAACCTTGGACACTCATCAGGCAAAGGCCTTTGCCTCACAAGAAAGACAACAAAAGATTCACAAGTTGGCAACCTTACTTCTCACAATCAATCAATCAATCACGGCATTTATAGAGCGCGCTACTCACCCGGGAGGGTCTCAAGGCGCTGGGGGAGGGGGTAAGTTACTGCTCGAACAGCCAGGTCTTGAGCTGCTTCCTGAAGGCGAGATGGTCCTGGGTTCGCCGAAGGTGAGTGGGGAGGAGTTCCAGGTCTTGGCCGCCAGGTAGGAGAAGGATCTTCCTCCGGCGGTGGTTCTGCGGATGCGTGGTACGGTGGCGAGGGCGTGGCTGGTTGATCGTAGCTGGCGTGTGGGCGTGTAGAAGGACATGCGGTCGTTGAGGTACTTTGGGCCCAGGTCGTGGAGGGCCTTGTGTGCGTGGGTGAGGAGTCTGACAAGAAAGTCCACTTCAGTCCGCAAGTACAAATCACTTCTGGGAATGTTGTCCTCCTGCATTCCCCTCATTCCCAACTGTCGCCTGCAGATGAGACCCTTGCAAGAGGAGCTGGACAGTCAGTGGCTGCAAATTTCAGGGTCCTTTGACGATATTATCAGGATAACACCTCAAATGAAAGAAGCACTCCTATGGTGGACTCACATCCCGAACATAGCCGCAGGTCTATCGTTCCTAGTGGATCCGCCAGGTTTCACAATAACAACCAATGCATCCCTCGAGGGGTGGGGAGCACATCTAGAAGAACTGACAGTGAAAGGGAAATGGGACAGCCACCAACGAACATTACACATAAACCTTTTAGAGTTGAAAGCAATATTCCTGGCCCTAAAATCTTTCCTCTCAATAATATCAGGAGCTTCAGTATTAATTCGGACAGACAACACAACAAGCATGCATTATTTAAACACACAAGGGGGGACAAGATCAACTATGCTATCCCTACAGGCCCAGCAAATTTGGGATTGGGCTATTCAACACAAATAACACTGACAGCAGTACATGTTTCAGGAGTGGCCAACATCCTGTCGGATTCATTGAGCAGGTCGATTACAACCAACCACGAATGGGAACTCCACCAGCCAATGCTGGACCACATCTTTCGGTTGTGGGGCAAACCGAGTTTAGACCTGTTTGCGACAAGTCGGAACCGCAAATGCCAATTCTTCGCCAGTTGGCTACCCCAACAGGGATCGTACGGGAATGCGTTTTTGATAAATTGGTCAAAGATTTATGCTTGCGCTTTTCCTCCGATTCCTTTAGTCCCAAGGGTGCTTCGGAAGATGAGGAAATGACCCTGCCGGATACTTCTCATAGCTCCCAGATGGCCTCGCCAATTCTGGTTCACAGAGCTTCTGCTCCTATCGGAGTGCAAACCCAGGTTGTTACGTCCATTACAGAACTTGCTGACAATGAACTGCGGCCAGGTCTGCCATCCGGATCCAACATCTCTGCGATCCTGAACACTATGAGTTCGCCGACCTAGTAATACCTGCTGACTGTTGGGAGGTCCTGGCTAATGCCAGAACACCCTCCACTATCAAGACTTATAAACTCAAGTGGAAGAGATTCTGCCATTGGTGTGCAAGCTCTGAAGTTCACCCTACTCAGTCATCTCCTGAACAATTATTGACTTTTTTCCTGCAATTAGCTAAATCTGACCTTTCTCATTCCTCCATTAAAGTATTCCTTGCCGCGATTTCCAGGTTTCGACGCCTAATGGATCGCAGTCTCTTTGGTCATCAAAAATAATAAAACAATTTCTTAAAGGATTGTTTAGAATGTTCCCTCCAATTAGGCGTCCTCCTCCACCTTGGCATCTCAATGTTTTACTAGCGCAACTTATGAAAGCCCCCTTTGAGCCTATTCATAGGGTTGACCTTAAATACATTACATGGAAAACGTCTCTTCTACTGGCTCTAACTTCAGCTAGGCGAGTAGGCGACATACATGCTTTCACGACTCTGCATCCTTTCCTCCAATTTACTAAAGACTCTGTTATCCTTCGGACAAATCCTGCCTTTATTCCTAAGGTCCCATCGGATTTTCACTTAAACGAATCAGTCATTCTAAAGACTTTCTTCCCTAATCCACAGACGCCAGCGGAAAGGTCTTTACATTCCCTGGATGTAAAGAGATGTATAAAATTCTACTTGCAGAAAACAGCCTGCATTCGTAAGGCTGATCAGCTTTTTGTGGCTTATGGTAAAATCAGAAAAGGATATCCGGTCACTAAGCAAACTATAGCACGTTGGATTTCTTCTGCGATCCAGTTTTGTCATCAGCAAGCGAGCAAACCTCTGCATTCAACAGTGAAAGCGCATTCTACGAGAGCAATCTCTTCCTCAACAGCTCTCTTTGCCAGTGTGCCTATTCAGCAAATATGCAGGGCAGCAACTTGGTCAAGCAGGCACACTTTTACCAAGCATTACTGTCTGGAAGCTGCAAGCAATGAGGATACAGCTGTGGGACAGGTGGTGCTACGTAATCTTTTTAAATAAGGTGAGCCTCTTTCCTTCCCACCTTCCTTTATGCTTAATGGCTATGGTGATAGGTGATGTCACTGTTTTTTTCCCATACATACGCAAGGTCAATTACTGATGTTTGCTGTATCTTTATCTATATATGTGTTTTTCACATGCTTTATATACATATGAATATCTATGTATGCATATAGGTATATGATGAAGTCGTATGTGTGTTAGTTATACGCTTGGTGATGTACAGGATTGTGTACATGGTATTGCATACCTTTTCATGAACTAACGTACCTGTGATATGACTGCTATCTATTTGGATTCAAGCATGTGAATCTATGAAAGAGACCCCAATACTGGAGAAGAAAATAAGTTACTTACCTGTAAACTGTGGTTCTCCAGTATTGGTATCTGTCATAGATTCACATGCGACCCATCCTCCTCCCCATAGAGGTTCCCCTGGTTTACTCTTAGGGGTTTATGTTACACTTGTGCTCGAAAATCTGAGAGCCTGGAGCTTCTGTGGAGAGGGTTCTAGAGGGTGCTGTCGCCTGATTGGCTGGAGTTTGGACCATTCCTAATGACTAGGACGAGATATTAAAGTGAATGTTTTTCTCTATTAACTTTAATGTTAAAGTCATTGCTTACTGCTTTTTATGTACCGCGGGACTCCCACTTCGACGACGGGGAATGATTCAAGCATGTGAATCTATGAAAGATACCAATACTGGAGAACCACAGTTTACAGGTAAGTAACTTATCTTCTTCGATGTCAAGACATATGAGGTCAACATCAAAGAATTTCCAAACGTCGAGACACATGAGATGCTCAACATCAAAGTCTTTCGACATTGAGAAGAATTGAAGTCGAGAAATCTGTTGAAGTTGAGGCATTCCCGACCTGCGGAAAGAGTCAGAAAGTCGAGACCAAGAAGATTACCATCATCCTCTGGCTCAGAATATTCCAGGACGTACTTCCTTCTTCCAGACTCTCTTCCACCTCCGCCAGCTACTTCAGCGCCTATTCCATGTATTTCGCCTCCTCCTTTTCTACAGACAGAGACACCTTTGGAAGCTCCTTCTCCGGAGAGGCCTCTTGCTTTCCTTTGAAGATCAAGATCTCTTCAGTCCAGATCTCGCCATAGATCGAGAGCACGAGTGCCTTTAAAACATCGTCAACGTTCTCGGCACTCCTCAAGGCTCTCTTCTCGGTGCACTCATCATTATCGTTCTAGCTCCAGATCCAGAGGTAGGTCACGATCAAGACTGAGATAATTTTATTCCACCTCTTCCTCCAGTACTGGATGATACTCACAGATACAGACGGATTCTCCCCAGCCAAGGGTCTCCCCAGTTGATGACATCAACACCTTCCAAGAGGTGCTTATGCGAGGGGCTTCAAAACTGCACATTCCATTACCTGCTCCATGCAGGACAACATCGGTGATTTTTTTAGACTCTTCACCAACGCGTAGCATCAAGACACCTCCTACTTCTGGGTTTATTAGAACGTTCCATGGAACTGTTCCTTACACCAGCTGCATCCAAAGCAGCTCCGTCTAGGCTTCAGAAGAAATATAAGCCTCCAGAGCAGGACCCGTTATTTTTGCGATCAGATCCACCAGCTGATTCCGTTATGTTGGCTGTAAAGAAAGTACGTTCTACTACTCCTTCATTCACAGTTCCACCAGACAAGGAGAGTAGGAAACTGGATTCAGTGGGACGCAAGGTATGTGGCACAGCTGCCACAACCATGAAAGCAGCAAGTGCATCTGCCCTATTTGGCAGGTATGACGGATCCTTATGAGACTCCTTGCAGCAGTTTGTTGAAGACTTCCCAAGAGACTGCAGAGTGGACTTCCTTGATGTCATGAATGAGAGCGTGATGGTCTTGAACCATGTGCTTAGCGCTGCTGCTGATTAATCTTTACTGGCAGCCCACGGCTTCATTCACGGTTTGACCCTCTGACGACAGCCCTCAAACAAGGATTTCAATAGAGAATTCTTAATCTTCCTTTCTCAAGCAACTCTGGTAGTCATACGGATGACGTCTGAGATGGAGGCCTTGACAGCAGATGGTCTGGAGAAATGCATGGAGCAACTAAAACATTCTTACAAAACTTACAAAAGGTGTTTCTATCCACAGAGGGTTCAAACCCTTCATCGGTTGCAAGGACATCACCAACAGCAGCAGCAAAGACCTTTACAGAAGCACCATCATTCTAAGGGAAGAGCTGGGCACCAACCTGCCCAAGCAGGAAAGCCTCCTACAAGCCCCAAACAATGAGCCTCTGCTTCCCCTTCTTCTGTTACACGCTCCGGTAAAAGGAAGAATTTCACAATATCTAATAGAGTGGAAATCCATCGCAAAAGATGCTTGGGTTCTGGATATTGTACAGAATGGTTACTGTCTCAGATTCACCAGCCCTCCACCAAATATTCAACCAAAATCATCCAATCAGCATCTGCGAATGCTGAGATCAGAAGTGAACAGCCTTCTGCAGAAGCATGTGGTGGAGCTTGTTCCTCCCAACCAACAGGGAACAGGGATTTATTCCTGTTATGTTTTGGTGAAAAAGAAAAGTCCCAGAAACAAATTCAGACCCATAATAGATCTGAAAGTCGCAATCAAATGGATATGGAGAGAAAAGTTCAGAATGCTAGCACTACATCAAATATATCCTCAAATCCATCAAGGAGACTGGCTCTGTTCTATAGATCTTCAGAATGCGTACTTTCACATTCCAATATCCATAAAACATCGTAAATTCCTGATATTTTGTCAGGAAAGGCCCTGGCCATGCGTACCTCGCCGGTGGGCCCACGATCCCAGTCACTTTCAGCATTTCCTTCAGAGGACCCAAACTACCTGCAGGCCCACTCACTGTCCCACCCAGTTCCGCTTCCGATAAGACTTGTTCATTGCCTTGACTCACACCACTCTCCTTATCCCTCACTGCCGGCCATGACAGCCTCCCGCTGGTCTGGTTACTTTTTGTGGCCTCATGTCTCTCCTCCGTTGTTTTCTGACACTAGCATTCTGTGCTTCGGAGCAGCGCTTCAGGTGTTCCCTAGCTTTATGCCACATTAAAAATGTTTTGTGCCCTCAGGTCGGTCACCAGTTGGAGTGCAGTGTGTTCTCTAGGGTTTTCATGTTACTTGCGTCTTCCTGAGAGACTCTGGCGCTCCTGGCTGCCATCTTGGACGAACACAGGCTCTGCTATACAAGCCAGGCCAGCCTGTGCTGTGGTGCTCACTATTCCAGCTCCTGGGCTGAGATGTCAACCTTCCTTGCGACTATGGTAAGCCGTGGTCAGTTTCAATGGCGCGCAGGGCTTCTGCTGACGTAAGATAAGAGGAGAGCCCTCCATATTCATAATTAAGTAAAGAGGTACTTCTCGTCGCCTTCTTGATTGCTCCTGGCTAACAAGGACATCACAGGGAGATCCAATTAGACTTAGTGAGAGTTTTGGCTTCTGCCTTATTACCAAGCTATCTAGAGATCTGAGTCTGAACATTATCATATCTACATTGTGTTTTACGTTACTTTGATTAGAGTTTACCCCGTATTTAGCCAGCAGTATATATTATGACAAGTAATAACACAAGGGTACCTTAAAATTATTGTTGTGTTGTTTTTATATGTACTAATACTGTGTGGTACTGAGAATCGTCTTGGTTATCCCTGGGATTTCAAGTTGATGCCCTGAATTGTTGTATTCCTTGGTGCCTTCTGATTCTCTGTTCTCAAGCAGTATTGTAGAGTCCTCTGAAGACTCTATATCTAGATAGCCTACAGCCTTACTCTTTTTTAACCACTGATTTACTCCCTGATAGGTCCTCTTCCTCGCAGTATCCTCCCTAATCACTCCTTCCCTCATCTGGCCACTCTGAAAATCTGGTGTACCAAATTGCAGAATCAGAGCTATGAGAAGGTGGGTCTTTTGAGAGTACTGCTCCTGAGGAACCACACACCCATCCCCTGGACAGCTCCTGCCAGATTTGTAGTAGGTCATGATCACTATCAGTACAAACTTCTTCCTTTTGGCCTCAAATCAGCACCCAGAACTTTTTCGAAGTGCATGGCAGTGGTTGCTGCACATCTCAGGAAACTCAGAATATTCATCTAACCATACGTAGACATGGCTGGCTTATCAAGGCATCAAAGCAACAACACCAGACAGTACCGGACTTGAGATCGTTTAGGAAGGGTCTGAAGACCTGGCTTTTCTAGGCCTATGCATATCAGTGTTCAGTCTTGTCTCTTTAATTCCCCTTGGCTGGTAGGAGGTTTGGATGTTAGCGCCTAGACGCCTTCGGGTATGAGTGCGCTATATAAATATATAAATAAAATAAAATAAACAAGCTTAGCTTCATTATTGAATAACTGCCTCTACTTTCAACTGGCTAGGTCTTCATGTCAGTCACCAGAAATCGACTTCCTCACCTGTCTAGTCTCTGCATTATCTAGGGGCAACTATTGACAACTTAAAAGCAAAAGTGTACCCTTTGGAGGAGAGACTGTTATCCATACACCTGAAATGTCAATCTCTCATCCAACAGTGAGAAAAGTGTAATCTCTCCTAGGCTCATTGCTTCTTGCATCTCTCTGACACCAAATGCCCATCTCCACGCGAGACCACTACAAGAATGTCTGGAGGACCAGTGGAGTCAATACTCTGGCAACTAGGAAGACCAGATCACACTCTCCCTCAAAGTGAGGCAGTCCCTCAAATGGTGGTGCAAGTCGAAAAATCTCCTTGAAGGGATGCCTTTTCATCTGGATGTTCCCTTTCAGACTATGACAGATGCCTCTCTGTTAGGTTGGGGAGCGCACATGGATCACCTACAAATCCAAGGAACATTGTCCATGAAGGAAATGACTTATCATATCAACCTCCTGGAACTACAAACTGTTTATTTGGCATTGAAGTCTTTCCTACAGTCCTTGAAGACGAAAACCCTTTTTGCTCAGACAGACAACACAACAACAATGTACTATCTGAACAAGGAAGGTGAAACAAGGTCTAGAGCCTTGTCACTGGAAGTCCAAACAATATGGAATTGACTGCTAGCCAGAGACCTGAGAATCACTGCAACCCTTCTCCTGGAAGTACAGACTATTCAAGCAGACTCCCTGTTAGAAATGGGAGTCTCTAGTTGGCAGACCTGGTACCTTTGTCCAAGTAGGGACCCTTCGTCCTAAAAAGGGTAAGGGGGATACACTTCTAAAATAACCCCTGCTCACCCCCTTGGTAGCTTGGCACGAGCAGACTGGCTTATCTCAGAGGCAGTGTGTAAAGCATTTGTGAACACATACGGTAATACAGTGAAAACACTACAAATGGACACCACACCAGTTTAGAAAAATAAGTAAACTTTATCTAAACCAACAAGACCAAGAACGACAAAAATCGAACATACAATACTCTTAAAAATAGTTACTGTACAAAATAACTTTTAAATGGCAGTAAATACGTGAAAATACAGTTACTCCAACTCGGTAGCTCCGTACGGGGCTACCGCGATACTGAATGCGACAGTCTAACAATTCCAGCCGACCGCGTCGATACGGGTTAGCAAAAGTGTCGACAGACTCGGAGACAGTACCTTTTGTTGTTGTGGCGGACACGATGGTACGAGCTGGTCCGGGGCAACCGTCGCTGGTGCGATGTGAGATGGAAGCGTTGCAGCGTGCAGTGTCCTCACGGTGCAGTGCAGGCAGCGGCTCGACGCAGTCGGTGGGACCAAGGCTTGCGTTGCAGGGTAAGGCGTGCTCAATGCGGTGCTGGCAGGTCACGATGCGGCGACGGAGCCGGTTGATGTTCGAATCTGGCAGCGACGGAGTCGATGACGTCAGTGCAGTGTGTAGCGAAGCGGTGCGGAGTGTGTTGTGGTGCCCACAGGACGCGGTGCAAGCAGCGGCTCATTGACGGAGTCGGTGAGACCAGGGTTGCGTTGCGAAATAAGGCGGTGCTCTCTACGGTGCTTTCAGGACACGCAATCCTGTGACGGACTCGATGACAGAGTCGGTTACCCTTTTCTTCTCCAGGCAACTGAAACCAGTGGTTCCAGAGACGGTGCCCAGAAGTTTGGTGAGGTCTTTGATGTTCCTGAGACCTTGTGAAGAGGGGGCAAGCTCAGTTCAAGCCCTTGGAGATCTTCCTCAAGCAGGGGACACAACAAACAGCAAAGTCCTTTCTCCTTTCCTTGGCAGCAAGTAGCCACTGCAGGCCAACCCCAGACAGCAAACAGCACAGGTGCAGTATTCCTCCTCAACTTCTCCGGCTCTTCTCCTTTGCAAAGGTTCCTCTTGATTCCCAGAAGTGATCTAAAGTTCTGGGGTCTGGGCCCCAATATTTATACTACAAAATCCTTTGTTCTCTGGGGGCAGAGAAGCCCTGTGCTTGGTCTAAACCTTTTCTGTCCTCTCTGGTGCAGCTTCCTGGCAGGAGTGGGAGACAGCATTGTCCTTGGCAGACCAGGCACATTCAGGTGAAAGGAAATCTCCTCCCCCTACTCTAAATGCAGCCCAGGTCTATTCAGCCCAGCCCTGACTCATCAGGCTCTCTGGAGCCACTGCTTCTCCCCAGCCCCCGTCATCCAAAAGCCAGACATGCAATACACAAACCAGGCAGAGGCATACTGGATGGCTAAGCAAGAAAATACCTACTTTCTAAAAGTGGTATTTTCAAACGCAGAATGTAAAAATCACCCTCACTAAAAGATGCATTTAAACTTTCTGAGTTCAGGCATATCAAACTTTATTTTCCTACCTTGTTCCCAGGCGTAGTTGTGTTCATAAGATGTTATAAACAAACACCCCATTCTATCCTATGGGAACGGGTAGCCTTGCAATAGTGAAAACGAAATTGGCAGTATTCACTATCAGGACATGCCACACACACCCGGTCATGTCCTACCTTTCACATACACTGCACCCTGCCCACAGGGGTACCTTGGGCCTACCTTAGGGGTGACAACCATGTAAGAAAAGGGAAGGTTAGGGCCTGGCAAGTGGGTGCACTTGCCAAGTCGAAATGGCAGTACTAGACTGCACACAGGCTCTGCAATGGCAGGCCAGAGTTACATTTACAGGCTGCTTATGTGGGTGGCACAATCACTGCTGCAGCCCACTAGCAGCATTTGATTTACAGGCCCTGGGCACACACTTTGCACTGGACTAGGGACTGACTAGTAAATCAAATCAGCCAAGCATGGAAACACTAATCCATAACAACAGTTTACAAAGGGAGCACTTGCACTTTGGCACTGAACAGCAGTGGCAAAGTGCCAAAGCATCTAGACCAGCAAAACGGAGTCCAACACACAGCAAAAACACAGGAGGCAAAGGCAAAAAATGCAGGGGAGACCCACGCCAATGGTGCCAGGTCTAACACTCCCTTAGCAGGTTTTGTCAAGAAAATCACAAGTGGGTTCTACATGACAAGGTCATTCAAGACATCTTCTGCTAATGGGTTTTTCTTAACATAGACTTATTCACAACTGCATAAAGCAAAAAATGCCCAAACTTTGTTCGGGGTACTACCAACCAGGTACATTGGGGAGTGCTGTATGGATCAACTGGTCCGGAAAATTTCTCTACGCTTTTCCTCTGATTCCCCAAATTCCATCAGTAATCATCAAGCTGTCTTACTTGAAGGCCAGAATGATTTTGATAGCTCCGGATTAGCCCTGACAATGGTGGTTCACGGACCTTTTCCACAAGTTGGAGCATCCACACATGAAGCTGTCGTACAGACCGCACCTTCTCATGAAATTTGGAGGTCAGGTGGTTCATCTCAATCTCTCCTCTTTGAGTTTGGCAGCATGGCTCCTGAGGTAGTAGAATATGGACATTTAAATATACCACAAATATGCATGAACATTATCAAGGAGGCTAAACGCACATCAACGCTTTAAGCTTATTCTTTTAATTAGAAGAGATTCAGTATCTGGTGTTCTGACAGGAAATTTGATCCAACGACGTGCCAAGAAGTAGCTATACTTCTATACTTGCTTTATGTGGCCAAATCTGGCTTACAATTCTCTTCTATTAAGGTCCATTTGGCGGCTATTATTGCTAATGGAGAATGTCCTCCACAAACCTCTTTTTTATAAAGTCTCTGTTACTAAAGACTTCCTAGAGGGTTTAAAGAAGTTTTTCCCTCCAATACGCCGCCCCTCCCCTCCTTGGGAATTTAGCATCTCATACAATCTTCTTTTGAGCCCATCCATAAAGCCTCATTACAACACCTTTCTTGGAAGGCTGTTTTCCTAGTGACTAACATGTCCACCCGTCGGGTTATAGAGATTCAAGCTTAGGGTTAGTGAGATTCAAGCTTTATGTTCTCACATACCATATACAGTTTTCAATAGCAGTAAGGTGGTTATCAGAACTCATCTGAAATTTGTACCCATATTTGTTTCGGATTTTCACATTAACCAGTCCATTATTACCTACTTTCTTTCAGCACCTTGCCACTCCAGTAGAAAGAACTCTCCGCACTTTAGATGTTAGCCAAGTATTAAATTATTATCTAGACAAAACAAAATATATATATGCAAGTCTAATCAATTGCTTGTAAACTATGGCCCTGTTTGTGCAGGTTTAGCCATGTGTAAACAATCTACATTCAGGTGGATAGTGTCTTGCATCTTGTTATCCTACCAGAAAGCAAAAAACGTTCTGTCTGGTAAACCAAAAGCTCATTCCACTAGAGGGAAAGCAGCTACAGCTGCTCTAATGAGGAATATTCCTATTGCTGAAATATGAAAAGCAGCTACGTGTAGATCAGTTCACACTTTTACCAAACACTATTGTTTGGATTCAGAGGCTCAAGTAGGACAGGCTTCCTTGAGGAATCTATTCGCTTAGTTTTCTCTCTGGGTTGTTGTAGGAAAGTGCCCCTTTTTGCATGGTTACCCACCACTTTTTGCCTGATATTTGATGCACTTTGACTGAATGTGCACTGGATCCCTGCTATTCAGGTTCCCAGTCCCTGTGTTCTTTCCCAAAACTGTACCTTTATTTCCACAATTGGCACACCTCTGGCCCACATACAAGTCCCTTGTAAAAGGTACCAGTGATACCAAGGGCCTTGTGACCAGAGAGGGTCTCTAAGGGCTGCAGCATGTATTGTGCCACCCTCAGAGACACCTCACCTAACACATATACACTGCCATTGCAGACTGTGTGTTTTGGTGCAGACAAAACCTACAAGTCGACATGGCACACATCCGTGTGTGCCATGACCACAAACACTGCCTGTGGCATCGGTAAGTCACCCCTCTAGCAGGCCTCAGAGCCCTAAGGCAGGGTGCACTATACCACAGGTGAGGGCATATCCGCATGAGCAGTATGCCCCTACAGTATCGAAGTCTGTTATTAGACATTGTAAGTGCAATGAAGCCATATTGAGTACATGGGCTTGGGAGTTTGTCATTACGAACTCCACAGCTCCATGATGACTTTACTGAATGCCAAGAAGGTTGGACTCAACCTCCGCACAATAAACCCACACTGGTGTCAGTGTTTGATTCATTGTAAAATGCACCCAGAGGGCATCTTAGAGATGCACCCTAAAAAACGACCAACTCCCTCGTGTACAGCTGACTGGTCTGCACCAGCCTGCCACACACAGACATGTTTCTGACACCCTGAGGTGGAAGCCCTTGTGCTCTCGTGGGCCAGGAACAAAGCCTGCTTGGGATGGAGGTGCTTCCCACCTAGCCTCAAGCAGAGACAGCATTCAGAGCGGAGGGCCCCAAAGGCTTCCTGCCCTTTGTTATGCTAGCAATGCCCTCTCCAGCCAGTGGAGATGCCACCCCCCTGGCCAAGCCCCACTTTTGGCGTTAAGATCGGCAGGAAAATTAGTAGTCAGGTGTCCTGAGCTGAGGTGACCCCCTCCTTTGAAAATCCTCCATATTGGATGGAAGGATTTTAGCCAGTCCGGTTTGGGAATGCCCTCTCCCCAAAAGGAGGAGACACACAAAGGGTGTAGTCACCCTAAAAGTAAGTAGCCCATTGGCTACTACCGACCAGTACCTGTAATGCCCCTAAATTCCGTATTTAGGGGAACCCCTGAACCTTGATCCTCAAATCTGCGACAACCTATGAAGAAAGAAGACCTCCCGGAAGCCAACCCCGCAGAGAAGCCTAAAGAAGATGACTGCCTTGGCCCCAGCCCTACCAGCCTGTCTCTAGCTTCGAAGAGTCTGCAACCAAAATCGACCTGTCTTGCAGCCAGTGACGTCTAAAAAAAACCCTGGGAGGACTGCTGCCTTCCAAAAAGACTCCAATCTCCCGTGGACAGCGGACCTGTCCAGAAGAAATCAACTCCAAGGACTCCTATGCCCTCTAGAACTGCGAGACCTGCCCACTCTGCATCGGATGCCCACGGCCCGAGTCTGAGTGGTTCACCTGTCCAGTGAAGTCTCCCCAGCAATCCTGACCTCGAACCCAGTGTTGGCTGACCTCCACGACAGCGCCTGCAGTGAAATCCGGAGGGTCCCCCCAACCGCGACAGGCCTGATAAGATATACAATGTCTAAAGGCACCCGTGATGCCCCTGTGGCCCCAACTTACTTATGTTATCACTGGTTTTCCACCTGCACCCTCCGGTTCGACGCCTGCAGCCTGTGTCCATAAAGAAGAATCCCCATAGGATTGCATTGGACACCCAATGCAGTGCCTGCACCGTGCACCTGGCCGCCCCTGTGCCGCGGGTGGGGTAGCTTTGGTGCTGCCTCATGGCCTCCCCTGTGCTTGCCTAAATCCCCAGGCCTGTGCCCTGAAACCACGGGTAACTGCAGCCAGCACCTCTTGTGGGTGCCCTCAGTTTCCATTGACTAACATTGTGCCCAGTGAACTTTGCACCCGACTGCCGCAGTGCTGCTGACAGTGCAGTACCTACCTTGATCTGAGCCTTGCCCAGTGTTGGTCTAAACCCCCGAAGACTGGATGTGTAAGTAGAGTACTTACCTGTAAATGTACATAACTGTTTTTCTCCCATAAGATTACATTGCATTTCTTGGTATTGTAATAAGTGCCTATTTTTTACATTGCTAAGTTACTGCTACTCTTGATTTGACACCACAAAGCATTTTCAGTATCACTGAAAAGTATTTTCATTGCTTTTCCAAACCTCCTGAAAAGTATTGCTATTTTAGAACTGGTAGTTACATGCAACTAAGTTATTCTTGGTTCTAAAATAAAAGTAACAACGTAATATTTTTATACAAAACAATTGGTCTTAGATTCAGTCTTTGAGTGTCTAATCATTTCTTGTCTGAGTGTGTACAACAACTGCCCTCCAATAAGCCTGACTGCTCAACCACACTACCACAAAAGAGAGTAAGGTATGATCTGCTTTAACCTCTGTAAAGCCTCTGAGAATCCACTGGACTCTGTGCACACTATACCTTAATTTGGTACAGTACATTCAGAGCCAGCTTCCTACAGTTGTATTTTTATCTCTTCCACCGTAGTTCGCAGGAATGGGCGTCTTACTCTGTTCATTGCTTATGATTATCAATGAAGATCCACTGAGAGAAAAGTGGTTTTGTACCTGTAATCCTAGTTCTCTCTCAGGGCATCTCCATTGAATTCATAAGCAACCCACTCTCCTCTCCAGTGGAAAAAACAGGCGATTAATAGACAATCAGTTTCTCGAACTAATAATACTGTTGGTTTGTAAAAAAGAACCGAGGTAACTACCACCTACTGGGCATGATAGGATACTGGTGGGCTGTGAGTCCTTAAAGGCACAGACTCTTCTCATATTTGCAGAGTTGCAGTCTATAAGTCTACATTGTCCTCTTCCTTCTTCACTATTTTCATTTTAAAAAAGTTTGTGAATGAGATTTGTAAGGACAAATAATGCAATTCTATTTCAGGACTGGAGGCGAGGATTATGCTATATTTTCTTCGCTTTATTCAAACAGCAGCTATGAAAAACATCAAAAACCACAAATCTCATGAGCATTAGGGATATAGTAGGGCGGTTGACCTCGAATCTGGGGAACTGGGTTCGAGTCTTGGCAATGACGCTGAACATCCTGTGATTCTGGGCAAATCACTTAATCTCCCTGGGCCTGATTCACAGAACTAACTTACGTCAAAAACGTAAAGTTAGTACTTTTTGGTATTCACAGAATACACTTACTCATTTTGGTATTCACAGAATGAACTTACTCATTTCGGTATTCACAGAAGTTAGTAGTCCTAACTTTAGGACTCCTAAATGCCTTCTGTGAATACCGAAAAGTCTTAAAGTTAGGATTTTTCTCAGTTTAGGAGTAGATTAAGTTAGGACTCCTAACTTTACTACTCCTAAACTGAGAAAATCCTAACTTTAAGACTTTCGGTATTCACAGAAGGCATTTAGGAGTCCTAAAGTTAGGACTACTAACTTCTGTGAATACCGAAATGAGTAAGTTCATTCTGTGAATACCAAAATGAGTAAGTGTATTCTGTGAATACCAAAAAGTACTAACTTTACGTTTTTGACGTAAGTTAGTTCTGTGAATCAGGCCCCCTGTGCCTAACAAAAAAATGAATGTGTCCTCATGTAACGCAACTGGTGCCTAAAGCAGAGCGCTATATAAAACTCCGTAAAAATTTTTTTTCTTAAAATCAGGATGTCCCAGGGCCATTATAGTCCCCTGACAGTGTCCTTTCTTCCTCTTTCTTCACTGCTCCTCGCAGCCATAAGTTAAGTGCAGGCTTGATACCCTTTATTTATGTTTTTGGTGATTGAATGTGATTTGTGATAACTTTATTGGATTCCCTTCACAGGGCCTCTAACTCCATCCGTGAAAGCGCGCTCACTTCTACGTGGTGCTAATTTAAGTGTCGGGCTGTGCTTTCCTCCGAAAACTGGTTGCCACCCGCACACAGTTTCGGGAACTCAGCGCGACCGCCGACAGCACTGCATTCCTGTCAAGGATCGCAATCGCATCGGTCTGCTGTGTCTTTCCTGCCCCTGCCCTGGAGTGTTGACACCCTGCCGGGGTCAGACCATCCGCCTACAACGGCATTTTCTTTGAAACCATAGCGCTCCCCAGGCAACACCTGCTGGGCAAGTACTCCAGTCATTGACTTTCCCCTTCTGCTACCTCACATGCAGGCCTGTCTTTGGCTTAACGAGGCCGCATTCAGAGTCTCCTCTGCTGCACGATGTATAATTAATTACCCTCGGACTCCAATTCCTGGGCCTGTTGTCAAATAAATAAAACACTATTAATATAAAGAGTGCTCGCAAGTAGTATAAAGTAAAACAGACTACCATGGTATTAGATACCCTTGTAAAGGGAAGACATTAATTCCACCCTGAGACATAAAGGGCTGCTGTGTCCCCATCAGATTGGTGCCTCTGGCCCCCCTTATTGCACTGGTGATAACCAGATACACACAAGCCACCAGAATGCAGGAGATCCATGACTCCTACACTGAAGAGGAAGCTGTTACTTACCTCCCCATAGATGGCGACTTTTGCGACGTCATAGACGCATCCATCAACCAGGCTGTCTCGGAAGCACTGGTCCCTTTGGAGAATAAACTGATGACTCTAGCAGCGCAATGCAGAAGACCCCTTGACCTGAGGGCAGAACTCAGGGAGCCCCTGAATCCCCAGCCTATGGGCAGACCCAAGACACACCAATACTCTGGTACAAAACTTGCTGGTGTAAATTTGGATGCCTTTGCCTGACTTAAGTGTGCCTTCCTGGACCATAGCTCCTTGGAGCTGGCAGTCCCATCTGCCCCCCGTGCCCTGTCCCAGATCCAGGCCCCTCATCCCAGGCCCCTCTTTCACCGGACAATGATGCCTCCCCGGGCTCAACCAACGATTTGGAACCGTATAGGCCCTGGTGCCCGTACTCAGCCCCTGTACCGCCTGACAACAAGGGACAGCCCTCCGCCCCTGACTTTCTCAACCCAGACGATCTCCTCCACCTCTCCGACTGAGTTCGGACCAATAAGGTGGCCAATTTTGTGTCCGAGAGACTCAGGAAGCCATGGATAAGAAGGTCCGTAACCGCTTGAAGGTGGAGTGTCCCTGCCCCTCCTTGGAGAACAAAGTAGACCCTCACTTTGCGACCTTCCTCACCAAGTAGATTTGTGATCCAAAAAAGGGCATAGATCGATCATGGAGGTCCTGCCAGGACAAAATTCTTGATTTAGCTAGCCCTTCTGACAAAAATTCTCAATATGGAAGAGGATGCCAAGACCTCCGGCTCCCTTATTTCACCCGAGGTCCTCTCTCGATGGGCTCAGAGGGTTAATGTATTTCTTGACAGCGCCAACTGTGCCCTGTCATCTGAGAGAAGAAGGTCCCTTCCCTTAAAGATGACCCTAAACTGGGAGAACTAGCCACATCTGATGTGGGCCCAGTGGCACACGGCGCCTTGTTCGGGGAACCCTTCATCACAAAGCTCACTAAATTTGTTCAGACATTTAATTCATTGGCTCAATCCTCTATTAAAAAGATCTTTTATCCCCGGGTTTTCACCGGGGCCGGCCGTGGAAGGGGGCACTCTGTCAGCCGTGGGCAGCAACAGGCCTATTTCCGGGGCTCAGCCTCAAGACGGGGTCAGTATCAAGACCAAACCAGATTTGGCTGCTTCTACCTTACCCGCTCCTACCCCAGGCACCACGGCTCTAGAGGCAGATCTAGAAGAGGACAGCAGCAAAACTGCTCTCAAGGTGAGTCTCATCCCTTTCGCTCGGGTACAATTGGGGGTCAGAATGGCACAATTCACACACAATGTGAGGCCTATAACCTCAGACGCCTGGGTTCTTCAATCCATCCAGGGGTTTCACATAGAGTTTTACGACTTCCCCCTCCAACCCAGACCTCCAAAGCCCCTTCATTTTACCACAGAGCAATCCTCCTGGGTAGATGTGGAAATTCTAGACCTTCTAGGCAAAGGCGGCATTGTTCAGATGGACCCGCACCCTTGCGGTCTCCTTAGCAACATCTTCTTAGTAGACAAACGCAATGGTGGGAAACGCCCAGTGCTCAATCTCAAACCATTCAAAGAGTGGCTGGTTTACGCCACTTCAAGATGGAGGGAATTCACCTCCTGCGAGATCTTCTCCTCAACCAACGACTGGTTGGTTGGCATAGATCTAAACGACGTTTACCTTACAGTTCCTATATCCGCCCCCTCACTGCCGCTTCCTCCAGTTTCAGTGGCTCGACACCACTTACAAATTCACTACCCTGCCGTTCGGCCTCTCCTCGGCTCCTTGTTGCTTCACCAAGATCCTCTCTCCGACCAGTGGTGGAACACCTTCGGGCCAGGGGGGTTCGTCTCATAATATAGTTGGACTATCTTCTCCTGATGAACCAGGACCCGGCAGCCTTACGCACCCATCTTCACTGGGCAATTTCCCTCATGCAGTCGCTGGGTTTTCTCATCAACAAGAAAAAGTCAGTCTTGTCCCCACACAATCTGTTATCTTCCTGGGCTTTATGGTGGACTCTGTCCAAACAACTCTAAGCCTTCCCTCCCAGAAGATCGCCAAGATCCGTCATGAACTGATGCGCACTCTAGCAAAATCAGTCACCTCACTGCGACAGGTGGTGCGAGTGGTTAGCCTTCGATCCTCATCCATCAGGCTATATTCTCGGGACCCCTGCATTACAGGGCCCTTCAGTGCCTCAAAGTTTCTCACTTACAAAGAGGTCTGACTTATTCGGAGTGCTTCCCCCTGTCAGTAGAAGCGAGGGCGGAACTCCAATTCTGGCTAGCGCATATGGAGGCGTGGAACGGCCACACCATATACGGGTCCTAGCCAGACCTAGTGATAGAGTCAAACGCCAGAGGAGTGGGCTGAGGAGCTCAATATGGGGCATTCTCCACATGCGGAAGATGGTCAGAACTAGAGAGCTCTCTTCACATCAATTGCTTAGAGATAATGGAAGGCACCTTTGCAGTCAAATGTTGGACGAAGAATCGAATTCATTGAAATGTTCTTATCAAGATGGACAACATAGCTGCGGTGAGGTACATCAGTCATCTTGAGGGGACCCAGTTGAAACCCCTTTCAGATCTAGCCCGGAGCTTCAGGGAATATTGCCTGAAAAATCAGATCTCCGTCACGGCGGAGCACCTTCAGGGCGCAGACAATTAAGTGGCGGACTGGCATTCCCGCCATATGAGGGATCTCAGCCTGTGGAACCTGATCCCCTCTGGAGTCGAACCTCTGTTCGGGTCCCTTCTCTGTGGACCTCTTTGTGTCCAGACTGCATCACAAAGTCACTAAGTACTTCATCTGGAGGGTGAATCCCTCGGCCAAAGTGATGGACGCATTCACGCAAGACTGGAGCTCAGAGAAGGCCTATGCTTTCCTCCCCTTCACGATAATAATGCGGCTATCAGTGCAGGTCTGTCAAGCAAGGTTTCCAGTTCTGTTTCTTGGGCTTCTCCAATCCGTCTACCCGTGTTTCACTCTCTTCTCCGAGATCCCTCCAGCAATCCCCACCACCTAGTCCTGGAGGGTTCTCTGCAGCTTATGGCGGGGACAGTGGCATGTACCGGGCCTTTCGTGCCAGGCTGCAGACCTCCTCTCCAAGGCAGGAGCGAGCAACACCACTGATAGATACAGATCAACTTGGATTAGGTGGCTGGGTTGGTATCGTCAACAACACCTGGATCTCGTGGGGACCTCCATTGTCAATATTCTGAATTTCCTGGTTTCTTTGGCATCAAAGGGTTTGGCATACTGGACGATAAATACTGTCCGTTCTGCAATTTCAGCGGGTCATTGCCCTATTGATGGACTTTCTGTGGGCAAACCCCCACTAACGCGTAAACTTCTAAGGGGAGTTAGCCTGTCTATCCCGCCGGCTCCTCTGGGAACGTCAGTGTCTTGCTCAACCTGTTCCTCTCATGGCCCAGAGACAAATATCTGTCTCGTAAGCAATTATCAATGTAGGAGACTGGCTAAGTATATGGTGCACACTTATTCAAGTGATGCACTTTTCACTAATCCAGACAACCCTTATGGTGATTTTAGTGGTCTTTGATAACCATAGAAAGCTCTTAATGTGGTAGCTGTGGAGAGCAGCCTTCAGGCTTATCTTGAAGGAGTGTAAAGCAGCTTGTTTTACCACATTTAATCGACAGTGTAGATTAGATTAAAAAGAACCACACTGTTTTATAAAAATAAGTCTGTTTATTACTCAACACAATCACTCTTACATTGGTATATCTCCTACCCAAAGATATCAACACAATACACAAGAATACTTAAAAACAATCGGATAAGTAGCAAAAATATACACTGGTCTCCAGGGGGTAGACAAAACCATATACTAAGAAAGTGGAATGCGAACTGAAAAGGAGAATAGGACCTGGACCAGAAGACTCAGAGAAGCTGTGGACACAAGGAACCACCCAAGGTAAGTACCCAGGAACCCCACAGAGGCTGTGTGCAGAGTGGAAACACAGCTGCGTGCCCAATGGAAGTCAATGGAGAAGTCACGGTTGCAATTTTAAGGAAGAAGGACCCTTCCCGGAGGACCGCGAAGAAACCCTTTGGAAGATAGGTTAGAGAACGACCCCACCCAAGGATGCCCCAGGAACCAGGTTACCTGCACCAGGGTAACCGGGTGCATAGCGGTGAAGTGATGTCGAAAGCTGACGTGGACGACAATGGGAGACTTTGAAGAAGATGCCTCTGGAGAAGACTGTGGAGGAGTCTGGTGGAATTCAAGGGTCAAGCAAAGGGGACAGAGACTATGCCACTCGGAGTTGACCAGGAGGCACAGAAGCACAATGCCCACCAATGTCTGGATGCTCAGAAGAGACGACAGTGACCTTTTCGCTGCAGCTGTGAGGACCAGGCGAAGCTGAGGAAGATCAGGAGCCGTGCGTGAGCTGTCCCACGTCGGATATTGGTGTCTAGTTGGTCGGTGTCCGACGTGAGCACCAACAAGCTTTGGTAGCTGCAACTGGTGTGGAAAGCAAAGAGATGCTGTCGTTGGGACCAGCAAGGCCCGAGGGACTCACCAAGTGCAGGAGAGTCAGAGCAGGTCCCGAGCAAGCAGGGGAGCCCACCGAAGCAAGAGAAGACCCTCAGGAGGACCCACAGGCCAAAAGCACAGGAGTCGCAAGAGGACCTCAGGCAGCTCACCAAAGATGGATGCCCACGGTGCAGAGGATGCAGTGAGGACGCTGGTCTTCGGAAGATGAGGTGCTGGAGGCTTGAGCATCTTGTAGCCCGAAGATCCCTGGGGTGCAAAGCCTACAGGCCTTAGCACCGGCAAGTCGACGCGGTGCACAGGAGTTTGAGTCTTAACAATTGCTAAAAATACAGGTAAGGTCTCCAGGGAGCTGCAGAACCACCACCTGACTTGCCGGTCAGCTTCGTTGCGGTGCCTGCAGATGTAGGGGAGTGCCTCCTTCACTCCAAGGGAGATTGCTTCGGATGTCCTTGATGCCCACAGGACTGCTGGAGAACCTGGATGAAGCACAGACACAAACGGCGCAGAAGACCTGAAGAGCAGTGAGACCAGGAGCAGCAGGAGTCTTCCTTGATGCAGTCTCGGTTCCAGTCAAAGTCCAACGAAGTCCTAGTGTCCAAATGGTCGAAGAGTGTCTTGTTTTCAGAGGTGAGTATTGTTCCACGACTAATTTAAGGACCCACCCACAGGGGAGCCCTTAAGTACCCTAGGGAAAGGGTTGGAATGACTCGGGGGTCCCTCCCAGAGGAGGGGCTGGACAGAGGGGAGGATACTCGCCTGTCCTTTGTCCAGTTTCGCACCAGAGCGGGAACCAAGGGTTCTTGAACTGGCTCAAACCGGAGCATGCAAGGATGGCACCAAATGTGCCCTTCAAAGAAGTCTGGTGGCACTGCAAAGCGTCCCAACCCCAGCCCAATACACAAAGTCCTGTCTGGGAGGTGGTTACTTCTCCCTGTGAAAGCAAACCTATTGTTCTACCTTCCCCTGCTTGAGCTCAGCTCAGCTGCAGGAGGGCAGAATCGTGTCTGTGGTCGGCAGGAGCACTAGCTTGCTGGCAGACCCTGAAGCGCTGTTACCGGGAGAACAGGGGGGTTTCCTAGGGAGCCCCCTAGTACATGGGATCATATTTCCAATACCAGAATCGGGGTTGGGGTATGATTCCAACATGTTTGATACCAAACATGACCAGGTTCGGTGCAGCCACTATATAGTTAGACATCTCGTAATGACTGATGTCCACTATATACCTTAAGATGGCTGACCACACTTACATAGCCTGGAGAATCGACTCCAGGGTTTGTAGGGGTGTCCTGCTCATTAAAGGGCACTCTCACACTGGTAAGCAAGCACCCTGCCCTCAGGACTGAAGAGCCTGCCATAGGGGTGACTTATAGGTTTTAAGTACAGTGACCTCAGATATAAGGAAACTTGTATCTATTGTGAGGGGTGCAAGCACCAATTCACACAGGCTGCAATGGCAGGCCTGTAGTCAGAGTTTAAGTGGCCTCCTAAGGGTGGCACAATACATGCTGCAGCCCATGGGAGACTCCTGGCGTACCTATGCCCTGGGTACCGCAGTACCATATACTAGGGACTTATAAGGGACACCAGTAGCCAATGTGGAGGTACCAAAGTACTTACCAGAGCCAATTTAGGGGAGAGAACACAAATGCTGGGGTCCTGATTAGCAGGAACACAGCAGACTAAGTCCAAAACTCACTGACACCAGGCAAAAAGTGGGGGTAACCATGAAAGCAGATCCTACTTTCCTACACAACCCCCCCCCCGCAAACATAAGGACAAGCGACTAGCGTTGCCCAGTTGAGTCTTCATTATCTAAGTTGAAATATTTGGAAAGTCCATTTGCTTTGGCATGGTTACTCCCTAGCCTTTGTTCCACTAAAAAAAGTCCATCCCTTGTAGTGAAATAGACCACCTCAAAAGTTTGGGGTTTTCACCCTTCATCTGTTTAAGCCATAAGAGGGGCTTATGGTCTGTCTGGTCAATGAAGTGAGTGCCAAATAGGTATGGCGTCAACTTCTTAAAGGCGCAGACCACAGCAAAAGGTTGATCCTGGCCCTCTGCATTTAGTTGTGACAAAGTTGCACCTATTCCTATCTCAGAAGCATCTGTCTGGACAGTGAATGGTTTGGAGTAGTCAGGACTTTGGAGAATTGGAGCAGAGCACATAGCTTGCTTCAGGTCAAAAAATGCCTTCTGTCAGCTAAATGTCCACTGAACTTTCTTAGGCATTCTTTTGGAAGTGAGATCATTGAGGGGTGTCACTATGGATCCATAACCCTTAATGAATCTTCTGTAGTACCCAGTCAGGCCCAAGAAAGCTCTGACCTGAGTCTGGGTAGTGGGAGCAGTCCAGTCTATGATGGTCTGAATTTTGGTCTCCATTGGTTAAACTTGGCCTCCACCTACAAGGTGGCCCAAGTACACAACCTTGCTCTGACCCATCTTGCACTTTGTGGCCTTGATAGTGAGGCTTGCCTTTTGCAGGGCCTCGAGTACATTTCTGAGGTGGAATAGGTGATCTTCCCAGGTGAAGTTAAAGACAGGTATATCATCTAGATAGGCGGCACTATAGTCTTCCAGACCTGTTAAGACTTTGTTCACCAGCCTCTGAAATGTGGCAGGTGCATTTTTCAGACCAAAAGGCATCACAATAAATTGATAATGCCCACTCGGGGTTGAAAATGCTTTTTTTCGGTTTGGCTTCCTCAGAGTCTGATTGGCCAATATCCAGCAGTCAGGTCAAATGTACTGAGATACTTCGCAGAGGCCAAAGTATCAATAAGCTCATCTGCCCTGGGAATTGGATGGGCATCAGTCCTAGTGACTGCATTGAGGGCTCTAAAGTCAACACAAAACCTCATCTCTCTCTTACCATCCTGGGTATGAGGTGTTGGTACATGGACTACAGGACTAGCCGAAGGGCTATCCGAAGGCTCAATGACCCCCAACTCCAGCATCTTTTGGACCTCTGTCCTAATGCAGTCTCTGACATGGTCAGGCTGTCTGTAAATTTTGCTCTTTACAGGCAGGCTGTCATCTGTGTCCACTTCATGGGTGCACCAGGTGGTTTGACTGGGTGTCGGAGAAAAGAGACTAGGAATCTGATTTAGAACCTGTCTACAATCAGCTTGCTGTTGATCAGTGAGGCTGTCTGCCAAGACTACTCTTTCTACTGATCCATCAACAGGGTCTTATGAGAGAACAGGGAGAGGGTCACTCTGTTCCTCCTGTCCCACATCAGTAGCCATGAGCAAGCTCATATTAGCGCTGTACACAAAAGGTTTTTGGCGGTTAACATGAAGTACCCTGTGGGGACTTCTTGGATTACCTAGGTCAACAAAGTAGGTGACCTCACCTTTCTTTTCCAATATAGTGTGGGGGACACTCCACTTATCTTGGACAATTGCTGGGGCCATAGGCTCCAACACCTACACACTCTGTCCTGGCTGGTAAACAGTCAGTACAGCCTTTTTGTCATGCCAAGCTTTCTGAAGCTCCTGGCTGGCCTCAAGGTTTATGCTGGCCTTCTTCATGTACTCAGCCATGCAAGAGCGCAGGCCTAGTACATAGTCAACTATGTCCTGTTTAGGAGGCTTGAGAGGTTGCTCCCATCCTTCTCTGACTAGACATAATGAACCCCTAACTGGATGTCCAAACAAAAGTTCAAATGGGCTGTAGTCCACCCCCTTCTGAGGAACCTCTCTGTAGGCAAAGAGAAGGCAAGGTAGTAAGACATCCCATTTTCTCCGCAGCTTTTCTGGGACTCCCATGATCATACCTTTGAGGGTCTTGTTGAACTTTTCAACAAGACCATTGCCCTGTAGATGGTAGGGTGTGGTAAACTTGTAGTTAACACCACACTCTTTCCACATAGCAGTGATGTAGCTAGACATAAAGTTGATATCTCTGTCTGACAAGACCTCCTTAGGGAAACCAACTCTGGAACATATTCCCAGGAGGGCCCTCGCCACAATAGGAGCTGTAGTGGTCCTAAGTGGAATAGTCTCTGGATACCTAGTGGCATGGTCTACCGCCCCTAGGATGTAACTGTGTCTAGATGCTATTAGAGGGTTTAAGGGACCTACAATGTCTATCCCTTCCCTCTCAGAGGGAACCCCAACCACTGGTATTGGGATTAAGGGGCCTTTGTAGTGCCACCTGACTTACCACTGTCTTGGCAGTTGATACTGGAGCGACAAAACTCCTTGGTATCATCAGACATGTGGGGACAGTGAAAGTGAGGGACACGCCTGCCCCAAGTCATGCCTTACCCAAGATGTCCTGCAAGGGGAATGTCGTGTGCTAGGGTCAATAGGGAACTCCTGAATTTCTGAGGTATGACCAACATCCTGGTGGCACCAGGCTTGGGGTCTCTACTTTCAGAAAACAGAAGCCCATCTTCTTAATAAATCCTATGGGACCCACTGACATTAACGGCCTCCTCAGCAGCAGCTTGCTGTCTGAGATGTTCCAGCGAGGGGCAAGCCTTCTGCTTCAGACTCAAGTCTTCCCTGGAATATCTCCCTGCTCCTAGTAGCTCTGCCTTGTCAGGCACAAGCCCACCTAAACTCATGCGGGCACTACAACTACCAGTGCTATTGCTGGGGGCGCTAGGAGTCTTAGTGGTAGCAGCAGGATTGGTGCTAGACTTAGAGCAATTGGTATCCTTTGCCCATTCGCTTTTTTCCTTCTACAAATGGCACCAAGGTTTCTTGTTAGAAGAGGAAGAGGATTGGGACCCACCCCCAGAGGAAGGTTTTTGGGGACCTTCAGAACACTTTTTCTTATGTTAGCTTTCTCCCCACCTTTCTCTTGGGCCTTAGAAGAATCTTGCTACTTCTGGTCACCACCATGAGACTTGTGTTTCACCCTGGTGCGGGCCCACTTGTCTGCCTTCTTTCCCATTTCTTGGGGAGAGGTCAGATCCGAGTCCACCAGGTACTGGTACAGTTGCTGATTTTGACAAGTTTTAAGGACGTGCTCCCTCACTAGTAAATTGTACAGTACTTCATAATCATGCACATTACTTCTATGAAGCCAGCCTTCCAGAGCCCTAATAGCACTGTCTACAAAATCTACCCAGTCTTGAGTGTGTGCCTTCGGTGTGTCCCTAAACCTAACCCTGTATTGCTCAGTTGTTAACCCAAACCCATCTATGAGGGCACTCTGCAAGACTTTGTAATTATCTGCATCTTTTCCCTTTACAGTCAAGAGTTTGTCTCTACCTTTGCTAGCAAAGGAAAGCCACAGGATAGCTGCCCACTCCCCCTGAGGAACCTTCTGAACTTTACAGGCCCTCTCTAAAGCAGTAATCCACTTGTGGATGTCATCACCCTTCTGGTAAGGAGGGACTATCCTACTCAAGTTCCTAGTGTCAAAGGAGTGTTACCTAACTCTAGGTTCACTAGTGCTACCAGCATGGGATCCTACTCCAAAATTCTTCCTAGCCCTCTGAACTTCTAGGGTCTCCTTATCTAGGGCCAAGTGTTCCTCCTTGATTCTGAGCTTGGCTCTCTCAAGCTTGAGCAGATGGTATTCCCTTTCTAAGGAGTCATCCCTCTTGCTAGAGATGGAGGTCCCTTTGGAAGTGACAGAGGAGGTTGAATAAACTGAGGAGGACCTGGACCTCCCCTGAACTCTTTGAACCCTCCCAGGAGTAATAAAGGGGGACCTACCTCTAGGGCCTTCCTCTGTACCTTCAGTACTATTCCCTAGGTGAGTGGAGTTCTCCAGTAAGGGGTCTGCAGACTCCTCCTGTGTATGCTCTGAAGCAGTCATGGATGTTGGACACCCCTGGTTCTTCCTCTGGAGCATCACCACCCATACCCAAGACATCCTGCCCGTCTGACCGTTCAGGATTCTGGAGATCATCCTGCAGGAGCATTGCTAAGAGATGATCTTTGTTAGGGTTGCTACTTGTCTTACGTTTCCTAGATGTACACAGGGTCCTAAGTTCCTGAACCTAAGACCACTGTATCTAGAGGGCTGAGCCCCACTGTGTTATATTCCATATAGGTACCCTATATAGGCGTAGGTAGCATTGCAACCTTTCACCTATATTCTTCCATATATTACATACATAACGGTTCTTAGGCACTGACCTTTTACCTAGATATGACACTGCATTCAGAACGCGGGTTTTTCCCTGGTTCGATTCTCATACATTATGCATGAGGCTTCTTGGAAGCACAGCAGGACTAACAGTAGGATTACCATCGCCTGTATAATATCTCTGTATAAAGTTCAGGCCCAACGTCATCCTTTAGGCCGACACAGTAACACAGCAAGGTAGGACCCCTGGGGAGACTTATGGGTATATATACACAACACATCTTGCTTAGGAAGAGAGAGGAGACCGTGACTTCCCAGCTGACACACTGACCAGAGACGCTGAGGTTCCTGAATGCCGACGCTCCAGCTCGCAGTGGTCTAACATCCCTCGCGGGGTGTACAACTCGAGACCAGGACGGGGTCCCGCATTCTCTAAACTCTCAGGTAATGGGGTGGACCAGATCTTAGAGGGATTCTTGGCATAACACCTACATAGATGCTAGGTACATTTAGGTACATCTAGTTAGGGAGGCATCATAGGAGTACGCACTTTTTATCATGTGTTTTATGTACTTGTATATATTCATGATTTATGCAAGATGGTAGAACTATACCATCCCTTTACTTTCGTAGTACTGCTAATCATATATCTCTGCTACTGTCTAATGGTTGTTGCAGCTCATCTATGCTACTCCAGAATAACAACTGTTCAATAAATACTTATTGAAACGCCCAGCCTGTTTATTCTGTGTAACTCTCTGAGAGAAACTAAGTGAGCACGAGTGACTGAGCGAAAGGTAGTATATTGTTTCCACGATCCTGAGGGATCAGGGTTGTCATGTTCTGAGGTTGCCAAGAACTATTCTCTCCCCGATAAGAGGAGACTCTAGTGGCACTGTGAGCTAGCTAATACAGACAGGCTAACGTATCCGGTGGGGGTGCACGTAATCAGTCCGCCACCAAACCCACAGTTTATGTTATCCGAACGCGCAGATCCTGTATAGGAACTACACGACAACTTGATTCACCAACCTGAGACATGGTAGTAGGTGTAGTGTGGTGTAAAGCACCTACCTAACCTAGTGAACTAAATGTCCAAAGACTGGAGAAAGGGTTGTGCTAAGACCCTTGATAGCCAATCCAAAAGGTTCAGTAGAACTTACTTGATAAACGTATTTTACATGTGCCTAGCTAGTGATGGTTTTTCATGTTTAGATTAAGTGGTAAAACAGTGCAGGCTTTATTCCCAACCACTGCCCACCAATGTGGGAGGCTGGCTTAGTGTATCATGCACACTTATTCAAGTGATGCACTCTGCACTAATCTAGATAACCCTTATGGTGATTTTAGTGGTCTGTGATAACCATAGAAAACTCTCAAAGTGGTAGATGTGGAGAGCAGCCTTCAGGCTTATCTTGAAGGAGTGTAAAGCAGCTTGTTTTACCACATTTAATCAACAGTGTAGATTAGATGAAAAGAACCACACAGTGTTTTATAAAAAATAAGTCCATTTACTTTACAACACAATCACTAACACATTGGTATATCTCCTACCCAGAGATATCAACACAATACACAAGAATACTTCAAAATAATCAGGAAAGTAGCACAAATATACACTAGTCTCCAGGGGGGAGACCAAACCATCTACTAAGAAAGTGGAATACAAACTGCAAAGGAGAACAGGACTTGATCCAGAAGACTCAGAGAAGCTGGAGACACAAGGAACAATCCAAGGTAAGTACCCAGGAACCCACGGAGGCTGTACGCAGAGTGGAAACACCGCCGCGTGCCCAATCAAGAAGAAGATGCCTCTGGAGATGACTGTGGAAGAATCCGGTGGAATCCAAGGGTTGATTCTTGAAGTGAAGAACGTGCAAGCAGAGAGGACAGAGATTATGCCACTCGAAGGTGACCCAGAGGCACGGAAGCACCAATGTCGGGAGGTTCAGAAGAGATGACTGTGATCTTGTCGCTGCAGCTGTGAGGACCAGGCGATGCTGAGGAAGACCAGGAGCCATGCACGAGCTGTCCCACGGCGGATGTTGGTGTCTAGGTTGTTGGTGTCCAGCGGGAGTACCAACAAGCCCTGGTAGCCAAAACTGGCGTGGAAATCGAAGAGATGCTGTCATTGGGACCAGCAAGTTCCCAGGGACTCACCAAGTGCAGGAGAGTCAGAGCAGGCCCAGAGCAAGCAGGGGAGCCCACTGAAGTAAGAGAAGACCCCGAGGAGGACCCACAGGCAGAAGGCACAGGAGTCGCAAGAGGACCTCGGGCAGCTCACCAAAGACGGAGGCCCATGGTACAGAGGATGCAGTGAGGATGCTGATCTTCAGAAAATAAGGAGTCTGGAGGCTGAAGTTTCTTGTAGCCAAAAGATCTCTGGAGTGGAGAGCCAACAAGCCTTGGCAATGGTAAGGTGATGCAGTGCACAGGGGTTTGTTCCCAGCGGCTCTGATGAGGGATACTGCCCTCAAAATTGCTGAGAAGACAGGTCAGGCCTCTAGGGAGCTGCAGAACCACCACCTGTGTTGCTGGGCCTCAGGAAGTCCATGGGACTTCAGGAGGTGCAGACTGGTCAGCTTCTTTGCTGCAGATGAAGTGGAGTGACTCCTTTACTCCAAGGAAGATTACTTCGAATGTCCTTGCTGTCCACAGGCCTTCTGGAAAACCTGCATGAAGCACAGACACAGACGACGCAGAAGACTTGAAGAGCAGCAAGACCAGGAGCAGCAGGAGTCTTACTTGATGCAGTCTCTGTTCCAGTCGAAGTCCAACGAAGTCCAAGTGTCCAGACAGTCGAAGAGTGTCTTGGTTTCAGAGGTGAGTCTTGAACCCACACACAGGGGAGCCCTTAAGTACCCTAGGGAAAGGGTTGGAAGGACTCACGGGTCCCTCCTAGAGGAGCGGCTGGACAGAGGGGAGGTGTTAGACTTGGCTTCTTCAGCTGGTTTACCCCCAGACTTTTGCTTTTTGGCCTCCTGTTTTTGAGCCTGTTTTTGTTGGTATGAGTGCTCTGGGCACTTTACCACTGCTATTCAGTGCTAAAGTGCATATGCTCTCCATGTAAATTGTGTTTATGGATTGGTGTTTCCACGATTGGCATGTTTGATTTTCTGGTAAGTCCCTAGTAAAGTGCACTGAGAGTGCCAGGGTCTGTAAATAAAATGCTACTAGTGGGCCTGCATCACTGGTTGTGCCACCCACAGAAGTAGCCCTGTAAAGGTATCTCAGACCTGCTACTGCAGTGTCTGTGTGCAGTTTTTCTGCCATGTCAACTTGGCAAGTGCACCCACTTGCCAAGCCCTAACCTTCCCTTTTATCACATGTACGTCACCCCTAAGGTAGGCCCAAGGTACCCATATGGGCAGGGTGCAGTGTAGGTGAAAGGTGGGACATGCACTGGTGTGTGTGACATGTCCTGATAGTGAAATACAGTGTATTATGTTTTTCACTATTGAAAGGCTATCTGCCCGATAGAATAGAATGGGCGATACTTTGTAACCTCTTACAAGTATAACTTCCCATTGGGACAAGATAGAGAAATTGAGTTTAGTATGCCTGAACTCAGAATGTAAAAATGCATCTTTTAGTAAAGATGATTTTTATATTGTGTGGTTCAAAATGCCACTTTTAGAAAGTAGGGATTTTCTTGCTTAACCATCCTGTGTTCCTCTGCTGGATTGTGGATTGACAGTCTGGCTTTGGAGTGACAGTGGCTGGGAATGTGCATTCACTGTAGGCAGACTGGGCGGGGGGGTTGAGCCTGCCCTTTCCTGGATGAGTCGGGGCTGGGCTGAATAGACCTGGGCTGCATTTAGAGTAGTGGTAGGAGATTTCCTTGCACCTGAATAGGCCTGGTTTGTTTTACACAATGCTGTCTAAATCCCCTGTCAGGAAGCTGGGCCAGAGATGACAGAACTGATTTGGACTAAGCACAGAGACTCTCTGCCACAAGAGAACAAAGGAAAGGCTGTATAAATATTGAGATCCAGACCCTAGATCTTCCGAACTCTTTTGGACTCCGAAACCTGCCAAGAAGAAGAGCTGGAGAAGCTGTGATGAGGAAATACCACTTTGCTGTGTTGGCCTGCGCTGTTTCTGTCTTGGGCAGAGAAAGGACTGGACTGAACTGTCTGCAACTTCTTTGTTTGAGTTTCTCCAAAGGCTTGAGGTAGAGCCTGCCCCCATTCAAGAAGTCTCTGGAACAGCAAAGACTTAAAGTTCATCTGCTAACAGGACTGGGAACTGTGTGTTTTGTGCTGCAACAGAAGAAAAAGCAACCCGGCGCCGTCACCGCCGCCGGCTCTGTATCCGGAAGGCCCCGCAGAGGGCACAGCGGCTCTTCGCACCACAGCCATGACCTCACCGATGCCGCCACCGAGCCGCTGCTTGCACCACGACCTGTGGGAACTGCACTTCGCACCGCCTTGCTTCAGAATACCACCCTGGTATCCCCGACGACACCGCTCCACGCCAACATCGACACAGTTGCTTGCACTGTTTGAGGGCACCACTCGTAAGTTACCCGACGTAACTGCCCTCATCCCGCACCTGAGCCTTGGCCTACCGGCACCGGCGCCATCGACTCCAGTTCGTCAGCCGACGGCAGCGCCCCAGTACAGACGCCGCCCCTGCTTGCACCGTGACCTGCCAGCACCGCGACGAGTACCGCATCACTTTGCACCGCAGATCTTGTCTCACCGATGCCACTGGACGACCGTCACCGAACCGCTGCCTGCACCGCAACCTGAGGGCACCGCACGCCACACTGCTGCACTTTGCACCGCATCCATGACGCCTGCTGACGCTTGCGCTCCTGACTTCAACTGCGAGGAGTTTGATCTGCAACAGGTGTGACTTCAAGGGCCCGATGACTCCGGAACCGACACCTACCGACGCCGGCTCTTCGGAGCTCAACGAGAGGTCGCCGACACCCTGCATTTCTAAAGGTATTGTTTTGCGGGTCTCTTCAACACCATAGCTGGCCCGCGACACCGCGGACAGCCAGAACTGTTTGGATTTGTTTTTCACGACGCCGTGATAGCCATGGGCGGAGCTATTGACTTCAAGAAACTGTATTTTAAGTCTATTTTTGATTATTGAGATTTCTGAGAACTGTATGGTGGAGTTTTATCGTTTTTGGTCTTGTTTGCACAGATAAAATATTGGATATGTTTCTAAAACTGGTGAGGTGTCCTTTTGTAGTGTTTTAACTGTATTACTGTTGGTCATTTCCAAATACTTTACACACTGCCTCTGAGATAAACCTGACTACTCCTGCCAAGCTACCAAGGGGGTGAGCAGGGGTTATTTCAGTAGTGTATCCCCCTTATCCTGACTAGGAAGAAGGGTCCCTACTTGGACAGGACAACAACCTGCCAACTAGAGACCCCAATTTCTAACCGGAGGATACTCCCCTGTCCCTTGTCCAGTTTCGCGCCAGAGCGGGAACCAAGGGTTCCTGAACTGGCTCAAACCGGAGAATGCAAGGAAAGCACCAAATGTGCCCTTCAAAGCAGTCTGGTGGCGCTGCAAAGTGTCCCCAGCCCAATACACTAAGTCCTGTCTGGGAGGTGGTTACACCTCCCTGTGACAGCAAACCTATTGTTCTACCGTCCCCTGCTCAAGCTCAGCTCAGCAGCAGGAGTGCAGAATTGTGCCTGTGGTTGGCAGCAGCACTAGCTTGCTGGCAGACCCTGAAAGGCTGTTACCGGGAGTACAGGGGGGTTTCCTAGGGAGCCCCCCAATACATGGGATCATACTTCCAGCACTGAAATCGGGGTTGGGGTATGATTCCAACATGTTTGATACCAGACATTACCAGGTTCGGTGCAACCTCTATATAGTTAGACATCTCGTAATGACTGATGTTCACTATATACCTTAAGATGGTTGACAGCACTTACAATTCCTGGAGAATCGACTCATGCAGGGGCACCCTCACACTTGTAACCAAGCACCCTGCCCTCAGGACTGAAGAGCCTGCCATTTGGGTGACTTATAGGTTTTAAGTGCAGTGACCTCCTATATAAGGAAACTTATATCTGTCGTGAGGGGTGCAAGCACCAACTCACACAGGCTGCAATGGCAGGTCTGTAGTCAGAGTTTAAGTGGCCTCCCAAGGGTGGCACAGTACATGCTGCAGCCCATGGGAGGCCCGTGGGGGACCCATTGTGTACCTATGCCCTAAGTACCTCAGTCCCATATACTGGGGACTTATAGGGGTACACCAGTTGCCAATTGTGGAGGTACCAAAGTACTTACCAGTGCCAATTTTGGGGAGAGAGCACAGTTGCTGATTTACTGATTAGCAAGAACCCAGCAGACTAAGTCAAAAAACACACTGACACCAGGTAAAAAGTGGGGGTAACCATGAAAGCAGATCCTACTTTCATACAATCAGCTAAACTGGCGTCCCTCCTGTGCCTGATATCTTGCAGGCGAGTTTCTGATGTCAGGGCATTGGACATCACGGGTAGAGTCTTCACTTCTGAAGGGGTGACTTTTCATGTAGAACTAAGACCAACTCCAGAGTGATCTCGTACCCGGCCTTCTCGCACTCTCCCAAGTTATGCATAGTCAAATGCATTAAAGCGTATGAAGCTATGACAGAAGACCTCCGTCCTCAGGGAGAAAGACAGCTTCTTATTGCCCTAACAAAACAGTATAAGGCAGTCTCGTCCCCTACCATAGCTACATGGGTCAGGTCAGCCATGCAAGAAGAAGGCATTGACACCCAGAAGTTTGGGGCTCACTCCACCAGAGGAGGCATGGCATCCAAAGTGTTCTCCTTGGGGGCTCACTTAGAGGATATCATGAATGCGGTAGACTGGTCCTCGGACTCTGTCTTTGAAAGTTTTTATTTTATTTATTTCTTTATTGTATTTATTGAAATTTTACACAATACAAGACATCTCTTGCTTCTTCAGTCCAGCAGCATGAAAGGTACAGAACATAATATGTGTATTAGAAGCATTAATATAAAAAACAAAAGAAGAAATAAAACCAATTATAATCATAAAAGAACCACAGCAGTGACTACAGAAATTCACAACGAATATGTCTATGCATTATACATACATTGGCACGCATGTCAGATTGCTTATTCAATTAGACACCAGGGATAAGTCGTATCTCAGCAGCCAGTACTCGCGCGCGTGATGGAGTGTCTACCATGTCAGTTATCTAGTCAGAGGTCGATAGGGCCTTCCCCGCTAAGTATGTTTGATACAATCCCCAAAAGGTTTAAGACGACTCTGGGGACGAAGCAGCTCACTATACAGTTCCGTCTGTGTATTACAGTATAGGATGTCTCGTGACCATTCCTGCAGAGTGGGAGAGGGAAAAAAGGAGAGCGAGTTGCCCTGATGTACAATGTTCCCCTTGTCGCGGGCCATCCGTAAAATCACATCTCGATCCCTGTAATTTAACAGACGCGCTATAATTGGGCGAGGTGGAGTGCCCGGAGCAGGTCGTGCCGTGAGGGATCTATGCGCCCGTTCGACTATGAACATGGGGGACAGCAGATCGGCGCCAAAAATGTCCTTTACCAAGTTCTCAATGTAGAGTTCCATCTTGCCTACATTTGTGGATTCTGGGAGGCCCATTATGCGGATGTTGTTGCGTTGGGAACGGGCCTCCAAATCCTCGTTCTTTGCCTGTATTAGGGAGAGCACTTTCTCCATGTTCAACGCCCTCCCGGTGACCTCAGTCCGTCTTCCGTCGCCGACACACGCTGCTCCACTTCACCCATGCGAGTATTGTGTTTTTCAAGTTGCGCCGACATATGATCCAAGCGATGGTTCACCGCAGCCATTGTCCCCTCTATAGACTGAAGACTACGCTGCATGGTCAGCAGCGTCACCTCGAGGGTGGGGGGTTCAGCAGCAGGGGCGTCCACCTCTGAGTCCGAGGCTGCCCTCTGCGAGGCCTTCGAGGATTTGCGTGCCTCAAAGGTGAGGCGAGGTTGTGTTTTATCAGTACACCCCATAGCAATGTGCAGTATTGGCCCACAGGCCCAGTGAGATCTATTATGGCGGTGCTCACAGGAAGGGAAACAAGGGAGAGATCGGCCACAGCGAGTGCACTTCTCGTGTTGAAGATGTACACAATGCAGCCCCCGATTGCAAAGGGGGGGGACCACAGTCGCAAGTTGGAGAGAGTCCCTCAAAGCGGAGCGACTGGCCACCCTATAAACAGCAGCGCAGTGCAGTTCTCAACTGGAGCCCAGGGGCAGAGAGGAACGCAGTTATTGAAAAGCAGACACAAGCCAGATAACGAGTGAGTAGGGGGAGGCTTCCACTTCACGCTGGTGCAGCAGCCACATGCAGCGCCCAATAATCACCCAATGCGCCTCAGCGGGACAGCTGCTTTACCGCACCCCGGGCCTCAGCCCCAGCCCGAGATCAAAACAATGCAGGCACTATGCACAGTCTCAGTCTGCCAGATATCACCACAATCCGCCACGCTGCCGAGTCGCCACCAGCACAGTCCGCCACTCCCCTGCGCGCCCAACGCCCAGCCACAGCTCACAGGCCGCGTCCCAACCCCCCCACCGGCGCCGCCTCCACAGCCTCCGGCAGAGGGTAGGCCGCCCCCCACTCACCGCCACCGGCGCCGGAAACACGAGGTACCGCAACGTCTCCTCACAGCTCCAATCGGCGCAGGCAGGATTCGCGGGCCACAGGGACGCAGTCACGCTCTCTCCTCCGGCGGCAGCGGCAAGTCAACGGCCCAGTGCAGCGGTCCGATGAGGCCCACACCAGGGAGCGCCAAGTGCGCACAGACGGCAGGACCAGCCCCCGAGGCAGCCGCAGCGACCCACCACAGGCAGCAGGAGCCGCAGTGCTACTCGCAGCGCGCTGTCCTCAGGGCCTCGTGGGAGCCGCCATCTTAGATGTAGGTCGCCGAGCACAGCCTCCCCTCGCCAGTGAGCGCGACAGCGAGTCTCAGCGGCGATTTCAGCCCCAACACAGACAGGGCACTCCTGTGAGCAGCAGCGCTCGAGTTTCCGCGCTGAAATGTAGTGTGGCAGGCGGATATTAGGCGGATTGCAGGCTCAGCCGGGCAGAGCCTCTCTAGTGAGCGGCCATCTTGCTGCGCGCTCAAGCCACGCCCCCACCCACCATGGGTATTTTTAGAAACAGAAACAAAAACCTCGGGCGGACCACCATCTTCATCAGCAATATACGCCCGAGCAGAGAGATAGGCAGTCGTATCCAGCGATCCACATCCTCCTCCAGTTTAGTGACTGCCCTACCATAGTTTTGCCTGAAAATTTTCTCTGGGTCTGTATGGATCTGTATGCCTAGATAGCGCACTGGGTCTGTAGACCAAGTCAATGGAAAATCCAACTCGGGGGGGCTCGTGGATTTGGTCAAGGGAAATATTATGGACTTATTCCAGTTGATTTTTAATCCAGAAAGCTCCCCAAATCGGACAACTTCTCTGAGAACCGGGGACAGATTTACCTCTGGATTTCTGATATAAAGCAGGGTGTCGTCCGCATACAATGACACTATTAAATTGTAATTGGGAAAACGGAGTCCACGGAAACCATGGTATTCCCGAAGCGCACACGCTACGGGTTCTGCAACTATGGCGCATAGAAGAGGGGATAGTGGGCATCCCTGCCTGGTACCTCTGGAAATTTTAACGGGAGCAGTGACCATATCCCCAATTCGAATTCTGGCAGTGGGAGAGGTGTACAGAACCGCTACCAATTTAAGAAATATTTCACCAACCCCCATCCTCCTTAATACTGCCCCCATGAATGCCCATTGCACAGAGTCGAACGCTTTTTCTGCGTCCAAGAAGACTGCAGCAGCTCTAACCCCTGGGTTAACATGTTGGATTGTTCCAAATAAAGTGCGCAAATTGTATGCTAGGTTCTGCCCCGGGACAAATCCCGCCTGCTCCGTGCTAGCCAATTTCGGAACTAACGGTGCAAGGCGATTGGCTAAAATCTTAGCGTATATTTTAGTATTTACGTTTAATAAAGACAGTGGGCTGTCTTTGAAAGTTTTTATTTTAAGCCGCTCCCTAACATGGCATTCCCTTGTTGTGAATAAGCTTTAAACTGGCATAATACTCTCCTCCGGTCCTGACATAGAATATAACATTTCCTGGCTTCCGTAAAGGAAATTTTCAATTCTATTAAGGACTCTGGGCCGAGGATTATCCCACAGGGGTCGTAGATTGACGTGGATTGTAAGAAACTGGCTCTATATATACTACACCAAAATGAGGTATAGTGTGTATAGGGTCCAGGTGACTCCAGAGGTAGGCAGAGGTTAAAGTTAGATAGAATCTTACTCTCTAATAGTGGTAGCTTGGTCGAGCAGTAAGGCAGTATCAGAGGACAGTGTTAAGCATTTGATGTACACACTCAGTCAGCAAATGAATTCACACACTCAAGAACTGAATTCTAGGCCAATTGTTTTTGTATAAAAATATATTGTTGTTTTATTTTAGAACCAAGCAAACCTGGCACAGGTAAGCATAACATACTTTATAGTAATAAGTTACTGAATGTCGAACAGTTTGAAAATGCAATGGAAATTGTACTTTGTTTGATTTACAGGGGAGCAGTAGTATGCAACACTTAGCAAATACAGTACATTGGAATGAATAGGCTTTTTCAGTAAATTGCAGGTAAGTTACTTTTACGTTACTTTTTCTAACTCAGTGCTGGATGCCTGGATTCAGCACTGGGACATTTCCTGAAAACAGGTGAGTAAATGCGTTTTTATTTGTGCGATTTTTAAAGAATATTTTCAGATTTCAAAACTCCACACTTGGAAACCTTTTGGAGCAGTACATTGAAATGAATAGGCTTTGTCAGTAAATTGCAGATAAGTTACTTTTACGTTACTTTTTCTAACTCAGTGCTGGATGCCTGAATTCAGCACTGGGACATTTCCTGCAAACAGGTGAGAAAACACGTTTTGGTTATTTGTATGATTTTTAAAGAATATCTTTAGTTTTCAAAACTCCACACTTAGTCGTTTTTTGGAAGAGAAATTGTCAATGTTATCCTATGGAGGAAAAACAGGTTATCGGTTTGCAGGTAAGTAAACGGCTGTGGGAGTTAAGGTTCTGGGTTTAGACTCAGGGGTCCCCCAGGGTCAGTGATGCACTTTTGTTTCACCCTCAGCGGCACTTGGGCGGCCGGGTGCAGAGTGTTGAGGCCCAATGTTATCCTATGGAGGATAGGGGGTCTCCGGTTGGTGGCTGCTGGCAAGCAGGCCACTGGGTTGTGGGAGCAAAGCTCCTAGGGTTTAGGTCAGGGCAAATAGGGAACCAAATTAGCACCAAAGGTGCACCCTCAGCGGCACTAGGGCGGCCGGGTGCAGGGTGCTGTTTTGAGGTCGGGTGCCCTGTTGTTTTCAATGGAGCGCCTCCGGTTAGAAGAAACACTGCAGGCTCGAGGACGAGGATCTTCTGGGTGCGACCACCACTTCGAGGGGCAAGTTGGGATGTCTTGGGTTGGTTAGGCACCGTTGGTTTGGGCACACAAGGCCGTGGGGCGTCGGGTGCAGGGGTGCCTTGGGACATCGGAAAGTCTTACCCGCTCTGGTCGCGGTAGAGGGGATCCTCTGGATTGAGGCTGCAGGCGTCGATTGGAGGCTTGAGGCAGGTCAGGAGTCGCCGGATCTACGGGTCAGGATCGCCGGGGTGACCTCGTGGTGTTTTTCCACTTGAGCTCGGGCCGGGTTCGGCGGGTGCAGAGTGGGCTGGATTCGCGGTGTCCGGCCGGAGCCAGAAGCTGCAGTTTGAACAAGTCCGGTGTTCACGGGAGATTCAGTCTTTGAAGGGAAGGCAGGCAGGTCCTCCGGGGTTTTTGAGGTTGCTGGCTGCAGGACACACCGGGATTTCGCAGGAGCAGGTTCGAGGGGAGACAGGCCTGTAGGGCTGGGGCCAAGTCAGTGGGCGTCGTCCTCTTGTTACCTCTGCATGGCTCTTCGGTCCTTCTTCTTATCTTCTTTTCTTGTTGTTGCTGGATCTGAGGAATCAAGGTTCAGGGTGCCCCCTAAATACTAGATTTAGGGGTGTTACAGGTAGGTAGGACAGGGACCAATGGGTCCCTCCCTGGGGTGGGTACACCCCCTATTGTGCCACCCTCCAGTGGGAGGGGGCAGGAGCCTGTCCCTGGTTGGTTGGGTCCCCCCATCCTCAAGATGGCGGGGACTCAGAGTTGTGCTTCACCTCGCCTCCCCACCTGAGGGGTGGAGTTGGCAGAGGTGGGCACACCTCTCTCCCTCACTTGTTTTTCCCGCCGGTTCTCCCGCCCAAAGTGGGGGGTAGAACCAGTGGGGACCAGTTGCTGAAAGCAGCAATGGGTCTGGAGAGGCTCACAAAGGCGGCATGCCTTTGAAGCTTCTCCTTCGTGAACCCTGCCCATCCTGGGTGGGAGGCTTGGCACCTCGTCCCAGGATGTGCATTGTTTCAGGCCCCCGAGAGCAGCAGGCTCTCGACCCAGGGGGTCCAGAAACATGTCTGGTGGTGGCAGCTGAAGCAGCCACTCAGCCTGGACACTAGAGGTGGGTTAGGTTTCAGGGGGCATCTTCTAAGATGCCCTCTGTGTGCATTTTTCATTAAATCCCACACTGGCATCAGTGTGGGTTTAATGTGCTGAGAAGTTTGATACCAAACTTCCCAGTTTTTAGTGCAGCCATTATGGTGCTGTGGAGTTCGTAATGACAAACTCCCAGCACCATATACTCTTAATGGCAGCACTGCACTTACAATGTCTAAGAATGGACTTAGACACTGTAGGGGTACAGGGCTCATGCACCTGTACCCTCACCACTGGTATAGTGCACCCAGCTAGAGGGGTGACCTACCTATGCCAGGGCAGTGGGTTGTAGGCTTGGCACACGGAGGTGTGTGCCATGTCGACTCTTCACTTTGTTCTGCACCAAAACACGCAGCCTGCAAAGGCAGTGTGTTGTGTGTGGTAAGGTACAGGGCCTCTAATGGTGGCACAATAAGTGCTGCAGCCCTTAGAGGTCTTCCCTGGTCACAGTGCCCTGGGTACCTGTGGTACCATTTACCAGGGGCTGACCTGTGGCCAGAGATGCCAATTGGGTACAGTTTTGGGGAAAGAACACATGCCCTGGGAACCTGATTGGCAGGGACCCAGGGCACATCAAGTCAAAGTGCATCAGTCGGTCTGGCAAAATGTGGGGGGTTACTGCAACAGAAACCCACTTCCTTACACAAGCCCCCCCCAGCCCAAAGGCCAGGAGACTCAGCCAAAGCTGGGAGAGTCTTCCTAGTCTTTCAGGCGAGGAAGAGCAGAGGAAGTGGTTTGGGAGTTGCAGGGCCTACTCTGCCTTACATCCTTCTGTCCAGGTCAGTCCCTTTAGGGAGCTGGCCTGCCTCAACCGTTTCAGGACCTAATTCCCAATGCTCCTTTCCTATCTCTTTAGTGCCTTCACCCCATCTTCTTAGTTTGGGTTCAGAGGCCTACCTCTGCAATTTCTAACTTAGCTAGGGCAAAGCCCAGCTTACCCACAGAGGTTACCCACAGCTTGAGCAACCCCACCATGACCAATAAGGTCAAGGGGCCTAACTTGCTATTTGGCAGGGGGCTAGGCCACCATGCCAAGGAAGGGGCTGCCATGAAGGCTAACACCCAGCAGAGGCTACTGACAGCTGTCAGTGTCCAGAACCACACCTTTAGCTCCTCACTGGTAGGTGAAGGGGCTACCTTACAGGCTTCTTTGGGTTCTGGTTGCCTGTCTGCTGTTTTAGGGTGGGGGTCACTACACTTGGTAGGGAACACCCTTCTTCCACCCTCTGTTCTGCCAGCTGAGGAGCCACCAACTCAGGCTGGACAGTTGTCTGACTAGTCAGGGCTTTTTGTTGGCTAGGGGGACTTCACCAGTGCCAATTTTGGAGTTCTCCTTACTGGGATAGAATCTCTCTGGCCCACTGGAACTGTGGCTAACAGTTGCCCACCTTTCCTACACTGTTTCTTCTTTTTCTTTGGGGGCTTAGCTGCACTAATTGCAGGTTGAGCCCCCCCCAGGTTTCTTGGGTGAGGTCTGGCATTGGACCAGTACCTCTCTTTGGCTCAAACCAACCTCTGGGTGGTCGTTCCCAAGGAGACAATCAAGGGGGAGGTCTTTACTGACTACCACCTTTCTCCATCTAAGTGACCCAGCTACTTCTAGGGGCACTACAGCCAAAGGCCTAACAGTGACACCCCCTGGGACAGTCCTTACTCTTTTTGTTTCCCCTGGGACATACTGGTTTGAGAGAAACCAACCTGTCATGCACCACAGTGTGACTGGCACAGGTATCTCTCAGGGCAAGGGCTGGGATTCCATTCACCAGTAGGTGGTGGAAGTGTCTACTCCCTTCTGGAATCTCCAGTTTACCTTGTGGCCCCATTTTCCAGTTGAAGGCTATGAGGGCTTCCTCATCTGAGGAATCACCCTCTAAAGCTACACTGGCAACCCCTGGAGCTACACTAGTCACCCCTGGGAGCTGTACTAGGGCCTTTGTTTTTAGGACAGCTAGGGTCCTTGGTGTGGTGTCCTGCCTTTTGACAGTTGTGACACCATACTCTGTTAGGATCCCAATTCTTACCTTGGTACCCTGTTTTAGTTTGTGAGGTGTCTTTGGGCCCACCCTCCTGGACAGGTTTTTGGGGGGCTACCTGGGACTCCTTACTTTTATCTTTAAGGGGTTCACTGTCTTTCCTCTGGGGAGGCTTTGTAACCCCTTTCTTTTGGTCACCCCCAGTGGACGTCCTAGTTACCCTTGTTTTGACCCAGTGGTCTGCCTTCTTTCCCAATTCTTGGGGAGAAAGTGGACCTAGGACTACCAGGTACTGATGCAACTTTTCATCAATGCAATTACTTAATATGTGTTCCTTCATAAACAGGTTGTAAATTCCATTAAAGTCATGCACATTGTTTCCAGTTAACCAGCCACCTAGTGTTTTTACTGAGTAGTCTACAAAATCAATCCAGGACTGGTTTTGGGTTTTGTGAGCCCACTTGAATCTAATTCTGTACTCCTCAGTTGTGAGTCCAAATCCCTCAATCAGAGTTCTCTTCATGAGGACATAAGACCCAGCATCTGCCCCAGAAAGGGTCAGGAGTCTGTCTCTGCAGTTACCAGAGAACAGTTCCCAAAGGAGTGCCCCCCAGAAAGTCGTCTTCACCCTTCTGGCTTCACAAGCCCTCTCAAAAGCTGTGAACCACTTGGTGATATCATCACCCTCCTCATATTTAGGGACAAAACCTTTGGGGATTTTAGGTTCATAAGATTGCTCTCTATCCTTATTATTTTGATTGCTGCCACCATTGATGGGTGGTAAACCCATCTCCTTTCTTTCTTTCTCTAGAGCCAGGAGTCTGGACTCCAGATCCAGTCTTTTGGCCAGCCTTGCTAAAAGGCTGTCCTCCTCATTGAGGCTATCCTCAATGTCCTCACCAGAGCCTGAGCCACCTGTGTGGCCTCTAGGTCCCCAGAGGTTGTTTCTTGGAAGTAAGGGAACAGGGTTCCCTTTTTCCCTAGGAAGTGGTGGAGGTGGGACCCTTTCTCTATCCTCCTCACCTCCTTCTCCCTCTGACTGGTCATCCCCATGTTCAGAAGGGTGGGCCTTTGCATACTCAGCCAACTGCTCCTGGGGCTTTTGTTTGGTTGGATGTGGGCCCATTGCTATGTTTTTAAGTTTACATAAGGACCTTACTTCCTTGAAAGACAAGTGAAGGTAAGGGGTGAGGTCAAGCTCCTTAACCATGTCCTGTATGTCATTATGGTTATCTTCACTAATTGCTGGGTTCTGTTTCTTGAGACATTCTAACAAAAAGTTCTAACTCCTCTACCCTTGACTATAGTGACTTTTTATTTTCTAAAATTCTAAAGGGACTTAAGCAAGGCCCTATCAAGACTTTTAGTAGTTTGGTAAAAATGCCAATTTGAAAAAATCAGAATTCTAAAGGCAATTTAAGAGTTCTGTCGTGTGATCAGGTGGTAAACTAGTAGTCCAACAAATGCAAGTTGTATATCCCACCGCTGATCCACCAATGTAAGAAACTGGCTCTATATATACTACACCAAAATGTGGTATAGTGTGTATAGGGTCCAGGTGACTCCAGAGGTAGGCAGAGGTTAAAGTTAGATAGAACCTTACTCTCTAATAGTGGTAGCTTGGTCGAGCAGTAAGGCAGTATCAGAGGACAGTGTTAAGCATTTGATATACACACTCAGTCAGCAAATGAATTCACACACTCAAGAACTGAACTCTAGGCCAATTGTTTTTGTATAAAAATATATTGTTGTTTTATTTTAGAACCAAGCAAGCCTGGCACAGGTAAGCATAAAATACTTTATAGTAATAAGTTACTGAATGTCGAACAGTTTGAAAATGCAATGGAAATTGTACTTTGTTTGATTTACAAGGAAGCAGTAGGTATGCAACACTTAGCAAATACAGTACATTGGAATGAATAGTTTTTTTTTCAGTAAATTGCAGGTAAGTTACTTTTACGTTACTTTTTCTAACTCAGTGCTGGATGCTTGGATTCAGCACTGGGAGATTTCTTGCAAATAGGTGAGAAAACACGTTTTGGTTATTTGTACGATTTTTAAAGAATATCTTTAGTTTTCAAAACTCCACACAGTCGTTTTTGGAAGAAAAATTGTCAATGTTATCCTGTGGAGGAAAAACAGGTTATCGGTTTGCAGGTAAGTAATCGACTGTGGGAGTTAAGGTCTTGGGGTTAGACTCAGGGGTCCCCCAGGGTCAGTGATGCACTTTTGTTTCACCCTCAGCGGTACTAGGGCAGCCGGGTGCTGTTTTGAGGTCGGGTGTCCTGTTGTTTTCAATGGAGCGCCTCCGGTTAGAAGAAACACTGCAGGCTCGGGGACGAGGAGCTTCTGGGTGCGACCACCACTTCGAGGGGTAAGTTGGGATGTCTTGGGTTGGTTAGGCACCGTTGGTTTGGGCACACAAGGCCGTGGGGCGTCGGGTGCAGGGGTGCCTTGGGACGTCGGAAAGTCTTACCCGCTCTGGTCGCGGTAGAGGGGATCCTCTGGATTGAGGCTGCAGGTGTTGATTGGAGGCTTGAGGCAGGTCAGGAGTCGCCGGATTACGGGTCAGGATCGCCGGGGTGACCTCGTGGTGTTTTTCCACTCGAGCTCGGGCCGGGTTCGGCGGGTGCAGAGTGGGCTGGATTCGCGGTATCCGGCCGGAGCCAGAAGCTGCAGTTTGAACAAGTCCGGTGTTCACGGGAGATTCAGTCTTTGGAAGTGGAAGGCAGGCAGGTCCTCCGGGGTTTTGAGGTTGCTGGCTGCAGGACACACCGGGATTTCGCAGGAGCAGGTTCGAGGGGAGACAGGCCTGTAGGGCTGGGGCCAAGTCAGTGGGCGTCGTCCTCTTGTTACCTCTGCATGGCTCTTCGGTCCTTCTTCTTATCTTCTTTTCTTGTTGTCGGGATGGATCTGAGGAAGCAAGGTTCAGGGTGACCCCTAAATACTAGATTTAGGGGCGTTACAGGTAGGTAGAGGTCCCTGGGGTGGGTACACCCCCTATCGTGCCACCCTCCAGTGGGAGGGAGGCAGGAGCCTGTCCCTGGTTGGTTGGGTCCCCCATCCTCAAGATGGCGGGGACTCGGAGTTGTGCTTCACCTCGCCTCCCCCACCTGAGGGGTGGAGTTGGCAGAGGTGGGCACACCTCTCTCACTCGTTTTTCCCGCCGGTTCTCCCGCCCAAAGTGGGGGGTAGAACCAGTGGGGACCAGTTGCTGAAAGCAGCAATGGGTCTGGAGAGGATGCTTGGCACCTCGTCCCAGGATGTGCATTGTTTCAGGCCCCCGAGAGCAGCAGGCTCTCGACCCAGAGGACCAGAAACATGTCTGGTGGTGGCAGCTGAAGCAGCCACTCAGCCTGGACACTAGAGGTGGGTTAGGTTTCAGGGGGCATCTTCTAAGATGCCCTCTGTGTGCATTTTTCATTAAATCCCACACTGGCATCAGTGTGGGTTTAATGTGCTGAGAAGTTTGATACCAAACTTCCCAGTTTTTAGTGCAACCATTATGGTGCTGTGGAGTTCGTAATGACAAACTCCCAGCACCATATACTCTTAATGGCAGCACTGCACTTACAATGTCTAAGAATGGACTTAGACACTGTAGGGGTACAGGGCTCATGCACCTGTACCCTCACCACTGGTATAGTGCACCCAGCTAGAGGGGTGACTGACCTATGCCAGGGCAGTGGGTTGTAGGCACAGCACACGGAGGAGTGTGCCATGTCGACTCTTCACTTTGTTCTGCACCAAAACACGCAGCCTGCGAAGGCAGTGTTTGTGTGTAAAGGTACAGGGCCTCTAAGGGTGGCACAATAAGTGCTGCAGCCCTTAGAGGTCTTCCCTGGTCACAGTGCCCTGGGTACCTGTGGTACCATTTACCAGGGGCTGACCTGTAGCCAGAGATGCCAATTGGGTACAGTTTTGGGGAAAGAACACATGCCCTGGGAACCTGATTGGCAGGGACCCAGGGCACATCAAGTCAAAGTGCATCAGCGGTCTGGCAAAAAGTGGGGGGGTTACTGCAACAGAAACCCACTTCTTTACACAAGCCCCCCCCAACCCAAAGGCCAGGAGACTCAGCCAAAGCTGGGAAAGTCTTCCTAGTCTTTCAGGCGAGGAAGAGCAGAGGAAGTGGTTTGGGAGTTGCAGGGCCTACTCTGCCTTACATCCTTCTGTCCAGGTCAGCCCCTTTAGGGAGCTGGCCTGCCTCAACCGTTTCAGGACCTAATTCCCAATGCTCCTTTCCTATCTCTTTAGTGCCTTCACCCCATCTTCTTAGTTTGGGTTCAGAGGCCTACCTCTGCAATTTCTAACTTAGCTAGGGCAAAGCCCAGCTTACCCACAGAGGTTACCCACATCTTGAGCAACCCCACCATGACCAATAAGGTCAGGGGGCCTAACTTGCTATTTGGCAGGGGGCTAGGCCACCATGCCAAGGACAGTGCTGCCATGAAGGCTAACACCCAGCAGAGGCTACTGACAGCTGCGGGTGCCCAGAACCACACCTTTAGCTCCTCACTGGTAGGTGAAGGGGCTACCTTACAGGCTTCTTTGGGTTCTGGTTGCCTGTCTGCTGTTTTAGGGTGGGGGGTCACTACACTTGGTAGGGAACACCCTTCTTCCACCCTCTGTTCTGCCAGCTGAGGAGCCACCAACTCAGGCTGGACAGTTGTCTGACTAGTCAGGGCTTTTTGTTGGCTGGGGGACTTCACCAGTGCCAATTTTGGAGTTCTCCCTTACTGGGATAGAATCTCTCTGGCCCACTGGAACTGTGGCTAACAGTTGCCCACCTTTCCTACACTGTTTCTTCTTTGTCTTTGAGGGCTTAGCTGCACTAATTGCAGGTTGAGCCCCCCCCAGGTTTCTTGGGTGAGGTCTGGCATTGGACCAGTACCTCTCTTTGGCTCAGACCAACCTCTGGGTGGTCGTTCCCAAGGAGACAATCAAGGGTGAAGTCTTTACTGACTACCACCTTTCTCCATCTAAGTGACCCAGCTACTTCTAGGGGCACTACAGCCACAGGCCTAACAGTGACACCCCCTGGGACAGTCCTTACTCTTTTTGTTTCCCCTGGGACATACTGGTTTGGGAGAACCAACCTGTCATGCACCACAGTGTGACTGGCACAGGTATCTCTCAGGGCAAGGACTGGGATTCCATTCACCAGTAGGTGGTGGAAGTGTCTACTCCCCTCTGGAATCTCCAGCTTACCTTGTGGCCCCATTTTCCAGTTGAAGGCTATGAGGGCTTCCTCATCTGAGGAATCACCCTCTAAAGGTACACTGGCAACCCCTGGAGCTAACTAGTCACCCCTGGAGCTGTACTAGGGGTTTTGTTTTTAGGACAGCTAGGGTCCTTGGTGTGGTGTCCTGCCTTTTGACAGTTGTGACACCATACTCTGTTAGGATCCCAATTCTTACCTTGGTACCCTGTTTTAGTTTGTGAGGTGTCTTTGGGCCCACCCTCCTGGACAGGTTTTTGGGGGCTACCTGGGACTCCTTACTTTTATCTTTAAGGGGTTCACTGTCTTTCCTCTGGGAGGCTTGATAACCCCTTTCTTTTGGTCACCCCCAGTGGACGTCCTAGTTACCCTTGTTTTGACCCAGTGGTCTGCCTTCTTTCCCAATTCTTGGGGAGAAAGTGGACCTAGGTCTACCAGGTACTGATGCAACTTTTCATCAATGCAATTACTTAATATGTGTTCCTTCATAAACAGGTTGTAAATTCCATTAAAGTCATGCACATTGTTTCCAGTTAACCAGCCACCTAGTGTTTTTACTGAGTAGTCTACAAAATCAATACAGAACCGGTTTTGGGTTTTGTGAGCCCCCCTGAATCTAATTCTGTATTCCTCAGTTGTGAGTCCAAATCCCTCAATCAGAGTTCTCTTCATGAGGTCATAAGACCCAGCATCTGCCCCAGAAAGGGTCAGGAGTCTGTCTCTGCAGTTACCAGAGAACAGTTCCCAAAGGAGTGCCCCCAGAAAGTCTTCTTCACCCTTCTGGCTTCACAAGCCCTCTCAAAAGCTGTGAACCACTTGGTGATATCATCACCCTCCTCATATTTAGGGACAATACCTTTGGGGAATTTTAGGATCATAAGATTGCTCTCTATCCTGATTATTTTGATTGTTGCCACCATTGATGGGTGCTAAACCCATCTCCTTTCTTTCTTTCTCTAGAGCCAGGAGTCTGGACTCCAGATCCAGTCTTTTGGCCAGCCTTGCTAAAAGGCTGTCCTCCTCATTGAGGCTGTCCTCAATGTCCTCACCAGAGCCTGAGCCACCTGTGTGGCCTCTAGGTCCCCAGAGGTTGTTTCTTGGAAGTAAGGGAACAGGGTCCCCTTCTTCCGTAGGAAGTGGTGGAGGTGGGCACCTTTCTCTATCCTCCTCACCTCCTTCTCCCTCTGACTGGTCATCACCAGGTTCAGAAGGGTGGGCCTTTGCATACTCAGCCAACAGCTCCTGGAGCTTTTGTTTGGTTGCATGTGGGCCCCTTGTTATGTTTTTAAGTTTACATAAGGACCTTACTTCCTTGAAAGACAAGTGAAGATAAGGGGTGAGGTCAAGCTCCTTAACCATGTCCTGTATGTCATTATGGTTATTTTCACTAATAGCTGGGTTCTTTTCTTGAGACATTCTAACAAAAAGTTCTATCCCCTCTACCCTTGACTATAGTGACTTTTTATTTTCTAAAATTCTAAAGGGACTTAAGCAAGGCCCTATCAAGACTTTTAGTAGTTTGGTAAAAATGCCAATTTGAAAAAATCAGGATTCTAAAGGCAATTTAAGAGTTCTGTCGTGTGATCAGGTGGTAACCTAGTAGTCCAACAAATGCAAGTTGTATATCCCACCGCTGATCCACCAATGTAAGAAACTGGCTCTATATATACTACACCAAAATGAGATATAGTGTGTATAGGGTCCAGGTGACTCCAGAGGTAGGCAGAGGTTAAAGTTAGATAGAATCTTACTCTCTAATAGTGGTAGCTTGGTCGAGCAGTAAGGCAGTATCAGAGGACAGTGTTAAGCATTTGATGTACACACTCAGTAAGCAAATGAATTCACACACTCAAGAACTGAACTCTAGGCCAATTGTTTTTGTATAAAACAATATTGTTGTTTTATTTTAGAACCAAGCAAGCCTGGCACAGGTAAGCATAAAATACTTTATAGTAATAAGTTACTGAATGTCGAACAGTGCGAAAATGCAATGGAAATTGTACTTTGTTTGATTTAGAGGGGAGCAGTAGTATGCAACACTTAGCAAATACAGTACATTGAAATGAATAGTTTTTTTCAGTAAATTGCAGGTAAGTTACTTTTACGTTACTTTTTCTAACTCAGTGCTGGATGCCTGGATTCAGCACTGGGACATTTCCTGCAAACAGGTGAGAAAACACGTTTTGGTTATTTGTACGATTTTTAAAGAATATCTTTAGTTTTCAAAACTCCACACTTAGTCTTTTTTTGGAACAAAAATTGTCAATGTTATCCTATGGAGGAAAAACAGGTTATCGGTTTGCAGGTAAGTAAGCGACTGTGGGAGTTAAGGTTCTGGGGTTAGACTCAGGGGTCCCCCAGGGTCAGTGATGCACTTTTGTTTCACCCTCAGCGGCACTAGGGCGGCCGGGTGCAGAGTGTTGAGGCCCAATGTTATCCTATGGAGGATAGGGGGTCTTCGGTTGGTGGCTGCTGGCAAGTAGGCCACTGGGTTGTGCGAGCAAAGCTCCTAGGGTTAAGGTCAGGGCAAATAGGGAACCAAATTAGCACCAAAGGTGCACCCTCAGCGGCACTAGGGCGGCCGGGTGCAGGGTGCTGTTTTGAGGTCGGGTGCCCTGTTGTTTTTAATGGAGCGCCTCTGGTTAGAAGAAACACTGCAGGCTCAGGGATGAGGATCTTGTGGGTGCGACCACCACTTCGAGGGGTAAGTTGGGATGTCTTGGGTTGGTTAGGCACCGTTGGTTTGGGCACACAAGGCCGTGGGGCGTCGGGTGCAGGGGTGCCTTGGGACGTCGGAAAGTCTTACCCGCTCTGGTCGCGGAAGAGGGGATCCTCTGGATTGAGGCTGCAGGCGTCGATTGGAGTCTTGAGGCAGGTCAGGAGTCACCGGATTTCCGGTCCGGATCGCCGGGGTGACCTCCTCGTGGTGTTTTTCCACTCGAGCTCGGGCCGGGTTCGGCGGGTGCAGAGTGGGCTGGATTCGCGGTGTCCGGCCGGAGCCAGAAGCTGCAGTTTGAACAAGTCCGGTGTTCACGGGAGATTCAGTCTTTGAAGGGAAGGCAGGCAGGTCCTCCGGGGTTTTTGAGGTTGCTGGTGGCAGGACGGACCGGGATTTCACAGGAGCAGGTTCGAGGGGAGACAGGCCTGTAGGGCTGGGGCCAAGTCAGTGAGCATTGTCCTCTTGTTAGCTCTGCACGGCTCTTCGGTCCTTCTTTTTATCTTCTTTTCTTGTTGTTGCTGGATCTGAGCAATCAAGGTTCAGGGTGCCCCCTAAATACTAGATTTAGGGGCGTTACAGGTAGGTAAAGGACAGGGACCAATGGGTCCCTCCCCTGGGGTGGGTACACCTCCTTTCGTGCCACCCTCCAGTGGGAGGGGGGCAGGAGCCTGTCCCTGGTTGGTTGGGTCCCCCCATTGCTGAAAGCAGCAATGGGTCTGGAGAGGCTCACAAAGGTGGCATGCCTTTTAATCTTCTCCTTCGTGAACCCTGCCCATCGTCCCAGGATGTGTATTGTTTCAGGCCCCCGAGAGCAGCAGGCTCTCGACCCAGGGGTCCAGAAACATGTCTGGTGGTGGCAGTTGAAGCAGCCACTCAGTCTGGACACTAGAGGTGGGTTAGGCTTCAGGGGGCATCTTCTAAGATGGCCTCTGTGTGCATTTTTCATTAAATCCCACACTGGCATCAGTGTGTGTTAAATGTGCTGAGAAGTTTGATACCAAACTTCCCAGTTTTTAGTGCAGCCATTATGGTGCTGTGGAGTTCGTAATGACAAACTCCCAGCACCATATACTCTTAATGGCAGCACTGCACTTACAATGTCTAAGAATGGACTTAGACACTGTAGGGGTACAGGGCTCATGCACCTGTACCCTCACCACTGGTATAGTGCACCCAGCTAGAGGGGTGACTGACCTATGCCAGGGCAGTGGGTTGTAGGCATGGCACACGGAGGTGTGTGCCATGTCGACTCTTCACTTTGTTCTGCACCAAAACACGCAGCCTGCGAAGGCAGTGTGTGTGTGTGTAAAGGTACAGGGCCTCTAAGGGTGGCACAATAAGTGCTGCAGCCCTTAGAGGTCTTCCCTGGTCACAGTGTCCTGGGTACCTGTGGTATCATTTACCAGGGGCTGACCTGTGGCCAGAGATGCCAATTGGATACAGTTTTGGGAAAAGAACACAGGCCCTGGGAACCTGATTGGCAGGGACCCAAGGCACAACAAGTCAAAGTGCATCAGTGGTCTGGCAAAAAGTGAGGGGGTTACTGCAACAGAAACCCACTTCCTTACACCCTCCACCTCTTTAGATTTGAATGAAATTTCGTAAAAGAAAGTAAGTTAGTAATTTCAATGTTTATAGTGTTGCAGTGCGCCATGAAATCGTGGTTAAGTGCCTTTTTCTGTATGCAATCATAGTCCGTACAGTTGGAAGCAACGTTTGAGTCTTATCAGACAGAGTGCGCAATATTGTCTTCTATTGCAGGTAATGATACGGGCAAGCAGGAATAATGGTTGATCCTGGCTGATTGCCACTCGAAGAAAGAAGACGAAAGTACGCTGTCGGAGGACTATGACGGGCCTTGGATGTCTTGATTGTTTGATCTCTGTTGAACTCATATGAACTTTATCCCTAATGTTCATGAGATTTGTGGTTTTTGATGTTTTTCATGGCTGTTGTTTGAATAAAGCGAAGAAAAGATCGCATAATCCTCGCTTCCGAGTCCTTAATAGAATTGAATGTTTCCTTTACGGGAGCTAGGAAATGTTATATTCCTGCTAATTTTTCCAGATTTTTAAATAATATATTAACCCTTTTTTAAATTCAAATTAAAGCAATTGGCCAATATAGCCTCAATTATAGGCTGAAAAACATTTCGGTCTGGACGGGCGATCTGAGAGTGACCGCTGACTGACGAGGGGGGACGCCCGAGGTGTGACCTTCAAGGCACCTCCTGAAGATATTTGGACTGAGGGATCGCCTGCCCCCCAAAATAATCCAAACCCTGCTCCCTGAGAACGTGGTAGAGTGTGTGGTCCCTCTAGCCATCCGATTCGTCTGAATCTAGCAGTACTCCGCCGCTCCATACGGAAGAAAGACGTCTCTTTGAGTGTCAAAATGCTCGGGAGTATTCTTCCCACCATGGGGAAGGAGAAAGGGGCAAAGACCTGTCCAACTCAAACTCGAATGGAACAATATACGCTTACTGGGTCTACCCAAGACTGCGACTGGCCGACGGAGGGGGACCTGGCCACCATACTACAAGCGATAAAGACATGCCAAGAATCAATGGAAACCAAAATAGGGGAGGTCCGCGTCGATATGGCACTCATCCACCACGATCTTCGCAACGTGACAGCCCGTGTGACATTGTCGGAGTCCCGTATATCTGAGGTGGAGTACGATGTTTCTACAATGAAAACACAAGTGAAGCAGCTTTTATCCCGCACATCGGATCTCCATAAACGGGTGGAGGGCGTCGAAAATCGTTCCCGCCAGAATAACCTCCGCCTGGTTGGCCTTCCTGAGGGCGCGGAGCCCACCCAAGTCAACACCTTCATCGAAAATTGGTTCAGGTCATGGATGCCTGCGGATGCCTTGTCTCCTTGGTTTGTGGTAGAGAGAGCCCACCGCTCCCTCGCCCCTCGACCTCCGCCGGGAGCACCGCACCGACCAATAATCGTGAGGATCCTTAACTTCAGGGACTGCGATGCATCCTGCAGGAAGCCCGCTCTCGACCAGAACTCAGTTATAAGGGATCCAAAATCATGATCTTCCCTGATTATATCAAGTGCAGGTCCATAGAAGATCTTACATCCAGGTTAAGCAAAAGTTGCGGCCCTAAACCTGTCCTACAGACTCCTCTTCCCAGCCCGCCTCAAAGTGATATTCCAAAACAAATCCTATTTCTTTGACACACCTGAGGCAGCTTGGACCTGGGCGACTGAGGAGTGTCCACTCCGCCTACCCAGAAATGCACCAGCAGCAATCCATCTGAAAGGTCCAACTGGGAAAGACTCTGCGACTCCCCGTGGACGATGTGCGGGATCCCGTAGAAGACGCGGGACCCGAGGAACAAAGTCCGCATCGCCGAGTGGCTCGATCCAGGACAGAGATGAATCGCCGGAGACCAGGAAGACAGCAAATGACCTTGCCCAGCCGGGTGAGACAAATCCTGGGGGATCTCCCAGACCCGGCTCAGATGACACTGATCTCTCCCGCAGCCCCCGCATATGAAATTAAGTACTACTAATCCAGAAGTCCGCACCAGAGGAACAATTATCCTTGAGCTCGGAGGGGCTCAGCATGCTGTCATTGACCACGACCCCTGATTAACTTGTTTACACTCTAAGCCTTTGTTGATTGGGCAACAGATGCTTCATTTGGGGAAGTATGGGGTGGGGGGTTAGTTGGGGTTTTCTACTGGGAACGTTTTTCCAGACACTGTTCAGGTTGATTTGTTCCATGGTAACACTGTGCATCATACGCAAGATACTCCCTCAAGCAGCGCCTTTGAGTACACACAGCTTCCCACGGAAGCCCAACTACCTGATTCATTGGAGACCACCAAATTGTCGACCCCAGACATTGCCACTTTGCCACCATGTCAGGTCCATGTAATGGGAGCGAGCCCATGAGAATCCTCTCATGGAATGTGAATGGCCTCTTAGATAAAAGTAAACGAATGGAGATTTTAAAGTATGCCCGAAGGAATGACCCAGATGTCTTATTACCACAAGAGACACACCTAGTTGGGAACCGCTGCCCCTTCCTGTGGCTTCAGGGATTTGACAGGGTATGGCATTCTGGGTTCTCCAGAGGTGCTCGGGGAACAGCAATCTTCTTACACCGCTCCCTTCCCTTCACAATGACCCAAGTAGTTAACGACCCTTCAGGCCGATTCACAGCTCTCTCTGGTACCCTAGGAGAATCCACCGTTAATCTGGTATCACTATATGCTCCTCCAGCAAATTTAGAGCCCACACTCCAAGCTGCACTGAAAGTAATATCTGCTCTTCCTCAGGGCTTGACGATAATTGGGGGCTATTTTAATGCTGTCCCGGAGCCCACAGAGGATGCTACGGGTCCCATATCCTCTCATAGAAAATTGGGGGCCAGACGCCTTGGGGATTGGACCGCTACACTGGGTCTCTGCGATGTCTGGCGCACGTGGCACCCTAAGACACGACAGTATACACACACCTCTGCTGCGCACCACAACCACTCCCGTATAGACCTCCTGTTCATGCCAGCTCCAGACTGCCGTGCCGTCTCTGAAATCCATATCCTAGCACGCGGAGTATCCGACCATTTCCCGCTCCTTTTACAAGTGAGCGGCCCCACGAGGACGCTCAGGCCCATATGGCGATTAAATGCTTGGTTCCTCCAAGACCAAGAATACAAAGAGAGTGTTGGGTAGGAGCTCAATAATTACTTTCGTACTAACGAGGCATAGTGCAGCGCCAGGGTACACTTTGGGAGGCGGGTAAAGCCATAATTCGGGGGTACGCTAAAGGACTCCTTGAGCGCAGGCGTCGGACACGTGACCACTAACTCGCTAAACTTGAAGCTAGGGCGCGCCGTATGGAAATGGTGGCGGCGACAACGGAGGGGGAAGCAGAACACCAACAACTGCAATTAGTGCGGGAAGAAATCAGGAGTATCTCCATTGAGTCAGCCAAGGTGATTTGGAGATCCTCAGTAGCCAGGGTTTATGGGTGGGGAGACAAAAATGGCAAGTTGCTCCATTGACTCGCTACTCATCCCATGGCCAATCGAATAGTCCCCGAAATTCGAGACACATAGGGTCAAACCTCCCGTACACCCGCATCAATTGCGCAGATCTTTGCGAACTATTACAAGACACTGTACTCGGCGGATCCCACACACACCACATGATAGTTCAGCCTTCTTGCAAAATATCCCTCTCCCAAGGCTATCAGAGATAGAGCAGAAAACCATGGATGAGCCTATCACTACTGAGGAAGTGAGCGAAGCAATCTCCATGCTTGCCACTCACAAGACCCCAGGCGCAGATGGACTCCCTGCGGAGTATTACGCGATGTTCCGCGAAACTCTGATCCCACGACTCCATGCCCTATTTGAGGAAGCTATAGAGGACGGGTTGTTCTCCTCCATTACAGACACAGCCACCATTGTGGTCATACCAAAGACGCACCCTCACCCGGTTTCCTGCGCACAATATCGCCCGATCTCCCTCATTTATACCGAAGTCAAAATATATGCAACGATTTTGGCCACCCGGATGAAAAGAGTGCTCCACACCCTCATAAACCCTGACCGATGTGGCTTCATGCCGCACCGCAGCACCCGTCGTTGCCTTCGACGCCTGCATGTGGCCCTTGCCTACCGGGACCTCCTTACACCATACCTGGCCTTAGTTTTACTTGACTTCGAGAAGGCCTTTGATACGGTTGACTGGTGCTACATCCAAGACGTGCTAGAAAGGGCAGGCTTCGGACCCTATTATCGAAAGATGGTAGGAGTTCTCTAATCTAACTCATCAGCCAGGGTACTTATAAATGGGGTGCTATCCGAGGTTTCCCGATCGCGAGGGGGACCCGACAGGGATGTCCGCTCTCCCCTCTCCTCTTCGCCCTCGCAATCGAACCTCTGGCCTGTCACATCCGGACGGATAACCGGTTGCAGGGCTGGCGCTGGCAGGAATCTCAGGAGGACCGAATTGCCTTGTATGCTGACGATGTCCTCTTGTACCTTGCTGATCCAGCCCGGTCCGGGCCGAGATGTCTGCAGATCCTCCACTCCTTCGGGCAAGCGTCTAGATTACGCCTTAACCCACTCAAATCCATGGTGGTGCCCCTTCATGCCTCCAGGGAGTGCTTCGACTGCCAGGCAACCATATATCTGGGTGGCGCTTCTCCCGGAGTTGACCTGGTCCCTTAACGTCGATCCACTTCTCCGACGCACTAAAGATGACTTACGTTGATGGCAAAAACTTCCTCTTAACCCTCTCGGGAGAGTTGCCCTCTTTAAAATGATGGTTCTCCCCCGCCTCTTATATGTCCTCAAAAATCTCCCGATCCATCTCCCTCGCAGCTGGTTTCGCGATCTAGATGGGGTGATTACCAACTTCCTTTGGGGGGCTCAAGAGCGCGTCTGGCTCTCAAGACTTGCCAACGAACCACATATAAGGGAGGAATGGGCATGACAAATCCCTTTTTATACTATCTCGCCACTCGCCTCCTGATAATCCATGATTGGTTTAACGGGGATGGTCGGACCCAACATATCTGCTTGAACTGGGACGTCTTGGATTCTCTCAGGCCCAAGCTATGCTGTACGGAGCCCCAATCCCTCGGGCCCTACCAGTAGTCACTTGTACGGCTTTCCTAGCATGGCGATCTGCATTGAGGCACATCCACTGGGACAACAGACTCACACTACAAACTGCACTATGGCACGGCACTTGGCTGCGGGAAGTGGGGAGTCTGACGGGCTTTCAAACGTGGGACCTAATAGGCATCACCTACCTAGGAGACGTCTGGAAGGGAGAACATTTGTCCTCCTTTCAGGACTTACAACGCACATACTCCTTACACTCTACACAATTCTTTAAGTAGCTCCAATTACGTCACGCCCTAGCCACTCACATCCCTAACCAAGAGTAATTTCCCGAATTCAGCCCGCTGGAGGCCAAAATTCTCATGGGAGACCTAGGGAAGGGAGGGATATCCCAAATATACCGATCCCTGAAAAACGATACCCCATCCACACTAGACCCTCTTAGAACCCGATGGGAAAGATGGGTGGGCCCTCTGGAAGATGAAGACTGGAGGGACGCTCTTATGGCCCCCAGAACACTCACTATATCTGCCAGACTTCGCCTTATACAGATATACTATCTTCACTGCGCATGTCTTACACCGGCGCAACTGCACAAAGCTGGACTTCTCCCAGCCCCGCAATGTCCACGCTGTGAAGACGAACCAGCCGACTTCTTCCATATGGTCTGGTCCTGCGCGGTCATATCTAAATACTGGGCGTCAATCACATCTGAATTGAGTGGCATACTGGGGTGGGAGATTCCCCTTAGTCCGCTTGCTCTTCTTCTGGGGGTGAGAGAGGGAATGGACAGCTCCTGAGCCGACAAGTTGTTTCTAGGAACAGCCATGTTGATTGCAAAAAGAGACATTGCAATGGCTTGGAGAGACTCAAAATCTCCCTCTATTTCGAAATGGCAGAGGGGAGTTGATTGGTGTGCTGTTCAAGAAAAAGCAGTTTATGAGGCAAGAGGGTGTCCGAACAAGCATGAATGAGTATGGGGCAAATGGACAGGACCTTTGGACTGAGTACTCTTAGCGCTAAGGGCGGGCCCTTTCCTTTTTATCTTTTTAAGCCAACTGATGGGGAGATAATATTTGGATTTGCAATGAAATGTTTTACATGTCACAGTGATACAAATGTTACTTTGGTTACTTTGTTTTTACAAAATGCCAATAAAATTGGATATCAAAAAGAGAATGTAAATTGTAAAGAAGTGTTCTGGAATCCCCGTACGTGAGCAGGAATTTTCAGTGCTTATGATTTCAATGGAGAGTTCCCTAAGAGGTAACTAGGATTGCAAGTAAGAAACCATTATGTCTCTTTATCAGATGCTTAGGATATATTTAGTCGAAGGGTGGGACAAATTGTCAGGAAAAAAGCTGTCAGCAGTAAGTGGAAGAAAAAGGAAGAGTTGATGTTGATTTGGAGGGGTTACAAAGTCATGCATAGTGAAATAAAGGAGTTGGAGCAATCCAGGTAAAAGAGTCTGAGGCTGATAACTATTGTTTTAAGAAGTCTTTTTAGAGGGCAACTGTGGGATGATTCTAGTGACTCATCAGAGTGGGGTTCGATAAAGCTGTTTTTATTAAATGTAATGAATTGCACTAATGAAAACATGAACTCTGGTTAACTTATATATTTTAGGCCTCAGACTTCAATTTGTTTGTCACATTTACAGTCAGTGACCCGTTTAACATGAATAAACTTGCATTCTACTGTATTGTATCTTTTATAGATTCATATGCTTGAATCTTCCCCGTCGTCATGGTGTGAGTAATACGGTAACAGTAAAAAATAGCAGTGCTAAAGCATTAGTCTTAATCTCCATTGAAAACAATAGTATTTTGCAACCTATTTACATTGTTTTAAAACATCCAAACCTCAGCCAATAAGAGTAGAGACCCTGGAATATTTATCCTCTGCAGAGCCATCATACCTCAGATTTCTTACTGCATGTTGTGTTAGGCAGTCTCCCTGAGCTCTGCTCAGTCGCAGTGTTTCTCTATTACCTTTTTGACCTTCAGCTTCCAGCTATCCTTTCATTACCTATCAACATCTAAGGTACTGTTGGAGTGTGCGTTTGACTATATTCACTCAGAATGCCAGATATTAAAAAAACGTTTTTAGGCCCGCAAGACCTGTGGAAAGAGCAGACCTTTCTCTGAGGATCCTCATCAAGAATGTCTATATTGCCTCTATCCTGACCACATACCTAGAGAATGTAAGTACTGCTGTATGTTTTCCACCAAAACCCTCAAGGACAGTGAGGGTAGACTGCTTCTATGGCTACGGGAGGAGAAGGCTCATTCCTCATCCGGGAAAAGGAGAATCCTCTTCTATTCACAAGGACTCTAAAAGATCAAGGTCCCATGAAAACGAAGTTTCTGAGGTGAAAAAAATCTAAAAAAGACCAGGTTGGCCCATCCACTTTTCTTCAGAGGTCTGGCTCAGCATCTCTATCTGCACCTCGTACTCCTTTCAAAGAGCCTTCCTCACTATCTGGCAGACAGTCGACGGCTCCGTCTTTGAAGGTTCTGCCGTCTACAGTGAAAGCCGTCATTTTCACACCTTCGACAGACTCGTCGGCGAGGGCCACCAGGCCGACGATCAAAACGTCGACGGCAACAGCTTTGTTGAGCAAAGAGATGACAGTTACTCCATCGTCAACGATGACAAGACCATCCCCGTCAGCGAGGCCTTCCTCGTCAGCCACCTCACCTTCGATGGCTGCATCTATGGCTGTCCCACCAACGAAGAATCCTCACACTCACCACTGACGTCAGCTATGACGTAGTCGACGGGCACACGAACGGAGGGAAAAACCATTCTTATGCCAGCATCGAAGCCAGCGCTTCAGGACTATTCCAAAATCTTGCCATTGCCTCCAACTCACCTCTGGATTTCCAGGAACTGAAGCAGACGGCTTATTTGGCCCTGCCTACAGTCCTACCCAGTTGAAAGTTAAATGCCAGGAATCTGATGAAGAGGATGAAATGGACGACAATCTTCAGGGTGACTATTCCTTCACTGGTAGGGATTGTAGGAGGCTGGCTTTGTATATGGTGCACACTTATTTAAGTGACGCACCTTGCACTAATCCAGACAACCCTTATGGTGATATTAGTGGTCTTAGACAACCATAGAATGATCTCTAAGTGGTAGCTGTAGAGAGCAGCCTTCATGCTTATTTTGAAGGAGTGTTAAGCAGCTTGTTTTACCAGATCTAATCATATAGTGTAGGTTAAACGAAAAGAACCACAGTGTATATATAAAAATATGTCTATTTATTACACAACACTCACTAACACATTGGTATATCTCCTACCCTGAGATATAATCACAAATGCACAATAATACTTCAATTGTAAACAAGTAAGCAAAAAATACAGTGGTCTCCAGGGAAAGCCAAAACCATATACTAAAAAAATGGAATCCGAACTGCGACCGAAGTCTGGACTTGGACCAGGAGACCCAGAGGAGCTGTGGATACAAGGAACCACCCGCGGTAAGTACCCAGGAATCCCACGGAGGCTGTTTGCAGAGTGAAAACACAGCCGCGTGTCCAATAGAAGTCAACACGAAAGTTGCGGTTGCAGTTTTAGAGAAAAAGGACCCTTCCTAGTGGACCCTAAAGAAACCCAATGGATGGAAGACAGAAGGTTGTAAAGTCACCCCACCCATGGATACCCCAGGAACCAGGATACCTACACCAGGGAAGCTGGGTGCATAGGTGCGAAGTAATGTCGGAAACCACCGTAGACCACAATGGAGGACGTCAGGAAAGATGCCGTTGGAGAAGACTGTGCAAGAGTCCGGTGGAATCCAAGGGTGGATTTTGGAAGTGAAGAACCTGTGAGCTTAGGGAACAGTGTCTATGCCACTCGGAGGTGACCAAGAGGCACAGAAGAGCAATGCCTGCCGATGATGGATGGTTCAGAAGAGTTAACTGTGACCTTGTCGCTTCAGCTGTGAGGACCAGGCCACGCTGAGGAAGACCAGGAGCCATGCACGAGCTGTCCCACGTCGGAAGTCGATAACCAGAGGGTCGGTGTCTGGCGGGAGAACCAACATGCTTTGGCAGCTGCAACTGGCGTGGAAAGCAAAGAAGGAGCAACGTAGGGACCAGCAAGGTCCAAGGGACTCACCACAAGCAGGAGAGTCAGAGAAGGCCCAAGCCAGCAGGGGAGACCGCTGAAGCAGGAGAAGGCACAGGTGTCGCAAGAGGACCTCAAGCAGCTCACCAAGCAGGAAGGCTCACGGTGCAGAGGATGCAGTGAAGATGCTGTACTTGGCAGGAATAGATGCTGGAGGCTGGAGCTTCTTGTAGCCCGAAGATCTCTGGAGTGCAGAGCCAACAAGCCTTGGCAAAGGCAGGCCGACGCGGTGCACAGGGGTTTGGTCTCAGCAATCGCGATGAGGGATACAGGCCTCAAAGTTGCAGAGAGGACAGGTCAGGCTTCGTGGGAGTTGCAGAACCACCATCTGGGTTGCTGAGCCTTTCGAAGTCCGTGGGACGTCAGGAGCAGCCGACTGGTCAGCTTTGTTGCAGTGCCTGCAGATGCAGGGGAGTAACTCCTTCACTCCAAGGTAGATTATTTTGGGTGTCCTTGATGCCCACAGGTCTGGAGAAGATCATGGAAGAAGCATGGACACAGACGACGAAGAAGACTTCCAGAACAGCAAGACTAGGAGCAGCAGGAGTTTTTCTTGATACAGTCTTGGTTCGAGGCGAAGTCCAGCAAAGTCCAAGTGTCCAGATGGTCAAAGAGTGACATGGTTTCAGGCTTGAGTCTTGTCCCATGACAAATCTGAAGTGCCACCCACAGGTAAGCCCTTAAGTACCCTAGGGAAAGGGTTGGAACGATTAAGGGGTCCCTCCCAGAGGAGGGGCTGGACAGAGGGGGGATACTCCCATGTCCTTTGTCCAGTTGCACGCCACAGCAGGAGCCAAGGGCTCCCAGAACTGGTTCCAACTGGAGTATGCAAGGAGGGCACCAAATGTGCCCTTCAAAGCAGTCTGGTGGCGCTGACAAGCGCCCCCACCCCAGCCCAATACACTAAGACCTGTCTGGAAGGTGTTCACACCTCCCTGCAACAGGAAACATATTGTTCTACCTTCCCCTGCTTGAGCTTGGCTCAGCAGCAGGAGGTCAGAATCGTGTCTGTGGTCAGCAGCAGCACTAGCTTGCTGTCAGACCCTGAAAGGCTGTAACTGGGAGTACAGGGGGGGGTACCCTAAGGGAGCCCCCCAGTACATGGAATCATACTTGCAACACTGGAATCTGTGTTGGGGTATGATTTCCAACATGTTTGATACCAAACATGACCGGGTTCAGTGCAGCCACTATATAGTTGGACATCTCGTAATGACTGATGCCCACTATATGTATTAAAATGGCTGACCACCCTTACAAAGCCTGGAGAATCTACTCCGGGGTTTGTAGGGGTGTCCTGCTCATGTAGGAACACCCTCACACTTATTACCAAGCACCCTGCCTTCAGGAGTGAAAGGTCTGCCAGAGGGGTGACTTATAGGTTTTAAGTGTAGTGACCTCAGATATAAGGAAACTCATATCTGTGGTGAGAGATGCTAGCGCCTATCACACAGACTGCAATGGCAGGCCTGTAGTCACAGTTTAAGTGGTCACTCCTGGGTGGCACAATACATGCTACAGCCCATGGGAGACCCCTGATGTACCTATGCCCAGGGCACCTTAGTACCATATACTAGGGACTTACAAGGGTACACCAGTAGCCAATTGTGGAGGTACAGAAGTACTTACCATGGCCAATTTAGGGAGGAAGCACAGTGACTGGGATCCTGACTAGCAGGATCCCAGTCATACTAGAAAAAAAACATACTGACACCAGCAAAAAGTGGGGGTGACCATGAAAGCAGATCCTACTTTCCTACAGAGCTCTTTCCTCATCTCAGCACATAGACTCCTTCCAGGAGCGTTATCCTTACAAGGAGCAAGACTCCAGAAACCCTGTGTCAAGTTCCTATTTCCTTGGTTACACTTGCGTTCCATGATCACTGACTATTATAGACGCTTTCCTGATGCAAACTCTGCTCAGCGGCCTCTGCCTCCATAGGAGGTCCCTATTATCAGCCCTGCTCCTCAAACTACTCCAAAGTGCCCTGGGGAGAAGGTAATATCTGGGTTTTTTTCCATCCAGGATGATCTACAGGAAAGTGATGACCAGCAAATGGAGGAGGGTGAGCTCCACACAGATCCGGATGCTCCCAAAGAAAGGGATGATTATGTTGCCCCAATGCCACCATCGCCTACCCCACCACTACCTGATTCACCGCCTGCAGATATTGGTGGTTTCCATGATCTTTTGGAGCGGGCCTCCAAGCGCTTCGACCTCTTGATGCCAGCCAAACAAACGGAGTGCTTTCTCTACGACTTTAAACCTGGCACACATTTCACCATTTGAGCTATCCCCATTGTAGATTACTTGTGGCAAGTGGGCCTCAAATTGATGAAAACACCAGCATCCATTCCAGCTGTTGTGCCGAAGCTTGACAAAAAATATAAGGCCCCTGAAAACTCCCCCACGTGTCTCATTGGGCATCCTCATCCGGATTCGGTCATTATGCAGGCTGCACAGCGCAGGGTCAAGAATCCATCTTCTTCATGCACGCCTCCACCGGACAAAGAAGGGCGCCGTTTAGATAACATAGGCAAAAGATTTTCTGCCCTGGCAACCGCTTCCATCAGAGCCTCCAATGCCATGGCCATCCTGGGAAGATACAACTGACAGATGTGGTCCGACACCTTGTCTCTGTTGGAGTATCTCCCGGAAGACAAGAAAAAAGAAGGGAGGGACATTCTATCTGAAGGAGAAAAGGCCTCTTCCGAGCTCCTTGATATTGCCATGAACATCTCGTCCACCGCCTTCAGGCAGATGGCTGGAGCGGCGGTGTTGCACCACACGGGATGGCTTAAAGCAGCTTCTTTACGCCTGGAAGTGTGCGTTACACATGCCGTACGATGGGGAATGTCTTTTTGGGAAGCACATCGACGATGCGCTCCAATCCATCAAGTCAAAAACTGACATGGCCAAATCCCTCAGCAGTTTTCAGCAGCCGTGATTTCAGCCCTTTTGATGCAGAGGAAATGGCCAGTACCTGTGTAGGCCACAATTTCAATAGTGGTTCCAACCTTATTCCCAGCATTGCCTTTCGCTCATCTTATTCTAGCCAAACCTACAGATCAAATTCCATGCCATCGTATTCGAGGGCATCAGGGCGCAGACGTCAGCCATCAACCGGGAAGTCTCAAGATTCCAACAGGAGACAATGAGAAGCAGCAGGGCCCTGTCACTAAAAGCCCACTTCGATTCGGTCCCAACTTGCCCAAATTATTAAATCAATGCATGTCCATCTCGTGAGACAAATGGGTGTTAGACGTTTTCCAGCATGGTTACACCTTGGAATTTGTTCAGCAACCTCCATATTTCCCTCCAGGGAAGATATCTCATCGTAATCGACCACTGCTCAGAAAAGAAATACGATCACTTCTTTGCAAACATGCAATAGAAGAGGTACCACGTGACAAGCATCATCTGGGATTTTACTCCCACTTCTTCCTCGTCAAGAAGAAAACAGGGAAATTGAGAAAAATAATGGACCTCAGGTTACTAAACAAGTTCAGCAAAAATCAACCATTCAAGATGCTCTCTCTCCAAGAGCTTCTGCTGCTCATGGAGGCAGGAGATTACCTTACCTCCCTCGATCTTCTCGATGCTTATTTTTGCATCCCCGTACATCCCAAACATCACAGATTTCTCAGGTTCGAAGTGGCAGGGTGCCATTATCAATTCAAAGTGCTACCCTTCGGGTTGAAGTCGGTACCCAGAGTCCTCACCAAGTGCATGACCCCGGTGGCAGCTTTTCTCCAATGTTGCGGTCATCAGGCATTCCCCTACCTGAGCGACTGGTTAATCAAAGCTCCATCCTTCAGAGCAGCCAAGAAATCCACGCAAGCCTGCTGGCTGCTCTTTCAATCTCTGGGTCTCTGCCTCAACGAGGAAAAATCATCTCTCGTCCAATCCAAGTCACTGGTTTTCCTAGGGGTGATCTTCGACACGCAAGAAAGTCAGTTTCTGTAAGGACATACAAATCCATGATGGGGCTGATGTCATCCCGAATCCCGTTGATCCCTAATTGCCGTCTCCTAATGAGACTGCTGAAGGAGCAGCACAATGCGCAGTGGGCTCAATCTCAGTGATCATTCGACATAATTTCCATAACCTCGACAATGTCCTGGTGGATGGTCAGGAACAACATCTCTTGAGGTCTCTCCTTCCTCCAGGCAACACCGCAAATGGTGATGACTTCGGATACCTTCATGGAAGGATGAGGAGCCCACCTCCAGGATCTAGACGTTCACGACAAATGTTCCAACCAGGAAGGATCGTGCCACATAAATCTTCTGGAACTAAAGGAAGTGTTTCGCAGCGTTCAAGCCTTACTCCCAAGAATCTAAGGCTCTTCAGTCCTCGTTAGGACTGACAACACCACCTCCATGTTTTATCTCCTCAAACAGGGTGGGACAAGGTCCCAATTTCTCTTAGCCCAAGCACAACACATATGGGAGTGGCTGATAACCAATGGCATGTCATTAAAGGTGAAGCATGTGCCAGGAGTGCAGAACGAGTGTGCTGACTCCCTCAGCAGGGACACCAAGCAGTGTCACGAATGGGAGCTCAGTAACGAACAACTGCAAAGTGTCTTCCAGTCTTAGGGTTATCCAACCTTAGATCTGTTCACTACATCCCTCAACAAAAATTGCACTCTCTTCGCCAGCAGGCTTCCTCAGCCAAGCTCTTGGGGAAACGCCTTCCACTTCTCATGGGCGGGGATGTTCGCTTATGCATTTCCTCAGTTCCCTCTCATCCCAAACGTTCTGCTGAAAATGAAACCGGAACCATGCCGGCTCATTCTCATCGTCCAGGTGTGGGTGAAACAATACTGGTACACCGAGCTTCATCACCTATCATAGTGCTCTCCCATTTACTTTCTACCTACGTGGGATCTCTTTTTCCATTTAACAAGGCCAAGTGGTTCATCCACAGATTTTGCACTCTTCACTTATCGACTTGGCTCCTCACCAATCTGAATTCAGAGATCTAAAGCTATCCGACGAATGCAGATCGATACTTCACAAGGCTCGAGCTTCTTCTACCCTCAAGTGCTACATGGCAAAATGGAAGAGGTTCTCTACATGATGTGCTACACAGTTGTTGTCGTTTTTCTTTCACACCTGACCAGGTATTACCATATTTCCTGCATCTTGCTAAATCAGGTTTCTCCCATTCACCCATAAAGGTACACTTAGTGTCCATTTCCAGATACAAACAGCGTTCTGACCAATCATACTTGTGGTCTAACAGGCTTGTCAAGGAGTTTATGAAGGGTCTCTTCAGGGCTTACCCACCTGTTAAGCCCCCTCCAGTGCTTTGGTAGCTGAACACTGTCATGTCACAACTCATGAGGCCCCCATTCGAGCCTATTCACAAGTGTGATCTCTAATTCCTTTCGTGCAAGGTGGCCTTCCTCTTAGCCATCATGTCTGCACAACGTATTAGCGAAATCCATGCTTTCACCATAAAAGAACCTTACCTTCAGTTCCTACCAGACAGAATAGTACTATGAACTAATCTTTCATTTATTCCACAGGTATCTTCAACATATCACCTCAACGAACCAGTTCTGCCTACATTCTTGCCCAACCTTTCTTCAGTGGCGGAAAGAGCATTACACTCGCTGACACTTAAGTGTTGTTTGAAATTCTACTTGCAAAGAACTAAGTCTTTCCACAGATCAACTCAGTTGCTCATCTCTTTCTCTGCTCCTAGAAAAGGTCAAGCCTTAACGCGGGCTAGTATTGCTCGCTGGGTCTCCTCAGCCATAGTCTTCTGTCACGGACAGGCCTTTCATCCACTGCCGGCAAAGGTGAAGTCTCACTCATCTCGAAAGATTGCAGCCACTTCAGCCCTGTTTGCAGGTGTTTCTCTGCCTGACATCTGCAGGGCAGTGACATGGGTTAACACTCACACCTTCACAAAGCATTACTGCCTTGATGGTTGGAGGAAAACAGATGTGGAAGTTGGTAAAGCTACCCTGCGACATCTCTTCGCCTAAGGTATGCAACTAATGGGATCAATCTTGTCTATGCTTTGATGTTTTGTAACTGCTTTTCTTGGGTTTGGTAAAATATATTTCTATGTATCTTCTAATCGTAGTACAATTTTTAAAGTCATATCCTTGGTTAGTTGTGTTTTGGTTGAGTGTCATGGTGGGATAGTTCGCCTACCCAACGCCATTACTCTTTGGATACTGCTAACTAGTCTGATTCAAGCATGTGAATCTACAAAAGATACAATGGTGAAGAAAAATAAGTTACTTACCTGTACACTGTTGTTCTTCAGTATTGATATCTTTTATAGATTCACATGCAACCCTCCCTCCTCCCCGTTTAGGCTCACCATTGCATTGGTTTATATTTACATTTGTGCTCGAAATCTGAGGTATGGTGGCTCTGCAGGGGATGATTACTTCAGGGTCTCTACTCTGATTGGCTGAAGTTTGGATGTTTTAAAACATGTAAATATGTTGCTAAATACTATTGTTTTCAATGGAGATTAAGGCTAAGGCTAATGCTTTAGCACTGCTATTTTTTTACTGCTCCTGTGGGACGCCCACCATGACGATGGGGAAGATTCACGCATGTGAATCTATAAAAGATATCCATACTGGAGAACCACAGTGTACAGGTAAGTAACTTGTTTTTTTCATGTCTTCGCAGGATAATATTTGAATGTACATGTCACAGGCACAGACAGCGACCTTCACAAGCTGTTCAGAGTACATTTGTATTAATTCAAGGCTACATCTAGATGTTGTAGCAGAATAGCACATGATGTAAAAATATTTGTTCAAGTACAGGTGGTGTTAGTGAGAAGCTCCATGTTTTAGAATTATGAGAGATCTAAATGTATCTGTTTGCAACTGTTTCACTTGCTTAATTCGAAACCAAAATCCTTGAAGGGATTAACACTACTCCCGGTCCATCAGTCACACAAGGGAGAGAGCTGTAGCGCAACTTCAGATGGCAAATGAAGTTGCAGTGGAACATTTGAGGTAGAAATATAGAAGCACGTGGGTGCTCAAGAAGAGCATCCTACAGTAACCCCCTACAGTTCTGCCCATTCACTTGAGTTACAGGAGGATGAAACTAAAAAGGGAGCTAGGGCCACAGGTTGGCTGCTGCCACTGCCCAGATTATCATGGATTCAGGCTGCAGTGAAGGTGGGACTTTAAAACAAGAATAATGGTAACAACCAAAAATAAAAGTTTGATGTAAAATTCTAAGAGAATACAAGTGTAAAACATTGTATCTGATAGAGATTTCTAGCCGCATAATTCTTACCTTACAATATTCCTCAGGTGTCAGACCAGATCTGGACATTTTTTAGCAGTACCCCTGCCCACCCCTAGGTGGTGTCGTTCCGCTCCAATGTGAGCGTGGTCCGCGCTGGAAGTGACAAGCGTTGTGCCCATATAGGAGCCACCCAGCACGCTGGTGTTTGTTCTTTTCTTTCCCCGCTAGTTGGCGTTGATCCATGAAGTGCTACCCCGCAGTCAAATTTTGACTGGCTTTTTCTCGACTTTTTGTAGACCCATTCTTTGAGAATTTCTTCTGCTGGTGTGATACGGATGTCTCCTAAGAAACCTACAGGTGTCAAGCCATGTTGTGCCTGTCTGAGGTAGATGTCTGTGACAGACTCACACTTGGTTTGTGTGTGGTGCTTGGAGAGGGACCACGACTCCAAGACCAGCAAGGACTGCCGCGCCATGCAACCAGAGGCACTGAGGGAGTATTCCCTTAAGCTCCTCACCGCCTGACGTCGGACGGCCAGCAACATTCACGATCCTGGAGAAGGTCTCGGGACCACACACAGCGCCACACCTGACTGTTGTCGTCTCGATCCAAGTCATCGGATAAGTCCCACAGAAATAAGAAGTCAAAAAAGTTGAAGCGATCTTCAACTTTGCTGGGCATCCATATCCTCAGAAAAGGCACAGGAGCGTCGGCACCTCCTATTTTGGTAGCCTGACCCCTCTGGAGTGCCTATGGGCCCCATTGGTTCAGCAGGGGCTCCCACTGGATTTCCGCTGGCGGATTCACCTTCGCTGCCAGTCGGGCCCCTTGGATCTGGAGCGGCACTGCCCACGAGACAGCAACCTTCCTTGGCGCCCGCTCCAGTACCCAAACTTGGGCCTATCTATGGCTCCTCGCCAACCCCAGTCCACCTTCCACCCCTTTTGTGACTACGGAAGGGGATCCCAGCCGCATTCATTCCCACCTAGCCACCGCGGCCAACAGGCTTCCCAGCCTTTTCGCGGCCGAGGACGTGGTTCCCACAGATCACGTGGGATCACTGGCTAGAGATCGGCCCAGTCTACCACCCCTATGGCAGCCGTACCCTCTCGAACCACTTGTGTGTGCACTCATACCAACATGGGCATCCATGTGGGGCAGGATACGCCATCACCTGCACCACTGGCAGTTGATAACATTCGACAAGTAGGTTTTACAGATAGTCCAAAGGGGCTACTCCATCCCCTTTCTGGACACCCCTCTATCCATTCCACCCACATACAACTGGCTGATGGAGGACCATTTTCTCCTTGCTCCATCAGCAAACGTTGGCTCTCTTGGCCAAGGGAACCCTTGAAAGGACGCTGGCATCAGAAGTAGGACATGGTTGCTGTTCCTGCTACTTTCTGCTGCCTAAGAAAGATGGAGGCCTTTGTCCTATCTTAGACCTGTGCCTTCTCAACCTCTTCCTGAAAAAGGAAAAGTTCAAAATGCTCACATTAGCGCAACTCCTGTCTGCCCCGGACCCTGGAAATTGGATGGTATCGCTGGACTTGCAGTACGCATACTTCTACATCCTCATCCTGCTTGCCCACAAGTGCTATCTGCTTTTCAAGGTGGGCCAAGAGCACTTCCAGTTTGCTGTGCTCCCTTTTATGCTCACCAGCGCCCTGCATGTGTTTACGAAAGTGATAATGGTGGTTGCAGTGCATCTGCAGAGGTTAAGGGTTCCAGTCGTCCCCTAATTCGACGACTGTCTGTTGAAGGCAGGCTCGGCCCAGGCAGTTGTCTCCCACCTCCAGACTACGGCGGACCTCCTGCATTTGATGGGGTTCAATATAAACATTCCAAAGTCATACCTGACTCCCTCTCAGATCCTCCTTTTCCTCTGGCCGTTCTGGACACAGTACAGTTTCAGAGCTATCTCCCCGAACAGCGAGTCCAGGATATTCGGGCTATGATACCGATGTTTCAGCCTCTATTCTGGATTTCAATGAGACTGACTCTGACGCTGTTGGGCCTCATGGCCTCTTGCATCCTATCAGTTACACATGCTCGTTGGCTTATGCGGGCTCTTCAGTGGGACCTGAAGTCCCAGTGAGCAGAGCATCAGGGAAATCTCTCCGACAAGGTCCACATATTGGATGGAACTGCAAAAGACTTGCAGTAGGTGGCTCACCACCTGAGATTGGGTAAGCAGCAGACCCCTCTCCCTTCCCCAGCCTCACCTGACTGTAAAGACAGTTGTTTTGGAGCTTTGCGTGATCCGATTGGAATTGAAGGCCTTTCTTCCTTCGATCAGGGGAAGACTGGTGCAGGTGTTCAGGGACAACACCACTGCCATGTGGTACTGCACAAACAGAGCATGCTGGGGTCATTGACCCTTTGTCAAGATGCCCTGCATCTCTGGACATGGCTGGAACGTAAGGGCATTTTCCTGGTGGTTCAACTCCTGGCAGGCTCCCTGAATGCCAGGGCAGATTAACTCAGCTGTCGATGCCTAGTGGATCATGAATGGCATCTCCATCCGGAGGTGGTGAAAGGTCTCTTTCAAGAGTGGGGAGAACCTTGGTGTAGGAAAGTGCCTTTTTTGGACATCATAGGCCCCCACTTTTTGCCTGGAAAATGATGTTATTTCGACTGGAAGTGCACAGGGCCCCTGTGCCAGAGCTCCTTCCCTAAACTGTACCTGTTGTTTCCATAATTGGCTCCACTTTAGCTCACATATAAGTTCCTAGTAAAAGGTACCCTGGGCACCAAGGGCCTTGTGGTTAAAGAGGGTCCCTAAGGGCCGCAACAGGCAGGACTTGCCTGAATTAACTCGTAGTCCGGACGCCTCACCGTATAGCCGAAGTGTGAGATAGCGGGGCCTAGAATGCAAGAACAAAAGCATATCATTGGCATTTAGTGCTATGCGATCTTCAAGGCCATTCCCCCACCGCTAGCCCCAAACCTGGGCATCGCAGCGTATAAGCCGCGCCAGGGGCTCTATCAGCAAAGTGAATAGCAATGGGGACAGTGGACACCCCAGGCGTGTACCACGTTCGATAGGAAATGGCGGAGACAAAATCCCATTTACACAAGCCTGAGCAGTCGGGGCATGGTAGAGAGGACAGACTATTCAACGGAACCCCTCTCCCAGACCGATCCAGCGAAGAACTCCATCTATCCCAGGACACTGTATAGAACGCTTTGGTGAAGTCAATTAGCAAGAGGGCCAGAGTGCCATCGAGGTCTGGTGCCTGAGACACAGACACGTGGACCCTCCTAATACAATGGCGCGTGCTGCGGCCCGCCATAAATCCACACTGATCTGAGTGAACCAGATGTGGTAGTGTCATGTCCTTTAGACTAGTCCTGTCATGTCTACCCCTTTTTACATACATTTGTCCCATCCACACAACAATAAACAGGTGACCTTTTACCTAGTAGCTTGCTCCTGTCTCTCCGACACCAGGCTCTCAGTATTCTATCATAATCCCTGTACCTGACGTACATAAACATGTCCTCAGGCACGGTATAATTATTCTGTATAGGGGTCACCACTTTTTTCATCCTTGTCCAGCAGCCAGCTGTGCATGATTGCATTTGTTTGGAAAAACATTTATGGTTTTCAAAACATTTATGGTTGTTTTCAAAACATATCGATTCTAGAAGAAACCCTGGAGTGACCCCTCTAGTATATAAGACCCTTATTCCCCCCCCTACAAATTGGAGGAAAATTCCTTTCAAGCTGACACGGGGTCCTGCATGCTGAATCTTCGACACGCAGCAGTCTGACATCCCTTGCGGGGTGTCATCCTCGAAGCAGAGACGGGCTCCTTCGTTCTCAACCATCAGGTGAGGGGGTTGGTTCTTCCCTAGGGGTTTCTTGGCTACATACATATAGCTACACGCATATACATGCTACACTTACAGATCTAGGCTAGGTACATTTAGGCAAATTACTTAGGGCACGCATTTTAGGAATATGCAAGTGCTACTGTTTTTATCTGAACTGCCCATGTTCATCTTATTAGCACTATGGTAGGAATGTATCTACTATTTACTATATTGATACTAGCAATCTCTTTCGAATGCTTCTGTCTCCTGATTGTCGCAACAAATATGTTTTACACAAGACTGATGTTGGACCAATAAATACTTATTGAAACGTCCTAATCGCCATCCTGTGTATTTTCTGAGAATAAGTGAGCACGAGTGTCTGAGCGAAAGTACTGTACTGTTTTCCACGATCCCTGAGGAATCAGGGTTGTCATGTTCAGTGGTTGCCAGAGACTACCTACACCACTGTAAGATACAGGGGGGTGGCAGTGGCACTGTAGAGCTAGCTGGTCTAACGGCTGACATATCCTGAGGGGGTGTCCGGAAGCGGTTGGGACACCAAGCCCTCAGTTTAGGTCATCCAAAACGCGCAGGTCCTGGGGAGTCCTAGGAATTACACGACAGTAGGACAGCCGCATAGCTAACACTTTTGCATAGTTCTTAATGTCAGTGTTAAGTAGCGAAATTGGGTGATAGGAGGAACACTGGTTCCTAGTGAGAACCTCCTTGGGCAGAATGACGCTTGTGGCACAATCTAGTTGGGGTGGAAACGGCCCCTCCTTCAGAGTGGCTGTATAAAAGTTCAGAAGATGGGCCTGCAACCCTGACACCGCAGAACTCACCTCCTCCAGCATCAGCGCTTGGTCCAACTCTTGGGCCAAGTCATTGGGTTCAATCGGCAGCAGTATACTGTTTAGGAGGGGATTTGCAATTTCCACTGGCGGCGGGAGATATCGTGAATATAGTCCCCTATAAATTCAGCAAAGTTTTGAGTAATTACGTTAAGAGCCTCCCGGGGACTTCCCAATGAGTCCGAATCACCGGAACCACTGGGTCAGAGATGCCGTGTGTCGTTAGCCAGTACAATAGTTTACCCGATGTATCGCTAGAAGCATATACCCTCTGCATAGAGGCCCTCCAGCATTTCCTGGCTTCCTCTATGGAAACCTGTCGCAGTTCTGTGCGGGCTGGGAGACGGCGTCAATGCTCAGTATCATGGTGGCGGAGGGCAGCCTCCACACGTAGTATCTGAGCTTCCAGGTCATGACGAACGTAGCCTTTAATGCGGCCTCTCAAGGATGGCTTACTAGCCGCCTACAGCGTCGCTGCCGAGGCCACCGAACATACGCTGAGTTCAAAGAACTGATGTAATTTCTCCTTGACAAAGGCCTCACATTCAGAGCTTTGCAAGTACCATGCATTAAACCTCCAGGCAGGGTGCAGGGTGGTGGGCTGAGTTCCCCACGACAACAACAGCGGGGCATGGTCAGAAATACCAAGCGGGAGACTGCACACAGATTGAACTAAGCCCAGATCCTCCGCCAGTAACCGCAGCAAGTCTATGCGGGATTCCGCTGCATGCGTTGCAGATTGATGAGTGTAGGCCCATTGGGTGGGATGCCAAGAGCACCATGCATCGCAGAGGCCCAGTGAATCTGCCCACGAGGACAAGCAGACCGACCGGGAACGCCTGGCAGGATATGGAGCGGAGGAGGCATCCAGGACCGGATCAGGGAGCGCATTAAAATCTCCTCCAATCACCGTAACACCCTGGGGAGATTTAAGACGAAGGATCTCAGCGATTGCAAGGAGGGATGCAGCAGGGGCAGTGGGACATAACAGAATACAAAATTATAATGCCTCGCTTCCAAACGGCCCTTAATACCGGCATAGCATCCCTGAGTGTCTGTGTGCTGCGCTGTAACTGCTACGGGAAGAGATTTATGCAACTATATGGCGACTACTCTGGAGCCACGTGTAAAACCCGAGTGGTAAACCTTGCCATAGCCAAAGCGGCCTAGAAAGGGGCAGTTTGTACCTAATAGGCGGGTCTCCTGCAAAAAGACGATGCTGACCTGTATCGCTTCATATCGCATAACACTGCAGAGCGGTTAATGCTGTCCTGGAGGCCGTTCACATTCCAGGAGAGCAACGTTATCCTAGAGGGTTTCATGACGCAGCTGGGAGAACAAGGAATGGCCCCCACCCAAAGTAGGGTGAGACATGATAACCTGGGGTCCTGCAGTGCCATGCCATACATAACTAGTGATCTGCGCGTTCGCCGTATCCAACCTAAAAGGAAAAACATTGTTAAGACACAACAGTCAAAGAAATACACCAGAATCAAAGGCCGGACTGAACTACCCACCGCCAACACCCTCCACCCACACTTCACCCAAGGAAGCATCTGTCTCCTTAACTGAATGACCCAAAACTTCTAACTAGCGGGGAAGAAACCTCCGTGATCCGTAGGCGCCCATACAATAGTATCTAGCACCTTACAACTAAATTACACCACATGGAAATTACATTTCCCCTCGGTACCCACCGGAAGTAACGTCCAAAACGGGAAGAGAGTCACTTTGGCCAGTGCCCCCGCAGGGAGGGGGAGCAAGCCCAGCCATCCTCTCTCTCAGTTCCTCCCGGCCCGCCTCCCACAACAGAACCATCAATTTGAGTTGGGAGTGAACATCCAAATCATGGCGTCCCGGAAAGTTGCAATGAGAAACCCAGGTCCACCTCTGCAGAGCCAAAAATCATTGGAGTATTCGAGAGTACCTCAACCTCCCTCGGTGTGGCTGGATTATAGGTAAGTTCTTCTTGAGCCGGGCTAGAGCCCTCCTCATCGGCCCTACGCTCGACCTGGGATTTCTGAGATTAGGAGCGACCCCCTCTCTGCCAACGGCGGGGAGCGATCCAGTATGCGCCTTTGTGCTCCCAGATCGGTGCAGCTTGGAGGGGGCGGGGGGGGGGGGGGTTTAGATCTCGGTGCAGCAACCGCCGCTCAGTTGCTCATTCCCAAGCCTGATCCGGTGTGTCGAAGAAGAGAGTGCGAGTTTGGAAGAAGACCTTAAGGCGGGCAGGAAACAGAATCATGTAGCGCAGGTCTAATGCACAGAGTTTCTGCTTCACTTCTGCTAAGGAGCGCCGCCACTGTTGCACCGTCTTTGTATAATCAGGGAACAGGAGAACCTTCAAGTTATCGAACCGTAGATCAGGATGGGCGCGGGCCTCTTGTAATATCACGTCTCAGTCCTTGAAGTTGAGAGGCTTCAGAATCACAGGCCGCGGGAAGGCCCCCGGCAGAGGCCTCGGCACTAAGGAGTGGTGCGCCCTTTCCATGACAAAAAAAAAGGGCACCGTTTTTTTTCGGGCACCCACGTTTTGAACCAGTCCTCCAGCACTCTGGCCAGTCCCCGCCAGAATTCAGGTAGGCCGATAATTCTAAGCTTGTTATGCCGTGACCTGTTTTCGGCATCCTCCGCCCTCTCTTTTAGCAAGGACACTGAGGCAGAGAGCCTGGACATCTGGCTCTTGAGCAATGAAATTTCTTCCTCAGCAGAGGAGATATGGGTCTCAATTTCCCTACTTCTGTCCACCACATTACGAAGATCCTGATGCAGCAGGAAGAGATCCTCCCGGAGACTGCCCTCCTTGGACTCCACAGTGTCTATAGAGTCCTGTATGGCCTTGAGGACCACATCTAGGTCTACAGCCCCCTGCTTCACTGAGTCAGACATCCATTGGACCCTCTCCATGCTCGTGGGGAGCAGTCCATTTTCGTCTGAGCCGGGGTCTGCGGTGGAACCTTCCCTGCCCCATCCTTCAGGGCCAGAAATCCAATGGTCAAGCAGGAAAGAGAGCAAGAGTACCACCAGGCGAGGGCCCGGGGCTGCCCAAGGGGGGGGGGAGCCACCAACCACCAGGGCCACCAGACAGCAAGTCCCTGATGAGCAGACACCGGGGGGCGCAGGAAACGTCCAAGAACAACCTGCAGGCGGGATGTTAGACAGGAGGACTCCTGCCTAGGCCACTATCTCTGGCCCTCACCTTCAGGAGTACCTCGCCGTCCGCTGACACCCCGGAGGCAGAGGCCTGACGTCAGTCCACCTCCCGTGCCCAAGCTCCTCACCTGGGGTCTCCAACTCAGTCCTCGGGCAGAAAGCCAGTCTGCACTCCCAACCACTCCAGGCACCAGGGAGCCAACAAGGAGTGTCGCTGCCACAGGGCTCAGAGGGAGTACCCAGGCCCCAGGAGGTTCCTCACCGCTGCACAAGGTTCAGGCCAGCCAGGTTCCTCACATCTCTTCCAGCCCCTTAGAAGTGCCAGTGAGGTGCCCCACAGTCCGTAGAACACACTAGCCCTGGTATGTAACCGGGGATGGGAACTAGAGGCACAGGGCGCTAGGAGCTAGCCAGCCTCCAACACGAAATATTAGTCCCTGCACACTTCTTTTAACACCATACAGTTGCCCAACTTATTAAAATTAATCTTTATGACAACTGTAATGGTTTTTAGATCACTTTCACTACCCACGGGCCCCCACTTAGTTTAGAAGTGCATCCCTGTCATCAGGTGTATGCCCGACCTCTATCAAACCGAGTTTTTAGAGGGCGAGGACGGCCTATGATGAAGCATGACACCAGGTGGTGTGTGAGGCCAGTCCTTCACTTTTTGTAAGATGCCCCCACCAATCACGCATCTCTAGGCACCTGTAGATCATTTCACTAGGAGCAGCACCACTTGTGCCCCACAGTCCACCACTGCAGTTGCCTGTTGGTCTCGCTGCCGGCCAGTCCAGGTAGAGTCCGGCCTCCACCTCTGCAAAAATGCAGCTTCAGCCCCGAGGGCCTAGTCCCACCAGCAGGCCACCGCAGCCGCCTCAGCTTCTGGTCCTCTCCCGCCTACCACACAGGCTTCTTCAATGTGGGCCACCCGCGTGCCCCACGATACCACACGTGTGGACCAGGCAGAGACAGGGGGGGGAGAAGAGGGCCATCCGCCCAGGCAGGCTAATGCGCAGCCCTCACCTCAGGTCTGGGTCGCCATCCACATCTCAGTTCACATCTCCCCAGCCGCAGAGGGAGCGCTACGTCGAGCAGCTCTGGGCGTCCTTAGGGCCTCTCTGCTGCTGGCAGATAAAGGGGAGGGCCGCACCTCCTACCGGGCCGCCAGCTCCCAGGCTATCTCCTCACCGCAGCACCAGCCAGGCCCACACGACCGATTGCCACCACAAACGCCACTGGGTCCTACCAGGGATCGCCAAGGCAGGAGTCGCTCCCGGACTGGAACTCCTCCCTCCAGTCCAGCTCCACTCCGTCGGGACACAGGCCGCTCCGCAGGAAGGCGAAGCTGGCGACTCCACTGAGCCCAGCAGCTCCGCAGCAATCTGCCGCGCCTGCAGAGGCCCAGCAGCCCAGCAGGCCTCCACCTCGCAGGCAATAGTTATATGAGCCACCACAGATTCGAGGGGGGGCTCATTCGGCACCACAGGACCCCACAAGGAGCTCCGGTACCCCGAGGGTCAGGAAATGCGACGTTGTCAGGTAGGGTGACGGCAGATCTTCCTCCGGCGATGGTAGCAACCCTAAGGCTCGACCGAAATTTTGGCCACCTAGGCCACGACCCTCCAATCACAGATTTATTAAAAATTGCAGTCAGAGGACCCCTATAGAGGGGTCCCCTGAAACCTACCAACCCTTAGTGTGGTCACCGACTGCCCTAAGCCAGCCTGCTACCTCATGGGGTGTGTTCCTGCGTGCTCAGAGGTCGAGAACCATGCCTTTCCTGGGTGGAGGGGTTCACACCCCCTGTGGTCAGGAAGAGCCATCTGTCTGGGAGCTTCAAAGGCCTTACCACCTTTGTAATATGACCCCAGCAGGCCCCCTTCCTATCCTCAGCCCCTTTTTGGTGGGAGGACTGGCGGGAAAACGTAGAAAGAATAGGAGGTGTGCTCCCCTCTGCCTACTCCACCCCTCAGGTGCTGGAGATGAGGTGAAGTACACTTTTCAGTGCCCACCATCTTGAAGATGGTGGGACTTATCCTATCAGGGCCAGGGCTATGTCCCACTCCCAAAGGAAGTGGGCATAATAGAGGGTGTAGACACCCCAGGTCCCATTGCCCACTACCTGTCACTCCCTTGTAACGCCCCTAAATCTAGTATTTAGGTGGCATCCTCAGACCCTGAACTTCAGTTCCTGATGACCTAAGAAGAGCTGGACACCACAGAGTCGCACCAGCAAAGAAGACTGCAGAGAACTACTGACTTGGCCCCACCCCTACTCGCTGTTTGCGTCCCTCGACGATCCTGTGCCAAAAGACGACTCGTCCTTCAGCCCAGCGACCTCCAGAACATTGGGAGGACTGCCTGCCTTCGACAAAGATCAAGATCTCCCGAGAACAGCGGACCTGTTCAAAAGTAAGCAAAGACTCTGTGACCTGAAGAGCAGCGAAAATCTGCTCCTGGTTCCACCTCTGCACCCGAGTCCATGGGGCCCACTGGTCCCACTGAGGCTCCCTAGAGCTCAGGAGCTCGAGTCCATCGTGAGTTGACCCGTTCTGGACTCCTCGACGTCGTTTGCAGCCTTTGCACGGAGACCCCCTAAACTGCGACCTGTTCCGGTAAGCTGTTTCCGATGCCAAAAGACACCCCTGCACACGTCCGCCCTGGACCTTGGTGAAGTGGGCAAACGGTGTCCCTATGTCACTGAGCATCACAACTTACCTCCCCAGCTGTTGGTTCCCATCGACTGGACTACTGCCCTGAGCCTGCAGCCCTTTTCTGATTTTCCCTTTCTCCATTGTCTTACATTGGGCACCCAACGCTGTATTGGCACCCTGCACCCGGCCGCCCCTGTGCTGCTGGTGATGTACTGTTGGTCCTGAACTGAACCTTGCAAACACAAGGAGTTGATGGATGGAGCGCTGAAACTTTTCAGACACTCACCCCCAGTCACAGATCTGGGTTGAATCCATCATCGTTCTTTAGTTCACTTCGCCACCCCAGTTCTGACACAGCTATATGCAAATCAGTCTTGACCCTGTGCCCCATGGGAACAGTCCAGCCCGAACTGTCAAGCCATGTCTTCCCTGGATTGGAAACAAGCATCCTGGGACCGGTGTCGGGCTAACAGCCCTCATCAGCCAGGCTAGCTTGAATCCAGTGGCAAAGTGAGCAAGGGACCCATGTCTGGGCATACCCTGCCAACGTAGGGCGAACAAAGCAAACGCAAGGAGATGATGGATGGAGCGCTGAAACATTTCAGACACTCACCCTCAGTCACAGATCTGGGTTGAATACATCATTATTCTTTAGCTCACTTCGCCACCCCAGTTCAGACACAGCTATATGCAAATCAGTCTTGACCCTGTGCCCCATGGGAACAGTCCAGCCCGAACTGCCAAGCCATGTCTTCCTGGACCGGAAACAAGCATCCTGGTGCGGCTCGGGCCAACAGCCCTCATCAGGCAGGCTAGCTTGAATCCAGTGGCAAAGTGAGCAAGGGACCCACGTCTGGGCATACCCTGCCAACTTAGGGCTTAACAAAGCAAACACAAGGGATGAAGGATGGAGCGCTGAAACTTTTCAGACACTCACTCTCAGTCACAGATCTGGGTTGAATCCATCATCGCTCTTTAGCTCACTTCGCCACCCCAGTTCAGACACAGCTATGTGCAAATCAGTCTTGACCCTGTGCCCCATGGAACAGTCCAGCCCAACCGCCAAGCCATGTCTTCCCTGGACCGAAACAAGCATCCTGGTACCGGCTCGGGCTAACCAGCTCATCAGCCAGGCTAGCTTGAATCCAGTGGCAAAGTGAGCAAGGACCCACGTCTGGGCATACCTGCCAACTTAGGTGAACAAAGCAAACACAAGGAGATGATGGATGGAGGCGAAACTTTCAGACACTCACCTCCTGTCACAGATCTGGTTGAATCCATCATCGTTTCTTAGCTCACTTCACCACCCCAGTTCAGACACAGCTATATGCAAATCAGCCTTGACCCTGTGCCTCATGGAAACAGTCCAGCCTTAACTGCCAAGCCATGTCTTCCCTGGACCGGAAACAAGCATCCTGGGACCAGTTTCGGACTAACAGCCCTCATCAGCCAGGGTAACTTGGCTGATGAGGGTTTGGCAGTTCAGGCTGGACTGTTCCCATGAGCCACAGGGCCAAGACTGATTTGCATATAGCTGTGTCTTAACTGGGGTGGCGAAGTGAGCTAAAGAATGATGATGGATTCAAGCTAGATCTGTGACTGGGGGTGAGTGTCTGAAAAGTTTCAGAGCTCTGTCCATCATCTACTTGTGTTTGCTTTGTTCGCCCTAAGTTGGCTGGGTATGCCCAGACGTGGGTCCCTTGCTCACTTTGCCACTGGATTCAAGCTAGCCTGGCTGATGAGGGCTGTTAGCCCGAAACTGGTCCCAGGATGCTTGTTTCTGGTCCAGGGAAGACATGGCTTGGCCGTTCGGGCTGGACTGTTCCCATGAGGCACAGGGCCAAGACTAATTTGCATATAGCTGTGTCTGAACTGGGGTAGCAAAGTGAGCTAAAGAATGATGATGGATTCAACCCAGATCTGTGACTGGGGGTGAGTGTCTGAAAAGTTATAGCGCTCTGACCATCATCTCCTTGTGTTTGCTTTGTTCGCCCTAAGTTGGCAGGGTATGCCCAGACGTGGGTCCCTTGCTCACTTTGCCACTGGATTCAAGCTAGCCTGGCTGAAGATGGGTGTTACCCCGAAACCGGTCCCAGGATGCTTGGCATGGCATGGCTTGGCAGTTCGGGCTGGACTGTTCCCATGAGGCACAGGGCCAAGACTGATTTGCATATAGCTGTGTCTGAACTTGGGTGGCGAAGTGAGCTAAAGAATGATGATGGATTCAACCCAGATCTGTGACTGGGGGTGAGTGTCTGAAAGGTTTCAGCGCTCCGGCCATCATCTCCTTGTGTTTGCTGAACTGAACCTTGCCCAATACTGACCGTAACTCCTGAAGACTGGTCTTGTAAGTCGATGTTACCTATATGTATGCTTAATGTTTTCTTCCTTCCATAGGTTAACATTGCAAAGTCTGAAAATTGCACTGTGTCCACTTTTGAGATTGAAAAATATTTCTATTTCAAAACGTATTTGCCTAAGACGAAGTTCAGTGGTTCTACAAAATAAATATTACCAAGTATTATTTTTATAAATTGATCTCAGATTTATTCATTGAGTGTTTGTCTCATTTATTGCCACTGTGTGTACAACAAATGCTTAACACTGTCCTCTGATAAGCCTACTTCTCGCCTACACTACCACAAAAGGGAGCATTAGTATTATCTACTTTAGCCTCTGTAAAGCTTCTGGGGATGCACTGGACTCTCTGCACACTATACCTCTTTTTGGTATAGTATATAGAGAGCCAGCTTCCTACACTTAGTTAGATCTGTTCACCACTGCCGAGAACATGCAATGTCAGCACTTATGCACGCTGGAGTTTCTAAGGCAGCTCTCACTTGGAGACTCTTTTTGTCTTGAGTGGAGTTCTGGCCTCCTGTACGACTTCCCACCAATATCACTCCTGCCAAGAGTTCTCAAGATGAGGAATAACCGGACCGAAGTCATTCTTGTGGCTCCGGATTCGGTAGAGAGTCCATATCCCAAGCTATTGAGCATGAGCATCAGTCCTGCAGTTAGGCTGCCTCTTCGGGAGGATCGTATGTCGCAGCAACAGAGGGTGGGGTCCTGCACCCAAACCTGCACACCCTCCCCCTTCATGAATGGAGATAGAGTGGCAACAGTTGACAGCTTTCAATGTTCCTCCCAGAGTCTGTGATGTTATTCTGTCCTCCACCGAGATGGTATACGCCTGCCGCTGGGACAAATTTGGGGCATGGTATGCATCTAGGAACATCAATCCTCTCTCTGCACCCCTTTCTCAAGTTTTACTATTTGTTCTATCTTTGACCCAGCCAGGCTCTGCTCTGGGCACAGTTAGGGGGTATTTATCAACCATTTCAGCATTTTTGCGGTTGCCGGACCAACCTTCATTGTTCAAGTCACCTATTGTGACTAGATTTCTCAAAGGTCTCCAACATATATTTCTTCCCAATCCATTCATCATGCCCCAGTGGGACTTAAACATGGTTCTGACTTTGCAGATGTGTACGCCTTTTGAGCTGCTGCACAACTGCCCACTCTGGCTGCTAACCATCAAGATGGCTTATCTAGTGGCTTAGCATCGGCCAGGAGGGTCAACAAACTGCAGGCACTGTGCGTGCACCCTCCTTATACTACCTTTTATCCAGACAAGCTGGTTCTGTGACCACGTGCCTCCTTCCTTCCAATTGTAGTGACACCCTTTCATATAGATCAAAATATCACATTGTCTACCTTCTTTGCTCTGCCTTGCCCCTCTAAAGAAGAGGACAGACTCCACCATCTGGACCCAAAAAGAGCACTGACGTTCTACCTTGAATGCACCAAAGGTTTTGGGTGGACGATCAACTCTTCTTATGGTATGTTGAAGCTAAGAAGGGGAAGGCTGTGCAAAAATGTGCCATCTCACGATGGCTAGTGATATGCATAATGATGTGCTAAGCACTTGCCAAAAAGCAATCCCGTGAGCGCTTGCATGCTCACTCCAAATGACCCATGGCTGTGACCACTGCATTAGATTGTGGAGTCCCTGTTCTGGACATCTGTCATGCAGCTACATGGGCATCTCTGCACACGTTTGCCAAACACTACTGTCTCTACAGTCCAGTCCATCATGATCTGCAAGTAGCCCATTCCGTCCTGCAGGACTTTTTGGTCTAAGTCTGCTTTGCAGATCCACCTCAGCAAAGGCATTGGGTATATTTTCTAAGCTAAGGAATCTGCAGCTAGAAGTCTCTATCAGACAAACAAGTTACTTACCTTCGATAACACCTTAACTGGTAGAGACTGTCTAGCCGCAGATTCCTTACCGACCCTCCCGTCCTCCCCGCTCTGTGAATTTATTATTATATGAGGGGCACCCTTCAAATGCACACCAGTTTGTCAGTGTTCATCATGGTCTGCGCTTCTGACATGGAAAGTTGTGGAAAGAAACTGACATCAGCACGCTGGGATTGCGCCTATATATCCACCACGCACATCACTTCCAGCGCAGATGACATGTGACCGAACGATGCCACCTACCGGCGTGCAGGGGTATTGCTTGCAAATTTCAGGTTCCAGTCTGACACCTGGGGAATATTCTAAGGTAAAGAATCTAGGGATGTATAGAGTCTCTACCAGATAAGACGTTACCGAATGTAAGTAATTAGTTCGACTTTGCATAATAAGATTTGTTAGACGTTGCAAATTCTCATGCTGTTCGTGTAACTGACATGGAACAAAAATCAAGGGAATCACCACAAATGTCATTGAGAGCATGGGCACCAATCTAGATTCATTGCTCTCAGCTCCACCAGACTTGGAACTGCTGCATGCCTGGAAAAATGCTTCCTTCCTGTTCTCCACAGGCTGCAAGTACCAACAAAGCATCCCCCGCCAAACACCACTAAAGCACAACCTCAGAGCAGCATACATCGTGCAGCGACTGCACCTGAACCAAAAAGTGTAGCAAGATCCCCTCTTGGATGCACAAAATCCCTAGAAAGCTCAATCTGGGCTTTCTATCTACCTTCACTACTGTTGTCCTCGGAAGGAGCCATCCATTTTTCACCTTGAACATACTTGCTGAACATGGACGAGTCCGAGTTCGTCAACCCTCACTACACTAACATGGTTTAGGGCATGACTTTGCAGAGGCATCCTCTGTCCATTTGGGGCTTTCCTTCAAGCATCTGAGAATTACTGGTGTCCACAAGGAAATCTACCCTCAGATCAAATCATTCAATCAATCAATCGTCCATTTGTATAGCGCACAGCTGCTTCCAGTGAAGCGTCCGGGCGCTCAAGTGGACAGTTTGACAGCAGTAAATCCAATACCAGTAAGAGGAGGGGGGTATAGCTTTTGTCAAAGAGAAAAGTTTTCAATTCTTTCTTAAAAGTTGAGATGGATGCGGCTCTCTGCTAATTTATTGGGAGAGTATTCCACAGCTTGGCTGTTAAAACCGTGAAAGATCTTTCTCCTTGTCTTGTCCTCACAAATTTTGGGACATGGAGCAGAAGAAAATGGTTTGATCTACGCGCTCTGCATTGTTGATATGGGTGCATCTTTTTTGCAGATAAGCAGGGCCTTGTCCAGAGAAAGCTCTGAAAGCTATTGTTAGAGCTTTGAACTTTATTCGATTTATCATCGGAAACCAGTGAAGTTGGTTCAGATGAGGGGATCTCAGTATATACAACTGTTTGCATTTTGGCTTTGCCTATTGGCATCAACCCTCAACACATGCTTATGGTTACAGGTGTGTAACATTTCCTTCACAAGTTGTAAGTGTTGAATTTCTATAGGTATGGGTGTAGGAAGGTAGGATCATTCTGCATGGTTTCTGTGGTGAATAAAAGCAGGTCCGATCCATGTAGTTTCCATGTAAGTTTATTCAGGATAAGATGTTACAGCATAGAGCCCCACCAGGAGCAGCCTTCCTGCTGCTCAGCCCATCCACCAACTGACTCACACAGTCACCAACATTCCACTCATTAACATTCTCTCATCACAGTCACACTGGCTGAGCAGCAGGTATAACACATCTCCTTTCTTTATATTGATTACAGAAAGACTCTAAATGGAAAAGCAATAAAATCTGAAGCAAGCAAAGGATGGCAAAGGAACAATAGCATGCGACAGAATGACATCAGAACTATAGCCACACATAAGCAAAATAGCAAAGATCTGAAAAGTGAGCATGACGATAAAAGATGGAAAATATGATGCACAGGAAATAAATTAGAAGGAGAGAAAAAGGAACACAAGTAAGAATACACTGATGCACCATCTCCCTTTCTACAACAGCAAAACATGTACAGCTACACCACAAACCACAAACAAACCCAGGAACCTAAAACATGCGAGCTGGCCAGGCAAACATGAGAAAAGTAAACTAGGTGCCAACCACAAGGTGTAGAAGAAAACGAACCCACAACAACAACTAAAATTCACCCAAGCCAAAGCACGGGTGGAAAGTGTGGAAAGGCGCTCCACACGGAACCAACGACATCACAACTGCCCTTCACCCAAGCCGAAGCATGGGTGGAAAGTGTGGAAAAATAGTCCACACGAACCCAGAAAGGAACAACCAAGTTCCAAATCCATCCTCGTAGAAAACATATGAACATCAATAACTAGAACAACGCAACACCCAAATAAGTAGTGAAAGAAAACAGCACACACTAGCAAAAACGCACTCTCTCTGCAAAACTGGCTTAACACCGCCCTTCCCCCAAACCAAAGTTGGGGTGGTATGTGTGGAAAAATGCTCCATACGAAACCTGTAATAGCGCAAAACACTACAACGAAACAAGTAGTACGGAAAATTAGCAATCACTAGCAAGACTCACTCATCAAAATACAGCTTCAACTTAGCCCTTCACCCAAACCCGAAGTTAGGGTGGTACGTGTGGAAAAGGCGCTCCACACAGGACATGAGAACTATACACACTCAACATCCAGCAAAAATGTAGGGAAAATAGCAATACACCTGACAAACTCCACGTCTCAGGCAATACACCTCAAGGAAGACACGGCAGTAATAAAAACGCTGTGACTCGGAATCAAGCGCACACCCCACAAAGCAGTACTGAAAACCTAAACTTCACAAAAATTCAGTACACCAACACAATAGAATACAACACCCTCCATAATACGTTCAGAAAATAGGAACAGCAAATAACAATATAAGTGACCAGAAGAAATAAGGAAACAAAGCGAAAAGCAGTGAGTTAATAAGCAAAAAAAAACATATGGAGAAACATATACTTTCAAATTTTAACTGTGCCACTTTGATGAAAACGTTGAAGAAAACAGCAGAAAAGAAGGTTCTCCATCAGTCCATAAACGAAGATGTAACTGAAATTTTCCAGGACTAGCAAACTTGTCATAGAACATAAGATGGTGTGTACAAAGAGCTGGGTTAAAGTTGTGCCAGTTCCTTTCCAGTCTGAGATAAAAACAAGATGAAAGTGGTCCTACCTTCCCGCTTTAGACAAACAGTACTCTTGTGAACACAGTAGAACATAAAGAATCCAGCTCGACGTAGAAAGGTAAAAATGTCATCAGAAACCAGCTCGATGTAGAAGTCGACGTGCTTCAGACTTGCCACTAGACTTGCTGGAAGATTCCCCCTTTCAGAACTTGCCAATGTCCTGCGTCACACAACCTGTTCCTCCAAACGAGAATTGGAACACCTGACGGACAGGTCAGGGAACTGCGCTTCATGTGCGCAATACATACTGGAAACTTGCGGCTTCTGCCAACCACAAGATGGCGGCACGCAGCATACGCTGAGCCGGGTGGCTCACGGCACCACAAAGCAGCATAACGTCCCACAGCAGCAAGGAAGCCACGTACCACCAGGAACGTCACAAGGGACCTCACAAGCTGGAGAACATTGCGCAAGCTGAAGAGAGGCTCGCGCTGGACCACGAACGGCGGTTGGAGGCAGGTGAGTGAAACGATTTGAAAAATGAAATTTAAAAAAAAACTTTGGCAAGAACGACAGTCTTGTAGGTTAAAAGGAATACCTAAGTATCGAAACTGCACCAAATGGCAACACACGCATAGGCACAGCAACAAAGTCTGTTCAAGGAAAAATGTGTGTGGGGGTGAAAAAACACATCTTCACATCCAGAAGAAGCAAAGTCTTAAAACTTGTAGGCAGTTGCAACAAACAAAAAACGCTCCTCCTTCTCATAGCTCCTCCGAAGTTGCTCTTCTAACACGAACGGTGAAATGGACATCAGGGGCACACCCCAGTAGTCGCTCCACGTTACATACAAGGACTCAGGAAGCTCCTACCACTGGTTGACACTTGTAGCTCAGGTAGTGGGCAGGTAGCACAGAAGACACAGCACAGTGGAGAGACACAGTCCAAGCAGTGATGGGAACACCACAAAATGACTTAAACAGCGGTTGCAGCAGACAGGCCAAAGATGAACAGAGACACTGCAGCTCCAATACAGTTGAAGTGGATACAGCAAGAACTGGCACACTTGGGTTGGGGGCGACCGATCTCAGGGTCACTGGTGGGGCTCAGGGGTGCCAGTTAGTTTTAAATATGCAGCTGTTAGTTTCAAAAGAAGTTCCTTTACCTTGAAGTTTCTTCAGGCTTCAAATTTCAGTAGAAAAATGTTTCCAATTGTCAAAGCTTCCATCATCCAGATGTCATACGCAGGTTCTTTTCAAAATCGTCGCCAAAATGTGGTGAATAAAAGCAGGTCCGATCCATGTAGTTTCCATGTAAGTTTATTCAGGATAAGATTTTACAGCATAGAGCCCCACCAGGAGCAGCCTTCCTGCTGCTCAGGCCATCCACCAACTGACTCACACAGTCACCAACATTCCACTCATCAACATTCTCTCATCACAGTCACACTGGCTGAGCAGCAGGTATAACAGTTACCCCCAACTTTTGCCTGGTGTTGCTATGTTTACTGACTAGTCTGACTGGAATCCTGCTAATCAGGACCCCAGTCTCTGTACTTCTTCCCTAAATTGGACATGGTGAGTACTTAGGTACACTCCAGATTGGCGACTGGTGTACCTTTGTAAGTCCCTAGATATGGTACTAAGGTACGCAGGGCATAGGTACACCAGGGGTCTCCCATAGGCTGAAGCATGTATTATGCCACCCATGAGAGACCACCCAAATTGTGACTACAGGCCTGCCATTGCAGCCTGTGTAAACTGGTGCTAGCACCACTTACGACAGATATACGTTCCCTTATATTTGAGGTCACTGCACTTAAAACCTATGTCACCCCTAAGACAGGCCTTTCAATCCTGAAGGCAGGGTGCTCTGTTCTAAGTGTGAGGGTGCCCCTGCATGAGCAGGACACCCCTACAACCTCGGAGTCCATTCGCCCGTGTTGTAAGTGCATCAGCCATTAAGATACGTAGAGTGGCCATGCGTTGTTACCCGATGGCTATCTCTAAACTGGCTGTAACCAGTGCCTTCTGTGCCTTTGGCCTGTGGGTCCTCTTGAGGGTCTTCTTTGGCTCCAGTGAGCTCCCCTGCTTGCTCGGGGCCTGCTCTGACTTACCTGCTCGTGATGAGTCACTTGGACCTTGCTGGTCCCGACACTGCACCTTGTTCTACGATTACATTGGTTGCCGTTGCCAAGGCCTGCCGGACACTGACTCCTTGGCTCTAGACATCCGACGTGGGACAGCTCGTAAACGGCTCCTGGTCTTCCACAGCATCTCCTGGTCCGCACAGCTGCAACTTAAAGGGCACCGTCAGCTCTCCTGCATCTCCGACATCGGTGGGCATTCGTCTTCCGTGCCTCCTGGTCACTCCTGAGTGGCATAGACTCTGTCCCCTCTGCTGGCAGGTACCTCTCATCCTGAATCCACCTTTGGGTTCCACCGGACTCTTCTCACCTTCTTCATCAGCTGCATCTTCTTGCAGTCCTCTATTGTGGTCTACGGCGGTTTCTGACGCCACTTCGCCCCTATGCATCCGGCTTCCATGGTGTAGGTATCCTGGTTCCTGGGGTATCCACGGGTGTGGTGGAAGTTTCTTCGGAGGTCCGCTGGGAAGAATCCTTCTTGTTAAAAATTGCAACCGCGACTTACCCATTGACTTGAATTGAGTACGCGGTCGTGTTCCCACACTGCACACAACCTCCGTGGGGCTCCTAGATACTCACCTGGGTGGTTCCTTGGGTCCCCAACTCTTCCACGTCTTCTGGGTCCACTCTTGACTTGAGTCGTGGTTAGCATTCCACTATTTTAGTATATGGATTGGCCTCCCCCTGGAGACCGTGTATTCTGTGCTATTTAAGTATTTTGTTGTCAAAGTATTGGGTGTATTGTGTTTATATCTCCGGGTAGGAGATAATAACTTGTGTTAGTGAGTGTTGATATTAAATACATATTTTTTTTATAACTACACTGTGTGGTTCTTTTTCACTTAACCCATACCATAAGATTAAGTACTAGTAAAACAAGCTGCTTTACACTCCTTCTGGACTAAGCCTGAAGGCTGCTCTCCACAGCTACCACTTATAGAGCTTTTCAATATTGTCTGAGACCACTAAAATCAACATAAGGGTTGTCTGGATTAGTGCAGGGTGCTGCACTTACATAAGTGTGCACCATATACTAAGCTAGCCTCCTACAATGAGTGCAAAAATAAAAGGAAAATCATTGTATGTGATTCAACAACAAAATAGACCCATATCCACTTTTGTTTCATTCATTTGCAGTCTGCTTGGCTAAATTCGAAGGCTGTCACCTATCCCCTTCAATTTTAACACCTCTTTCCGCCTAGCCATTTAGACAGCTCAAAAGTCTTACTTGTCTTATATCACCACCCTACTGACATACACTCAAAACCATCATCAAGATATAAGAAGTCTCATACATCATACTCTCTATGAAGCGTGTATCGGATACCAGGGTCGGGGGCCTGGTCAGAAATATGAAAATATTTTCAAGAAGGTAGAGTCCTCAGCGGGGCAAGGTTGTAGACTGGATCTGGACTTTTGGGTCAGTACTCACTCTAATGAGAGCCACCAGCAGGGTCCAGGGACTTATTGCAGCTTTTGTGTCCTAGCTGTTTAACAGGTCAGCCAACTGACCCTTGAAGTCCACTTCTTTGTGCAGGGTACAAGTGGAAGCAGGTCCAGCCCTTATTATTCTCCTCCTAGGTCTCAACAGCAGGTGTAGTCCTTCTTCTGTCTTCCACAGGTCAAATAGCATTCTGAAGAGGGTGCCCAGGGGTCCCACATTTATGCCTGGCACTAGCCTGTGGCAGCGGGGTGACTCCTGGCTTCTCCCTAACCAATAGGGAAAAAGTTCCAAAGGGTAACTCAACTCACTTTTGCATCAGTTCCTGTGTGCCCTACTGCAAACAAGCCCACATTGCTCCGCTCTACCTAAATCCAACATAGTAGAACCTGACCTCTTGTGCAATGCTCCGGTGCTCACTCTATAGCTGTGGTCAGGGAAACTAGCAAATCCTCCTTTGTGGTCACTCAAAACTGGTTCTGGGGTTGCTCCTCCCTCAGAGGGATTGATGCCTGGCTGGCTAGAGGGACAAAAGAGGGGGCAGACCCAGGTGTTAGCTACAGCTGCTTGTGACAGGCAAGACCTCTTTTTAATTAAATTCCTAGGCACTGGCTAGATGGCCATCCTGTCAGAGGAACAGAACTCCTCACCCCTCAAATCTGGGAGCAAGTTCACACCACATCAAGGAGCTATTCAGCTCCTGGGTAACAGTTGGAAGCTCATGCAAATGGACTTAAAAAAGGCTTCAAGCAGGTAAAAGTTGACTTTTTAAAGGGACCTTTAAGAAAATAGTACAAATCTGAGTTTACGAATGAATTGAGTTTGTGATAAATATTTTAAAAAGTCCATGAATTAACTTTTTACCTGGTCCCTAGGGGGAGGTGGCATTATTTAATTTTAACACTGCCTTTTAATGCTTTCCTATGGAACAGCTAACCTAGCTACAGTGAAAATAGCTTTTAGAATCGTTTGCTGTAAGGACATGTTTTACATTAAACTTTTACATGTTCTACTTTTAAATACTATGCATCCTGCCTTACTGGGCATTAAGGCCTACTTAGGGGTGATTTACTCATATATATATAAGGAGGGTTTAGGACTGATAATACGGGGTTATTTTGACATGTTGAATTTGCAGTGTAAACCTGCACTGCCAGGTTACTGGTGGCAGGCCTGCAGTCATGTTTTACGCTCTCACCTTAGTGGTTGCACAATGTGTGTTTCAGTCTACTGATGACATTTAATTTTGACATCCACTGGGGCATGGTTATCAGGGTTCCAGTGAACACAGCAGGCCTTGAGAAATGTATTCGCCCACTCGCTATGGCGAGTTAGATTTTATCAGGGTGAGCTGTTTTTAGAGCCTACTGGCCTGTTCTGTCGAGCTGATAAAGAACAGATGTTCTCTTCCATGGGATCCTCATCAATAGTCATAAGCACATGAATATTCCCGCCCATGCGCGGGACCCCGGAAACACATCACATATATGTGAAAAACCATATATGTAGCTCTCTATATATATATCCATATATATATATATATATATATATATATATATATATATATATATATATATATATAAAAACACACAATGCAGCCTCCCATAAACATGCTGAGCAATGTTGCAAGGAATTCTCATGCACATAAACATATTCCAATAAAGCAGGGAGAAAGAAAACTTTGAAAACTGCTTTAATATACAGCAGACAACACAATCCTGCAAGGAATAATGAAGAAAACATTGCCAGCACATAGGCTGCATTGTAGAAACATTAGTGTAGAAAGCTGAAAAGCTAACCCACATAAACACTCAGATAAACTGGCACCGTGCCTTTAAGGCAGCCATGACCCCTAGCTTCCCATCATGCCTCAGGGGTGACAGTTAGGTCAGTTGTTCTTTCCGGCTCCTTTTGTCAGGACCCTGGTTACTTCAGCCTCTACCTCTTTTTCTGATTTTCTGTCAGAAAATTCTTCAATTTTTGAGAAAACCTCTTACTTCGACGTTTTTTGGTGTTGAAGTATTTCTCTACTGTTTTTTAGAGAGTTGAGCATTGTTTTACAACAGAATGCCCTCTTTTTGACCCTTGCCCTTCCTGTGGCAAGAAGAAGGCCAAATCAGACTTCCATCCTGTCTGTATTCTATGCCTTCCTTCTGAACATAATCCTAAATCCTGCCAGCATTGCCGGCTGTTGTCCAACAGAACTCTAAAGGACAGGGAAAGGATTCGTCTCCATGGATTGGCTGAGAAGAGAAAATCACCTTCTAGAGACAAGCCTCCGATGACGAAGAGGAAAGAGAGCTCATCTACAAGTAAGATTCCAGTATGCTCTCCATCTGCGTCGGGCTCGGCGCCTCAAATCCCTTCATCGGCAACAAAAATGTCGACGAGAAGACCATCGACGGCGGGCTCGCCTTCGTCAGAACAACGGTCGTCGTCGAAGAACGCAGGTACGTCGAATCCTCCGCCGTCGTCAAGCGGGCGACGATCGGCGTCGAGGAGTCGCTCTCCGTTGGTGCGGGCTCGCCCAGCGCCGAGAGACAGATCTCCGTCGCCGCCGCCAATGCGGCGCTCGACGCCGAGACCGGCTCCACCGTCGCAGGGTCTCCAGCGTTCGGGCGTCAGAGCAAGCATCTCAGTCGACGCCACCCAGACGACAGTCGACGCCGAGACACGCCTCGTCACCTGAGGCTAGACACTTATCGCCTCCGCCGTCGTCCAGGCGGCGTTCGACGTCGAAGGCAAGATCCTCTCCGACGGCGAGGTATTCGACGTCAAGACCAAGAGTGAAATATACTAAACGTCGTTCGACGTCGAGACGGCGAGAAGGTCAGCGTCGAGAGAAAGATCGACGTCGAGAAGGTTTTCTCCGTCTACCCGCTCATCGTTGAGGTCTCCACGCTCAACGTCGAAGGCGAGATCTATGGGCTCCAGACACACTGAGAGGTCGACGTCGAGGAGAAATTCACCAGTGATGGTGACACAGAGCAGGTCGACGTCGAGACACACCACATCGACGTCCACATCGCTCATCCAGACGCCGATCACGCTCCAGAAGCCGCAGAGAGTCCTCTCGCTCCATTCGGAGCTCACCCCAGACGGTTGCGTCATCACGCAATGCTTCTGTTCACTCGCAGGAGCCTATAAAATCACCGCCAGGAGGTTCTCCAAGGAGACAGCGATCTCCTTCCATCCATCTCTCTCCCAGATGGCTTCAACCACTCCATCATTGGCAGACGGGGTCCGCAGGTCACGCTCAACGGCCTACGACCTACTCCAGTCCACAGCACAGATCACCATTGCAGCGTCTTGTGCAGGAAGTGGACAAATCACCCACCACATGGGCCAGGGAACACCGAGGCAGATCCCCTGAACGCAGGTCGTCTCAGGGACATCGCAAGAGGCGGCGTACACCGTCTTGGTCTTCCTCTTCGACACATTCATCCAAAAGGGATTACTCACCTACCCTGACGGATAGTCCTCCCTCCAGAGTGTCGCCTATTGATGATGTGAACACTTTTCATGATGTTCTCACCAGAGGGGCTCAGAAGCTGGGCATCACCATGTCAGCTCCTCAGACAGCCAAATCCATCATTTTTTAGACTCTCCACCAAAGGTCTGCGACTAGACCATTGCTTCCTCTGGTCCCTGGTATCATCGAGCCGGTAATGGATCTCTTCCTCGCTCCAGCATCGGCTAAAGCAGCTCCAGCTCGGATTCTTAAAAAATATAAGCCAGCTGCATCGGATCCTCTTTTCCTTAGATCGGATCCACCTATTGCAGCAGCGAAAAAGACGCATGCGGTTGCATCTTCCTCCTCCGCTCCTCCGGATAAAGAGAGTAGAGCACAAGACTCTTGGGGACGGAAGGCTTGTGGCTCTGCAGCGTCTTCTCTGCAAGTGTCCAACGCTGCGGCTCTGCTGGGTCGTTATGACAGGTCACTATGGGACTCACTGGAGCGCTTCAAGGACAAGCTCCCAAAGGAGGATCAACAGGACTTCTCTGAAATCCTTCACGAAGGTGCTCTGGTGGCTAACCAGGTAATCAGCACTGCAGCAGATGGTGCGTCCCTGGCGTGCTCACTCGTATGCACATGGCATATGTGCACGACGATCTTCCTGGCTGCGCCTCACAGCGTTAAAACCGGAGGCACAACAACGCATCCTGAATCTCCCTTTTTCTGGCACTTCACTGTTTGGTGCTCACACAGACGAAGAAATGGCGAGGATGAAGGCCGAGTTGGACACCTTAAAGGCTGTGGGCCTAGAGAAGAAAAAGGAATTTAGGAAGAGATACCGGCCCTACAATAGGAAAAACTACCAACAGAGGGTTCAAACCTCTCAATGGTCACAAAACAAACAGGGCAAATCCCAGTATCAAGGCCGCTGCTCGAGAGGAAGAGGAGGACATCAACAGCAGTCCTCCTCCGCATCAAAAACTCCAGGAAGCAATGAGTTTCTGCTTCCTCTAGCACCGTTGCACACTCCAGTGGGAGTGAAGTATCTCAAGTTACATTCAAGAGTGGCGCAACATAACCAAAGATCAGTGGGTGCTAAATATACTAAAAATGGGTACACACTACGTTTTTGGACGTCCCCAAGAGACATTCCTCCTGTGAAATCTCGTCATCTACATATAGACCTCCTGCGTCAGGAAGTGTCGACCCTTCTCGAAAAACGAACAATAGAAGAGGTCCCTCAAGCGCAGAGAGGAAAGGAGTGTACTCCCGATACTTCCTTGTTCAGAAAAAGATCAACCGAACAAGTTTAGACCAATTCTGGATCTACGTTCTCTGAACAAGTCCATCAAAAGGAAAAGTTTCGGATGTTGGTGCTCCACCAAATATTTCCACATCTAAGGAAAGGCGATTGGATGTGTTCGGTGGATCTCCAAGATGCGTATTTTCACATCCCAATCACAGCACGACATCGCAAGTTCTTGCGATTCACGGTGGGAACAAGACATTACCAGTTCAAAGTCTTACCCTTCGGCCTAAAATCAGCTCCGAGGGTATTCACCAAATGCATGGCAGTAGTAGTGGCAGCATTACATCGCCAAGGCCTGTTCGTATATCCATACCTGGACGACTGGCTGTTGAAGGGACCCTCTCCTCAAATGGTGCAGGAACACCTTCGCACCTGCCTAGATCTCCTTCAGCGCTTAGGCCTGCATGTCAACCTGGACAAGTCGATCCTTCACCCAACTCAATCACTCCACTATCTGGGCGCCAACCTCAACTCCGACCTCGGAAAAGTGTTTCTTCGGAGGAGAGATTGTCATCAATGAAAGACAAAGGCAACATCATCCTTCAGGCTCATCAGCCGTCAGTAAGACAGGTGGCTTCTCTACTGGGTTCGATGGCCTCGTGCATTTTTCTCTATACCCAACGCCAGATTGAGGATGAGACCGTTACAGCAAGATCTCAAGGACAAATGGGATCAATCCTCGGGTCAGTGGAACGACCGGATTATCCTCTCTCCTGCAGCAAAGAAGTCCATTCTCTGGTGGCTGCAACCACAGAACCTGCTGGTGGGAGTCCCTTTTCACCAACCTCTGCCAGAACAATCCCTGATCACGGATGCATCACTTCAGGGCTGGGGAGCGCATCTGGGTCATCTGCAAACTCAGGGCAGATGGACCAACAGAGAACAGACGTATCACATCAATATGCTGGAACTGCGGCCGGTTCATTTAGCCCTCAAAGCTTTTCAACCGTCAATTCAGCTCGGATCGATCCTAGTGCAAACGGACAATTCAACCACCATGTATTACTTGAACAAACAAGGTGGAACTCGCTCTCGCCCTCTGTCTCTCGAGTCCCAGGCGATCTGGCACTGGCTACTAGCCAGGAACCTATCGATCACGGCAATCCATCTGCCGGGAGAGCAGAACGTGCGAGCAGACGCCCTCAGTCGTCACTTCCAAGAGCAAGAAGACTGGGTGCTCAACGACGAAGTGGTGGCAGACATCTTTCATCAATGGGGTCATCCTTTCATCGACCTTTTTGCAGACGATCAAAACAGAAAATGCCACGCCTTCGCATCCAGGTTTTACCGACCAGGAACGAGAGGGAATGCTCTTTGATAGATTGGTCAGGGACGTTTGCATACGCCTTTCCACCCCTCCCTCTAATTCCGAAGGTGGTGGCCAAACTTCTGCGATCCAGAATGAGGATGATACTCATAGCACCGGACTGGCCTCGCCAATGGTGGTATCCGGACCTTTGCAACTCTCGGTTCGCCCGCATCGGAGACTTCCGTGCAGGCCGGACCTTCTCACCAAAATGGGAGGGAAGATTCTGCACCCCAGCCTTCCTCGCTCAGCTTGACAGCATGGCTCCTGAAGTCCTGCAGTACGGACATTTGAACCTCCCTCAGGACTGCATGGACATTTTAAGGGAGTCAAGGAGACCTTCCACAAGATCCTCATACTCTCTAAAGTGGAAAAGGTTTTACTTGTGGTGTATCCGTAATGATTGAAGTCCAATTAACGGGCAAGAGGAGGTAATCTTGCCGTATTTGCTCTATTTGGCCAAATCTGGTTTGAAATATTCTTCCATTAAAGTGCATTTGGCGGCTATCACAGCATATCGTAAATCACCTAACCAGCCTTCTTTCTTTCAGCTTCAGGTGGTCAAGGACTGCAGGGGTTGAAAAAGGTTTATCCCCCTGTTCGACCTCCTTCTCCTCCTTGGGAGTTGAATTTGGTATTGTCTAAATTGATGGGACCTCCATTTGAACCCATTCATAAGGCTACATTGCAACACCTTTCTTGGAAAGTAGCTTTTCTAGTAGCAATTACATCAGCACGCAGAGTGAGATACAAGCACTCTGTTCTAAAGAACCCTATACGGTTTTCCACCATAATAGGGTGGTTATGCGAACTCACCCTTCCTTTCTACCTAAGGTTGTGTCAGAGTTCCATGTTAATCAGACAATTTCTCTACCCTCTTTCTTTCCCAGTCCATCCACACCAGCGGAAAGGTCTCTTCATTCGCTAGACCTCAAGAGGGTTCTCAAATTCAATTTGGATGCAACAAAATCCATTAGAAAAGCTGATCAATTGTTTGTAAACTATGGCTCTGTTAGAACAGGCTTCCCAGCTTCTAAAAGATCCATTTCAAGATGGATAGTATCTTGTATAAAGTTGGCATACCAAATTGCAATAAGCCTCTGTTTGCCTCCCCTAAAGCTCATTCTACTAGGGGCAAGGCTGCTACGATTGCATTCTTACATAATGTACCGATGGCTGAGATTTGCAAGGCGGCAACTTGGAAATCGGTCCATACGCTTACCAGACATTACTGTCTGGATTCTGACTCCAGAGCAGATACACAAGTGGGCCAGGCCTCCTTGAGGAATCTGTTCCAATGCTAACCTATTGGAGTCTGTATAGGCCTTATGGCGTTTATGTATCTTGATGGTACTCTGTTTACTTGCCCGCAGGATGAGGGGATGGGCTTGCTATTCTATTCATGTAGCTTATGACTATTGATGAGGATCCCTGGAAGAGAAGGATAAGTTACTTACCTGTAACCCTAGTTCTCTTCCAGGGGTATCCTCATCAAAGTCATAAGCAACTCACCCGCCTCCCCGGGCAAGTGAACATGATACATACATCTCTTTGTAAAAAGGTCTGCGGATATCCGCAAAGAACAACTGACCTAACTGTCACCCCTGAGGCATGATGGGAAGCTAGGGGTCATGGCTGCCTTAAAGGCACGGTGCCAGTTTATCTGAGTGTTTATGTGGGTTAGCTTTTCAGCTTTCTACACTAATGTTTCTACAATGCAGCCTATGTGCTGGCAATGTTTTCTTCATTATTCCTTGCAGGATTGTGTTGTCTGCTGTATATTAAAGCAGTTTTCAAAAGTTTTCTTTCTCCCTGCTTTATTGGAATATGTTTATGTGCATGAGAATTCCTTGCAGCATTGCTCAGCATGTTTATGGGAGGCTGCATTGTGTGTTTTTATATATATATGGATATATATATAGAGAGCTACATATATGGTTTTTCACATATATGTGATGTGTTTCCGGGGTCCCGCGCATGGGCGGGAATATTCATGTGCTTATGACTTTGATGAGGATACCCCTGGAAGAGAACTAGGGTTACAGGTAAGTAACTTATCCTTCTGTTCTTTCAGAAAGTGAATGTGCAATAAAGGTGCTTTTAAATCTTGTTTCTATCTTGTCACATTTGCTCTGCGTACAGATACGGCAATCAAGTGTCCGCCTCTGTCTTACAATTTGGGGTCAGAGAAAGAAAAGTAAACGCAATATCCAGAATAAAATAAGCAGCTAAGTTAAAGGAATTTTGTAAAGTGAACCGTCTGACAATTGTGCTGCACAGAGTATGAAATGAAAGGCTCTAAGACGTCAGCTTTTTTTCTAACACACATCAAAATAGCTTGTAAATGAACTGTTAAAACACTTCAAAATATATTTTAGTAGTTATGAAAGCACATTTTTTGTAATTCTGTGTGATGAAAAAAGATTTGAATAGGATGAAAACATATCAGAGCACTGTACTTGGTGATGTGCAAATGATAAAAAAAAATCTGAAACTCAATTTCCACAGATTGTTTTGTACATTATATAGTTTTATCAATAAAACTGCATGTTAGTGGGAAAGTTTGTGACCTTTTAAATGGAAAATATGCTGTTTGTAAATGACAGTGCGCTACCAAATCATGCTTTAATATTACATTTATTAAAAAGTTTTTAAACATGAACTGAGAAACATTCCTGCTTCCGGCCTGATGGCGATGCTATAGATGAACTAAGAGGCAGGTATGGGATTATGTGCACCCTGTATGTGGGCTAGATTCTTATTAAACATGGAGCAAAAGTTTAGACTATTAAATCAAACAAAATAGTTTTTTGTACATCTGAAATGCTGAACTGGCATATCTGAAGGTGCTCTAATATGTCATAATGAAGAAAAAGGCAGATCTGTAAAAAAGATATTTGCTCGGATCACACAATTTGAGACCAGATTACGGGTCAAGTACATTACTGTTAAGTCAAGCAGATTATTGAAGTCACTAGACCTGCTGGTCTAGTAACATTTTTATGATTTTTCGAGGCCTGCAGAGTCAAAAAACCAGCAGCGTTAGTAAAAAAAAAATGAGGATGATCATGCAAAAAAAGCAGTAATTGCTTCACAACCCTACTTTCTGTCCCAGAGCTTAAGATTTTATCATATACAGCTCTAGATGCTCTGGAAGAGGCTACTCATAAAATAATACTTCTATCATGTCATTATTAACTTATATATCATGCCTCTTTCTGCGCATCCAGTTGCATTTTCCCTTGTATTTGAGTTGGCAGAACCAGCAAAAAATATTCATGCTCACTTAGAACAAGTGTTTAAGAGGCCATTCACCAAAATATTCTCTCACATATGCTATTTTTTGGGACTTCTGGTTCCCAATATGGTGGTATCCCAGTTCTTGCGATATTTATAAAGTTGGTATTGTTTTTTGTTTCGTAGATTTGAATTGTCATATCGCACAACAACTTCAAAATGAATGTGAAGAGAACACGGTTGCTAATCTTAAATTTACAGTTCAACAATACAGGGCTGAAGAGCACAGGTGAGGAATTAATATATCTATTGAGGTGTGGGTAATCACGCAATCACTATCCCAGACTTACGTAATATATATTTATTTATATATATATATATATATATATATATATATATATATATATATATATATATATATATATATATATATATATATATATATATATATATATATATATAGAGAGAGAGTGAGAGTGTGAATCAGCAACAGCGACATTAGTTTCCAATAAAAATGCCAACTTATCCAAAAAGATAAAACCAAAACCATCTGAATCTAACAATGGTAAATTCATCTTAAATTTGAAGGATAATCCAACATGACATTATGCGACATATTTAAAACCATTTTGCAGTTTCAAAACCTTTGATTTGAAAAATTACAGGGTTTGCAAGCATAAAACGGTATGTAGCCCCATTCTCAGCCACTTTTATGAGTCGGAAAAGACTTTCCTTTAAGGATCGTTGACTGCTTTAAAAAAAATACAAGGCTGTACCTCCTTGGAAACATATTTGGTAGTGATGCATAAGAATTTCGTCACTTGAATAATTAAAAGCACACTTATTTTATTTTTTACAATGTAGGAACTGACAAAACCTTAATTCATACTCTTTACCACATCTAGAAGTGGGTGTTTAATTGTCAGGTATATATGCTTCTGGAAAAGATGCTTTGTGTAATGAGCCTCCTAACTGAGGAAAGGGTGGTCCAGATATCAGACAGCAACACTGACTCGGGTATTTCCTAAAAAGGACGGTAACCCTCACACATTTACAGTAGCATGCTTCATTATCGGGTTCCTCCTCACCACAACTATGCCACTAATGTGTGATGGGCTCCTGTGGGTGTCTTGTATGTGCTTTATTGTGATACATAACCACAGAGTCAATAATTTACTCAGATGTGTGTAAGTTCCACCCTCTTAGCAGACCTCCCACTTGGAGATCCAATGGGAAGGGACAAAAACTCAAAAATGTGTAGGGTATGTTTAGGTCTCGCCTACGCAGCGCGCATGCGCTGCATAGGAAAAAGACCTTTTGTAATCGACACAGCTTTGCAGGCAAAAACGTGCACGCGTTGCATTGCTTTCAATGGCAACGCGTGCACGTTTGGCGATTCCCTTGCGGGAGCGAGCTTTGGCGCCATGTGTTAGCAATTATCGCTCCTGGCACTGCTCGCTCCCACAAGGGAAACGCTTTCACTTTTGCCGCCACTTGTGTTTTTTTACTTTTAGCGCGAGGCGCGCGCGCGCTTGTTTCTTTTGTATTTGTTTTTTTATTTAATTCTTTGTACACTGATTTTGTTGCTTTCATTAAGCAGTTTTTTTTTACTTATATTCTTTTAAAGACATGCATGGGGATGGGAGAGGGCTGATGGCAGGACGATGATTTAACATGGTGTGGGCATGCCAGTGGGGCACAAATTAGCATAGGCAGTATGCGGTGACATTACAAAAAAAATGTCTCACAGGAAGTGCAGTCGCAACCACATAAAGCCCTTGACGTTAAAGGAATCGTTGTTTTCTCACCTGAGTTTTTAATATTAGGTCTCTTCATCTAGGAAGCCTGTACGTAGGTATCTAAATGGGGACTAAACTATGCATGTCTTAATTTGTTTATTTTTTCTAGTAAAGTGCAGAATCACAAATGGTTACAGTCTTTAAGCACTTGTTAAGTTTCAATTTAAGAGTGCATTTTTTTTTAACTGGCTCCTTCGAGTACTTCTCCGCGTCCCTGTTCCTCTGCCTGCCCCCACCTGCCATCCCTCCTTTACTTGTTTTTGTTGCCCGCACCCATCCTCTATCCCTCTGTTGTCCCCGACCACACCTCCCCTCCCTCGCTCAGTGGTTAATTTGGCCCCCAACCAGTATTAACGAAAAAAAGTGCTATGACACTGGCTGAGTCACAGCGCTCTTTCCCTCCACATAATCCGTTGTCCGTCTTGCCCTCCTCCCCGCCTCCGTGTCTCCTCCCCTCTCCCCTACCTACAGCAGCAATAAAAATAACTACATTGGTGGCTGAGACAAGGGGCTTGCAGCGAAGCGGCTGTCAGTGGGAGACGGGCCTTCTGAGCCATATGCCTCTGCTCTCCTCTCTTCTATGAACAAGTCACGTTAGTGATGGACCGCGTTTAAACTATTTACTGCCAGGGGTAATCATAAGCCAAGCTATGTTTGGATAAAATAACTTTTTAACGTTCAGTTGTTCAGTCCTGTGTCTGTTGCCTTCACTAGAACAAAAGGCGTTCATTCCCTCTGCCTGTTTCTGTTCATTAGAGCGATTCCACATATAAATGTAATTTAATCTGGGTAAATTAGTTTCCCAAAATGTCCTTGTTTTTTTTTTTTTTTTATAATAGACAGCCAAAGACTTTAAAAAGTAAGCAAACAGAACCTGCTCCTCTTGCTCATTTGACTTTAAATGTCATGCGAGAGGTCAGCTGGATGTTTTATGCATGAGCAAAGTAAATGATTTGCACAGAATCACAGGATGTTGTGGAAATGCCGGAATTTGAGTATAATTCCCCAGATCCAAAGTCACCAACTCTGTCCATAATAATATTCATAAAATGCTAAAGCTAGCCCTGCAATTGCCATACTAAATACTGCTAAGGAAGGATGTTACCCTTTTTCTTTTAACAATTTTAGATTTCAGTTGCACAGAAGTACATGCAAACAGCATGGCTAAACACTTAAAAGATCCCAAAGGCGAGACCTATTGGCTATGCCAATGCTTGTTTTTTGTTGTCACTGTTTTAATCCTAACCTCTGTCACATGGCTAACATCAGAGTCCATTGGGGATTGTGTTATGCAGTTCCATAGGTGTCTAGAGGTTTCTGCCCTTTCTCAAGCCCTACACAGATGAGAGGCATTCATTAGTCATCATAATAAAAGAAGGGAAGAAAAGAAATGAATTATGCATCTCTTATGTGCTGTTTGTAGACTGATCTACTTGACCTCTATAAAAACAAATCAATAGCAACTGCCTGCTGTCCTTACACACTTTAAGTGGACCAATCTTGTGGGTCAGTACCTATAATACACGTTTCATTATTTCAGATTCAAACCAATGCACAGCAGTACATTGAGTCACCATAAGTTACACATTGTATAGAGGTTACTTATGAACACGCTCATGTAGTGCATCACCGCTCACATGTCTAGCACCATGTGTGACTGCACACCATGCAAGTGGTAGGTAATTAGTTTCGCCAGTGCAGTTTGTGTTTAATGCACATTACTCCCAAAGTATCATTGTTGATATCAAGATTAGGTAGTTAGAAAAGACTGAATATTCAGATCTAAAGAATGAAGTACGTCTTTACCAACAGTATGTGTATGCACATCCTTGCGCCTGGAGCCTGCCCATTGCAAGTTGACAGCATGCCGGTGAAGTGTCTCTAAATGAGAAACTGGTGACAATGGCAGGCAGTACTTGGAGACTTTGGTGCACATCAGCGATGCAATGTCTAATTCATGCCATTGTCCCATTACCAATATAGACCTGCAAATTCATATGGTGTCATGATGCCATTGGTCTGAGCTCAGAAGAGGCTGTTACATGAATTACTGTCCAAGGTCATATTCATAGTATGTTGCGTCACATACCCTGCAGTCCCACTAGATTTTGGACTAAAAAGCTGGAGACAAATACTCGTTCTCAACAAGTAGTACCCTCAAATGAAACATTTGTGCATTGATACCCCACCTAATAGGAGTAGCAGCCCTTGTATCCATTCTAGAGTCATGAGAAATGGAAACAGATTATAAGTGTCCCATTCAATTTCATCATTCAATCCTTTTTTTCATGTTGACTATTGTTAGAAATTGGGCTTCTGATTGACACGGGTGTGAGCCCTGGTCAAACAGTAACCATAATACTATTCAGAGTAAGGCACCAGCAAACCCCAAATTACCCTGTGCTCACCCTCTGGTAGCTTGGCACAGAGCAGCCAGGCTTAACCTGAAAGCAATGTGTAAAGTTTTTGTGCAACACTTCAAACAGTAAAACAAAGTGAACACACGGCACAAAAAAATCCCAAACCAGGTTTAAAAAAAAAAAAAGTCGATTTTAATAAATAAAACATGACCAAAATGACATAAATCCAATCATGGAAACCGGAGATACTGAATTTCAAAGTTTTAAGGTAAAATAGCGCCAAAAAGCACAAAGCGCCCAAAACGGGATATCTGGTTGTGCCGGACCAGGACAAAGCCACAAGTTCAGGCCGACTGCGATGGAGCGTGGGCCACCTACAGGGATCGGGTAAGGCCCGCTGAACAAAGTACCTTAAATCCTGGTTGCGGGGCGTTGCGTGGGTCCGAGGCAAGAAATGTCGGGCAGTCGAAGCGATGTGTCAGTTCTGAGATGCATCAAGACTGCGGTGTGAGGTCTTGTGCATCGTTAAGGATCACGGCACACAGCTGGTGCAATACATTGGTTCCAAGGAGCTGCGAGGCTGCGATGCAGAGGCCGTCGTTGAACTGCCTTTGACGAGAGATGCTAGGACCTGGGTTGGGGATGCGCTGGGCTGTCAGTGATGCATTGGTTCTGAAGATACGAGGTTGATGCAGACATACTGCGCCAGGCCAAATCCACGCTGCAGCTGTGATACGTTGGTTCTGCTAGAGGATGCGCTGCTCAGCCGAGGAGATGCATCGGTTTGGCTAGAGGATGAGCCGCTCAGGAGAGAAGATGCATTGGGTCTGCTGGTAAGCACCTTGGGCCCACTTCCAAGGGTCCAGGACTGGGGTGGCACCACTTGACAGGGTTGGCTTACAGTTGGCAGAGTGCAGGTACAGATGCAAGGTTGTTGGACACCTGTTATGTCCCTGGGGCTTCAGATCAGGAGGCCAGCCAACTAGCCCTTGGAGTCACTCTGGGTTTTGGGTTCAAGAGGTGCAGGTCCAGTCCTTCTCGCCCAGAAAAAAGGGCAGCAGGCCAGTAAAGCAGGAGCCCAGCAAAGTAGCAGTCCAGCAGAGTGGTAGTCCTTTCAGCAGCACAGCAGTCCTTCTTCCTGAGTATCCACAGGTCAAGAAGTGTACTGAAATGGTGGCGTCTGAGGTCCTTCTTTTATACACAGTTGTGCCTCTGAAGTGGGTAGAAGCTTCTAGAGGCATGCCTTTGAAGCGCACTGATGCCCTGCCAGCACTGGCTCCAGGCTAACTACAGGGAGTATGCAGCTCTTTGTGTGGGGACAAGACACAGCCTATTCAGTTGAAAATGAGGCTGTGCCTAGCTCCTCCCTCTCATGCTGCCAGGATGGCCCGTCAAGTCACATCTAAGCTTCTATTGTGTGTGGCTGTCTAGGAGGAATACACAAAGTCCAACTGCTAACTACACCCAGTCCTGTAACCAGAGACAGGCTGCAGGCAGCAAATGGCTAAGGCAAGGGAATTCCAACTTCCTAAAATTGGCATTTTCAGAATTGTAATTCAAAATCCAACTTCATCATAAGTTAGGATTTTAAATTAGGATTCCAGAGACACCAAAGATGATCGAATTATATCTTCCCGTTTGAAAATTACGCTTATAAAATGTAATAAGGTAATCCCAATGTTATCCTATGGGAGATATAGGCCTTGCAGTAGTGAAAAACGAATTTAAGAGTTTTTCACTACCAGAACATGTAGAAAAAGTACATGTCCCACTTTTTAAGTACATTGCACTCTGCCCTCTGGGCTCTTCATCTCCTACCCTAGGGGTGACTTATATGTATTAAAAAGGAAGGTTTGGCCCTGGCAAGAGGTTTAACTTGCCTGGGTGACATGGCAGTTTAAAATTGCAGACACAGGCTCTGCAATGGCAGGCCTGAGACATGTTTAAAGGGCTATTTAAATGGGTGGCACAGTCAGTGCTGCAGGCCCACTAGTAGCATTTAGTTACAGGCCTTGGACACATGTAGTGCCCTCTACTAGGACTTATAAGTAAATTAAATATGCCAATTGGGGATAAGCCAGTGTTGCCACGTTTTAGGGAAAGTGCACAAGCTCTTTAGCACTGCTCAGTGTTAGTAAAGTGTGCAGAATCCTAGGGCCAGCAAAAACAAAGTCATCTAAAACAGGAGGTCTGAAGGCAAATCGTTAATGGAAACCACGCCAAGGATGCCAGTTCTAACAACTATCTGTACAGCATTTCTGTCCTCTGTAATGTAGAATGCGAATTCTTCAATTGTGGGTATAATGCTCACCAATTTTACCAATCTTTGTCCAAGTAAGTTAATTGTCAGTGTCTCACTGGTGTTTGTAATGTGTGGCTAATTTCGCAATCAGTTTGCCACATCGAATGCTACTAGTGTTCAGTGATTTGGCATTCACATTGTGTGTTTTCATGCCAACCTCCCATGCGTTACAAGGGCATTTAATGTGGATAAATTGCAAATTCACTGTTACAATTTGTGTGTGTCATATTGAATGGCCCAAATCAGTTTCCTTCATAGATTTTCTGAACTTGCAGTTCCTGCGTGGATGGTGTCCTGGAGCTTTGTGCTATGTATTCTCTTTGTAAGGTAGGTCTGGTGTGAATCAAATTGCCCCTTAGGGTGCTACCTCGTTTGGAAGCAAAACAGAGTTTCAGATAATTTTCTCCACCCACAGGATACCTCAGTGTTTAATAATATTTTTTTCAACTTGCTGAACATGGGTGGGATGTTGTAACACGAGTAACCCCTTACGTTTTCTCTTTCTGCATGTTTTGCAGAAGTGCATCCTTTTTATTACTCCTTTCTAGCTGTCTGTCGTTTTTAGTATGTTTTGCTCAGCACAGTTTCTCTTGGGTGAAGGAACTGGTCAAAGGGGAGGTTCTCTTTCAACGTTCCTAGATGCTGGCTATAAAAATAGGAGCAATTAATTCTAATCAGTAACTTCATGGGATATCTCACTAGGTTAGGGTTCCCATTTTGTATCATCCTTCCTTTAGGGAATGACACTCATTATACAAACGAATTTTTTCTAGCAGCCCGAAGGGCATGCTGTAGTGGGTCAACATTAGTGAATGATCTCTTATTTGCTTAGTGTTGAGAAGCTTCTATTATGGAAACACCTTGCTCTACCAAAACACACATTGATAAACTAGACGCTAGAAGTGCGAAGCACTCGATTTTGCACTCAGAACTTAACAATATTCAATTGTAACTGCGTGAGCCAATTAGCCGTCTTCCGATCCAGTAAACTCCAGCTTTATTCTGATTGATAACGTAGTAAGGAATCTTGATGACGTCAATGAAGAAGTAGATACCGTAGTGTTTCTTATGGTGAGAATGGTAAACTTACTATTTTTTCCAAGTACAACAGGAGTGATGTTGAAGATTAGTGATTTTTTTGCTTTTGTCCATGATACTTAAGGCTATTGCGTTGACCACCGCAGTGCTTAATTTGAGCAGGTGGTTGAAGGTGGGGCCCACCTGCACTCATATTTGGGGACCAGCATTTTTTTTTCCAAATCAGACTTTGACACAGAGCAAGAGAGAAAAGAACAGGAAAAGAGGAAGACGGAAAAACAGTGACAAAGAAAGCAATGATGAAAAACAACCTGAAAGAGTGAGATAAATGGAAAGACAGTGTCTAATGGTGGATGAAAGAGGCATGAGGTGAAATTAAGACTATGCAGCCTTGGTGTCTGATGCCTCTGACATTCATAGCGCCTGCTGTGGACTTCAAACAGAACTCTGGGCACTGGCACTTATTTTTTTTTTTACAAATTAAGCAACGAACTGCTATGGAACGAAAAAACCTACCAAGGGCCATAACATGATCAGCTGTGCTGCAGCAGGGCAGAGCCGAGCACTTGTTTTTATGTGCTTGCAGTGTCCAAAGTGTATTAACCAGATATTTTGCCGAATTAGTGCCTGAATTTCTGAATTTTAGACAGCACAGCTTGGAACAGAAAGATACGAACACTGCTCACTATTCAGAAACTATGCCATCTGAAAATCATGCTTTAACCAGCAATCAGAGCGCATTAAAAAAAGATATAGGAACTGTGACCTGAGTGCAAAGGGGTACGGTCAGCAAGTGGGGGGCGGGGTCAATGACATGGCTAAAAAAGAACACCCTATTCTGTTGCTATTTTGTTGGTCGTTCATGTTCAGGTGCCTGCATACAAAACAACGCACACACCTTAAATGAAAAATAAATGCAAGTTAAACTAATCAGTAGGAAATGCACTATTTTACATTATGAAACCTTAATTGGTTGATGCGATCGCCGCAGATGTCTGTGTGTAATTACAGAGTCACATATTTAAATCCTGGTTGGTGCAGTGGAGAATAGTGACTTGTATATTTAGAGTGCTACGAGATCTCAGCCTGTGACAGAAAGCACTGTTAATTTGTAAGTCAATTTCTCCCGTTACACACAGTATATGATAGGCTGCCATGAAATGAGCAAAAAGATTTAGGTTTAAGATCAAAAAGTAATTTCAAAATATAGATTTTTGTAATCTTCAATCAGACTGTACCTAGAACAATTTTTTTTTCAAGTGTCCATTAAAGGCCCACACTCCAGAACTCAGATGGCAACACCCTTACATTACCTCTCTAAAATAATACATCTTTGACATCATGAAGCTTCAAGTGACTTCATCAGTTAAAGCATGGGTACTCACAAACTTTCTCTCAGGGGCCAAATTTACAGTGTGGTTTGTGGCCGAGGGCCGCACCGATGGGGGCGGGGTCAGTGTGGGGTTGGGGCTAGAGCAAAAAAACAAACAAACCTGTGACCATGAGGTTGAACACAGGCCCCTGCAGCGGACGCATTAGTCCACTGAGCCACCAGACCCGGCATACACACATCTAGCTAGCTCTCTCTATCTATCTCTCGCTCTCTATCTCTAAAAGTGCATTTTTTTTTTTTTATGTGGTAAATATTGTTCCTTGTGCATTAAGCTCTTCCGATACATTCTCATTGAATATGAAGGCGAGTCATTCCTTTTTCACCATGAAAATACATGTACTTTCATCAAATGAGAGAAATAAACGACATACCATTGTACTCGTGTGAGAAACTACCTGCAGATGTCTGGTGAGTACTCACAAAAGTGAGGGTTTGTCAGTGTTCACCAACCTTTGCTCACCCATGAATACCCAAAAATATTTGCTCAGAACAAATTCGCTTATATGGAAATTCCACTTTACTGGCGGAACTTCTGTGTGAGCAAAACACATCTGCAAAGCAAAAAAAAAAAAAAATCCACCCAATTTCAGATTTTATTCATCACAAATCCTCTAAAACATGGGTACTCACAAACTTTCTCTCGGGGGCCAAATTTACAGTGTGGTTTGCGGCCGAGGGCCGCACCGGTGGGGGCGTGGTCAGTGGGGGCGGGGGGCTAGAGCATGGGTACTCACAAACTTTCTCTCGGGGCCAAATTTACAGTGTGGTTTGTGGCCGAGGGCTGCACCGGAGAGGGGGGTCAGTGGGGGGGGGGTCTAGAGCAAAAAAAAAAAAAAACCTGTGACCATGAGGTTGAACACAGGCCCCTGCAGCGGACGCATTAGTCCACTGAGCCACCAGACCCAGCATACACACCTCTCTCTCTCTCTCTCTCTATCTCTATCTCTCTCTCTCTATCTCTCTCTCTCTCTCTCTCTCTATCTCTCTCTCTATATCTCTCTCTATCTCTCTATCTATCTCTATCTCTCTATCTATCTATCTTTCTATCTATCTCTCTCCATCTCTATCTCTCTGTCTCTGTCTGTCTGTCTCTATCTCTATCTGTCTCAGTCTCTATCTGTCGCTCTGTCCCTGTCTCTCTCTCTCTATCTGTTTCTGTTTGTCCCTGTCTCTCTCTGTCTCTATCTCTGTGTCTGTCTCTATCTCTCTGTCTGTCTCTATCTCTCTGTCTGTCTGTCTCTCTCTCTGACTCTATCTGTCTCTGTCCAAACAGGAAGCTTTCCAAAAGGCCCTTTAAAAGTCAGCTGTGAAAGAGCTTACAGCTGACTTTTAAAGGGCCTTTTGGGAAGCTTTTCGACGGTGCCGTAACGTCACAGAGGCCGGCAGTAAACACAGAAGATGGCCGCAGGAGCATACGCAGTGAATACCTATTTAATACGTATTCACTACGTATGCTCCTGCGATCATCTTCAGTGTTTACTGCCGGCCTCACTGGAAACGTAGAAACGGCAAGGCAAGGTCCGTGGGCCGCCAATGAAGGCCTGCCGGGCCGCTGGCGGCCCGTGGGCCGTACTATGAGTACCACGGAGTTAAAGTCAATGCTGGCTTCCAAGTAGCCTTTACATTTGAGGCTAACCATTTGCACACATTTACATTTCTTTCAGGAAGCAGACATCCTGTTGATTAGGCTTGTTCTTCCTTAGCTCTATGTGCTCCACTAGCTTTGCAGCACAAGAGACCCCCCCTTACTCCAGGGCACATCAAATGTGAGAATAAAGTGTTTCTGAATGGTTGTCTTTTAATAAAAAGTAAGGGGAACTATATTGGTTAAATTCAAGAAGTATGGGCATGTCATTCCCCACAAATCCCACCACCTTTGACCTCTGGCTTTAACTCAGAAATATTGGGTTTAATTAATGAACTTGAGGCACTGCTTGGGCTGTATCACAATCCGTTTTTCTGCACTGTGCTAGCCCAAATGGGATCAGTGTATTTATTTTTGGCATTTTGAGACTATATATTAGCTCGAAATATCTCCGAGTTAATACAACGTTTGCTGACAGCAGAGCTCGGAAACACAAAAAGACAATACACTAACTCAGTAATATATACGCTAAAGAATAAGGCATCACAGGGTAATGCATACATTGCTTCTACACTGGCGCAGAACAGAAAAAGGGATCATGATACGGCCCCAGGTGCATAAAACAGGTGCACTGCTCTGCGCTGATCCAGCTCAACTGATGTTTGCTAGAGCTGTGGCCGGCGGGGCAAGCACCAGTTACAAGAGTGCATCAGCTGACATGGAGGTTGCTGTGGAATGAAGGAACTTACTTGCACAAAATACAAGGCCCTGTTTTGTAGCTGGGCCAGGGATGTATCATGATGGCATTTTCTGCACTTGTGCAAAAGGGGGTTAGTGCGCTTCTTTGGCATCTTTAGATCACAGATTGATTTGAAAACTCAAGTTGGTGCATGTTTTGCTTACAACAGAATTTGGAAACCGATGGCCTCATTTACAAGAATTGATGAATCACTGCGTCACGGCACTGATGCGCCAGAAATATTTGCGCTGCGGCATGTCATTTTTTAATGCCATGGATGCATCATATTTACGGAATGGCGCACCATGGTGTAGGTCACATGGTACGTCAACAGAAATTGACGCTTCTTTGGGACGGCTGCCGTAATGAAAACGGACCAATGTGCAGGCAAAGTGACGTAAGGCTTGTTTGCGGCTTTAAAGTAACGCTAACCAATTTTTGTCACTTTTGAGTGCATCAAGCATCAAAAACCAATAAAGATGCTTTAGAAGAAAAAAAAACTCACAGAAGGCAGACATGGAGCGGTGAGCAGGGAACAGCAGTCAGTGCTACAACTCCAGCACCAGCCAGGATGTCCAGACAGACTCGAAGAGGAAGTGTAACTTCATTGCGGAGGAGAATGACATCTTGATCAGAGGTGACAAAGCACGAGCATCATCTCTTTGTTACCTCCAAATTGCCATTAGGGAAGAAAGAGGCCATTTGGCAGTCCATAGTGGCCAAGATCAACAGTGCTGGCCAAGGTAAAAGGACAGTGACCGACTGCAAGAAGCGATGGCATAATTATAAGTGCAGGACGAAGGAGAACCTGAAGGCATCCATGCAAACTAGAGGAGGAGGACCCGCGGACCAGGAGGAGCTGGACCCCTTGGAGGAGCGTGTCGCAGCTTTCATCCCAGGGGAGTTGGTGGCAGGAATCCCCGGACAGGAGAGTGTTGGCTACAAGGACCAGCAACACCTACAGGGTAAGTGGCAACAAGGGGCAATGTGGGCAAAAATGGCATGTTGTGCAGCGCACCAAGTTATGTCCCTGCGTTCCGCTATTCTTTGTGCAAGGGAATGGGTAGGAATCTTTCTCATGTACAGTTAAACAGCACATAAATGGAACTCACACTGCCTAGTAACATGTTGCACAGTTCAGTCCAGGTCCGTCAAGTTTGTCCATTCCATGTGTGATGTGCAGCACCAGGCCAGGTTCACCTTTGTATAATGTGACTTGTAGTGGAATGTATAACATGAATCAGCAGAACTGCAAGTCCCACAATACAAAGCAAAAAACATGGACTGGAACAACCCATCACGCTTTGATATTTGAACCCTGCCCAACCTGACTGCGACAATGCAGTCCACCTTCCACCATGAGGCTAGTGTGTCTTACTTGGGCCTATGCACCCAAATCCAGACTGTACAGCAATGGAATGGAATGGGCTTTTCAGAGGTTAAACTCCTCACCTAGGAGAGGGCTCAGGTGTGGGGCATGTGAAGTATCAACACATAGGAACACGAGAAGAGCCATGTGTATAGTCAGTAGCATGAAACTACATTGGACACAGCTGTACCGACGTGTGGGGTGAGAGCACACAGGTGTCGGCTGCCATGGTAGGGACTACTCAAACTCCTGTAATGTACCAATTCATACTGGGGGTGGGGGTGAATGCAAGTGATCCACACCAGAGGACCATGTGTCAGCCTGGTGGGCCTCTAGTAGTTCAGTGCATTGTAGGTGTTTGCTCACCACATAGATCTGGCACTGTCTGAATGGGGAGACATTGCATAGCTAGGAGGTGAGAAGGCACGTGTGTACTGGAAGGTAGCCTGACCAATACTCATGCACTGCTTTGTCTGACAGTGTCACAGTTGTGTCGCAGCTGGAAAGGGATGACAGAGAAGAGCCCATTGATGTACTACTTCCTACATGTGATGTGGACCTGGGGAAATTGTAGCACGTGGCAGGAGGGAGTCTGAAAAAGAAAAGTCATACCATGCCACACATGTCAAAGTAGGAGGATGTGAAACAGGGCTTCGTTAAGTGACATGATGAACCAGATTGCCACCACAAAGGGCAGGATTCAGGGATGGTTGGAGGTGAAGTGTATGGGCTTAGTAGTGTAGCAAACTTGGCTAGGTACATGTCACCAAGTCCAGCACTACTACCATGTGGGGTACAATTTGACCCATACCCCTTAAATACAGGCAGCCATGTCAAGTCAGTTGGATAGATTCATGCATATTGTTGGTGTAGTAGTCACATGAGAGTCAATGTATGATATGGGTTCCATCAGTGTGTGACACTAAGTTGAGTTTCTGGGCCTAAATGAGGATTGTCAGAAGAGTAATGTACACGTACAAGTGAGCGGGCCTCCGTCAAACAATGTGCGATACTCTGCAGATAATCTACTCTGGCAATGATGAAAAGGGGTGTGCGTCAGTGCTAGCAATCAACCTAGTTTGACAGTGCCCATCCCTTCAGAGTCGGTACACAGTGCCCACTGTCCACAACTGAAAACACGAGTATACACAAATTGGAAACCCATGGCAAGTGCATACCCTCACTCATATCTGCAGTACAGCAAGGTTGTTAGCTCTGTGGAGGTGTGTGAATATGTGTAAAAAAAGAACTCTAGGTCACATTAATGCATATTGTGCATGCAAGACAGCACAACAAGGCAGAGTGCTGTGGTGTACTGTGTGAATGGCAGACTGCTGCATCAAATCAAATATATGGCCAAACCACATCAGCTTCCCAGGAGCTGTGGAATGAGTAGTGGCCACAGTGAATGCAGGCTCCCGGGGACTTGCTGCAATGTGCACAGTAGTGGGGTAAATATGTGAAACCACAGTCAGTATAGCCATCATGTAAGACTAAGGTAATCACCAAGGCAGATGTGGACCTTACCTTAACTTACCTGCACAGGCATGGCAGCCCAGCAAGCTCCGTAACTGTGTTAAAATGTGTGTTATGACACAAATAGTCATCATTTAGACACAGTGGTCGTGTGAACAATGGAGAGATGCTGCCATCTAAAAGGCAACAATAGTGTAACTTGGCCTTAATAACTATGAGTAACATATATCCTGCACATCAATGTTGAACTGAAATTGAATGAGAATAAAGTCTGTATGTCAGCCAGATAATTCATGTCAACATCTAACATAGATCACCATTAACATATCACTATTTCATTGTAGAGTGAGAAACAACACCTCCTGACCAGCTGCCTGTCTCTGATGAGGAACCTGCTGAGGATGTCAGGCTGCCAACCCTGGACCAAGCTACCTTACAGCAAATCCTTGCCTCCTTAGATTCATCATCTCCAGTTGCAGGAAGGGCCGACAGCATCTTAGGGTCTCCAGAGGATCCACCTTTCCACCAGCTATACCCAGTCTGCCAAGCCCAGACCTGAACTCCGAGGACCCCCAAGCTGACTTCCAATGGTGTGCAGTAGGAGTCCAGTGGCAGCTGGTAGATGAGGTGCGTGCGAAGATGGAGACCATGGCAGGTACCCTAGAGGGAGTCCGTAGGTGCTTCAGTCCCAATAAGGACACATCTGAGGCAATAAGAGGCACCTACCGTCCGCTCCATTGATTGGATCACTCCCTGGCTGACATTACTGGTGTCATGAGGCAGAGGCATGAACAAATGCGCTGCCAAATTGGCACCAGTGAGGTTGCCAAACAGCTGGGGCAATATGCACCATCCTTGAATCTATGGAGAGGAAACAGGACACCTAAATTGCAACAATGGGTGCCTTACATCGCAATGTTGTTGCCGTCCTAGCAAGCCATCAGGCCCTTCTCAGCACTGTACTGCCTTCATTGTTGGCAAAGACAAATGCTGCTGGGGGCAAGGGATCCACATCTTCTGCCCCTATGTGTATGCGCCTCAGTCGCCTCCTGCACCGACAACACCTAGCTCAGGGGAGGCAACACACACATCAGGGGACGACGATGTGGACTCATACATTCTCCAGTATTGTCTTTCATAGATTAACATGCTTGAATCTTCCCCGTCATCATGGTGGGAGTCACACGGTACTTAAAACAAGCAGTACTGTAAAAAGTACATAAGGTAGCATAAAGAAAACAGTTGAAATTGTTAACCAATTCACATCATTTTAATAGACCCAAACTCCTGCCAATCAGAGGCTAGACCCTAGACCAGTTCTCCCCTGAAGAGCCACCATACCACAGATTTCTAACAGCACATCATGTGTGAGGGAGTATCCCTGAGCTCTGCTCAGTTGGTTAGAGTTGGTGAACCTTTGGCTTTGTTTCTTTTCCTCTCAAGTAATATAGCATTGGACTCTGCTTTAAGATTCTGTGTTTCTTCATCTACATTGCCTTTTTTAAGATGTCTGAAGGATCTAAGAAAAGACTGTTTAGACCTCGCAGGTCCTGTGGAAAGGGAAGGCTTTTTTTGAGGATCCTCATAAGGACTGCCTATACTGTTTGTATCCCAAACATATGCCCATGGAGTGTAAACGCTGCAGAACATTTTCTGCCAAAACTCTTAAGGACAGAGAAGCCAGATTATTACTATGGCTACAAAAGAAAACATCTAGAGCTGAATCTGGTTCAGATGATGAGGAAGGTCTAACTCACTCTCCACCTGAGTGAAAATGCAGTGAAGATGAGGGCTCTATGTCATCCCATAAGGCCCCTAAAAGAGTGAAGGCTGTTGAAAATAGTCCACATCTGAGAAATCCGCCTCTAAAGATTCCTCTTCAAGCTCTGGTCAGAAGAAACTATCCACTTCATCTGCTTCTGTGCCTGTCATGCCTCAAAAACATGCTCCGTCGCCGAAAAAGACTCAGTCGACGAACCTGTCGTCGAAAGCACCGTCAACAAAACCGCCATCGACAGCTATTCCAGTTACCACAGTTAGAACGGTCACTCCGACCATGGCAACGACAGCATCATCTACAAGAGGCGTGACCCACCTCGTCGATGACCATGACGACAGTCCTTCCGTTAACGCCGGTCTTACTGTCGACTGCCACTTCGTCAAAGACTGCCTTCAAATTACAGTCGACAAGATTAGTGGTGACTATCATACTATTAGAGGATTTCTTCATCAATGAGACAAGGAAAAAAGACATTCTTTGATGAAAGTGCATCTGCTCAGCCTCGACCAGACCTAAGGGCATTCAGCAAGATATCCCCGCTCTTTCCAGCCCTTCTTGACACAGTGGGTTCAGGGGATGAGGGGCTTTTTGGACCTTCTTACAGCCCTTCGCAGTTGAGGGTAAGGTACCAGGAGACCGAGGATGATGACCCTGATAAGGACAATTCCAGTTATTTTGAGGGAGATTTTTCATTCACGGCTCGCCAGCAGCCCATATCTCACAGATATGACTCTTTTCAAGACCATTATCCCTATGAGGAAGGTTATGATGAATCTCAAGCATCAAGAGGAGATACAATGGCAGTGCCCGTCTCATTAGTTACAGATCTAAGGCACATGCTCAATGATTATTACAAATATTTTACTCAAATGCATGCGCCGGTCCCTCTCACTCCGGAACATGCTGAGACATCTGTTACAGCACTGTTGCCTGCTACTCCTGTGCCAGTGCAAATGGAAGATGTTAGATCTGCTCCTACCATCACCATAAGGGGTGATTACATTGATAGTAATCCAGATGATCAGCCAGAGGAAGGAGAGTGGATTTAGGACCGGGATCCATCGGGATGGGGGTGGGATGACTATATCGCACCGTCTTCACCGTCATCTTCACCATCCCTAGCTAGTTCTTCTCTTAAGGAGTTTGGGGGGGGTCCATGAGCTTTTAAGGACACTGCATGCAAGTCTGTGAGGTTGATCCCTATAGTAAGCTACATATAGGAAGGTTTACAGCTAATGAAAAACCCAGCTTCAGTCCCAGTGGTGGTTCCTAGAATGGACAAGAAGTATAAGGGCCCTGATTCTTCTCCGGCATGCTTGTAGGGCATCTACGCCCAGATTTGGTTGTTATGCAAGTGGCACAATAACGCTCCAGATATCCTCAGGCCCCTTGTTCAGCTCCTCCAGACAAGGAAGGCAGGAGGCTTGACAACATAGGCAAACGCTTTACAGCAATGGCAGCTACCTCCATCAGAGCATCAAAGGCGCTTGCCATTCTCTGTCGATAAGACCGCCAAATGTGGCCCGTTCTGGCATCCCTTCTTGATCATCTTCCTGAAGACAAACAGGAGGATGCAGAAGAAATCTTGTAGGAAGGTGCAAGGGCATCTTCTGAGATTATCGATACAGCATTGGACATATCCTTCACTGCATTCAGACAAATGGCGGGGGCAGCAGTTCTTCATCGACATTGCTGGTTGAAGCCCACCTCGTTCCGCCCCGAGGTCCAAGCCAAAATTTTGGATATGCCCTTCGACGGGAAAACTTGTTCGACAAACATGTGGATGACGCCCTTTAGGCCATAAAGGCAGACATGATACAGCACGCTCTCTGGAAACACTACAACAGACTTCCTCCCTTTCGTGGAGGAAGATGGCAATACACGCAGAGAATCTCTTACCAATCATACAGGTATCAGCCGTACACACAGCAGGGCTGTTGGCCCGGTACACAGGCCAAAATGCAGAAATTTAGAGCCTCCAACATGGCTTACGCTCGACAACCGGCTCAACGTCGACCTCAAGCAGCAGAAAAAGCCCAAGCTTCCTCCAGGTGACAGTGACATTTCTCCGGCACCAGTCACCTCGTACCAACACAGACCACAGAAGAAACATTACCTCTCGGCTGTTTACCACCAATCGGAAAGTATAACAACTGACACATGGGTGTTGGACATCATACATCAAGGTCACACCCTAAAATTCATCCAAAAGCCTCCCTGTCATCCTCCTCCCAAGCGAGCACATCAACACCTTCTTATCACGAAACAGGAGATTGCTGTACTTCTTTTAAAGGGGACTCAGAGGAAGTACCTTTCCAGCAGTGAGGGAAGGTTTATATTCAAGCTTCTTCCTCATAAAGAAAAAGTTAGGGAAATGGAGACAGGTCATGGATCTCAGATACCTAAACAAATATATAAAGAAACAAGCCTTTCAGGATGCTGTCGTTGTAGAAGGCTGGCTCAGTATATAGTGTCAACCTATGGTGTGGCACTGTGTCCAGGCAACCCCATAGTGATAGTGTTTAGGTCCCTGACAACCAAACATCTCAAGGGGTAGCTGTGGAGAGCAGCTAAGGCTTATTCAGGAGAACCTTTACCACACAGTCATTCAGTAAGCTTTTACACAAGAAAGAACCACACGAGTGTTTAGGAAAATATGTTAGTATTTACACAACACTAAGAACTAACTTGGTATATCTCCTACCCGGAGATATCAAATACACACAAGAAATACTTCAATAACCGGTAGGAAGCATAGAAAAACACATTGGGCACTATGGGGGGGCCAAACCATATACTAAGAAAGTGGTATAAGAGGTAAGTACCAAAACGTCACTGATAACCAAGGATGGAGAAGCCCAGGGGAACTTAAGAACCACCAAAGGTGAGTAGCTAGGGACCCCAAGGCGCCAGGGTTCAGAGTGGTTACAATGGGTCAGACGTCCATAGGATAACACGAGTAAGTCGTGGTTGGTATTTTCTTGTTTCAGGACCCTTCGCAAAGGAACCAGAGGACACCAATTGGATCAAGGGAGGTTGGAGAGACACCCCACCCGGGGATACACAGGAAACCAGGATAACTACACCAGGGAGACCAGGTGCATAGGGGCGAAGTGGTGTTGGAACCGCCCGTAGAAGCCAATGGAGGATCTTGGAAGTCCGGTGACTACAGCGACTCGTGGACCAGGACAGTGGAACCCAAACGTGGATTCTGGACAAAAAGTACCTGGAAACAGAGTAGACAGAGTCCAAATCACCCAGAGGTGTCCAGGAGGAGCAGGAGCACAATGCCACCCCTTGTCAGAGGTACTTGCAGTAGCATGACGGTCTTGGAGACGCAGCTGTGGAGCCCAGGCAATGCAGTAGCACAGGAGCAGTCCATGAGCTGCCCCACGACGGATGAAGAATGCAGGAAGGTCAGTGGCCGGCAGGACCATCAACAAGCCTTGGCAACCGCAACAGTCGAGTCAAAGGAAAAGATTCTTGGATGCAGACCAGCAAGGTCTGAGGGGCTAACCCAGCAACGGTAAGTGAGGGCCAGCCCTCAGCATGCATGAGAGCTAGCAGGAAGTGTTGGAGCCCCCTCGATTACCCTCTGGCAGCAGGCACAGGGAAGCCTCAGCAGCACACAGAAGATGCAGCCTTGGTAACAGCAGACAGATGCAATGCACAGAGTTGGGTTCAGGTTGGCTGGAGAGAGATTACAGTCTCCCAAGTTGCAGGGAAGACTGTCAGGATTCTGGGGAGCCAACAAACCACCACCTGTGTTGCAGAGCTGGGAGGTGTCCGTGGGACAGCAGGACGTTGAAGTGCCTGCGGATGCAGGGAAGTGACTCCTTCACTCCAAGGGAGATTCCTTCTTGCTTGGATGCATGCAGAGTCCTTGATGACTCGGAGGGTGCACAGCCACGGAGTTGCAGAAACTTGGAACAGCACAGAGATGAAGTTGCAGCAGGATTATTCACACCAAGAGCAGTCTTGTCTTTGGTCCTGGTTCAATTCAGCAGCAGAGTTCCAGTACCCAACAGCAGAAGAGTCTTTAAACAATCTTCAGAAGACAGGCAGTTAGTTCTTCAAGATGAAGTCTGGATGAATATAAGGACCCAACCTCAGGGGAGTCCTTAAGTAACCCCAAAAGAGGGAAGGACATCTTCTGCGGTGACCCAACTATCAGAGGAGGTCAGGGACGCTACTCATCTGGCCTAGCCAGTCAGATACTCCCAGAGCCAAGATTCCACATGGCAGAATCAAGTGGCCACCTGGAGGAGATCTGGTCATCCCCCTTGGGGGGAGCTGGACAGGGGGGTAGACACTCCCCTGTCCTTTGTGTAGTTTAGTGCCAGAGCGGGAGCCAAGGGCTCCTGAACTGAGCCAAACTGGTTTATGCAAGGAGGGCATCAATTGTGCCCTTCAATGCAGTTTGGTGGTGCTCAGAAGCGCCCCCACCCTACCTAGTTCTAAAGGAGAGGTGGTCACACCTTTCCTTCGCAGGAAATTCTTTGTTCAGCTTCCCCTGCCTGAGTTAAGCTCATCAGCAGGGGGGCAGAACACTGTCTAGGCTCGGCAGCAGCGCGGGCTGGCAGGCAGACCCTGTAAGGCTACACAGGTAGGTATTGGGAGGGTCCTCTAAGGACCCCCCCAGTACATGGTATAATGCAGAATCCGTGTAGTTGAATGATTCGAACATGTTTGATACCAAACATGACCAGGTTCGGGGCAGCTGTTATGTAGTTAAGCATCTCGACTTGCCAGTGTCCACTACATACCTTAAAATGGCTGCCCCGCACTCACAAAGCCCAGAGGATGGAGTCTGGGGTTTGTATGGGTACCTCTGCTTGTGCAGGGGTACCCACACACTTAGAACCATGCACCCTGCCCTTGGACTGAAGGGCCTACCTTAGGGGTGACCGGGATATAAGGAAAAATTTATATCTAAAGTGAAAGGTGCATGCACCATTCGTGCAGACTGCGATAGCAGCTCTTTAGACACAGCATGGACTCCCATGGCTGGCATAATACCCCTGGTGTACCAATGCCCTGGGTACTTCAGTACCATATACTAAGGACTTACAGTGGTACCCCAGTATGCTAATTGTGGGGTGCACAAAGTACTTATAATCAAATCTAGAGGAGAGCGCACAGTCACTGGGGTCCTGGTTTGCAGTATCCCAGTGAACTACAGTCAAAACACATTGACACCAGGCAAAAGTGGGGGTATCTATGCAAGAAAGATCCTACTTTCCTACATAACCACCTCCCAAACGAAAGAAGATAAAACTAACCTTCCTAGTTGAGTCTTCATTTTTTAAATGGATATATATGGAAAGTCCATATGCGTTGGCATGGTTACTCCTCCCAGGTCTATGTTCCACTGAGAAGTCCATCCCCTGTAGAGAAATGGACCGCCTCAAAGGTCTGGGGTTCTCACCCTTCATCTGTTTGAGCTATAAGAGGGGCTTATGGTCTGTCTGAACAATGAAGTGAGTGCCAAACCTGTAGTGTAGTTCCTATTTCCCTAATAGGCTCTGCGCATTGGAATAATATACCCTATAGACTTGACATAGGACTGAGGTCAGTATGTCCCTATCGAGTATATTAAACTTAATTACTTTGTGCCAGCTAACTCAGAGGCCACTAGAAACTCCTTGTAAACAAGAAGGGAGTAGTTTCTGGCAACCGCATAAACATGACAACTTTGTTTCCCTTTAGAATCGGAACGCTCTCAGAATCGTGGAAACAATAAATAACAGTTTCACTCAGCTAATCGTGCATGCTTAGTTTTTCTTCAGAGTTACACAGAACGAATAGACGGGCGTTTCAATAAAAGGATTTATTGAACAGTCTTGTTTCTCGTGTAAGAGATCTGATCTGTTATGATCACAAGACAGTATGCAAGATATATAATGTACAGCGTAAACAGTAGAAAGAAATAATACTGCGCTAGCATTATCTTTTAGCTATGACCCATATATTCATATACATAAATAACATAAGCTAAAAATGCGAGTACTCATAGATGCTTCTCTAAGCTAGTTCTACCCCAGTGTACCTAACCTAACCGAAGTGTAGTGCAAGGTAAGAAGTAGGTGAAGTATTCTATAGTATGGTATACTAAGAGTCTGGTATGCCAAGAGTCTGGTATGCCAAGAGTCACTCTAGGTTCTAGTCCGCTCCATACCTTGAGAATGAGAGAGGTGGGAATCTCTTTCCGGATCTCCAACTCTAACACCCCGCGAAGGGAGTCAGAACACTGGAAGCTGGATTCTCTGCGAGCAGGGATGACAGCGTCTCTTCTCAGTGCGTCAGGCCGGGACACGGGCTCCTCTAAAATCGAGGTCTCCTAACTTGCTTGGGCAAGGGAAGGTATATTTATACCTGGTAGGTGCCTTGGAATGTTAGCATTGACTTGAAGTCGGACAGAGGAAGACGTCGGGAATGAACCCTTAAGGAATAGCGGTTCATGCATAATAAATGAGTTCTTGGAGAAATCAATAATCCTGTGCTAGGGGAACTCCCAAGAGCTTAAGGGTCTGGTTTCTAAGAACTCGTTGTGACGTTAGGGTGGACGGATGTCGGTGACCATGCCTGTATTTGGAGTGCATGGCTAATGCCTAAATAAGGACAGGGATTTTATGCCTATATAAGGGCAATGCGAATTGTGCCTATATAAGGACATGTTTCAGGAAATCCTATATACGGACACCTAAAGCGGAATACAACACCCACTCCACTTTCGAATAAACGATAATACTAAATGCTAAACATGAAATGCTAAACATTAAACTGAATACCACATGTTGCTAAAAACATTTCTAAACGCATATTAAAAAGAAGTCTTTAAAAGAAACTGTTGCTAAAACATGTAATGCAATAGGTACTGTACATTTTAAAGCATTTTTTCATTCTAAGCATATATTAAAAATAAAATGCAACATGAATGAATAAACAGAAATATATACATATGACGAAATGGTTGACAAGTTTTCAAAAATCAAAGCCATTGCATATCATGAAATTTTGGCGAATAAGGTGACAATGTGTCCCTGGAAGAATTCAAAGAAGTCTGTTTTATATGAATAGTTCTACTGTAAGCAGATTGAGTTGCCATGTATTTTCAAAAAATAGAGAAAAAGAAAAAGTTCAATTTTTAGGAAGAGTTCCAAGTTTTGTTCTGTTTTGAAAATATGGAGGCCAAATTTCATTGCGTCCATGGTACACTGAGAGCCGAATCAAAGTCAGTGTATGGGTCTGGTGTAAACATGAAATCATCTATTTCTATAGACAAAATATCGTCTACCGATGTTGGTGACATTTGGAACACCTCGTTCAGAAGGTTAACTGCACAAAGATGAGAAGCATCGCCTTCAGCATAGGATGCCGCAGCAATGTTCGCGTCCGTTGTTGCCTGTTGATCCATCTCGTACCTCAGCAGCAGCAGGAAGCGTCTGTGAGATCTCAATGAATGCCGTCATCAGGATTGGTAGCCTTTGGGGACAACACAGAGCATGGGCCGTTATTGGGTCCAGCAGAGTATCGATATCCGTTGGCATGACTGATGGGAGTGTTAGACAGGTGTCTAGCACGCATTCTTCACCGCAAAGCAGGCAGCGTAGAACAGGTAAGATGCAATCTTGCCAGATTGGTCTGAATGACAGAAACCATGTTGTATTAAGTTCCCGTAGACGAGGTATGCCCAAAAGTTGCACTATGCGCTCACGGCACTTCCGTTCTAGGAGAGCTTTCTCCACATCGCTCGGAGTGATGCCGGTGAATAGGCTTGCCATAGCGTAGTAGTAGGAATAGAAACCGGATTCCTACAACAAGTGCTAGAATTAATGGCACACCACCAAACACCGAATGTGCGAAGTTTGGGATGATTCCGAGGACTGCCTGGAAGGGTGCGAACAGTCCTGAACAGATGGTCTTAAATACATGTACAATTCCGCTCGTATCAGACATGTTTAAGATATGTCCCATCATTTCTATGAAATGTATAGGGCAGTTTGTACGAATTAAAGCCTGTATCTCAGCCGAAGTCCTTGCAATTTGTAAATCATAGGTTTCTTTGGCCGAGGTCAAAGGCACGGTCTGTTGTAAAAGCATGGCTTTCATTCTGCTTAAAGAATCAAAACGTATAAAAGAAACATTCAATGAAGGCCATAGAGGCGACTCCCTGACTGTCTCTGTTTGGGGGAACAATACTTGTATACAACAAGTAACCCTGGAGCCGACCGTTACCAGATATGGGATGCCTGGCAACATGCCACAGCAACTCTGATCATTCAACATGAGGTAACTCCCATTAGAAAGTTGTCCAAACGTTGGATTAATCACAGGAGCTGGTGTACCCTGCAGGTGGCAGGACAAGTTTGCCACAGAACCATTACAAGCCCCGTGTAAAGAAATGTCCTGACATATGAGAGAACCGCTTAATGCCTTTTCACAGTGTGTACCGCTTAGAAACACTTCCACGATCCCCACTCCAACATCTGTATTCGTAAGGTAAATCCCAGGATGTCTTAATGTATTCTTTACCCAACCTTTCATATTTGCCTGCTTGCATTTGTTTGAGGCAATACTGAAAATGAAAAGTAGTGACAGGCAGAGTTATTTTGCCATGAATAAGCCATTCTGTAGCTGGTTTTTCTGCTACCATAAATGGTAATTTTTCCAGTTTTTCAATGCTCAGCACTGTATACTTTGCTCCCCTTTGTGCCAGTTCGATCTGTTTATCTGTTAGATTGTATTCCGAAAACAGAGACGACGTGTTGATAAAACGCCAAGGCACATAGCCCGCACGCAAAGATTGCAGCGTCCAGCTTAATAACATAATAGAACGTAACTGAGATTGGCCTTGTTGTAACATGGCTAAATCTTGTTCCAGTATGTCAATAGCAGAGGATACAATGTTGTCCAATGAATAAATTCTGGATGACAAAGTTGTTAACCCATTGTCGACCACAGTGAGCGATTTCTCTAAGTTAATACGATCAAGTTCACGTATTCTTTCTGCGGCCTCTGCCTGTGAAACCTTCCATATCTCATTATAAGCAGCATAAATGCCGGCATATATGAAACGTTTTTGACGTGGTTTTCTTGGTCCTAGCAAGAATTCCCTAAGGTCTGCGTCTTCTTTAAGTAAAGATAAGTGTTGTTTCACATCCTCGAGTGTAGATTTTTGTAAACAGTCAAGGCACAATTTTCCTACACTGTATGTTGTTACTACCCCTGGATGTTGTCGTTGAACATATCGTGGGTCTGGCCTATTGATAGTAAAGCCCTGTATTCTATTCAGGAATCTTTCTTGACAGATGTTTGTGTCTGTGGGCCAGAGTAACCATTTTTTCCAATCAGGATCTGTTCTGTTGGTTAGTAGTATTGTGTCTACTGTGACCGCTCCCTGTGTAGTGCTATTACTTGCAGGTGTTGGTACAGAAGGTGTATTCATGTCTTTTATCTTGGCTAAACCAAGTCAAGACGTTTGTTGCACAGTGTCATTCAAAAACATTATTTGATGTGGGATGATACAAGCTCTAAACAAAGCTTCAATCCCCTGCACTTGCCAATCTTTAGAACCCCAGACAGTGTTTGTGTCTATTGTGTCTTTCCAAAAGTCAAATCCTTGTCTAGACAGTTGGGTAATAAAGGCTGCAGAATAAATCTGTTTTGTATTAGTTAACATAATTTTCTGACCTGTTTTGTTTACATTCTTATAGAAAAATGTTTCTGGATCAGATATATTGTACCCTGAAAAATATGGAAACTTCTTTACAAACGTTTTTTAACTACCTTTTGGTGGTGTAGGACAATGTTCCCATTGGTTAAACATAAACACATTTCTAGGTGTTGCAGATTTAGGCAAGAAATGATGACCATAGTGGTTATAACAATAAAGCTGTTCATAGTCTGATGGACCCTCTAAGTATTCATTGTTAGAGAACGCAGCAGACCTTTCTAGATCAGACCTCATATCATTTTCAGTCTCAAAGTCCCAATCATCAGAATAGGTACTGGAGGTAATAAAATCACTTAATGAAATTTTAAATAAATGTGGAATGTTCAAAAGTTCAGTCGGGCCGAATATGTCGAAATCGGTTTTGTCCCACACTATACCATCCTGTATAGGAACGGCTGTGATGTTCACTGCTGACAAGTCTCTTGTTTCACGATGGGAAGATTTGTGTGGTTTTAAAAGTAAGTTCACATTTTTACTTTCAGTGTCCATATGGATGTATCTGCCATTTATAAGCATGCTAAGAGTCATAACCAAAGCTAGCCAAAACAGAAAGAAAAATATTCCAGAAATAATCCATAGTTCAATCCATGGTAAAATCAGATAAGTCTCTTTCAGGAAATGAAAAAGGTCTTGTACTTGTTGCTTGAAAGTTTTTGATGCTGGCGTCGTTTCAGGCTCACTCGGATCCTCAGAAAACGTATCAAAGTTAATGAAATAGCCAGAAGCAGTTCGGTCAATTGTTGAAATTGCATCAGGATTCGTTGAAATCGCTGGAACTAGTTCATCACGTGTTACGTTGGTGTAGACAGGTGTATCTGGACAAACTGCTACTTGAGTTTCAAGAGGGATGAGTTCCATAGCATTGTTGCTTAGTCCTTCATCTGTTACTGCTGAATTATCGATGGTTATGAGTCTTTCAGTCTGAACCTCTTGGATAGTAGCGAGAGGAGTGCGTCTGCTACTAGGTCGGAGTCCACGAGGCCTACTATTTAGTATTGGCCACATACTGTGGTTTGATGAGGTCGATTGACACAAATCTTTTCTCCTTTTTTCCCGCAAGGAGCGGCAGAAGTACTGTTCTTGTTCCGTGGACGGCTAGGACAGGTACTGGTTGTCTGTAAGAAGGTCCAAATTCCTTCTTGTCCGCAATCTTCTCTCTGACTAGATCCCCAACTTTTGGGATCCAGACAGGCCTTGCTGGGACTGCCGGTGTTTCCCCAGTGGTGGTTTGCTTCAGGAACACGTTGCTTTGTTTCGATCTTAGTTCATTTAGATCCTGTAAAACAGCCAAACGATCTTTGATATCAAAGGGTTTATTTTCCACCACTGTGCCTTTACATTCGAGATCAGGAACCCACGTTCTTGTCCCAAATAGGACCTCATATGGAGTGACCCCCCCTAGAGAACTTCTTGGCAAATTATTTAATGAGCGTTGGACCCATAAAGATGTTTGACCCACCCATCACCCGAACCTAATACTCTAGCTGTTATAGACTGCTTTATGTCCCGGTTTTTCCTTTCCACAACAGAATTTCCCTCAGAATGAAACGGAGAGGAGTACCGCAATGCTACGCCCAAACTGCATGGGCTTCCTTGTAAGCCCGAGAGCTAAACGCAGGGCCCTGGTCAGAATGTAGTGTGCCTATTGCGTATGTGCCGATAAAGACTCGCAAATCTTTTATAACAGTTCGAGCGTCAGCCGAGCGCTGAGGCCATATCCATAGGAACCTTGACTTAGTATTTGTGGGATTGCATTTGTCCAAAAGGACGCCTGTGCGTAGATAGTCTAATGCTGTCTAACAATGGTGTCTGTACTGGGCAGGCTACTTCGTAGTCTGGTGTCTGGTGGCATTCTGCACTACTCTGTCTATTGCAGTCTATGCAGTCATTGATGAAGATGTGAATCTGTGTATTCATTCCAGGCCACCAGTACATCTCTTTTAATGCTAATATTGTTTTAGAGATCCCTTGATGTGACAGACCCTCCCCCAGATGTGCTTCATAAATCAAAGCTGCTCTACGATCCATGTTTGGAATTACCCTATCCCCCACTCCAGGGATTCAAGCAAAAGGAACGTTGTTCGCATCAATTACATAAGAGTACTTGAGTGGAATTTCTTTGGTAATGCTGCACCACTGCCTTTGCTTGAAGCATTGACAGCCAACAATATCTCACTGTCTATTCTCATTTTTGAACGAGTGATCGCAGCTACGGAAGCCGTCTGAACAGCCCCCTTTGCGGCTTCGTCAGCCAATGAATTCCCTGCAACGTGAACGCCATCACGTTGATGACTCAGCGTGTGTATCACGTGAGCATTTGGTAGTTCGTTTTTCAACTGAACTACTTGTTCCCAAAGCGTTTTATGCTTTATTGTGCCACCTTTTGCTTCTTTGAACCCGTTTTCAAGCCAATTTTGTATATATTCATTATACGACTGTACACAGTAAAAAGAATCGCACACTATAAGTGTGGGGAATTCGCGATCTGTATTTTCAAGTGCCAGTTTGAATGCTTGTAGTTCAGCTCGCTGAGCTGTACAATCTCCTAGAGATTGAGTTTTAGTGACCATTGGTCTGAAGTTACCATCTTGCATGCGACCTTTAACGATTGCGCACGCTGCACTGTAAGCTTGCTTACTCCATGTAGCGGGTTGTGCTGATCCGTCAGTATAAATTATATATTCGTACTGATCGAGAGGCAAAATTTCAGTGGGCAGAGTACATTCATGTTCATATGAAATGAAATGAAATGAAAAAAACATTTATATAGCGCAATAGCTACCCTGAGGCATCCCAGCGCTGTGGACGAAACGCAGACAGAAGGAGGACTCAGTGGTTATTAAAGAGAAAAGTTTTTAGGAGTTTGCGGAAGGACAGGAGATTAGGTTCCGTCCGCAAACGGAGGGGGAGTGCATTCAGATCTTGGCAGAGTTATAGGAAGAGGATCGTCCGCCGCATCTGGCTCTCTTTATAGTAGGCAATAGGGCGAGGGAGGAAAAGGTTGATCGGAGATGCCTGTTTGGTTGGTAGGGTGTTATCAGGGACTGACTGATTAGCGAGCCGGTCTTCCTAAAAGCCTTGTGCGCAATGCACATGGCTTTGAATTGAATTCTCTCCTGACCGGTAACCAATGGAGACTCCTTAGAGCAGGGGCTGCGGACTGTCGGGGAGGGGTCTGGAGGAGAGTGCGGGCTGCACAGTTTTGGATTACTTGCAGCTTGCCAATGGTGGATTGCGGGGCCCCCAGGTACAGGGCGTTCCCATAATCCAGGCGCGATAGGAGTAGACCTTGTACCATGATTTTTCGTGCTTGAAATGGAAGGAGGGGAAGTATCTTGCGTAGCATCCTCAGGAGACCAAAGCAAGTGGCCGAGAGTTTCGCAGCCTGGTGGTTAAAACTGAGGGAGCGATCCAGCCAAATGCCCAGGCTTTTGATTTGGTCGGAGGGTACTGGAGCGGGGCCAAGACATTTTGGCCAGAATTGCTCCGTCTTGAGAGAGGGGAGTTCCCGAGAAGCATAATCTCCGTTTTATCCCCGTTAAGCTTCAGGCACGAGTTTTCCATCCACTTAGCCACCTCGATGAGACAGCTCTCAAGATTATTTGCAAATTTTTTGGGGTCGTTTAGTGCCACCACCAGCTGAGTGTCGTCAGCATAGGTGATGATTTTGATGTTAAATGGGGAAACGATCTCTGCTAGGGAGCTCATGTAAATGTTAAATAATGTGGGGCTCAGGGAGGAGCCCTGAGGCACACCACAGCTTAAAGGCATTTGTTCGGAGACCACGTCGCCTTCAAAGACCTGAAAGGACCGGTCACTTAAGAAGGAATGTAGCCAGGCAATGGCATTGCCTGATACACCCATGTTTTTTAGTCTCAAAATCAGCGTGCTGTGGTTTACAGTGTCGAATGCGGCACTGAGATCGAGGAGGATGATGGCCGCAGAGCCTCCCTGATCCAGGATCCTCCTTGCCTCCTCTGTTACGGCAAGGAGGGCTGTTTTGGTCCCGTGTTGGGGACGGAAGCCAGTCTGAGAGGGATGCAGTAGGTTATTAGATTCTAAAAACTCTCCCAGCACTGAATTGATGTGCTTTTCTAGTATCTTGCTCATCCACGGGAGTAGGGAAATTGGGCGGTAATTGCTCAGGTTATTCTCGTCTAGGTTTTTTTTTTTTTTAAAAGGGCCTTTACCATTGCACATTTCCAAGCCGGGGAACCACTCCGGCGGAAATGGAGGCGTTCAGTAGGTCAAGGACCGTAGGTAAGATGTTTGCTGTGACTTGTAACAAAGCGCGGGAGGAGCTGGGTCTAGGGGGGAACCTGATTTTACCCGGTGCATGATGGAGTCTAGGGATGTGGAGTCTAAGGGAGGAAATGATTTCAATATGGCTTGAGTTCCACAGACTGACCAGTTAGTGGAGTCAGGCTGGATAGGGGTAAAGGTAAAGTAAATGTTTTGTACTTTCTGATGGAAAAATTCCACCAGATTGGTGCACCGGGATAAGGCATCATCAGAGGTGGGTTGCTTCTGGGGCAATATTGCAGGAACGCTTGTGTTTTTAGATCAGGATCAAAAACATATTCAACATCTGTTGCAGCAAGAGAATTAACTCATTGTATCCATCTAGGATGTAAAGCTTTTGCATTTGGAATGCTCGCTTTTGTAACCGCCTCTAAGGCTGGTACTGGGGTCACGACAATAATGCGTTTTCCTTGAGCTAGAGCTCTTTCTTTTGCTTCAGCGGTTTGAACTGCTGTCAGTATTTCTTCTGTTGAAGTGAAGCGCATTTCTGCTTGTGTATACAAATGTGATTTGTATGCTATTGGTACTTTTTTACCCTCATTAAATGTTAAATAGGTGAATCCGCATTGACCCAAAATTATTCGGATCACTAAATTGCGTGTATTTACGGGTGTTTGTAAGTGATTAGTTGCTAACATGTTAGCTTGGAGTGAACGCAGGATTTCTGTGTGTTCCTGTGTCCAATGTTTTGCTGAAAATTCAGGTTTTATTAATTCGTAGAGAGGTTTAACCCTTTCTGCGTAATTTAGAATGTAAGTTCTTCCAAAATTTAGGAAACCCAAGATAGATTGTAAATTTTTCAGCGTTTTTGGAGGTTGGAGCAGCGCGCACTTTTCTAAAAAGTTAGCTGCTAGGCTCTTGCCTTCACTTGAAAGCTCATATCCTAGGAAAAGGACATTGAGATGGGCAATTCTGGATTTTTTAAAGTTGAATTTCTAGCCCTCTGAGGCGAAGCCCAATATAATGGTACTCACCGTGTTCAAGTGCCTATCTAGGTCATCGTCTGTCAGATAGATGTCATCGACATATGACAATGCCTCATTATCATAAATTTGTAGTAACTCTGTTACCCTTGCTGAGAACAACCCTGGGCTATTCTTGAACCCTTGTGGGAGTCTCCAAAATTGACGCTGGGTCCCCATTATTGAGAAAGCTGTTAAGTACCTGCTTTCAGGTGCTATGTTTTGACAAAAGAAACCATTTGAAATATCCAATGTGGTTTTATATTTTTTACGCACAATGTTATTCATTAATGCTGTACTATGTGCATTTTGCACTGCAAATGTTTTAGAACAAGTGTTCAAGTGTCTGTAATCCAAAACTAGACGATATGTATTGTCTGGTTTGGATACAGGAAACGAAGGATTGTTCATTGAGGAGGTGCATGTTTCAATCACCCCTTGATATTCAAGTTGATCTAAGATCTCCCTGACCTGTTTTTTAGCTTCTTGCTTTATTGGGTACTGCCTTTGTGCAGTAGGTTCATTTTTTAACTGTATTTTGTGGTGAGGTGAGTCCTCATCCCATCCTACATGATTTTTATATAATGCTGGGGCCTGGGCAACTACCCATTTCCTGGCATAAGTATATTTTAGGTGAATTGGAATATGGTTGGAGAAGGCAGGCATAATCATGTCCTCGCCATGTGGGCACTCCCTGACAAAGTGTGGGGGCCAGTCCTTTTCTGCTAGAAGTATATCATAACCTCTTGAAAGTTTTTCCCAAAAGAGTGTTTTCACTTTTCTCGGTATGTCTCCCTCCATTCGGAGTGTTATTTCATATAACTTTTGTGGAGTACTAATCCTGGTGTCTACAGTTTCTACTGTGATGTACTCATTCAAGTCCACTATCTCCAGAAGTTCCTTCAGATTCTGGCGAGCTATTGTAACTTCTGCTGCACTGTCCAGCATTGTCTGAGCCCATTCTCCGTTCAGTATTCTCGGCATGTCTGATCTTCAGACCTGCTACCTTCTTTTTTGAGAATTGAGGTTTTGATTTATTTTTCTGAACGTGTTTATCGTCTTTGGATTTCACGCGTTCTTCTTTGTGATCTGACCGTCCTCTTCTTTCCGATGTCTGTGACGATATCTGAAAGGTACGAGAGGAACGTGTATCAGTATCTTGATACCTGTCAGGTTTTCTTAAATTATCCCTATTCCTGAGGTTATACCTCCTTTCAGAGGGCTCCTTTTGAGGAGACCTACCTCGGGATTGAGAACGTGTCTCGTTTAAATTTTGTTTATTAGTTTCCCACTTCTTTTAGAAGATGTAGGAGTTTGTTTAATAGAGTCCTTCTCAGGACTTTCAGATAGTTTTGGCTTCAAAGGTTTTCCACCCAAACTATCTCTGCCTAATTCTGCATAAGATTGTTCTATTATTCTGGGTAGTTCTTGTTGATGTTCTGTTACATCAAATTCCCTTAAGTGTTGGCGGATCCCCACTGATGCTGCCTCCCCTTTAATATTAGATAATATTATTGTTGAGACCTGGTCGAAGTTTTTCAGTAATTTCATACCTAAATTCAGAGCAGGCTCTGCCCCTTATTCATTTTGAATTTGTTTCAGGACATCTGGTATTACTGCAATTGATGGAACACCATGTGTTTTAGTATAGATGGCAGCAAAGACTGCGCCCCAAGTGGTGCAATCTTCCAGTTGTGGTGTGATCCCCATTGGTAAACAGATTGTTAGGATTCTGTGTTTCTCATAAGGGCTAGTATTTGGAAATACTGCTTCGATTTGAGTAATTTTTTGAGCTATCCAGAATGGAATTTGCTCACGTTTTGTGGGCATTTTACCCATGACTGTGTAAAGTCTGTGGAGTAATTTTTAGTGTATTCCCCTGTTGAGGGGTTTGATTTGGAATGATCATTGGTTGTTGGACTGTGAAAGTCTGCATGACATATTGGACTAATTGTCTGTAAATTTTTATTAACTCTTGTAGTTGAGTAAGTAATTCCTCGTCTGACATCTCTTCAATGTCAGGATGAGGTGTAGCCGGCTAGAATCGGCCATGTTGCTCCTGGTCTACCTAGTGGACCGAGCCTGGTAATGTTTTTATGATGTTTTAGGGCGCCTTTAAACCAGAGATGATGCTCCTGGTATGTGAGTGGAATTTCAATATCCTCAAAAGGAATATATTCCTCTGGTGGTTCATCTTCTTTAAAGAAGTGAAACACTTTTGTTACTGGATTTGATTCTGGGAATACTATCCATGAATAGAATACCTCTGTCTGAAAGGATTCGTGTGCCTCTATCACGAAAACTGCTCTACCACCTCTTGGTGATAGGCCGTGTTTTATAAGTTTTAGAGTGATGGCTCTCCTTAAGTTTGGAGGGATGTTTATAACACCCTCATCGTTTTCATTTAAACCTGTAAAATTAAAAGCTGTTACGACTGGATCAGCCGCAGCTACACCGTTCTCGGTGTCATTGTCCCCGTGTATGGACATTGTTTTTTGAAAAATGTAGAACAAGTTTCAAGGAAACAAAAGATAAGGTGCACAATATTTTGAAACACTGATCCTTCAACGTTGAACAAACCAAACAGCTAATATATAGGGTTTTTGTCCTATTTAGCTTTGGCGGTTATTTAACCCTACCCACTCCAGACGTCTTATGGAGTATGTGAGTAGGGGTCTCTGAGAAAAGCACGACTGAGTTACTCAGTATCTAGCGTTTAATTAGTGCCTTACCAAACCGTTGGGCGCCATGTAGTGTAGTTCCTATTTCCCTAATAGGCTCTGCACATTGGAATAATATACCCTATAGGTTTGACATAGGACTGAGGTCAGTATGTCCCTATCAAGTATATTAAACTTAATTACTTTGTGCCAGCTAACTCAGAGGCCACTAGAAACTCCTTGTAAACAAGAAGGGAGTAGTTTCTGGCAACCGCATAACCATGACAACTTTGTTTCCCTTTAGAATCGGAACGCTCTCAGAATCGTGGAAACAATAAATAACAGTTTCACTCAGCTAATCGTGCATGCTTAGTTTCTTCAGAGTTACACAGAAAGAATAGACGGGCGTTTCAATAAAAGGATTTATTGAACAGTCTTGTTTCTCGTGTAAGAGATATGAGCTGTTATGATCACAAGACAGTATGCAAGATATATAATGTACAGCGTAAGCAGTAGAAAGAAATAATATTGCGCTAGCATAATCTTTTAGCTATGACACATATATTCATATACATAAATAAAATAAGCTAAAAATGCGAGTACTCATAAGATGCTTCTCTAAGCTAGTTCTACCCCAGTGTACCTAACCTAACCGAAGTGTAGTGAAATAATGAAATGAAATACCAGCATTTGTAAAGCGCACAGCTACCTCCGGAGAGGTGTCCCGGCGCTGGGGGCCCTCGGGAAGATTAAGCGAGCTATTGCCCAGAGTCACATGGTGCTGGGCTAACCTGCCGCCGGCACCGGGGATCGAACCGTGAACCCCGTGGTCCGGAGTCAGGCACCCTGGCCACTGCGCCACACCTCTTCCACAAGAGCAAGAAGTAGGTGAAGTATTCTATAGTATGGTATACTAAGAGTCTGGTATGCCAAGAGTCTGGTATGCCAAGAGTCCCTGTAGGTTCTAGTCAGCTCCATACCTTGAGAATGAGAGAGGTGGGAATCTCTTTCCGGATCTCCAACTCTAACACCCCGCGAAGGGAGTCAGAACACTGGAAGCTGGATTCTCTGCGAGCAGGGATGACAGCGTCTCTTCTCAGTGCGTCAGGCCGGGACACGGGCTCCTCTAAAATCGAGGTCTCCTCCTAACTTGCTTGGGCAAGGGAAGGTATATTTATACCTGGTAGGTGCCTTGGAATGTTAGCATTGACGTGAAGTCGGACAGAGGAAGACGTCAGGAATTAACCCTTAAGGAATAGCGGTTCATGCATAATAAATGAGTTCTTGGAGAAATCAATAATCCTATGCTAGGGGAACTCCCAAGAGCTTAAGGGTCTGGTTTCTAAGAACTCGTTGTGACGTTAGGGTGGACGGATGTCGGTGACCATGCCTGTATTTGGAGTGCATGGCTAATGCCTAAAAAAGGACTGGGATTTTATGCCTATATAAGGGCAATGCGAATTGTGCCTATATAAGGACATGTTTCAGGAAAGCCTATATACGGACACCTAAAGCGGAATACAACAAACCAGTATGGCCCAAACCACAGCAAAGGCCTCCCTCTCAATAGCTGACCAACGTTTCTCTCTGGGTGTCAACCTTCTGCTGATAAAAGCTACTGGTTGATCCTGGCTCTCTTCATTAAGTTGTGACAACACTGCTCCTATTCCTATCACAAAGGCATCTGTCTGGACAATAAATTGTTTGGAGTAGTCAGGACTCTGCAGAATGGGAGCTGAGCACTTGGCCTTCTTCAGTGCATCAAAGGCCTCTTGACAGCTAACTGTCAAATTCGCCTTCTTAGGCATCTTCTTAGAGGGGAGGTCATTAAGGGGAGTCACAATGGACCCATACTCCTTAATAAATCTTCTGTAATACTCAGTCAGGCCCAGAAAAGCTCTGATCTGAGTCTGGGCAGTGGGAGCAACCCAATCTACAATGGTTTGGATTTTGCTCTCCAAAGGTTGAACTTGACCTCCACCTACCAGGTGGCCCAGGTATACAACTTCACTCTGCCCTATCTGGCACTTACTGGCCTAGATGGTGAGGCCTGCCTTCTGCAGGGCCTCAAGTACATTCCTGAGGTGGGCCAGGAGATCCTGCCAGGTTGAGCTAAAGACATCTATATCATCTAGATATGCTGCACTAAAATCTTCTAGGCCTAACAGAACTTGATTCACCAACCTCTGGAATGTTTTTAAACCAAAGGTTATTACTGTAAACTGGTCGTACCCTCCAGGGGTTGAAAATGCTGTTTTGAGTTTTGCAAAAAAAACAATGTCATACATTTACCCCAGTACAGAGATCTGGGCCTAAATCCATCTTTTTTTTGCTCCCCATGCCATTCCAGTTTGAACCTAGCCATATGCAAATCAGTCTTGACCCTGCTCTATTGGAACAGTCCAGCCCGAACTGCCAGGCCAGGTCCTCCCTGGACTGGAAACAAGCATCCTGGGAACAGTTTCGGGGTAACACCCCTCATCAGCCAGGGTAGCTTGACTCCAGTGGCATGGAGAGCACTGGACCCACGCCTGGGCATACCCGTCCCACTCGGGGTGACAAATGCAAAAAGAACAATTGATGGACAGAATGCAGAACAATGTCATACTTTCACCACAGTATGGAGATCTAGGCCTAAATCCATCGTTTTTTTGCTCCCTATGCCATTCCAGTTTAAAGCCAGCCATATGAAAATCAGTCTTGGCCCTGCTCTCTATGGGAACAGTCCAGTCTGAACTGCCAGGCCAGGTCTTCCCTGGACTGGAAACAAGCATCCTGGGACCGGTTTCGGGGTAACACCCCTCATCAGCCAGGCTAGCTTCACTGCAGTGGCATGGGTAGCTTTTTGCAGCACCTGTGAGTCTGCTCTGCCAATAGCCTGCAGTCAGGTCAAAGGTGCTGGAATACTAGGCAGAAGCCAGAGTATCTATCAATTCATCTGCCCTGGGGGTAGAATGGGCATCAGTCTTAGTGACTGCATTGAGGCCTCTGTAGTCTACACAAAACCGAATTGCTCTCTTTCCGTCCTGGGAGTGAGGATTTGGCACAAGGACTGCTGGACTAGCCTAAGGGCTGTCAAAAGGATCAATGACCCCCAATGCTAGCATCTTCTGGACCTCTGTCGTGATGCAATCCCTGACATGGTCAGGCTGCCTGTAGAATTTACTCTTGACAGGCAGACTGTCCACCTCCACCTCACGTGCACACCCAGTAGTCTGATTGGGTGTCAGGGAAAAGAGTTCAGGCAACTGACTCAGAACCTGTCTGCAGTCAGCTTGTTGCTGGTCAGTGAGGCTGTCTGCCAAGACTACTCCATCAACTGGATTGTGTGAGAGGAGATCAGGGAGAGGGTCACTCTCTTCCTCCTGTACCTCATCAGTAGCCATGAGCAAGCTCATCTCAACACTGTCAAAGTAAGGCTTTAGGCAGTTCACATGAAGCACCCTGTGAGGGCTTCTAGGAGTACAAAAGATAATCAAAGGGCTTGTGTTCCTTGGTGAAGTTGAAGAGTGAGAAGGGCACGAAGTCTCACAATTGTAGAATGTGCCTAATGGTGGTCACCCCTCAAAATGTTGTTGACATGTTTCCCGCCTATGTTGGTCTTAAGGATCCGGGGCGCTTCATCAGGACAAAAAACATACAAATATATAGTGGATACACTACCCCACACTTAAGACCAACATAGGCGGGAAACATGTAGACAACAACAATCTTTTTGAGGGGTGACCACCATTAGGTCCCACTCTCTAGACAGGAAGTGCAGTTCCGTTACCTGTCTTCACACTTGATTGACTACCTGGTTTCCTTTAAAACCTGAGGTAGCCACAACCTTTAATAGGCTTTTTTATCCCTGGAAGGGTATTCCTATCAAAGTGTTCTATTAGGAAATCCCCTTACCAGTTTTAACTTCACACATAACACCCCACTTTAGAAATAACCCCCCTCACTTGCATTCATCCATAAGGCAACCTCGAAAAATCTCCGCCAAAGCGACCCTTCGGGGGACCCGTTGGGCATTGCAGCGCCGGCCCAACGAGGAGCAACGCCCGATGATGAAGCATGACATCCTCTAGGGAATGTGTGAGGGCAACATGAACAGTCTTGTTGACTGTCCACTCCCGTTACCCCAGCAGAGGCACACACTACAATTGTGAGACTTTGTGCCCTTCTCACTCTTCAACTTCACCAAGGAACACAAGCCCTTTGATTATCTTTTGTATTGATCACTAGGAGCATGGGCTTCTGGACCTCCTAAATTAGCTCCCTGTCCCCCCTCCCCTGAATTATTTTTCTCTCTGAAAGGGTTTCTTTTTTGAAAAGGCTTCTAGGCTTCCAGGACCACCAGGTAGGTGACCTCACCTTTCTTTTCCAGGATAATATGGTGGCCACTCCACTTGTCTTGGAGTGCTCTTGGGGCCACAGGCTCCAAGACCCACACTTTCTGCCCTGGCTGGTAAACAGTCAGAACAGCCTTTTGGTCATGCCATAACTTCTGAAGTTCTTGGCTGACCTCCAGGTTTTTGCTGGTCTTCTTCATGTACTCAGCCATGCGTGAACTCAGGACTAGCACATAATCTACAATGATTTGCTTGGGAGGTTTGAGAGGTTGCTCCCATCCCTCGTTCACTAGACAAAGTGGTCCCCTAACTGGATGTCCAAACAGAATTTCAAATGCGCTGTAGCCATCCCCCCTTCTGTGGAACCTCTCTGTAGGCAAAAAGGAGGCAAGGTAACAGGACACCCCATCTCCTGAGGTTGTCCGATAGTCCCATCATCATACCTTTAAGGGTTTCATTGAATCTTTCAACTAACCTGTTACCCTAGTGGATGGTAGGGTGTAGTGAACTTAGAGTTGACACCACACTCTTTCCACATGGCTTTCAGGCAGCCAGACATGAAGTTTGCACCTCAGCCTGACACTACCTCCTTAGGAAAATCCACTCTGTAAAAAATTCCTAAGAGGGTCTTGGATCTCTGCAGGAGCTATAGTGGTCCTAAGGGGAATAGCTTCTGGGTATCTGGGGGCATGGTCCACCACCGGGAAACAGCGTTTACAATGCTGTCATTACATCGCGCTACTATTACAACGCAGTCATTACAAGACCGCGTTGTTAGTACGCGATGCATTTACATCGCAAGTCATTACAACGACTTGCACTAGGGGGCGCTGAGGTATTGGAAATGAATTCCAACACCTTCCCTACTGTTGTGCAAACTGGAGTAGGAATAGTAATTAATACTATTCCTAAGTCCAGCGCGCCCCCTAGCGCAAGTCGTTGTAATGACTTGCGATGTAAATGCATCGCATACTAACAACGCGGTCGTTGTAACGACCGCGTTGTAAAAGCACGCGATGTTATACATCGCGATGTAATGAGCCATATTCTCCACCACCACCAGGCTATAACTGTTCCCAGAGACTGTAGAAGGATCTAGTGGACCAACAATGTCAATCCCTACCCTCTCAAAGGGAACCCCAACCACTGGTAATAGGCCTTTGTAGTGCCACCTGACTTACCACTGGCTTGGCAGGTGACATAGGAGCGACAAAACTCCTTGGTATCTTCAGGAATGTGGGGCCAGTGAAAGTGTGGGACAAGCCTGTCCCAAGTCTTGCTTTGCCCAAGATGCTCTAAAAGGAGTATATCATGTGCTAGGGTCAAGAGGAACTCCCTAAACTTCTGAGGAACAACCAACCTCCTGGTAGCACACGGCTTGGGGCCCTTAGCCTCAGAGTAAAGGAGTCCATCCTCCTAATAGACCTTGTGGGTCCCACTGACATCCCCTGCAGCAGCTTGCTGTCTGAGGCTCTCAAGAGAGGGGCAGGGATTCTGCTCCAGACTCAATTACTCCCTGGATGGTCCCCCTGCTCCCAGCGCTCTACTGTGTCAGGCCCCAGCTCCTCTGGGGCAGTGCCCTCACAAGGGGCAAGATCATCTTCCTGAGAAGACTTATCCTCAAATGAAGTCTGGGGAAATGATAATTTCTTACCCTTCCTTCCTCTCTTGTTGGTAGCAGTCTGTGCCATTATCTCAGGCTTCACTGCTCCTTGATTTCCCTGTTTCTTGACCTGTGCTGTAGTTGCCACAAAAACACTTTCAGGGAGTCCAAGTATGGCTGCATGGGTCCTTGACTCCACTTCAACCCATGCTGACGACTCTAGATCATTGCTCATAAAACACTCTACAGGACTCAACGTAACCTGCGGAGTTTGGTCCACATCATGAATGCACCGGTGGTCCGAGAGGGAAACTTTGCCCTCGCCTTCTTGGACATCGAACAAGTGCTTGACTCCCTTAATTGGGAGTATATATAAAAGTGCTTGAAAGGGTGGGATTGGCACTTCCTGCATAAACTGGGTCACATTACAGTACACATACCCACAAGCAAGAGTCTGGACGGGACGTTGTGTTTCAGAAGAAATAGTTTTACATCACGGCACCAGACAGGGTTGTCCACTGTCCCCCGTGATTTTTGCCATGGCAATGGAGCCTCTGGCTTGTAGACTCTGACAGGCCCTCAGGGGGTGGGGAATACCAGTGGGCACTACTGAACACATAGTCTCATATGCAGACAACGCCATGGTGTACCTCTGACAACCCGATATATCAGCCCTGATCCTCCTAAATCAATGAATCAATCAATCAGGGGTTTGTATAGTGCGGCTACTCACCCATGGGGGGGAGGGTCTCAAGGCGCTAAGGGAGGGAGGGAGGCTGCTGATCCGTCTGGAAGCTGGGGTTCAGTCAAAGAGCCAGGTCTTGAGATACTTCCTGAATTGGGTCAGCGATGGGGATTGCCTGAGGTGGAGAGGCAGGGTGTTCCAGGTCTTGGTGGCGATGTAGGAGAAGGATCTTCCTCTGATTCTGGTCTTGCGGATCCATTGTACGGTGGCCAGGGTCAGTTGGGCGGAGTGGAGTTGTCTGGTGGGTATGTGGAATGAGAGGCAGTGGTTCAGATAAGCTGGTCCTGCATTGTGGAGGGCTTTGTAGGCATATGTGAGTAGCTAAACATAATACAGGAATACTGGGAGCTCTCTGTGCTTCAGGTGAACATATTAAAATCTGTTCTGTTCCCGCCGGGCCACCTGGTTAATCAGCTGGAAGAAAACGTACCGTAGGCAGTCTTACCATGGAAGGTAGACAGTGTAATATATTTAGGCATCTATATAACGCATCATGAGAAGCAAATCTTTGACCTCCACATGTGGAGGGTAATGGCAGGTCTGAAACCTTCTATACAGTTCTGGAACACCCTATGTAGGATAGTCTGACTGGGATCCTACTAATCAGGACCCCAGTCTCTGTGCTTCTTCCCTAAATTGGACATGGTGAGTACCTAGGTACCCTCCAGATTGGCTACTGGTGTACCCTGATAAGTCCCTTGTATATGGTACTAAGGTACCCAGGGCATAGGTAAACCAGGGGTCTCCCATGGGCTGCAGCATGTAATATGCCACCCATGAGAGACCACTCAAATTGTGACTACAGGCCTGCCTTTGCAGCCTGTGTAAGCTGGTGCTAGCACCACTTACGACAGATATAAGTTCCCTTATATCTGAGGTCACTGCACTTGAAACCTATAAGTCACCCCTAACGCAGGCCTTTCAATCCTGAAGGCAGGGTGCTCGGTTCGAAGTGTGAGGGTGCCCCTGCATGAGCAGGACACCCTTAGAACCTTCATAGTCCATTCTCTCTGGTTTTAAATGCATCAGCCATTACAACATACAGAGTGGCCATGCGTCATTACCCGATGACCATCTCTAAACTGGCTGTAACAAACCCTGCCATGTTTGGTATCAAACATGTTGGAATCATACCCCCACACCGTAAATGGTGTGGGAGGTATGATTCGTACAGTGTGGAGGTATGATTCCATGCACTGTAAAGCTCCTCCGGAAGGCCCTCAGTGCTCCCGGTACCAGTCCTCCAGAACCGGACAGCAAGCTAGGGCTGCTGCTGACCAGAGACACATTTTTGCCCTCCTGCTGCTGAGCCTAGCTGGGGAAGGCCGAACAATAGGTATCCTGTCACAGGGAATGTGTGACCACCTCCCAGGCAGGGTTTAGTATATTGGGGCAGGTTGGGAGCACTTGCCAGCGCCACTGAGACTGCTTGAAAGGCTCATTTGGTCCCCTCCTTGCATACTCCAGTTCAAACCAGTTCAGGGAGCCGTCGGCTCCCGCTCTGGCTCGAAACTGGACAAAGGACATGGGAGTATCCTCCCCACTGTCCAGCCCCTCCTCTAGGAGGGACCCCTGAATCGTCCCAAACCTTTACTAAGGGTACTTAAGTGCTTACCTGTGGGTGGGTCGCTAGATTTGTCATGGGACAAGATTCAGATTACATACCACTTGAAACTTCGACTGTCTGGACACTCTGGACTTCGCTTGGGGAACCAAGACTGAAATGGGGAAGATTCCTGCTGCTCCTGGTCTCCTCGTCCTGCTGGTCTTCTGCAATGTCTGTGCCCGTGCTCCATACAGGTTCTTCACCAGGCCTGTGGACATTCAAGACACCCAAAGAATCTCCCTTGGAGGGAAGGAGTCACTCCCCTGCATCTGCAGGCACCGCAACGCAGCTGACCGGTCTGCTGATCCTGGGCTCCCACGGACTCCGAAAGGCTCAGTAACACAGGTGATGGTTCTGTAACTCCCTCGAGGCCTGCACTGTCTTCATACCGAGTTTGAGGCCAGTATCCCTCATCTGAACCGCTGGGGCAGCACCCCTGTGCACCGCATCGACTTGCCGTTGCCAAGGCTTTTTGACTCTCTCCTCCATAGATCTTCGGGCTCCAAGAAGCTCCATCCTGAAGCAACTCCTGCAGCCAAGATCTTCGCCCTCACTGCTTCCTCTGCACCGTGGGCCTTCTTCATTGGTGAGCTGCTCGAGGTCCTCTTGCGACTCCTGTGCCTTCGGCCCGTGGGTCCTTTTGAGGGTCTTCTTTGGCTTCAGTAGGCTTCCCTGCTTGCTCGGGGCCTGCTCTGACTTACCTACTCGTGGTGAGTCACTTGGACCTTGCTGGTCCCGACACTGCACCTTTTTCGTCGACTACGTGTTTGCCGCTGCCAAGGTTTGTTGGTCTGCACAGCTGCAACTTCAAGGGCACTTTAAACTTCTCCTGCATCTCCGACATCGGTGGGCATTCGTCTTCCGTGCCTCCTGGTCACTCCTGAGTGGCATAAACTCTGTCCCCTCTGCTTGCAGGTACCTTTCATCCTGAATCCTCCTTTGGGTTCCACCGGGCTCCTTTGTCTTCTTCTCCTGCGGCACTTTTCCTGAAGTCCTCCATTGTGGTCTACGGTGGTTTTCAACATCACTTGACACCCATGCACCCGGCTTCCCTGGTGTAGGTATCCTGGTTCTTGGGGTATCCACGGGTGGGGTGACTCTCCAACCTTCCATCTTCTACAGGGTTTCTTCAGGGTCTGCTGGGAAGGGTCCTTCTTCTTTAAAATTGCAACAGCGACTTATCTATTGACTAACATTGAACACACAGTCTTTTTCCCACCCTGCACACTACCTGCTAGATATTCACCTTGGGTGGTTCCTTGGATCCCCAACTCTTCCACGTCTTCTGGGTCCACTCTTGACTTCAGTCGTGGTTTCCATTCCACTATTTTAGTATATGGATTGGCCTCCCCCTGGAGACCACTGTGTATTCTTTGCTATTTAAGTATTCTGTTGACAAAGTATTGTGTGTATTGTGTTTATATCTCCGGGTAGGAGATAATACCTTGTGTTAGTGAGTGTTAATAATAAATACATATTTTTTTATAACTACACTGTGTGATTCTTTTTCACTCAACCTATACCATAAGATTAACTACTGGTGAAACAAGCTGCTTTATACTCCTTCTGGACTAAGCCTGAAGGCCGCTCTCCACAGCTCCCACTTAGAGAGCTTTCGAAGGTTGTCTAAAACCACTAAAATAACCATAAGGGTTGTCCGGATTAGTGCAGGGTGCTACACTTACATAAGTGAGCACCATATACTAAGCCAGCCTCTCACAATCTACATTTGTCACTAATGGGGATGATAGCCCTACTGAAAATGGTGGTGCTGCCGCGCTGTTTATATGTTAGGCAGAACACCTTCTATGAGCTTCCCCAGAGAAGTGTTCAGGGAGCTAGACAAGCTGATCAAAGGTCTCTTATGGCAGAGCAAAAGATGTAGAGTGAGCCTCTCCACTCTAAGACTGGAATGGGACACGATAGGCATGGAGGCTCCAGATTTAGAGCTGCACTACTTTGCACACAATTACAGCATGCAGTGCACTGGTTGAATGGTGCGACAAACTGGGAACAGGCACTGTTAGAGGGATCCACCAGCTGGGGGAACTTTTGATGCAGGCGCTTGGATACCCCCACGTTCCCGCATGTAGTCCAACTTATGGGCGGAATATGGGAGAGGATGGTAAGACAGGTACTTAAAGAGTGCTCTACGCCCCGGACTTGGATATCTGGCTGCTGGTGCCCTTTGCACAAATTACTCACACTATGGCAATAGATAGGTGGCAATAGGGAGGCTGCATAATGCTGTCCGACCTCTATCCGGAGAAAAGATTCATTTCTATACAGGAGGCCCAGGAGTCGCTCGAACTGGGAACAGGCCAATTCCTGCAATATGCTAAGATGACAGCAACGACTAGACAACCATGGCCTACATTCCCGGAGCCCCCCGGAGCCCACTCACACTCTTGTCACAATGCTGACGATGGCGGGCGGACATGAACACATAACGCATTTATACCGCGCATTGCGCTCCAATGAGTGATTGCAGCCACTCCCTATAGAAAACACATGGCAGCACCACTACGACGATCCATTTTCTCTGCAGGATTGGCTCAAGATACAGCGGGGGAGAAAAGTGGCTGTGTGTGCCCGTTTTAAGCAGATACAATACAATTTCATACATATGATTTATCTCTCCCCCAGACCCCTCTAGAGATCAAAGATTCCCGAGATGCCATGCGGAGGTGGCAGACTTTATGCATATGGTCTGGCACTGTCCGTTAGTGCAGGACGTTTGGTCAGAAGTCCTGGTTCAGCTAAAGGGGGCCACAGGTTGGGAGATCCCACAAACAATTGGAATATGTCTATTGGGTCTTCTTCCAGAGAACCCAAAAAAGAAACTTAGTAGACGTTACACCATTTTAGGCCTAATTATAGCAAAAAGGCGTATTGCAATCCACTGGATAAGTCCTTGCGCCCCAACAAGGGAAGCCTGGCAGGCAGATGTTGTAGAATGGGCTGGGGCAGAAGAAGCACATAGAAGAACGAGAAGAGATGCAAAAGCACGGGAGGACCTGACAACCTGGGCAGAGATGACTCGGGCCCTGCTCGCACATGCACATACACAAGAGGAAGATACACCAGTGCAGCATGGGGAGAGTGTATGAAAGCCATATGGTGATATAGGAGATTTTCGCTGCTTGTTAAATGCTGGGCTATTGTGGGCCACCGTGACTTGAAGGACTCAGTTATCAGGGGCAATGAGGAACGATAGATAAGATACCTACCATGGAAGCTTAGGGGGTGAGGCGAGGTGGGAGTGGGGGAGTAGGGGTTAGTATTAGTTTCTTATATAAGCTGTTACAAGATTGATGGTAATGCTTGTTGTGTTGCAGGGATTCTGCACAAACACAGAACTATGCGTAGGATTATGGGACCTTAGTGTACAGGGACTGAGTCATCCTACCACCTTAGTACCCATGAGCCCAGGACCGACTAGCTACAGTGTCTCACTTGCTCTCCTACTCACTCCCAGAGAAACAAATGATTAGACACCCCAGAACACAACACTCCCGACTCTCTCAGGAATCGTGGTTGCATGACACACCCTTTTGCTAGCACTCTTGTACTTGTCCACAATAAGATCTGACAGACACGAACAAGTTTAAAATATTTATTTTAACTAACATGCTCTAATATGCAGTATACGGGCCTCACGATTCTAAGGACATTTGCCGATCACAGAGTTAATCATGACAGGACTAATCGCAAGACCTCCGCCCTGCATTGGTGTCGGAGCTACCAAAAACCGCAAGACATAACCTGTATGACTCGTCTGTAAAGTTAAATTACTTGTGCATAGAGCAAACGAAGCTCCACGATAGTAAAATTGAGGTAATTCGAATGTGGTGTAAAACCAGCCAAAACTGTCCAAGTAGCCCCATCTATACTTAAGGGGCCCATACGAACAAAAGAGACAGGGTGAGGAAGGGCGCCATTAAACCAAATAGTATGCTCCCAGGATGTCAACAGAACTTCAATCATCGCGTAAGGACGATACACTGCTGGAGGATCAGCTGCCGTGTAAGCATGAAAAAAATTATCATTATCATCAACTGCGGGAAATGTAACCCAAGAATAAAACTGCTCGAAGCAGTATGCTGGATCCGCTTCAACTACGAAAATAAAGGTAGCCCCTGCATTGGGGACCCCTTGCTGAGTCAAATAATTTGCAACCGACGCGCGGCTATGTGCCGGAATAGCGACCGGTTGTGCCATGTGAAATGTGAAACGATTGAATAAAACGGTAGCGAAAAACGGGTCTAAAAAAACCTTTTAAACTTCAAGCTTGAAAAACCTATAGAAATAGGTGTACCCTACAAATGCAGGAGGTGAAGCCCCCCCACCAAGGACATCTCCGGGAACCAGTGAGAGGGTATCCTGGACAAGCACAAGCGCTACTCCGGGGTCTCGTGTATAAGTACCAGACCAAACGTTGGCGGCGCCATGTTGCAGGGATTCTGCGCAAACACAGAACTATGCGTAGGATTATTGGACCTTAGTGTGTTATATTATATTCCATATAGGTACCCTATATAGGCGCAGGTAACATTGCAACCTTTAACCTATATTCTTCCCTACATTACATACATAGCGGTTCTTAGGGACTGACCTTTTACATAGATACGACACTGCATTCAGAACGTGGGTTTTCCCCTAGTTCGAATCTCATACATTATGTATGAGGCTTCTTGGAAGCACAGCAGGATGGATTAACAGTAGGACGAACATCTCCTGTATAATATCTCTGTATAAAGTTCAGGCCCAACGTCATCCTTTAGGCCGACACAGTAACACAGCAAGGTAGGACCCCTGGGGAGACCTATGGGTATATATACATCACATCTTGCTTAGAAGGACAGAGGAGAACGAGACTTCCCGGCTGACACACTGACCAGAGACGCTGAGGTTCCTGCATGCAGACGCTCCAGCTCGCAGTGGTCTAACATCCCTCGCGGGTTGTCCAACTCGAGACCAGGACGGGGTCCCATATTCTCTCATTCTCAGGTAATGGGGTTGACTCGATCCTAGAGGGATTCTTTGCGTAACACCTACACAGATGCTAGGTACATTTAGGTACATCTAGTTAGGGAGACATCGTAGGAGTACGCACTTTTTATCATGTGTTTTATGTACTTGTATATATTCATGATTTCTGCAAGATGGTAGAACTATACCATCCTTTTACTTTCGTAGTACTGCTAATCATATAACTCTGCTACTGTCTAATGGTTGTTGCAGCTCATCTATTCTACACTAGAATAACAACTGTTCAATAAATACTTATTGAAAACGCCCAGCCTGTTTATTCTGTGTATCTCTCAGAGACAAAGTAAGTGAGCACGAGTGACTGAGCGAAAGGTAGTATATTGTTTCCACGATTCTGAGGGATCAGGGTTGTCATGTTCTGAGGTTGCCAGAATCTATTCTCTCCGTGATAAGAGGAGATTATAGTGGCACTGTGAGCTAGCTAATACAGAAAGGCTAACATATCCGGTGGGGGTGCACGGAATCAGTCCGCCACCAATCCCACAGTTTGTTATCCAAACGCGCAGATCCTGTATAGGTAATATAGGAACTACACAACAAGTGCACAGGGACTGAGTCATCCTACCACCTTAGTACCCATGAGCCCAGGACCGACTAGCTACCGTGTCTCACTTGCTTTCCTACTCACTCACAGAGAAACAAATGATTAGACACCCCAGAACACAACACTCCCGACTCTCTCAGGAATCGCGATTGCAAGACACACCCTTTCGCTTGCACTCTTGTACTTGTCCACAATAAGATCTGACAGAGACATGAACAAGTTTAAAATATTTGTTTTAACTAACGTGCTCTAATATGCAGTATGGGTGCCACAATAAGCAGGAAAATGCATAACACAAATACGGTCAGCTTAGCAAGTAGTCCATAAATCATGAAAGGAACTGTCATTATAAAAAGACAGCGTAGCCTAACCTCCCTCCCCTTGTATAGAAGCAGAATGAGTATATATTAGAAGATGTCTGGGCATTATCTGCAGACCCCGTACCTCAGTCTATAGATGGTAGATTTACATCATAGGTGCTGTCATGCTCTTCTCCCTGGAAAGGTCCCTCTCCAAGTGTGTGCTACCTATTTGTGTATTCCAATAAGACCAAAGTACGTATTCCCAAAGAACAGCTGCATCGGTATGTTTTCTCTAGGTGCTAGGGCCTGACCAGAACAGAATAACAAGGGGCATTACTGATCGACCTTGCTCACAATGTTCAAACTAAATCCCAGGAGCCTACAGAGTGTGAACACAGCGGTAGGTTCTCATGTGAAAATGGCAAAAGAGGCATTTGCAAAATAAACTTGTGTAGTAAGGTGTGCAAAGCAGCGGACAGTCTGCAGCCTGCTCATGCTAACTTAGAGAAGACGACAATGTCCCCATTGGCCATGTGACAGTTGGTCTGCTTACTTTCATTGTATATGTTGGATACATCGTATGCAAATTCATGGCTGACGTGTATATCATGCTCTATTGATTAATAAAATGAAAATAAAGATTTTAAAAAAGACAATATACCGGAATGTTAGAGAATACCACAACCTTTTTAGGGCCAGTAAGCTCCCTTCCCCCAGCTGAGATTGACCACTGCCATGGAGTGGCTATTAGTGATATTGTCTGCCTTGGCTACTTGGCAAGTGTGCCCAAGTAAGAATTGCTCAGGTGACACCAGTTTTTAAGTCACCATAGTGACACTGACACCTGTGTCCCTGTAAGCTTCTGCTTCAATACCATTGGTGAGGGGATGCTGCCTGTATTTCCTCATATTAGGAAGCCAGGCAGCCAAAGTGGCAAGGTCAATGCCACCCTCTGATATCTCGACAGCCTCAGTGACTTCTCTAACTATGCCAGAGCTCACTGTAGTACCCAAGTTGTACCCAGCTACACCCTGTTGGCTTTTACTTACTGCTACTAGTGCTACTGCTAGGGGCACTAGGGGGAGTAATAGCACTCTTTGTGCCTTTCTTAGGACACCTGGGATCAGATGTCATATGGCCTTTTTGTTTGCAAAGCACCAAGGACTGTTAATTATTAGAAGAAGAGGAGGATTGGGACCCACCCCCAGAGGAAACTTTTTGTGGACCTGGAGAAGACTCTTTCTTGCCGTCTTTAGGTTTCTCCCCATCTTTCTCTTGGGTCTTAGATTTATCTTTTTTTTTCTGGTCACCCCCACAATGAGATTTATCGCTCAACCTGGAGCAAACCCATTTGTCTGCCTTCTTTCCTGATTCTTGGGGAGAGGTCAGATCGGAGTCCGCCAGGTATTGGTGCAGTTTCTCAGTCACACAGTTATTAAGGATGCGCTCTCTCATGATCAGATTATACAGTCCATCATAGTCCTGTACATTACTACCATGTAACCAGCCTTCCAGAGCCTTATCTGCACAGTCTATGAACTCAACCCCATCTTGTGAAGAGGTTTTAGGTTTTCTGAGTATCTCTGAACTCAATGCTGTATTCTTCACAAGTAAGTCCTAACCCTTTTATAAGTGCCTCTTTCAAAACCATATAGTTGTCTGTATCCTCTTCTCTATCTGCCAAGAGTTTGTCTCTCCCTTTGTCTGCAAAGGAGAGCCACAGGATAGCTTCCCACTGCTTCTGGGGGACATTCTGGACTTTGCAGGCCTTCTCCAAAGCAGTACTCCACTTGTGGATATCATCCCCAGTTTTGAAAAGGGGCACTATCCTGCTAAGATTCCTAGAATCAAAGTGTTCCTCCCTGACTCTGGACTCTTTATTGCTGCCACCATTGGGGTCTAACCCCAAATTCTTCTCTCCTTCTCCACTTCTAGGACTTACTTCTCAAGGGCCAACTGCTCCCTCTTCTGCTTGAGTTTGGCATTCTCACTTTTGAGTAGGTTGTACCCCCTATCTAGGACGGCCTCATCTAAATTTGAGTGAGTGGACCCAGTAAAGGAAAGGGAGAATGAGGAAGACCAAGACCTCCTCCTAGGAGCTGTGCTTACCAACCCTCCAGTTCCATCAGTACCCCTCTCTACAGGTAGAGGGCTGTCCACAGGAGTCTCTTCTGACTCCTCATGGCCATGCCCAGTGAAAGCCAGTAGTACTACATACCTCTTGCTCTTGTCCGGTAAGGTCATCCCCCTCACCAAGGTCTTTATCCCCCAGTGGTCTTCCAGGATTCTGGAGGCAATCTTGAAGGAGTATCTCTACAAGAAAAGACCTGGTAGGGTTTCTACCTGCCTTGAGTTGTCTATTCCTACACAGAGTCCTTAGTTCCTGGAACATAAGGATACGGTATCCAGCTGCCAAAGTCTGACTAGGCTCCCCATTAAACAACATGGTACCAGTGTAGTGTAGTGTACCCTACTTTAGTAATCTAAACTTCCCAAAAGGTTGGAGAAAGGGCTATGCTAGACCCTTGACCCCTAACCTAAAAGTTTGGTAAAAGTCTTACCTATCAAGTATAGTGTATTCACGAAAGGTAGTGGTGGTTTCTTATGGAAACCTCAACTGCTGCACCACCAATGTAGGAAGCTGGCTTAGTAGATAGTGTCCACCTATGGTGAGGCACTGTGCACCTAGTCCAAGCAACTCTTAGTGATAGTGTTTAGGTCCCTGATAACCAAAGCTCTCAATGGGTAGCTGTGGAGAGCAGCTAAGGCTTATTCAAGAGGGTGTAAAGCTGGTGCATTTACCACACAGTCAGTCAGCAAGCTTTCACACAAGAAAGAACCACACCAGTGTTTAGAAAATTGCTTTAGTATTTATTTACACAACACTAAGAACGAACTTGGTATATCCCCTACCCAGAGATATCAAATACAGACAAGAAATACATCAATAATAGGTAAGTAGCATAGAAAAACACCTTGGGCCCTATTGGGGGGCCAAACCATATACTAAGAAAGTGGTATAAGAGGTAAGTGCTAAAACGTGAGAGATATATAAGGCTGGAGAAGCCCAGGGGAAGCAAGGAACCACCAAAGGTGAGTAGCTAGGGATCCCAAGGCGCCCGGGTGAAGAGTGGTTACACCGGGTCAGACGTCCATAGGATAACACAGGGTAAGTCGAGGTTGGCATTTTCTTGTTTCAGGACCCTTCCCAAAATACCCTGAGGACACCAATTGGATCAAGGGAGGTTGGAGAGACACCCCACCCGTGGATACCCAGGGAACCAGGATACCTACACCGGGGACTCCAAGTGCATAGGGGCGAAGTGGTGTCGGAACCACCCGTAGAAACCAATGGAGGATCTTGGAAGTTCAGTGACTACAGCGACTCGCGGACCAGGACGGTGGAACCCAAACGTGGATTCTGGATAAGAAGTACCTAAAAAGCAGAGGGAACAGAGTCCAGACCACCCATAGGTGTCCAGGAGGGGACTACGAGAAAACAATGCCACCCTTTGTCAGAGGTACTTGCTGTAGCACAACAGTCTTGGAGAAGCAGCTGTGGAGCCGAGGCGATGATGCAGGAGCACAGGAGCCATCCATGGATGGATGAAGAATGCAGGAAGGTCCGTGGCCGGCAGGACCACCAACAAGCCTTGGCAACTGCAACAGTCGGGTCAAAGGAAAAGATGTCTGGATGCAGATCAGCAAGGTCTGTGAGACTAACCCAGCAAGGGTAAGTCAGCATGCAGGAAAGCCAGCAGGAAGCATTGGAGCCTCCTCGAGGACCCTCTGACAGCAGGCACAGAGTTGCAGGGAAGCCGCAGCAGCACACAGAAGATGGAGGTCCACAGTACAGAGGATGCAGGCAGGACGTCGTTCTTGGAGCTGTGCGATGCTGGAGACTGGGGCTTCTTGGAGCTCGAAGATCTTCAGTGAGGAGAGTCAACAAGCCTTGGCAACGGGACACAGACAGTGCACAGGGATGCGGCTCAGGTCGGCTGGAGGGGGATTACAGTCTCCCAAGTTGCAGGGTAGACTGCTCAGGGGTGCTGAGACAGAATATCGAGTTGGAAATATCATTATTCAGAAATACCGACAGCAAGAATATCGTGGTCAAGAATATCGAATTTAAGGTAAGAAATATCGTTTGTAAAAATATAGAAGTCATTAATATTGTTTGCAAAAATATATATGTTTAAAATATCAATTTTTTAATCAGTGTTATGTATTTTAGTTTATATTTTAAATGTATGTGATGTATGTTTTTTAGTATAGGTATTTTTTTATGCTTTTTAATATGTTAAATTTTTAGTAGTTATGAATTTTATCTTAATTAAATTTTGCATTTTTAGTTCCGTAGCGGGTTTTGGGTTTATAGGAGAATAGGGTGGAAGTAATTTAAATATAATAAATTAATGATTATTTTTTATTTATTTAATTTACATTTTATAGCGTTAATTCTGGGAAGTAATTTATTTGTAATTATTAATTGGTTGTTAATTAATATTAATTAATTGATAGAAAATTAATTACGGAAATTGTGTAATTAATTTTAGGTGCGGGTTGTGGGTTTTATAGGGGTAAATGGTGGGAAGTAATTTATGTTTAATTAATAATTAGTTAATTTATATTAACTAATTAATTGATAATTAATTATTGTAATTGTGTGATTTTTTTTAGGTGTGGGGTTTATGGGGTAAAGGGTGGGAAGTAATTTATGTTTAATTAATTAATAATTAGTTGTTAATATTAATTAATTGGAAATTAAATATGGAATTTGTGTAATTAATTTTAGGTTTATAGGGCTAAAGGGTGGGAAGTAATTTTTGTTTAATTAAAAATTAGTTGATCATTAATATTTAATTTATATTTAATTAGGGCATTTGTTTATTTTTTTGTGTGTGGGTTTTATTGTTATAGGGGTACAGTGTGGGGAGTAAATTAATTTTACTTACTTTAATTAGTTGTTAAATATCATTAGTTTTTTTAATTGAAAATAAGTTTTAATTGTGTAATTAGTTTTTTTACAGTTTAATTTTAGCTGCGGGTTGTGGGGATTATAGGGGTAAAGTGTGGGAAGTTAAATAATTTGTATGAGTTTTAATTAGTTTTTTAATTAATAATAGTTCTTTAATTGGTAATTAATTGTTAGTTGAGGAAGTATATTTTTTAATTTAGATGTGGGTTGTGAATTGTGTGGTGTTATAAAGTAGGAAATAAAAAAGTAAATTTATGTAATTAATGTTTTTGTTTCTAAATAATTTTTAATTAAAAATATTAATTGTTTGGAAATTGTTTTTTATTTTATTTAATATATTTGTAGGTATTTGCTATATGTATTTAACAATATAATATGTTTCTTTAAAAAATGTAATATTAAATATATTTGTATTTGAATTTTTAACATATTTATATATTTTTAATTTGTTTTTTTAAATATTTTATTGTTAAAATTGTGTTTGTTTTTAATTTTGAACTGACTGGAGTGAGAATATTAATTGTCACTCCTCTGCAATCCAACACTTTCCTTACTGTTGCACTCACTGGAGTGGGAATAGTAATTTTTACCCCTCCGCTATCCAACACTTTCCCTACTTTTACAATTATTGGAGTCGGAATAGTAAATTTTATCCCGCCACTATCCAACACTTTCCCTACTGTTGCACTCACTGGAGTGGGAATAGTCATTTTTAACCCTCCGCTATCCAACACTTTCCCTATTGTTGCACTCACTGGAGTGGGAATAGTAATTTTTACCCCTCCGCTATCCAACACTTTCCCTACTTTTACAATTATTGGAGTGGGAATAGTCAATTTTATCCCGCCACTATCCAACATGTTCCCTACTGTTGCACTCACTGGAGTGGAAATAGTAATTTTTACCCCTCCGCTATCCAACACTTTCCCTACTGTTGCACTCACTGGAGTGGTAATAGTTATTTTTACCCCTCCGCTAGCCAACACTTTCCCTACTGTTACACTCACTGGAGTGGGAATAGTCATTTTTACCCCTCCGCTAGCCAACACTTTCCCTACTGTTACACTCACTGGAGTGGGAATAGTCATTTTTACCCCTCCGCTATCCAACACTTTCCCTACTGTTACACTCACTGGAGTGGGAATAGTAGTTTCTACCCCTCTCTATCCAACACTTTCCCTACTGTTGCACTCACACTTTCCCTACTGTTGCACTCACTTTAATATATATATATATATATATATATATATATAAAATTCGATATTTTGCACAACTATATTTTTATATCGATATTTTTCCCCCAATATTTTTGTACTGACCTGTTTAAGTATAGGAGTCGATATTTTTGCATTCTATATTTTTGTATCGATATTTTTTACTTCTATATTTTTAACATCGATATTTTGTCAGTGAACCCTGCTCAGGCCTCTGGGAGCCAACAAACCACCACCTGTGTTGCAGAGCCGCGAGGTGTCCGGGGGACAGCTGGATCAGCAGACCGATCGTCGACATTGTGGTGCCTGCGGATGCAGGGAAGTGACTCCTTCACTTCAAGGGAGATTCCTACTTGCTTGGATGCATGCAGAGTCCTAGCTGACTTGGAGGATGCACGGAGTCGCAGAAACTTAGCAGAGGCCGTAGACGAAGATGCAGCAGGAATCTTCCCACCAAGTGTAGTATTGTCTTTGGTCCTGGCTTGATCCAGCAGCAGAGTTCCAGTGTCCAACAGCAGAAGAGTCTTTAGATGATCTTCAGAAGACATGCAGTCAGTTCATGAAGATGTAGTCCGGACGAATCTACGGACCCAACCTCAGGGGTGTCCTTTAGTAACCCTAAAAGAGGGAAGGACATCTTCTACGGTGACCCACCTATCAGGGGTGGTCAAGGACGCTACTCAGCTGGCCTAGCCAGTCAAATGCTCCAAGGGCCAAGATTCAACATGGCAGAATCAAGTGGCCACCTGGAGGAGCTCTGGGCACCTTCCTAGGGAGGAGCTGGACAGGGGGGTGGCACTCCCCTGTCCTTTGTGTAGTTTCGCACCAGAGCGGGAGACAAGGGCTCCTGAACTGGGCCAAACTGGTTTATGCAGGGAGGGCACCAAATGTGCCCTTCAATGTAGTCTGGTGGCACTCGGAAGCACCCCCACCCTCCCTAATTCTAGTGCTCACACCTCTCCTTCGCATGAAATCCTTTGTTCAGTTTTCCCTACCCGAGTTTAGCTCATCAGCGGGCGGCAGAACACTGTCTAGGGTGGGCAACAGCGCTGGCTGGCAGGCAGACCCTGTAAGGCTACATAGGTAGGTATTGGGGAGGTCCTCCAAGGAGCCCCCCAGTACATGGTATCATGCAACTAACACTGGAGCTGGTGTAGTTGCATGATTCCAACATGTTTGATATCAAACATGACCAGATTTGGGGTAGCCTTTAAGTAGTTGGACTTCTCGACTTGCCAGTGTCCACTACAAACCTTAAAATGGCTGACCCCCAAAAAGCCCAGAGAATGGAGTCCAGGGTTTGTAGGGGTACCTCTTCTCGTGCAGGGGTAACCACCCACTTAGAATCATGCACCCTGCTCTTGGACTGACGGGCCTATCTTCGGGATGACCAGGATATAAGGAAAACCTTGATATCTAAAGTGAGAGATGTTTGCACCATTTCACGCAGACTGCTATAGCAGCTCTGCAGACAGAGTTTGCATGGACTCCCGTGGGTGGCATAATACATGTTGCAGTCCATGGGAGATCCCTGGTGTACCAATTCCTTGGGTACCTCAGCACCATATACTAGGGATTTACAGTGGTACCCCAGTATGCCAATTGTGGGGTGCACAAAGTACTTGCCATCAAATTTAGAGGAGAGAGCACTGCCACTGGGGTCCTGGTTAGCAGGATTCCAGTGAACTACAGTCAAAACACACTGACACCAGGCAAAAAGCGGGGTGTCTATGCCAGAAAGATCCTACATTCCTACAGTTGTTACAAGAGATCCTGTTGATGCTAAACAAGGAAGATTTCATGACCTCTCTCTATCTCTTGGACACATACTTTCACATTCCCACTCTCGTCAAACACTGACAGTTCCTGAGGTTCAAGGTGGCAGGGTGCCACTATCAAATCCAAGTCCTACCCTTTAGCCTTCGGTTGGCTCCCAGGGTTTTAGCAAAGTGCATGGTACCAGTGGTGGCTTTCTTGAGGAAACAGGGGCACCAGGTATTCCCCTACCTGGACGACTGGTTGGTCAAGGGTCCCACATTCCAATCTGCAAAAAGATCCATACTGGCTTGTCGACAGGTCTTAAAATCTATGGGGCTGCAGCTCAATCCAGAGAAGTCATCTGTCATTCCCCACCAATCTCTGGTGTTCTTGGAGCCGTTTTGGACACCAAGGTCACAAAGGTGTACCCGACAACGGAATGGAGGCACAAGATATTATAGACAGTGGCTCTAGTACAAAGAAGAAAGTCCACTTCTATGAGGATGTACAAATCCATACTAGGGATGCTATCCTCACGCATCCCATTAATTCTAAATTGTCGCTTACATATGAGGCCTCTACAAGAACAGCTGGATGCCCGTGGATTCAAATCCACAGTTTGTTCGAGGATGTCATCATCATCATCACCCCTACCATGAAGCAAGCTTTGTCATAGTGGGCAAAGAGGTAAATACATCTCCAGGTCTCTCATTTGAGGCAGCACGTCCAAGTTTCATAATGACAATGGATGCTTCCTTTGACAGCTGGGGAGCGCATCTCCAGAAACTGGAAATACACAGAAAGAGGTCTGTTCAAGAGGTGCAAATGCATATCAACCTTCTAGAACTGAAAGCTGTCTTTCTAGGTCTCCATGTATTTCTGCCCAGAATTCGTGGCTCCCCTTTTCTAGTGAGGATGGACAACACCATCACAATGTTTTACCTCGCCAAGCAAGGAAAACCAAATCAGATACTATTGTATCCAGCCCAGCAAATCTGGACGTGGTTACTGAAACACAACATCTCTCTGCAGGTGGAGATGATTCTCTCAGCAGAACAAACGCCGAATGGCAAATGGACCACAAGTAATTGTCCCATGTTTTCAAAAAATGAGGTACTCCAAACCTAGACCTCTTTGCGACTCTAAACAACGAAAAATGTGAGGGGTTTGCAAGCAGGTTCCCTCAGAAAGGGTCTTGGGGAAATGCTCTTCAGATACAGTGGACAGGATTGCTCGCTTATGAGTTTCCTCCTTTCCCTCTCATCCCCAGAGTGATACGCAAGATGAAGAGAGAGCCATGTCATCTCATTCTTGTGGCCCCGGCATGGTCAAGACAGTTATGGTACACGGAGCTTCTCCTGATGTCTGTGTCCCCGCCATTTCACTTCCGACCGGTGGACAACCTGATCTCCATGAGCAGCGGCCAGATATTGCACCCACAAATAAAGTCTCTTAATTTATCAGCATATATTACAAAAACAGTGGTCCCTCACAGGAAGGTAAGGGAGAAGCAATAAATATAGACATACAATGAGATCTATATTGCTTTGTCCAGCCGGACAGGAATATTTTAATATTTGGATTAAGGCAAAAAAATAAAGTGGAAGCACAAACTCTGTAACAATAAGAACACACAAAGGAAAAGGGGGGGCTCAGGCATAGCTCATTGCTTGAAAAGGAATAACCAAATTGGCAAGCACGAATGAAGAAAAACACCATAGCACAATACAATGTTACATATGATTGTTGAACCTGTTGAACTTACCCATTTGTGGACTGTCTATGTGGCCTACCTTCCCTTATGGCTATTTGGACCTCCTCCTCACTGGAACACTCCTCTCCTCAACATGTCACATGGCATGTATCCCCCATGGACTCTGCACATCCTATGGCTCTCAAACAATGTTGGGGTTGTAGCTGCAAGGACTGCCACTTGCTCATTGCTCTTTGGAATACTTGTAAATAAAAGCACTAACATGAACCTGCGTGTTGTATGTCTGTTGCAGATAGGACGAACTAGACCATGGTGGATGTATATATACACAATACACTTCTCAGCATCTCTCAGTAATTGAGCTACTGTCCCTATCACATGCTCAGGTCTGACACGTGCAAGCATCATGCACCTCTTCTGACACGGCAATATGTGGCAAATCCCTTCCAAATATTGAACGTCATGGTGTGACAATAAGCATTGGTACCTTGTGTGCCACACAGTGAAATAGGCCAAATTATCGAATATAGCACATTACAACGCGATGTATTACATCGCGTACTTTTACAATGCGGTCGTTACAACGACCACGTTGTTAGTACGCGATACATTTACATCGCAAGTCATTACAACGACTTGCAGTAGGGGGCGCGCTGGACTTAGGAATAGTATTATTTACTATCCTACTCCAGTTTGCGCAACAGTAGGGAAGGTATTGGAATTCATTTCCAATACCTCAGCGCCCCCTACAGCATGTCGTTGTAATGACTTGCGATGTAAATGCATCGCGTACTAACAACGCGATCGTTGTAACGGCCGCGTTGTAATAGTACTGCGATGTAATGACAGCATTGTACATGCTGTTTCCCCAAATTATCACACAATAGCAGAGCTGTACTAATTGGGCCTGTGACACATGTGAGCCACTAACACATGCTCATACATCCACAGATACCTTGCTCAGGTATCGTGACAATGTCATTAAGCTCTAACAGAAGTTTACATAAGAGTGCCATCATAAGGCATTCACTGAGAAAAGGCCAATATTAATGGCCAGTCTCCACCGGTATAGCATCATAGCTCTGCCACTGAGGGATGAAGAAGCTTAGTGCTATGCCTTGGATGTCGGGAAGCATGAACTGCAACCACTAAGTAATTATTTTTTGTGTCCAATGATGATTGGTGTCGTAAGGCACACTGGCATACGTAGAGTCAATGTCTATATCTGCCCCTGAGAGCACTCACGAGCATTGAGTGTTAGTGTAACCACACATGACATCATCATAAATATATAGATAAATGGTATGATCAAGGTCACGGACCCATGGAAACAAGGTGATCCCTATGTGCATCTAGACTACCAAGTAGTTCCCCAAGTTCACAAGCAGGAATTGCAATGTTACCAAATAGTCAATGGGAATGGTGATTGAAGATTCTGGGCAGGTGGGGGCCACTTCCATGGATATTAGCCAGCAAACAACACTGATGTGACATTAAAATGGTGCAAGGGTGAGTGTGTAAGTGGCTGGCATCAGTGTGTGAACCAACCCATCCATGATTTGTCACTATGGGTTTACATATTCATCCCTACAATACATGTAGCATAATTTACACACACATTGCAACATTAGGTGACTACCTGTGTTGAGTTGTGTATCCATTCACACAAAGGGGGCCACTTACAGTGCCCAAACATGGTTGAAGAATCCTGCAGTGACTCCATTGCAAAATTGACTGACTCTTGTCCAAAGGCATCTCTGCAAATATCTACAAACGCTGCAGGGAAATCCTACAGCATGTTGTCTGATCAACCTACGTATATACGATTTGATATATAATCATGGTTTTTAGTCCATGTTTATCTTGATGCCTTACCCATGCTATATATTCATATAGTATAGATACGCCCCTGAATTGTGAGGGCCTCTCCGGCAATCTGGAAACTGGACCACAAAACCTACCATAACCACTAGCTCAGTTATAGCGTGACCACTTAGAACTCGAGAAATTGAGCAGGCTCACCAATACTCCGTGGTGTTAAAAGACACTACTTACTTCATAGGCATCCCACTAAATCTTCTTGACGACTACCCTCGCCGCGTCACCATCGCTGGTGCCCTTCTCCTCCAAAGTAGTGACCTCCACTCCTCCACTGAATGACATCACGACAACAGGAAATCATCTTGGAAGATCCTCTCCCACAGGAAGGCCCTAGATTGCCGATACTGCAGGAGGACCACACACACCTATGTACCACCGCAATATCATCATGGAAAGGTACTGCCTCAACTCAAAATGCATTAAATTTACACAAAACCTCACCAAACAGGCTGCAAAAAAGTTCAAGCATAGATTCCTCAAAGAACATCCAGAGACACTAATAACTGATATCTACTACAGTCCAGCACACGGAGGCCTTAAAACTGAGTTCATCTTCTTCACTTAGAAACCTACCAAATGGGGAGAGAACTTCCTACAACATCTTTGAGAAACTGACACTACCAAAGTTACCTATGGAATCAAGCTTACCATATCCCCATCCCAGGACTTCAGTGGAGAAGTGTTCATAACCATATACAGAAATGGGAACATCCTAATCCAAGTCTCTAAACAAAACAAAACCATCTTCAATCGCCACTTCTCTGCGCTCTGCTCCTCCATGCCATCCGGTCCCACCTCCTCCCTCTCCCGGAGAACCATCTCTCCCACCCTCTCCCAGAGAACTAACCCATGCGCCTACACCTCTACTTGCAGATCCATATACCCCCAATACCCTTTGCACTGTCTCTACCCCGCTACGGCCCCCGCCACCAGACGCCTCAGCTTCATTACCACAATTACTTTCCCCCTTTCCTTGGCACACCTCCACAACCCAGCTCGAGCTATCCATCGCACCCACATCCTCTCAGTCCACCAACCTCAGAAGGATGGAAACGACACATAGCCTCCACCCCAAAATCCCTCTCCATCAACCTCGGAAGCTGGATTCAACCGTAGCCTCCACCCCATATTCTCAGTCCATCAACCATAGCAGGCTGGATTCTACCTTAGCCTCCACCCCAGACTTCGGTGAGCTCCAGCATACTCCCCTCCCCACCACAGACCCAGCCGTCTCCCAACTGATCCCTATAACAGCCCAGCTAGAACATAAAATCAACAGCAGTCTGGAAGAAATGTTGTCACTACGTAAGGATGCAAAGAGTTGCCAAATACTGCTTCAACCCCACGCATCTACGCTGAACACCATTCCTGCCACAAACAATCACTTTGATCCCCCTTCCCTCACCTCTAGTCAAACCGCCCCCCACATTCATCACCACTCCAAACCCAGTTGTAGTGCGACTGGAATATCGAAGCGGGAAGCCATAACGCTGAGCAACACCTATGACAATGCCCCCAGCCAACACTACCACTGCAGGATCCCAGTAATCCTTGGCACGAATAGGACCCAGAACACCATTCAGCCTCCCAGGCTACCTATTCAACCAACTACCATCGAACCCAGTCAGCCTGATACGAGATCTTCGCCTACACTTTACTGCATACTACTAAACGGTCAATCAGCAGTAATACATGCCACTGATATAGCCGAAACTATCTTACGATACAATATTGGCATTTGCTTTTTAACTGAAACCTGGCTAAATGACCAGTCATCCCCCTACATTAACCTCCTCTCCCCACCCGGCTTCTCAGTCATTCGCTGCGACCGCAAGAAAGACAGGGGCTGTGGAGTAGCCATCATACACAAAAACGATCTTTGACTAACTCCCTTCCTCACCACCAAATACCCCACCTTTCATCACTTAGGGTTCAGCTCTCACCTAAAGTCCCCAGCCCCAACAAACTTCATGTCATCTACCACCCTCCAGGTAACAACCCTCAATTCCTCGACGATTTAACAGACCTAATATTGCAAACTGCTTAAAAGGAAGCACAGACATTATACTAGGAGACCTAAACCTGCACCTGAATAAGGTTGATGATCCTACAGTACGAGCCTCCCTCTCCGTGCCAAAACCATCAAAAAATGTGTGCTTGCTCAACTCAAAAGCCACATTGAAAAATACAACTTGCACAACACCTTCCAATCTGGGTTCAGGAAAGGCTGCAGCATAGAGACTGCAATACTGAACATTATAGACTACCTACACAGATCCTAGGATGGTGGCCAGGCTTGCCTCCTAGTCGTCCCGGACCTCTCGGCTGCCTTTTATACTGTCAATCATGAGATCCCCCTAAACACCCTCTTGCAGCATGTGGTATCAGTGGAATGGTCCTTAAGTGGTTCGCCTCTTTCCTGAAGCAATGCTCTCAGCTAATCAAACTAAACAACTCGACTTCAAAAGCAACGCCTGTCTCACAAGGAGTCCCACAAGGATCAATCCTATCTCCTGCCCTATTCAACTTCTACATATACTCTCAGGCAATTTTGGCTTGTTTCAGGATCATTGCCAATCATCTCTAAGCAGATGACACCCAACTCTATATGAAAATCTCGTCAATCAAATCCAGCACCTAAATAGAACTCTCTTCTCAGTTCAATCCTGGCTGACCAGTAACCATCCTAAGTTCAACCCCAACAAAGCTGAACTCCTTTCAATCCAACCTAAAGAAAATACCTTTCCCGTAGATATCTGGCTTGACAACCTCACTGCTTTAGATTGCAGATTATCCATATCCAACTCTGTTAAATCTCTGGGGATTACCCTCGACAGACACCAGAGTATGAAAGATCATATTAATGCCACTGCAAAAAGTGCCTTCTACACGCTGAAACAACTTTAAAAAGTTAAGCCCAAGGCCTAAAGTCCTTAGTCCTCTCCAAGCTGGTCTACGGTAATGCAACAATTACAGATGCCCCAAAAACACACCTAGTCCCTCTGAATGCCACACTCCATGCAGCGGTTAGACTACTGTTGGATGAGAACCGTTTCGACCACATCACTCCCACTCTCTAGAAGCTACCAATCATGACAATAACTATACTTAAAACTGCAGGCATAACCCACAAAGCTCTATAAATGGAAAAACCAGCCTACCTCACAAATAAATTGTCAAAAGCTCTGACAGTCTACTCTTGGTTCGCCAAAATTTAAGAAATAGAAATCTCGCACCCGCTCCTTCTCTGGGAATGCTCCCAGAATCTGGAATTCTCTGCCTCAGGATATACATGACAATCAATCATTCCCTGACTTTAATAAGAAAATGAAACTTCTCTTCAACAAATAGCTAAACCCTCGCCCATAATCCATCCAATTGGTCTGTTGGGTCCCAGCCCACACCTTCTAAATAAATCTGAGCATCACTACCTCAGGGGAACTGTACCTCTACTTTCCCCACCTTCAAAAAACCCTACAGTAGATACCTCAGCATGGATATCATCCATCTATTCTGTTATCTGTCTAAACGTTTATACATCGTTATTAAATATTTTATTTACGTTACATGTAATTCGTGTGCCCTTGCTGCTGTGCTAATGCTGTAATGCACTATATACACACACACACTGTATCTACCTCAAATGCCATCCTGTATATGTCCCGGATCTACCTGAAATATTGTCCACCTATACTTCTGTCCGTCGTATATTTTTCCTTTATATATCACTAATATGTATTTTTATTTACTCCATATATAACTTGTGCACGTGCTGCCGTGCTAACTATGTAAAGCAATATATGCATTAATACTGTATCTTCCTCAAAATTGTTTCACCAACTTATCCAAATGTCTTCTGTAAACATCGCTTACATAGTGTCACCACGTATTTATTTTTACTCCAAGTGTAACTCATGTAATTGCTGATATGTAAACGCTGTGAAGCGCTCTTATACCTTCGGGGCAAGTTTGCGCCATACAAAACTTGAAAAATAAATAAAATAATGACCATCGGGTGGGGATGTAAACACTTTCATCCTTACCTATCGGGCAGAATTTGAGTCATCACAGACCACAAACCGTTACTGCCAGTGTTCAGTGGGACGGCCCCACACCCTCCAACTCATATAAAAAAATGATTGCTGAAATACCAAAAGTGCCAATTCTAACTGGTGTACCCAAGAGGGTCAACAACCCAACTGATTACATATAATGTCACCACAGATATAACGCGAATAACCAAGCGTATCCTGCAACTGGCATGGATGACTATGTCAAATGGATAGCAACAATCCCATGTCCTAAATCACTGATGGTAGAAGTCATTGAAAACAGCACCTATCAAGACAACGTCTTACAAAAGAGCATCTCAACTATAACCAGTAGATGGAAGATGCTCATTAGGGATCTCCATGACAGAGATGAGGCAAGCAGACAATACCATCAAGACTTTTTGGTAGTAAGACGCGATCTCAGCAGCACAAGCTGAGGTGCATTACTCAAAGGCAACAATTTATTGCTTCATTTAAGACTTTTGCAAGGAAATACAGTAACCCAATACAGTACATAATTACAGTGGCTGCCAGCTAAGCAGGTCAGCGGTGGTCTCATACAATACATTCGTATATGCTAAACAGAGCAAATAATATCATCAGAGGTTGATAACAGAGAGCTGGTAATACAATGCACATCCCAAGCATATTCATTCATATTGAGCTAACATAAACAGCCCTCCTGCCCAGCAAATAGTTCTCTTCCAGGGGATCCTCATCAATAGTCCTAAGCACTGAATATTCCCGCCCATGTGTGGGGACCCCGGAAATAATACAATATATATGAAAAAACATATATATACAGCTCTATATATATATATCCATATATCATTTTTTCTCATATCAATGCAGCCCCCATCTAGGAGGCTAAACAATGTAATAACCAATAAAACACTGTTTTTGCAAACACATAATATATGCATAAAAACACAGGAGAGCAAGTAACACTTGAACACTGTTTTTAGTGAGCAAAACTCATAAAGAAAAAACTGCAAAAACAGCAGACATTGTTAGCCTACAGGCTGCATTGTAAACCAATAGCATAGAAAATGAAAGCATTTTCACACAAAAACTGGCACCGTGCCTTTAAGGCAGCCATGACCCCTAGCTTCCCATCATGCCTCAGGGGTGACAGTTAGGTCAGTTGTTCTTTCCGGCTCCTTCAGTCAGGACCCTGGATTCACATCTCTTCCTTTTTTGACTTTCTGTCAAAAAATATTTGATATTTTAGAACATTTTGACTTTCACTCGACGTTTTTAGCCTTAGAGTGAGAGTGAAACCTTTTTGTGTTTCAGAAAAGGTTTATTTCTGTCAAAAATGCCTTCCTTGTTTGACCCTTGCCCTGCCTGTGGCAAGAAGAAGGCTAGATCAGACACACACCCTGTGTGTATCCTCTGCCTCCCTGATTCTCACTCTTCTGCCACTTGTCATCATTGCAAGAAGTTGTCGAGAAGGACCATCAAAGACAGGGAGAGGATTCGACTTTATGGCCTCTCTGAAAGAGGTAAGTCTCCAGTGAGGCAGCAGAAGAGGAGGACTCGGTCGACGTCGAGAGGCAAGGTCCCGACCTGTTCTCCATTGGCGTCGGGATCGACGTCAAAGCTGCCGGCGACGAAGAAATCGTCGACGAAGACTATGGTGGTGCCGACGCATCATTCTTCCAAGAAATCGACGACTCTCTCAACGTCGACGAAGGTAAAAGGCCCTCCGTTGTCGTCAACCAGGCCACGCTCAACGTCGAGGAGCAAGTCTCCGCCGACGCTGGGCAAGCGTTCGACGTCGAGGCACATCACTCCGTCGTCGCCACATCAACGGCGATCGACGTCGAGGCAAAGGTCTCCGTCGAGGTCAGTTCAAAGATCTTCGACGTCGAGGCAGAAGTCACCGTCGAGGTCAGTCCAAAAATCTTCGATGTCGAGGCAAAAGTCACCGTCGAAGTCAATCCAAAGATCTTCGACGTCGAGACGGAAGTCTCCGTCGACGGCACCACTTCATCGATCGACGTTGAGACACTGGTCTCCAGACCAGAGGCGGCTGGCGTCGAAACACGGTACTCCGTCGGCGTCAAGTAGACGTTCGAAGTCGAGAGGCCGGTCGACTGCAGGATTGAGTCCTCCGTCCAAGAAGAGAAAGCCGACGTCGAGGCAGGCTTCACCCTCGCCGAGACGACGGTCGACGTCGAGAAGCCAATCTGTTCAGAGACGTTCCAGATCAACGTCGAGGCACCAGTCCAAAGAGGCCTCACGTCCAGTAAACCTGTCCACGTCACCGTCACCGACGTCGAGAACAGGTTCTCCTAGCTCTCACAGGGGTTCAACGTCAAGATCTCCGGATGTCGTGATCTCGACGTCCAGCAGTCCAGTGTCCAGGGGACATCAAGATTCGCCGACCAGGCCTGCGCAAGAAAGAGAGAACTCTCCGCCTCCTCCACATGCTCCTGAGGGGCGAGAAGGGCAAAGATCGCCTTCCATCCATCTTTCGCCAAGATGGGAGGGACCCTTGCATCACTGGGCCACTGCTCCACCCGCAAGGGCACAGCAGTACTCGAGCCCCCTTCACAGGTCCCCGTTGGCTCGTCTGGTACAGGCGGTGGATAGAGAGCGTACTCCATCAAGAGCCAGGGATCGCAGTCGCACTCGTGCGCACAGAAGAAAATCTAGATCCCGAAGCAGGAGGAGAAGGCACAGATCTCCAACACCTTCCTCCTCTTCCACGCACGCGTCACACAGAGACTATTCCTACTCTGACTGACAGCCCTCAGTCGAGGGTCTCTCCGGTGGATGATATTAGCACCTTTCAGGATGTGCTGGACAGCGGTGCGGCGAAACTAAACATCCCAATGCCGACTCAACAGAGTTCGTCCTCTGTTATCTTTGACACTTTGCACCAAAGGGCAGCATCTAGACCCCTGCTACCATTGGTACCGGGTTTAATAGAACCAGTTATGGACATTTTTCTCACGGCGGCTACACTCATGACCGCACCGGCTAGGATTTTGAAGAAATACCGTGCACGGCAGAAGACCCACTTTTCCTCAAATCTGATCCTCCACCGGATTCTGTGATAATCGCTGCAGCAAAAAAGACTCATGCTATTGCTTCCTCCTCTACTGTTCCACCAGATAAGGAGAGTAAGACACAGGATTCGTGGGGAAGGAAGGTATGTGGCACATCAGCTTCTATGATGAAGGTGTCGAGTGCTTCGGCTCTCTTGGGCCAGTATGACAGGTCTCTGTGGGACTCCCTGCAAAGATTCACGGAAAAGTTACCACAAGAAGATCGCAAGGATTTTGATGAGATCTTACATGAAGGCAGCTTGGTGGCTAACCAAGTTATCAGCGCTGCAGCTGATGGAGCTACTCTTTCGGCTCATGCCTATGCGCATGGAATATGCGCTAGAAGAACCTCCTGGCTCCGACTCACGGCGCTCAAACCAGAGGCACAGTCTAGGATCCTCAATCTTCCCTTCTCCGGATCATCTTTGTTCGAGGCACACACGGATGAAGAAATGTCCCGGATGAAGACGGAGCTAGACACACTAAAAGCCGTGGGTCTAGAGAAGAAGAAAGAGTTCCGCAAACGATTCAGGCCTTACAACCGGCGATCCTCCCAACAGAGGGTTCAAACCCCTCATTGGCAGAAAAACCAGGATCAGCAGGGACAGCAAAGGTCACAATACCAAGGCCGGCGTTCCTCCAGAGGAAGAGGGAACCAGAGTCAGTCTAACACCTCCGCTAAGACGCAGACCAAGCAATGAGTGTCCACTTCCCCCGTTGCCGTTCACCACTCCAGTGGGGGGGAAGTATTGCAAATCATCTCGAAGAGTGGCGAGCTATCACAAAGGACCAGTGGGTGTTAGCTACGCTACAGAATGGGTACTCTCTACGTTTTCGACACCAACCCCCCTCAATCCCTCCGGTTCAATCATCGTACCATCAGATAAAGATATTGCAGAGCGAAGTTACCACCCTTCTGCGAAAGTCAGCCATCGAGAAAGTGCCAATATCTCAGCGAGGACGAGGGGTCTACTCAAGATACTTCTTGGTAAAGAAGAAGGGTCGAAAGCAGAGTACAGACCCATTCTGGATCTGCGAACACTCAACAAGTCAATCAAAAAGGAGAAGTTTCGCATGCTGGCTCTCCATCAAATATATCCACATCTAAGGCAGGGAGATTGGATGTGTTCGCTGGATCTGCAAGGTGCCTACTTTCACGTTCCGGTCAGTCAACATCACAGACAATATCTCAGATTCCTAGTGGGATCTTCACACTACCAGTTCAAAGTGCTACCCTTCGGGTTGAAGTCGGCTCCCCGAGTGTTCACGAAGTGCATGGCAGTGGTGGCAACAGCACTACGCCGCAGAGGCATCTGCGTGTACCCGTACCTGGATGACTGGCTGTTGAAAGGTCCCTCCCCCCACAGCGTGAGGAATCATTTCCTACAATGCCTGGAGCTTTGTCACCGGCTAGGTCTTCATGTGAACTTCGACAAGTCAACTCCACAACCCACACAGAGAATCCATTATCTAGGAGCTCTGGTAGACTCCGAGGTAGGAAAAGTGTTTCCTTCGGAGGAGAGACAGTTTTCCATCACACAGAAATGCAGATTAATTCTGGACAACAGAATGCCTTCAGTTCGTCAGATTGCCTCCCTGTTAGGGTCGATGGCATCCTGCATTTTCCTGGTCCCCAATGCCAGACTACGAATGCGTCCTCTACAGCAGGATCTGGAGGACAAGTGGGATCAGCAAACGGATCGTTGGGAAGACAGAATAAGTCTCTCAAACGCAGCAAAAGCATCCATACCATGGTGGATGAAAAAGGAGAATATGCAAGTAGGGATACCTTTTCAACAGGCACCTTCCTCTCAGACACTGATTACGGACGCCACCCTCCTGGGCTGGGGAGCCCACATGGGTTCTCTTCAGACACAAGGACAATGGTCAGTGAAAGAGCGCTCATATCACATAAACATGTTGGAGCTGAGAGCAGTTCACTTAGCCCTCAAGGCTTTCCTTCCTTCGATTCAGGCAAGCTCAATATTAGTACAGACGGACAATACCACCACCATGTACTACCTGAACAAACCGGGAGGAACTCGCTCTCACACCTTGTCTCTGGAAGCTCAAGCTCTCTGGCATTGGCTCCTGGCATGGAACCTATCGATCACAGCGGTACACCTGCCAGGAGAACAGAACGCAAAGGCAGATGCTCTCAGTCGACACTTCGAAGACAGACAAGACTGGGTGCTCAACGACGAAGTCGTCGAGGACATCTTCCAGGCTTGGGGTCGGCCCAGCATCGATCTCTTCGCGGACGACGACAAATACAAAATGCCAAGACTCCGCCTCGAGGTTCCATTGGCCAGGGTCGAAGGGGAATGCCCTTTTGATAGACTGGACAGGGGCATTTGTGTACGCCTTTCCACCCCTTCCGCTCATCCCGAAGGTGGTGACCAAACTCTCTCACTCGCACACGAGGATGATCCTGATTGCCCCGGACTGGCCGAGACAATGGTGGTACCCGGACCTTCTGCACCTGTCAGAATGCCCACACAGGAGACTGCTGTGCAGACCGGACCTGCTGTCCAAGATGAACGGGAGGATTCATCACCCCAACCTTCCCTCACTGAACTTGGCAGCATGGCTCCTGAGGTCCTCCAGTATGGACATTTAGGGCTGCCACGAGACTGCATGTCCATCTTAAAAGAGGCAAGGAGGCCATCCACTAGGCATTCCTATGCGTGCAAGTGGAAACGTTTTTATATGTGGTGCGTTCAAAACAATTGTAACCCAACGAGGGGACAGGAGGAAGTCATTTTGCCGTACCTGCTTTACCTGGCTAAAGCGGGCTTGAAGTATCCCTCCATTAAGGTGCACTTAGCTGCTATCACTGCATACAGGCGCTCTCCTTCTCAACCTTTTTTCTTTCAGCTACAGGTTGTGAAAGACTTCTTACAGGGCCTGAAAAAGGTCTACTCTCCGGTCCTGCCTCCCTCGCCGCCCTGGGAGCTGAACCTGGTGCTATCAAAATTGATGGGTCCACCTTTCGAACCCATTCACAAAGCAACTTTGCAACACCTCACGTGGAAGGTGGCTTTCCTGATAGCGATCACCTCGGCTCGCAGAGTGAGTGAAATACAGGCTCTCTGCTCTAAAGAACCGTATACTGTTTTCCATCTCAATAGGGTGTTATTGAGAACTCATCCCTCCTTCCTTCCGAAGGTGGTGACGGATTTCCATGTGAATCAGACCATATCTCTACCGACCTTTTTCCCTAATCCCTCCACTCCAGCTGAGAGGGCTTTACACTCGCTTGACCTGAAAAGAGTTTTAAAATTCTATCTGGATAGGTCCAAGTCCATGAAAAAATCTGATCAACTATTCGTTAACTATGGGTCGATCAGAACAGGTTTTCCAGCCTCAAAGCGATCCATCTTCAGATGGATAGTTTCATGCATCAAGTTGGCTTATCAGCTAGCGCAGAAGTCCCTTGGGTTTACTCCCAAGGCGCATTCCACAAGAGGAAAAGCGGCTACGACTGCTTTCCTTCATAACGTGCCTATCTCTGAGATCTGTAAGGCGGCAACTTGGAGGTCTGTCCATACATTTACAAGGCATTATTGTCTAGATTCAGACACCAGAGCAGATACCCAAGTAGGCCTGGCCTCTTTGAGGAATCTGTTCAACACCTGATTGCGGCTGTTTTGTTGTACCTTGAGTCATTCACTCTCATTTGCCTGCAGGTGGAAGGTGGGCTTGCTATTCTATTCAGTGCTTATGACTATTGATGAGGATCCCCTGGAAGAGAAGGATAAGTTACTTACCTGTAATCCTAGTTCTCTTCCAGGGGTATCCTCATCAGTCATAAGCAACCCACCCGCCTCCCCAGGCAAATGAGATCATTTTATTATGAATCAATATCTTTGTGCCCTGATCTTCAGGATTATGCAAAGAACAACTGACCTAACTGTCACCCCTGAGGCATGATGGGAAGCTAGGGGTCATGGCTGCCTTAAAGGCACGGTGCCAGTTTTTGTGTGAAAATGCTTTCATTTTCTATGCTATTGGTTTACAATGCAGCCTGTAGGCTAACAATGTCTGCTGTTTTTGCAGTTTTTTCTTTATGAGTTTTGCTCATTAAAAACAGAGTTCAAGTGGTACTTGCTCTCCTGTGTTTTTATGCATATATTATGTGTTTGCAAAAACAGTGTTTTATTGGTTATTACATTGTTTAGCCTCCTAGATGGGGGCTGCATTGATATGAGAAAAAATTATATATGTATATATATATAGAGCTGTATATATATGTTTTTTCATATATAATTTGTATTATTTCCGGGGTCCCCGCACATGGGCGGGAATATTCAGTGCTTATGACTTTGATGAGAATACCCCTGGAAGAGAACTAGGATTACAGGTAAGTAACTTCACCTACCTACCCATACTCAGCAGGGTGGACTAGAAATCGGCTCTTAATAGTCTTAGCTTCCCTCAGGCTCGCCAGTTTCTTTCCCCAACAGGTATTGCTGGTATAATCCCCAAAAACCTCTGGGTCGACTCTGCGGGGGGAGGAGCTCACTATAGGTATCCGATTGTGTGTTGCAATAGAGCATATCCCTCTCCCATTCAGCTGTTGTTGGGACCGGGCCAGTGGTCCAGCGCATGGAGACCCTACGCTTAGCAAGAAGTAGTCCCATGTCCACTAGTCGTCTGGCCTGTTTACATATGTTTTTACTATAACCCAGGAATGCGAGCAGAGGGTCTGGTGTCAGCGAAAGACTTATGATCGTGTTTATCGTGCGGAAGACCTTGTCCCAGAATTCAGCAATCCGGGGACACAGCCAGGCAACATGTAGAAACCCTGCCTCTCCCTCCCCGCAGCAAGGGCAAGCGGCTGACTCCCGTAGGCCATATCGCTTTAGCCTTTCTGGGGTGTAGTAAACCCTATTAAGATATTTAAAGTGGATTAGTCGATGTTTACCGTTAAGCGAGATGCGCTTAGTCAGTTCACAGCAATATCGCCAGGCGCTATCGTCAATGGTCGTGCCTAGGTCACTCTGCTAGTCCCGTGGGGGCATATTGAGGCAACAGATTAGTTAATGTGCAAGAAGCGAACTCTATCTTTGTCTGCACACCAAGTGAATCAGCGGATAATGAAGCCTGAGACAAGACTCTTCAAACACGTACAGCTTCCTGTAATGGATGCTTTGGTTGAAAAAATAGTGGGGGGAGTGTCAATGCTGCCAAACGAAACATGAGCACCGCTCAATCGCATAGACTTCAGGAATCTCCCCAATGACCAGTAGCTTTTAGTAGGCATACACTACCGCACAAAGTTCCTTGTTGTCGCGATAGTGGAGACGACAGCTTTTGAATATGTTCCTCCAAAACTAGAGAAAATCCTGAGCACTTCTGGGTTACCCACTTCGATAAAATTTGACAATGCACCCCATTTGCAAGTGCTATAAGGCAATACGGGTCTCCCAGCTTGCCATTACAGATTGGCAAAGCAGTTAAAAAAACTGCTAACTCAACTTTGCCATTCAAACAATGGCAAAGCAAAAACCTCCCTTTTTAATGTGTACAAGTCACCTCTAAAGCAGGCCTATCTGAAAGAAACAGTTAGTTATAGATTCCTTACCTTAGAATTACCCCCAGGCGTCAGACTGGATCCGGAAAGTTTTTCGTCAGCAGTACCCCTGCGCGTTGGAAGGTGGCGTCGGTCGACTCCGCGTTCGTCGTTGGCGTCGTGGTCGCCGGGATGACGTCACGGTAGCTACATAGATGCCGCCCTCGCACTCTGACGTCAGTTCTTTCTTTTTCCGCTCCAGCAAGCGCAGATCCAGAGAGAGCGGTACCCCCAGTCATTTTTTGACTGACTTTTTCTCGACTTTTCTCGACTTAGTTTTTTAAGTCCATCGACTCCTGGTGCACGAGGGATGCCTGGCTTCAAGGCTTGCGGTTCCTGTAGCCGACTGATGTCGGTGACGGATCCGCACTGCGTGTGCCTTTTCTGCCTGGAGCGCGACCACGACCCCAAGTCGTGCTCCGACTGCCAGACCATGAATCCGAAGTCTTTGCGGGAGCGGTCCCAAAAGCTTCTCGAGGCCCGGCAGTCGGCTCCGCGCCGATTGAGGTCCCGGTCGCGTAGGAGGTCGAGGGACCGGTCGCGGAGCCATCACCATTCTTCATCAAAGTCTTCGCACTCGGGGTCAGGTAAGTGGAAGCACAAGAAGAAGTCGAAGAAGCATCGTCGCTCTTCAACTTCTCCCCGTCCATTGGCCGACGCGACAAGGGATGCGGGTGGTGCCCCTCCCGCGGCTCCGAGTGCGGAGCCCAAAGGGACGGCTCCGGGTTTCCCCCCCTTCCCGGGACCTGGATCAACCCCTGCTCAGCTTCGTCAGTTTTACGAAGCGATGCACGCCATCTTTGGGCAGCCCGACTCCGCCGGCGCGCCTTCGTGCCCCGCGGACTCGGCTGGGGGCCCTGGGCCTTCGGCGGCTTCGGCCTCGGCACCGCATGGTCCCCTTGGATCCAGGCCTGGATCTGGATCGGCGCCGGGCGACCTAGTTACACCTCCACCTGCGCCGCTTCTACCGGCACCACGTCCGCAGCCGGCGTCAGCTGTGTCCCCAGCCGACGTCGACCCCGGCCTCCACCTCGAGGTAGACACTGAGCCGGTCGACGGACCCGGCGCCGACGGGTACTTTTGTGCCCCTGTTCTACCCTGGCTCTTTGAGACCAGATTGGCAGCCAGAGGAGGGTGAGGAGGACTGGGAGGGGTCTGGGGACTCTTTAACCGACCAGTTAGGGTATGAACCGGACTGGAGAGAGGAACTGGGGGAAGCCAGTGATCTGGATACCTCACCAGACCTTGGCATGTTGTCTCCTCCTACTGTGGCTACGGAGAAGGGAGCGTCGTACGCAGTGGTGTTGCGTAGGGTGGCCGAGGCTCTCAACCTCGATCTACCTACGGTGGCAGTCAGGACTACCCTCCTGACAGAGGTGCTTCAACCGGCAGCAAGCTCTTCGGAGCCCCTGCTGCCGTTTAATGAAGCCCTGACGGACATCCTTTTGGGCACATGGTCCAGGCCCAACACAGGGGCTCCTGTGGACAGGATGATTGCCCGACGCCACAGCCCGGCCCCAGGAGACCCCACTTTCCTCTCCCAACACCCCACCCCTGAGAGCTTGGTGGTCCAAGCCTCCACCTCCAAGGGCACATTCCCTAATGCTCCACCTGATAGGGAATCCAAAAAGCTGGACCATCTTGGGAAGAAGATGATTTCTTTCTCCAGCTTGGGACTGCAGTCTGTAAACACCGCATGTCTGTTGGGTCGTTACCACCACTCCTTGTGGGATACGGTTGCGCAAGTGCTGCCTCAGTGCCCGGAGGAGGCCCGGGCCGTGCTCTCTCGAGCAGTTGCTGAAGGGAGAGACGCAGCAAAGTTTACCATCCGCTGTGGGCTGGATACCGCCGACTCACTAGGCAGGACGATTTCCACGTCGGTAGCCCTTCGACGCTACGCCTGGTTGAGGTCGACTAGTTTTTCAGGGGATGTCCAATCCACCCTTATGGACATGCCCTTTGATGGCCGTCGCCTTTTCGTCGACAAGGCAGACAGCGCGCTAGAGCGTTTTAACGACTCTCGGGCTACGGCCAGGTCCTTGGGCCTCTCCGCCCTGCGCCGTCTGCCTTTCGCCCCTTTCGTGGCTACAGAAGGGGTGCCCCGCCACATCCCGCCCAGAGCCACAGGCCGGCGCAAGCTGTTCAGCCTCTGCGCTGCCGGTGATGTGGGAACCAGCGCTGTGGTTCTAGGGGCCAGTCCACCACAGTCCCATCTGCAGCAGCCTCCAAACCCTCCTAGTCCGACCTTTCAGGGCCACCAAACGCCAGTGGGCGGCAGGATTCGCCATCACCTCCCCTACTGGCGCACCATCACGTCGGACAGGTGGGTTCTGCAAATAGTCTGAAGGGACTACTCCCTCCCCTTTGAGACTACCCCTCCATCCATGCCACCTCAGTACCATCGCATGTCGGAGGATCATCTGGCCCTTCTCCAACAGGAAGTTTTGGCACTCTTGGCCAAGGGAGCCATCGAGCGCGTTCCTGTCCCAGAAGTAGGTCGTGGTTGCTATTCCCACTACTTTCGGGTGCCCAAGAAGGACAAAGGCCTGCGTCCTATCTTGGATCTCAGGAACGTCAACCGCTTCCTCCGGAAGGAGAAGTTCAAAATGTTGACGCTCGCTCAGGTCTTGTCTGCCCTCGACCCTGGAGACTGGATGGTAGCGTTGGACTTGCAGGAAGTTTACTTTAACATCCCCGTCCTGCCGGCCCACCAGCGTCACTTGCGGTTCACGGTAGGCCACCAGCACTTTCAGTTTACCGTGCTCCCCTTTGGCCTTACCAGCGCCCCTCGGGTGTTCACGAAAATGATGGCGGTGGTCGCAGCTCATCTGCGCAGATCAGGGATTCCAGTCTTGCCCTATCTCGTCGACTGGCTATTGAAGGCGGGCTCGCCCCAGGCTGTTGTCTCCCACCTCCAGACTACGGCCGACCTCCTGCATTCGCTGGCATTCTCCATCAACGTGCCGAAGTCGCACCTGACTCGCTCTCAGAAGCTCCTTTTCATCGGAGCGGTTCTGGACACGACGCAGTTTCAGGTATATCCTCCCTAACAGCGAGTCCGAGATATTCGGGCTATGATTCCGATCTTTCAGCCTCTATCCTGGGTTTCGGTCAGGATGACCCTCAGGCTCCTGGGCCTGATGGCCTCCTGCATCCTGCTGGTGGACCATGCCAGATGGCATATGCGGGCTCTGCAGTGGGACCTGAAGTTCCAGTGGGCACAACATCAGGGGAACCTGTCCGATTGCGACCAGATCTCGGAGGTCACTGCACACCAATTGCAGTGGTGGCTAACGAACCAGGGTTGGGTCGATGGCAGATCCCTCTCCCTTCCCCAACCAGAGTTCACAGTGGTGACCGATGCATCACTTCTGGGATGGGGCGGCCACATGGGGGAGGCGGAGATCAGAGGCCTCTGGTCTCCGGCGGAGTCCGGGCTCCACATCAACCTTCTGGAGCTTTGGGCAATTCGTCTTGCACTCAAAGCATTCCTTCCCTCTGTCCGGGGAATAGTGCAGGTGTTCACGGACAACACCACCGCCATGTGGTACTGCAACAAACAAGGCGGGGTGGGGTCGTGGACCCTATGTCAGGAGGCCCTCCACCTCTGGACATGGCTGGAACATCAGGACATATCCCTGGTGGTTCAACACCTGGCAGGTTCACTAAACGCCAGGGCGGACGAACTCAGCCGCAGGTGCATGATGGATCACAAATGGCATCTTCACTCAGAGGTGGTGCAAGGTCTCTTTCAGCAGTGGGGAGAACGCGCAATGTCTGCAATTCTGCGCGTTGGAATTTCCAAGGCGACACTCGCTAGGCGACGCTTTTCGTCGCGAGTGGAGTTGCGGTCTTCTATACGCCTTTCCGCCTATACCACTTCTGCCCAGAGTGCTGAAGAAGATCAAGCGCGACCGGGCCCAAGTCATCCTTGTGGCTCCGGATTGGGCACAAAGAGTCTGGTATCAGACATGGTTACACATGGCCATCGATCCTCCGATCAGACTGCCTCTTCGGGAGGATCTTCTGTCGCAGCAGCAGGGGACGGTCCTCCACCCGAACCTGTCCAGCCTCCACCTCCTTGCGTGGAGATTGAGCGGCGGCAGTTGACGTCGTTTGACCTGCCTCCCGAAGTCGGTGACGTTATCTTGGCAACCAGGCGTCCCTCCACTAAGACGGTATACGCCTGCAGATGGAACAAATTTGTGGCATTGTGCACAGCAAAGGCTGTGGATCCCCTTTCTGCCCCTCTTTCTGAGGTTCTCTTGTTCCTCCTTTCTTTGGCCCAGCAGGGCTCTGCTCTGGGCACTCTAAAGGGCTACCTCTCGGCCATTTCCGCCTTCCTTAGGCTTCCTGATCAGCCTTCTCTTTTCAAGTCCCCTGTTGTAAATCGCTTCCTTAAGGGCATTACTCATCTTTTTCCTCCTGTTCCCTTCGTAATGCCCCAGTGGGACTTGAACTTAGTTCTTACATATCTTATGTGCGCTCCCTTTGAGCCGCTACATAACTGTCCTCTCAGGCTTCTAACTTTGAAAACTGCCTTTCTGGTGGCCATCACCTCTGCGCGCAGGGTGAGTGAGCTACAAGCTCTTTCTTCCAAGCCTCCCTTTCTGGCTGTCCATCTGGACAAGGTCGTCCTCAGAACTAGACCTTCCTTTCTTCCCAAGGTGGTTACTTCTTTCCACATTGGCCAAACCATCACTTTGCCCACCTTCTTTCCGCCCCGGCATCCTTCGAAAGAGGAAGAGAGGCTCCACCGTCTGGATCCAAAACGTGCGCTTTCTTTCTATTTGGATCGCACCAAACAATTCCAGGTGAACGACCAGCTCTTTGTTGTTTACGTGGGCGTTAAGAAAGGTCGGGCCGTGCACAAACGGACCATCTCCAGGTGGGTCGTTTTGTGCATCAAAGACTGCTATTCTTTGGCAAAGAAGGAGCCTCCAGTGGGGCTGCGCGCCCATTCCACCAGGGCGACGGCAGCTTCCACTGCTTTGGGACGGGGAGTCCCCCTTAATGACATCTGTCAGGCAGCTACGTGGGCATCGTTGCACACATTCACCAAACACTACTGCCTCGACAGCCAAGTCCGGAGAGACGGCTTCTTTGGCCGTTCTGTTCTCCAGGACTTTCTGGTGTGAACTTAGTTCGCAGACCCACCTCCGGGGTTGGTAAGGCTGGGGTATCTATTCTAAGGTAAGGAGTCTATAACTAACTGTTTCTTTCAGATGAACAAGTTACTTACCTTCGGTAACGATATATCTGTAAGAAACATAGGTTAGTTATAGATTCCTTACCGCCCCACCCATCCTCCCCGTTCTGCGAACTGACTTCTAGGGTTAAGGACTTCTTTTCAGGGCCCTAGTTCTGTGCACCAGTGGTCAGTGTCTTGTATGGCTCTGCGCTTCTGGCGTAGAAAGTCATGTACAGAACTGACGTCAGCGCGCGAGGGCGGCGTCTATGTAGCTACGGCGACGTCATCCAGGCTACCACGACGCCAATGACGAACGCGGAGTCGACCGACACCACCTTACAACGCGCAGTGGTACTGCTGACGAAAAACTTTCTGGGTCCAGTCTGACGCCTGGGGGTAATTGTAAGGTAAGGAATCTATAACTAACCTATGTTTCTTACAGATATATTGTTACCAAAGGTAAGTAACTTGTTCATTGAGTCCTATGGCAGCATTGTAAAAGTAAGTGTGTTTTACATGTTCTGACAGTAAAAACTTGCATTTGTCGTTTTTACTGTGAGAGAGGCTCATAGCACCATTGGCAAGAACAGGGTTACAAGCTGACAATTCAGCTGTGCTAACTTTTGAATGGGACTACTAAAGTTGGTACTTCAAAGTGTCAGAAACGTGTTACATTAAGCCCCACTTGTTGCCCAAGTCGAAATTAATTAAACTTGTTGCTACATGCAACTGTTAGAAATTTGCCACTGTTTTCCAGGGCCATTCGCAGATGCTGGCCACGAGACAGGCTTCTGCTTGCCTGGGAAGATGTGTAAACGACTCCCAGGACAGGTAACGATAGAGACCTGCCACTGGAGGAGGAGGTGTTAACTCCTCCTGGAAGAAAGCTGCATGGGACGTTAGCCCAAAAAGCGAGCTTCAAAGGGGAAGCTGCCTTTGAAGGGCAGATGGTAACCACACTTGAGAGGGTTTGCTTTTTTGTCTGGGTAGACAGGTTGGCACCAGGGACAGAAAGGGGGAAACACTGGCCAAACAGTTTTTTTAATGGGCGTGTAGCCCCCTAGTAGACACACCTCTAGGTCGGGCTACTGAGCTCCAGACAGCAGAAGAGGGCTTGAGCCATCTTGTGAGTGGGTAGAATAGGGCACTGTGGGATAGCTAGATGCCACACTTCACAGGAAGTTGTCATCAGGCGGGAGGGAACCAAGTAGCCCATTTGCTAGGGACCGCAACCTCCCCTAAGGGCACTTTCTGGGCATAAAAGTGGCACTCCTGGCACCCAGAACTCAAATCCTGCTTGGACTGGAGAAGAGGACTGCCCTGCTGAAGTAGAACCTGGCAAAAAAGAGGCTGTACTGAAGTTGAACTGTACCTGCTGCTCCTTGAGCAAGACAAGATAGGACTGTGCCTCTGGTGTCCTGCTCATTGAGGAGTCATCCCCCAAGCCCAGCCAGAAGCAGAAATTCGAAGAGTCAGTTGGGTGACTTCCTGTTCACAGTACAAGACCACAAAAGCTGAGGATGCCTGCCTGGGCGAGCTGGTAGCCCAGATCCCTATTCCTCATCCCAGCGTAGTCTGGGAGACCGAGACCCGATGCCCAAAAGTTGCACCCGAGTCTGCTGGGCGCTGGAGAGTCCTCAGAGTGGAGTTTGTTTGGTCAAAAAGAAAGTTATCTGCAAAGCAGGGAACTGCTGGTTTCGTTGTGCCCGGTGACCAGTAGTCCAGTCACAACTGACTTTTGCGGGACCAAAGAACTTCAAGGGACGTCGACCCCTGTGGCCAAAGTCGCCGCACCTGGACCGTGGACCGAGAAGTATTGCCAGGAAGTTCCCTGTCGACTGCACAGCATCTTCAGTATCCTGTAACCCTTGCATCAGGGCCACTCCTTAGAAGTCAATGGCAAGTGACCATTAGTGCTGGAGCTGGACTGGAGACTGCTTTTCCGGTGGAGGTAATTGATACTTCAGACCTTGTTGGTCTCCTTGTTTGGCTCCCTGCTGGAATGGGTCACCCAAAGCACTTCCAAGTAACCGCATTCATCCTTGATGTAGCTTTTGTAAGTGTCAAATTTGTTGAATTTGCCACTGCTTGTTCGCAGTTGAGTGAAAAGTATTGATTTATTGTTTCTTTAAGAAGCTAGATTTACAGAACCCTCTGGTAGATCTTTTTCATTTTGGTGTCCATAAATTCATAAAAATGTAACTTATTTTTATAAATTGTTGTCAGTCGTGTTTCTTTCTTTCTTTCTTCCTTCCTTCATTTGTTTTGGCGCTGTTTAGATGTTTTACACTTGCTCCTTTGTTGAAGTCTGACTGCTCAAAGCCACAGCTACCCAAGGTTGAGCTAAGGTTTGACAAATGAAGCCTGACTGGTCCTAGAAGGGTTGGTAGTCTATTGCACGGTGAGGTCTCACAACCACTCCATATAATACACCCCATTTCCTCATACTCCCTCTACCACCAAGCTTCATCCAATGACCAGTTAAAGACACCATTTCTAACACCTGGTTGTACACCTCACCACCTCAAGACCCACATCTGAGCCAGAGACAGCAACTGTCAAAATTCACCGCTGCAGGCCAAGCCAGAAAAGCCAGACAAACCTCCCTCCAGTGTGGAGATTGTCTTGCTCAAAGTTTGCGAAGGAGGCGGGAAGTTGAGCATGCATTTCAACACTAAACCATGGACAATCCATGCAAGAAAAACAATGGTGACAGCTTACGGGGACATGAAATCATCACCCAGAGCATCTTGTTCTTCAAGAAATGGTATCTGACTCATTACTGGAAAAGCTTCCTAAGCACCAAAGTGTGAGAGGTTGATGATGACTCATGGGAAAGAAGTACCCTGAATGAACCGACCTAATAGCACTGTGAATTTACCAGCCCAGCACCACCAGTAATAAATCCGAGGGTAAAGAATGAGCTTCTGGACCCAGTCAGACAAATCAAATACATGGCAGCACCATCTTCTACCACTTAGGCCGAATCTGCATACATCCAGGCAAATGAAACACTTTGTTTTAGGAACACTGTAACACTAGCTACCACTACCACGACTAGCAACACCTATGTAAGATTGTTTGATGTTTTTTTGAACATTTGCTTAGTTCTACAGAATCCAATGTTAATAATACTACAACTGTATGGTAGATCACTGGGCTATGAGGCACATCCCAGAAATGGGCTCAATTTTCAAACAGAGCACCCAAATACTCCATAGTTAAGACCCATCAAAATTTATGGAGCAGTGTCATATTGCCCACGCCTAGCCACCAGCAGTCTGCTGACAGTAATGACAATGTGCACACACTATCTGTAATACACTTACGGCACACTCGGAGTTGCATGCACGCTTATTCTTTATAAACCTGAAGATGCCGCCGTTGGGCGATACGAATTCTGGTGTAGTGGCAGGAAGTCAGTACACATTCATTAACAACATTGTATTTCCCCCAGACGTTAGACGCGAACAAAACATCACAAAAAATGCAGAACTGCACCAACATGTAAGAGAGAGGGAGAGAGAGAGAGAAAGAAAGAAAACATAGAGCCTGATTTAGAGCTTGGCAGACGGGTTACTCCGTCTCAACGGAATATAAATCCCATTCTATCCTATGGGGTTTATATTTCGGCAGACAGGCTATCTGTCACCACTGTGACAGAGTAACCCATCTGCTAAGATCTAAATCAGGCCCATAGTCTCTTTACTGTATCATTAGGATGGCTGAGGGTTAGGTCTCACCAAACAGGGGTGCTGTCCTCCCCAGGGAATTGGGTTGCCTTGTAGCGATGTCCGCTTTGATTCTTAGGGGGACTATGAGGTGATGCTGTTGTCTCACATTCTTGCCTCATAGGTCCTACTGGGGTAATGTCTGAGAATTCGGGCAAACTGGTATGGCGTAAAGGAGGAGGTAAGTAGCGGATCACTTTGGTCAGCACTTCACCACCCTGTTGTACAGTGTGGAACTAAATCTTTTTGAAAAGGGTGTTGTTTCGTGCGAGGATAGCACTTCTTTGTTCAAAACGGGATTTTAACTTTTTGCCATCTGGACGGGTGCGCAGTAGCACTGGATTGCCCTCTTTGAGAGACTTTGAGAGACGTTTGCCTTGCTCGCCACTTCATTACCCCAGCACCCTCTCTCTTGAATGGATTCTGGGCTGTCTACTGGTACTGGGGGAACCCAGGATGAGTAGCTTGGGATAAGTGCTTTTGTTTGTCGCCCACCCAGCATCATGACTATGGATGTTTTTGTAGTGGTGTGTTATGATAATTTTGTAAGAATTGGTGCGTAGCACACTCCACGTGTTTATTCCCCATTTCGGTAATTTGAATTACCTGCTTGAGAGTCTGTATAAATCTTTCCACTTCTCTGTTTGGCTGGGGTCACTTTATGTAAATCTCCTGTGCTTCATGCCTGAGGAATGGAAGGACATGACTATCTTTTGCCCCTAGAACTGCGATCCGAGTGACCTCTAAGGGAGCGACATGGATTGAAATTTTCTTTCGAATTTCGGTATGACCTCATCTCGGTGCAGAGCAGATCACTCATACGTTAGGGTATTTGCTGAAGTAGGCAACGGCAACAAGAAGGTGTTAGCCTCCAGGCGAGGAGGCAAAATCCATACTAAATTGTGTCCCAGGGACACTGGACTATCTTCGGATATGACTGGTTCGGGGTAGTCTGGTTGTCCTACTGCTTGACATATTAAGCAGTCAGCTATTGTCTTTTTTAAAGGGGCATCCAAATCAGGGAACCAGACCTTTTGTTTGAGTCGCATCTTTGTCTTAAGCATTCCTTAGTGAGTTGGGTGGACATCTTGCGGGAGCCTGGGTATGAAATGGAGTGGAATAACAATGTGTTTTCCTTGTAGTAATATCCTGCTCTGCTAGGAAAAGTAAACTGCAAATGTTGTACATTGCTTGGATTTGTCACTAAGTTTCTGCCATGTTGGTTCTTTCATGGTTGGCCACGAGCTGTCAGTAGTGATGTCTAAAAGACCTGTCTGTTTAAAAAGCTTGCAGATTTCTGCAATGGTAAGGTACCATCAGTCACCAGGTAGACATATTTTTCTGTTTCTCTGGCCATTACTTGTTCGATGGTGGCAACTGCTCTGCAGTGACGGGACAAGTTAATCAGCGGGGTTGTTGCAGCCGGGTCAGTAGATGGCTTCAAAAGAGTACTCCTGGAGCTGAAATATCCTTTTCCTTATCCTTCTCTCCTTTTTCGTTTTCTTGAATGTCGACCCTAGGCACAAGGGTACTAGGGGCTTGTGTTCAATACACTCGAAAGACATTTCCATAGAGATACAAATGGAATTGTCGTCCTCCCCACAGCACTGGCTTCCCACTCAATTTGGGAATATCTCTGTTCAGTGCTCGTGAGTGTGTCCGACTGGCATGTGTCTGGGGCTCGCTACGTCAGGAGAGCCTCTAGTTCTGTGAGAATGGCATCTACAGCTAGTTTGTTTGGTTTGGCAGGGCCATAGTATTTCATAGTTGTTTCAGTGGACAGAGTGGCTTTGGTGTTTTTGAATGCTTGTTGCTCTTAGGATCCCCACACCCATGGTGCCTCGGTCTTAAGAAGATCATGCAGCGGTTTGGTTAACATGGTGAGGTTTGGTATGAACCTATCGTAACAGGTGACCATAACTAGAAAACTTCTTACTTCCGACCTACAAGTCAGAGGGCAGGTGCCTTGGATGTCTTCCACTTTCTTTGGATCGGGTAACACTCCTTTGTTGTAGGCCCACACCACAGCCAGACTCAACCCACTTAGGGTGGTCAACCCACTTTGTTTTATCCATTCCAGCAATGCACATAGACGGTGATGGTATTTTTCATCAGTCATAGCAAAGACTAAATTGCTGTTGCTCACATTCAGGACCCTATGTAGCTCTGTTAGCATTATCTCTAAGCAATTTTGAAAAACTTCTGCAGCACTTGAGATGCTGAAATTTAGCCTGCAGTATTGCCTTAGTCCTACATGTGTCGAACGTTGTTATACATTGTGATTCTTTGCGGTGTCCGGCCTGTTAATAGCCCAATTTTCAGTTCATTTTTTAGAACCACTTAGCTACGTTGATCTCTGTGACGATATCATAGACTGTGGATATTAGGTACCTCTCTCTCTTAATAGCTTTATTTAGCATTCACACATATACGGACAACGGCACGTTATCCAGCTTGCGTTCCAATTGTACTTGTATGTGAAATGGGATTCTCGTGTGTCGGAGTGCAACATTTTGAACGGTGGAGTCTATAAGAAGCTTGACAACTTACCATTACCAAATACACCGCTTTATGTTGTTGGCGGGCTTAGCTTTGGTGGTGGTTGCTGGCAGTCTGCTATTGGCCTTACACACACAGTGGAACTGGTGTCATTCAGGCATAGTGCCATTATCGGCAACTTCTCCCACCCCCCGTCTGAGCATGCAAGGATGAATAAATACACAAGACAACTTTGTAGTGGGAAAATATTGCTGCAGGTTTATTCCATACAGGAGTATGCAATATGTGGGTTTTCTTATGGGCGATCCAAGGGCGGGCAGCTGTGCCAACCTATGCTGCCCCCGCCCGCCTGATGAGCCAGCACTGTGGGACACCCAGTCAGTGCTACCTTTGATGATCCTCTTCCGGATCACGTGACACGTTGGTCTGTTCTACTCACGCCCTTTTCAGGGCGGAGCGTAGCAGGGCAAACCCCCGGTTGGACCTCAATTTATTTTGCTTTATTTGTTGCTGTCTGCTCTTTCTGAGGTTAGGATCCCTTATGCACGCTGCTCACAGGAGATGTGGGGCCGATCACTTACTTAAGCCCACCAATATCAAGGGGGGGGGGCCTGGGGAAAATAGAAGAACTTGTGAGCATCAGTCACAGGCTACAAGCTTAGGCCCAAGTGCATGATTACCAAATGTGGTGGGAGCAAAGTCAGAGTGACTTCAAGTACACAACAACCACACAAACAGTGCCACCCCGCGGCAACAGTCATAAGCGCAGGTGCCCGTTGCCAAGCGCTAGAAACCATCAGCACAACTTAAGTGCTGCGAAAAACCGGCGAGGCAAACATGGATCTTTGTCTATCCTTGCTACAATGCGAATTCAGGAGGGGACGTTAACCACTGCTGGGCCCATGCCGCACAAATAGATTATGAGGGAAGGTCAACTGACTGATTCAGCAACAGGGACGGCTGCAAGGGTTAAGTGCACGCCAAGAAGGGATGGAGGGGGGTCATGTTGCTCACTCTCGGGTGCTGATAGAGATTATTGAGGACAACGATGATGCTCTTGGATAACTTTTACTTCGATCACTAATCCGGTCCCAGAAAACTCTCCACCGGATACAGTTGTGGCGCTGATCTATGTTGACGACCAAGATTCTGGAGGTAATGGCGAGGCCAGGTATCATATTGCACCTTATCTGCCTTAAAAATTAATATCATCGTCATCTCAAAATTATTACAATCTTGTGCCTGCAACTTCCTTGGACTGGGAGCTAGGCTCGCCGCAAATCCTGAGGATGGACCCCGATGCTCCTCCGCTGTGGTCACACACTCACACCAGACGCAGAGTGGCGAGTGCACAACACCTTGGAGGATGCAGGCGTCCCTCACAATCCCACAGCTGCCCCAAAAGAATCAAACAACAAGCCATGACTGCACAGGCTGATACACTCCTCTGGATGCGCCACCGACGGGACAGGCATCTGTGGAAGGCCGCGCGGTATGAGGGTGGCTGCGGCGTGGGTGTGACTGGCCTGAGAGTCCACAACCCTAGCCTTCCCCATGAGGGTCTCACTGACTCACCAGGCGACCGACAGGCCCTCGGTGGGCCACTCTCCTTTCCCGCACCAGTGCAACCAGTTCACACTCAACCCCCCCAGGCCTGGAAACACCAAACCGGAGGTCGGAGCCGCAGGTTCCCAGGTGAAATGTGTGCAGTCACGTGCATATGCAACTCAGTACGGACTTTAAATGTTTTGATAGACTGGTTCCCGTACAACAAAGTCACATGTGTAATAAACCCGGAGCCGGTGCAAACGTGCGTTGAAATTTCAGAATTGAGCAACTCTCCTGAAACAATGGTCCCTCTAAGCCCCCTCCCCCATGTGCTCTGCCGAGGATGAACGTAAAATGCGGATATTCATGGTGGTGCAGGACATACCCCGCCACCTCCCATTCGGTGGCAGGGGCACAGTGAGGCTGCACCAGGCTGCCGCTCAAGCACATGGAGCAACTGGACCTCCATCACACCCTGCTCTCACACACGGATGCCCAGCACCCATGGGGCCTCCGCCATGCCGCTCATTTAACGCCCCACCCCCATCACTCCGACTCATCCTTCAGAATGGCCATACTGGAGGCCGTAATTACAAGCCCCCAAATGGCGGGGGGAGGTTATGAGCTGACAAATTACCACGCGGCTGGGCATTGTGCGTTGCCTCTCCAGCTGTGCCAGGTCAAGACGCCCCAGCCCACCTCCCTTCGCACAGCCCCCGAGCCACCAAGCTGCAAAAGGCTCGCTGCTTCAAATCCGAACAAAGATCGGAGCGTGAGAACCATCCTCTACCTCAATCCATGCGCCTTTCATACTGTGGAACTTGCATCACTACACGCGAGGCCCCTTCTGCTGGCCTTTAAATACCAGGGACATACATAGACTGGTATATAAGAGATTTGTCCAGAAACACCATGCTGCGCCAATGCCTAGACTCGAACCGTGATTCGTTAGATCCAACGGAAGCTATGACACCAAGCCACGTCCTCGCCACCAGAACTACACTGCGCCTCCCCCACAATACCCTGGGGGACAACTGCATGTGCTGTAGCTGAAATCACACGCCCGGCTCAAACGAGGCACACGGTACCTCCGGAGCGGTGAGCTCCATTAAACATGCCTAAGGGCAGGGGCCTCCAGCCCCAAGAGAGCGTCTCAAAAGACTGCACAAACTGTCCCCATAGCTCGGACTCACCACTGAACGACCGACGCTGCCGATCCGACGCAGGCGACGCGGAACCAAGATCGACCCATAGACGGCGTGTGGAGGCGACCTCCACTCTAGACGGCGTGGCTGGCGAACAGAGACCGCCAGGAGGGGCAGGGGAGGCATATATGCCCTCCCCCCCCTGACGCACCGGAAGGACATCACCGAGGCGACCTAGCTAGAGGGCTCCACAGAACCCCTCCAAAGACTAGAGCGGGTGGGCGGTGCCAAAATGGCACTAAAGGGCCGCCCTGCTGAGGTGGCCCCCTGTGGGGGCCGCGGACAGCCGCAGTTCATCGGATTCCCTAAGATTTTCAGGCGGCACTACGGTTGTGTTCTCTTCAGGGTTTGTGCAGGCCCTTTGAGTGCCAGGATTAGATGTCCATGTTCTGACGAGATGGTCTCATCAAAATCTCTCAATTGTACCCTTCTTGCGTTGTTGGATTCTATGTGTGTCACTATGGACTTTTTTCTCTTTGTCGTTTGGTCTGCTCTCATTTTTGTTGAGTGTGTTGACCTGCAGACTTTTGAAAAGTGGTTTACTTTGCCGCATGTAGAGCACGTCTTGCCTTTTACTAGATATACAGATCCTTACTGCTCCTGCGAAGCAGTAGTGGGGCGGGGAGGAGGAGGAGCGAGGGGGGAAGCAAAGAAAAAACATCACTTACCTGCCGTCTGGCTGGCTTTCCGCCGCCTCTCTCCCTTCGTCTCCGTCCTCATCCTTGCTACTGTTCAAACAGGAAGCAGGATAGGCTCCCATAAGCCAATCACAATGTTGCAATGCAGCGTTGTGATTGGTCTGAGCGCTGTGGTTCGGCGCTTAGATGGGGACTGGGAGCCTGGGCATGTTCTCCACCCAGGCTCAGCCTGGGTGGAGAACATGCAAAGTGCGCATGAATGTTTGGCCGGCCCCAGTGGGGAGCGTCATAAGCATTTTGTGTACTACTTCGCTCCTCATGTGCAGGGGGTTTGATTTTTTTTTGGGGGGCCTTGGGGGTCTGTCCCTTTTGTGGCTTTCAAGTAGTTCTCAAATTTCGTCACCCATCGTTTCCAGTGCGTGGCCAATGAGGAGGGCGCAGACAGCATATCAAATGGCTGGCGCTGGATTGCATTTGCAGTATTGTTGAGCACTGCGGGTGATTGAGGGTGAGAGTGCTGAGGAGCAGCAGAGAAATCTTTCTGGCTTGGGCACACGGAAGGGCCCGCTTGGTGTCTCTAGTGTGATGCTCTGTGGGGTGTTTGGCTAGGGGCACACAGGTGATGGGTAGCTGGAAAGCCTACCTCCCTTGGGAAGAAGCTGCATGATTGATGTTTCCTGATGGTAGGCATGTGGGCACAGATGGGGCTTCTCAGAGGCGCGTCCTAGCTTCGAAGTCAAACGATTCGGCTTCATAAATATGCCGTCTTTCGGCAAGTTGTAACACTGGCGATCACAACTGTGGGGCAGCGTAGGCGTATGATGGGATCTCACGCTTTCAAAGTTGGTTATTAAGTTCAGGCTTTGGGAACACCGCTTGGTGCTCGGTGTACAGTAGGGATTGTAGTGCGGGTCTGCGGGTAGCGTCAGGCTTCCTGTCTGGATCCTGCCCTAATTGCCAAGTTGTTCAGTTGCCCAGTACTGGCCACCGACAGTCTGCTCACAGTAATAACAATACTTGCACACTATCGTCACGCCCTGAGAGTTGCGTGCGCGCGTACTCTTTATTTATAAACCTGACGACGCCACCTATGGGCAATACCAAGTGTAACGTAGTGGCAGTGAGTCGTGCTACATCCTTTAAACCGACATTACATCACAGAAGGAAAGAGGACCTTTGGTGAGAGTCAATAGCAGTCTGATTTGATAGCCAAGTCAACCCTAAACAAGCATTGGCATAGCCAATAGGTCTCGCCTTTGGGACCTTATAAGTGTTTAGGCAGAGCTATTAGCTTTGCAAATGTTATTAGACTATGTTGTAGAGCATTATGGCTGCTGTGTAGCATGTTGAAAAGTTATTATAAAGAAGTGTTATAGTCCACGGTGGGCAAGTTAAAAAAAAAAAAAAAGAAGCTATGCTTCGAAAGCATAACAGGGCACAGGGTAACATAACAGTGACACTTGGGTATTTAGAAACCGAAGATACAATAACCTGCCCCACCGGGGCATTAATGAGCATAGGGCACGAGAACGTGTTTTAACAAGACATTAACAAATACCTACCACCCTTACGGTTTGCTTTGCCGCTTTGGAAAGGCCATTCCAAATCTGTGCGTTTCCAGAAATATATTTAGTTTTTAAAATGACTGTCATTTTACATGTTAACCCCCTTACCTGGTAAACCTCAGGGTCCAGCACATGTTACCCCTGTTTTTCCAGTCACAAGAATGTTTGCAGAGGTGAACACAGAGATGGCGTGAGATAACTTGAAGATTTAAAACTACTTGATTAGAAACCGCAAAGCAATTAAATTACTGACAACTAGAATTGAGCATGCATTACATATGCATACAACTTAATTTGACGATCGCTTCAAATCAAAAAACTTATCAATAACTCAAGTACTGTAAACATAAAGCACGGCGTCTCTGAAGTCGTGCTGATAGACTAGCGGAGGGAACACTGGTAAGTGAGAGGAGGTGTGTTCATAACCTGACTGACAGGGAGGTAGGATTCAGCATTACAACTCAGTGGTGGGTTTTCACTTCCGGGTTAAGGCAGGTAGAGACAGTATAAGTAACCATTAAAACTGAGAATCACTGTCCAGCAATATCTCGCAGTTGTGGCGTATGCGTATCCTCACTTTACTGTAGTCCACACTCGGTCACTTGTTGCTGCACCTTTATTCTGGTTTTTCCTCCAGGCACCCTTTGGTTCCCCCTTTAACCAAGATTAGGGTACTTACATTTTGTTCCTGCAACTCTTGGTTGTGTTGGCTCTATAACCTTTATGGATGTTGGGTTGGACTCCTGGCCTTCAAGAACGTTTGCTACCATATTCGCAACTACAAAGGCAGCTAAGGGAAACTGAAAGTGTACTTGCCAGTTTATTGGCATTACATGCATTTGTTGATTGTCACCCTGCTGTGTGTCTTTAGCACGAGCACAAGAAACAAGCGAGACTGACAACTGCCTGGAGACTAAAAGCACCGTATGATGGCTGTTTCTTTTCTCCCTCCCTATTCCCACCCCAACCCCCCACCCACCCACCCACTCTTTCTCTCAGAGTCGTGGTATCATGAATCTTTTGGTTGGAGTTCAGGGGAGGTGTGGAGTTCTCCATGAGTTCATTCACAGTCTATAGTGTATCCTGACACAAACCACATCAGTCCCTGCCTTCTTACCTTCCGTCATCAAAATAAACAAATAGGCAACGTAAAACCTTTTTCACAAACAGGCACAAACAGAACACCATTAAGAGGGTTTTCGGTTCTTGACCTCTGGTCTAGGGACACATTTTAGAGGGAACGCACATTAAACAACTGAAACACTTGATGTCCCTGCAGAGTTGTCATGACATTCAGTAAGGCAAAAACCTAAAACTGGTGCACAAGTAGAGAATAACAATGAATTTGCACAACAGTAAAACGTTATGAGAACACGAAAGGGATCCTCTGCAAACTCCGCTTTCAAAACAACAGATTAATAAAAGTGCGCTACAAAGAAAATACTTTAAAGAATATATACAGCTCTGACTTACCGTTCTAGTTCACTTTCTCACTCACATGGAGAGGAATTAAATACTAGAACTAGAATCTATTGACAACAAAGTTAGTTTTCTAGTTTTACAGCATGTCAAATCGATAGGCACAAGCTCTTTTCAAGAGGGATATCAATAGCAGCTTTCAAATGCCAACACGCTTACTCACAAACAAATTGAGGAAGCAACCTTTACAGACCTGCGCCAATACACATAATTATTGCCTTTAAGACAGACAGCCTAACAGGTTAATACAACAAGCGTGCGCGCCTCAAGTTAAAAAAAAAAAAACTGTCGGCAAAAGTGAAAGCGTTTCCCTTGCGGGAGCGAGCGGTGCCAGGAGCGATAATTGCTACCATATGGCGCCGCTCGCTCCCGCAAGTGAATCGCCAAACGTGCACGCGTTGCCATTGAAGGCAATGGAACGCATGCACGTTTTTGGCTGAAAAGCAGAAGCGATTGCAAAAGGTCTTTTTGCCTATGCAGCGCATGCGCGCTGCGTAGGCGAGACCTAAAAACACCCAAAAGTCATACAGTGGATACTAAATGTGTAAGCAAACATGCTCACTGTAGGTTGAAGATTAAGCCTTGGCTACCTTGCTCTGTAAGGAAAATGTAAGGGGAAGAATGTGTGTAGCATATTGGTGTTTTATGCACTAAGGGCCACATGCATCAAGCGTTTTTGCCCTCGCAAACTGGCCGATTCGCAGAATCGGCCCGTTTGCGAGAGTAAAAAGGCCTTTTCTGATGCATCAAAGGCTTTCCATTCGCAAATTAGGCAATCGCTATTTTTTGCGATTACCTAAATTGCGAATGCATTTAGGGAATCGCAATTTGCGATTCCCTAAATGCGATGCATCAAGCATTTCCTAAATGCAAACTGTGCATTTAGGAAACGCTAATTACCATCAACTTGATGGTAATTTGCGCATTCTTTGAAAAATGCACAAAAGTGCATTTTTCAAAGTGACATGTGGTGCACACACATGCCCTTAGGGCATGTGTGTGCGCCACATGTGCACACTTACCTTTTTTGGGGGGGTGCATCAGGTGGGCCTTAGGCCCCCTGGCACCCTTGGAATTGCATTTGCAATTTGCGATAACCAATTTGGTAATCGCAATTTGCGAATGCATTCCCATTCATTCCTATGGGCCTGTAGGCCCATAGGAATGAATCGAGTAACATTAGCTAATAGCGATTCGCAATTACCGAATCGCTATTAGCTAATGTTTAGGAATCGCAAAATTTAATGCGATTCCTACATGCATAAGGATTTGCGATTCCAAAATAGCGATTCCTTAAAAATCGCTATTTAGGAATTGCAAATCATTATGTTGATGCATGTGGCAGTAAGACCCTATTGGTTCTGGCTGGGTCCTGCACAGAACTACATGATATGTGGGGAAGTGTTAGGGTGTGGTTATGGGAAGTATGATGCGCAGTGTGTGAGTGAATGCTAGAGAATAAAATAATGCTCAACCGCAGCTCCCGTGTGGTGTAATCTATTTGCGTGCTCGAGGGCTGGGGAAGACGCTACAACTGGCCACGAAGGTGGGATATGTGCCAGAGAAAAACAAGACTGCTCTCCCTGAGAGTTTGCAAAGGTGCATCAAATTGCTCGTGCGTGGCATTCCTACTAGTTGCTAGTGGCCCGCCCCGCCCCCCCCTCCCCCACTACCCCCAAACCTGTCCCAACCCCCCACGCCCTACCGAACCTATCACGAGGTATGTCACACCACGCCCCCCTGTATTCAGACAAATACATTAAAAAGATTTTGGAGGGTCCATCCCTCTTTTCAGAAACCCCAGAAACACCAAGCACAACTGAGAGCTCCATATTTGACCAGCTAGAAAAATCTACTAAGAAACTTATCAGGTTACAACTGATGGTACGTATGCTAACTGAGTATTTAAAAACAGACACAATACCTGTGGGTTTGCAAGTACGCAACATTCCCGGAGTTTTCACTGATAGTAAAAAATATCTTACTGGGTTCAGTTACATTGGGACAACCTGCTCAAGACACTGGATGGTCTTGGGCATTGATATAGCAACAGAAGAAATCAGTAAACTCGAGGTAGAAATAAAAGACATTGAAAAACAGATAAAAGAGAATAGCGGTATCACAGACGCAAAAACACTTTTGGAGGAAGTGGAAAAACCGTCTCTGAATTCCATAGGATAGAACAAAACAAGAAAACGACCAAAGTGAGAAGAGACGTAAAAAACTACAAGATCGAGAGAACCTACCCTTACTTAGTAGAGGATTTTTACTCTAATAGATTATTTTCGGCACCCCGAATACAGCGCCCTTGGGGACGTTTCAACAAACAACAAAACATTGTAGGTTTCTCTGACACCTCAGCCGAGTCTTCCGACAATTCGGACTCTGGCGAAGGCCCCAGTACATCTAGGAATAGGAACAATAACACCAATTTTTTAGACAAAGATCAGGGACGCCAAGCCAACCGGGGCACAACACGCCCCCCACGTTGGTACAGTGCACCAGGAGACAGATAGACGAGGCAGAGATATTACCAATGGTAAGACCACCGGCATTACCCATACACAATATAGACGTAGACCTGACCACCAATACAGACAATATGCTTGATCCAGACTCTATTCCGATTTTCAATTTATCTAATCATCAACTGTCCGAAAAGGAGATTGCATTACTCAGCAAGGGATTATCTTTCGTTCCTACCATCAAACCCAACTTCCTTGAGTTACAGTCCAGTTTTTCAGAAAGATACGCCTCCTAGCCTTCTTCCTTGATAAACCTTCTGCACCACCTACAGCTTACACTTCGTTTCGCCCACCCTCTACTTTCTCCCCACCACAAAACAGCATACCGACTGAGATACAGACCTTTGAAAAAATGGTCCTTAAAGAGATCATGGACTTAGAAAAAGAACATAGGTATATCCTGTACAATCTCCCGCTGGTAGAGAAAAATGCCCTATTTGGTTTAAAACAAAATGAAACCGTAGTTATCAAACCGGCGGACAAGGGTGGGGGGATCGTACTCCAAGACATAGACACTTATAAACAGGAAATTCAGAGACAACTGTCTAGAACAGACCATTACTTGAGACTCGCATCAGACCCTACAAGGGAGATTCAGACCCTCATCCATGACATCACAGAAGAGGGTAGAGCGCAAGGGTTCCTTAGTAAAAATGAATTCCTATATCTAAACACCAGATCACCCCGTACACCGGTGATTTATACCCTGCCCAAGGTGCATAAAAATGCTATGATTCCACCGGGTTGCCCGATTGTATCCGGTTGCGGCTCAATTCTGGAGCCCCTGGGGAGATATGTTGACCATTTTATCAAAGATTTTGTGCCCAATACGCTATGCTATATAAAGGATACCATGGCTATGGTTAACATGATAGAGGGACTTCCCTTTGACTCTGAGCAATGTATATTGTGCACTCTGGACGTCGAGTCGCTATACACCAACATCCCCCAGGAGGAGGGTATTGACGTTGTTGGAATTACTCTCAACTCAAGACCTCACCCCCATCCGGTCCCGACTTCATTTATTCTCCAACTACTGAAAATATGCCTGTCACGTAATTTCTTCCTGTTCGATGGCAGCTTTTACCAACAGGTGAAGGGTACGTCCATGGGCGCAGTCTTTGCGCCCAACTTTGCCATATTGTACATGGACTGGCTTGAAACCCAAAAGATACTGTCCCCGTCAACCCATTTCTCACGAACATTCTAGAGTGGAAAAGGTACATAAACGACATTTTTGTAATTTGGAAAGGGACTGAAGAAACACTTCTTCAGTTCCATGAGTGGCTGAATGCTCATTGCAATGGTTTGAATTTCACTCTGACTAAAAGCAGAAAAGAGGTGGCCTTTCTCGACCTGACTATCATAGCGTACAACGGAATGCTATACACAACGCTCTACCGCAAACCCACAGAGAAAAACACTTTACTAGCTTACAACAGCCATCACCCACGAGCATTACGGGATTTTCTTCCCTACTCGCAATTCCTTCGTATCCGACGGAATTGCTATCGTAAGGAGTATTATTTCAGTGAGGCCAAGATTTTGTCTAAAAAGCTGACTAACAGAGGTTATCCCCGCAAACTTGTTAAGAATTCCCTGAAACGGGCATGGTATTGCCCACGTGAAATACTTCTGAGTCCCAAAACCAGGAACAGTGGGGACAAGACTGTTTGTGTAACCACATTTTCTCCTATTTCTAATGCAGTGAAAAAATGTATTTTAAAACATTGGCCGATACTGAATGCAGGTGAATTGAACTTAGAGCGTCCCGTTTTTGCTTTTAAGAAAAGTAAGAGCATTAAAGACCACCTAGTGAGGGCAGCACTGACTAGCAAAAAAAGCCCTAAAACACTTACTGAGATGTGGGGCCTCCCCCCTACAACGGGGCACTTCAAATGCGGTGGGTGTAATGTCTGTCATTTAACAACTGATACAAAAAAAAAAAAAAAAAAACGTTTTGCCTGCAAACATAGATGTAACCTTGTCTAATTTTTCTAATTGTAACACTCAAAATGTTATTTACGCAATCACATGCCCCTGTAATTTGCTCTATATTGGGCAAACCACTCAAAAAATCTGAATCAGAATCTGTCAGCACCGGAGCCGTGTGCGATGCAAAACGCCTAATGCACCACTGGTTGAACATTTCACCACTCATGGCCATACTGAAGACGACCTACGGTGGCAAGTAATTAATGTGGTCCAACAGCCCCCCAGGAACTCCAACATCACCGGCATCCTCAACAAAGAGGAGCTGAAATGGATTTTACGCACGGATAGCCTCCATACTGGCTTAAATCGTATGGAAGACTGGACCAATCTTCTATAACAAGGACAATTGGCGCTTTGATCCCTCCTGCAACTATAGCACTGCAATTACCCACCCTTGGTTGTGCTGTTGACCTTGGTTGCCTAACGTGACTATTCTGAGCTAATTGTACATCCACTGTAACTGCATTGATCGGACGCAAGACCACTGGCTTTGCCAGTGATAGATACTGTTATACCCAGTAATGAGTTCCACCTAATGTATATTGTTTTGTTGTCTATACCAAACCGCTTATCTATTATCCTTCTCTACCCATCTTAGGACACTAATGATGTTTTTGGTCAAAAGATGTATTACTATGTCACTGTATTTTAACTTGTCCGAAAGAGTTCCTTCCGCCTTTTCTATTCCGTCTACTATCCGCAATTACCCCCCATTTTTCTTGCGCGACCTTACTTTTCAAATCCCTTCACCCAGCACCTCTCTCCCGTCAACATGGCGCCTATCGTTAGCAATTCATCCGTGGGTTACTGTTTTAGTGCTCATCCCCACACGCATGCGCAGATTTGCGCCTCGTCACTCTTATGAGTCACCTCTATGGTGCCCGTCGTCAGCAATTCAGCCTGGGCTTCCTGATGTAGTGCTCTCCCCCTTACGCATTCGCACACTCACGCTGCGTCTCCCTCATGAGCCTCCGTATATATCAATCATTGCTCCAGCACAGCCGGACTCCATTTGCATCCTCAAAAAGAGCGCTGATACTGGTTGCTTGACACCCGGCATCTTGCCTTCGCCGAGCGTCCGTGCCTGATCGTAGGTAAGCCCTTCAACCACAGCCCTTGCCATTTTAGCTCCAGTCCACCTTCTATGCCTGATCTTCGTGCCCCTTCCCCCCTTGTGATCCTCCAGGCTCCGGACCACATCCCTTTAACGGTCCACATTCGACCGCATCCTGGTGAGAATCCTCCCGTCTCCACGTCGTGTTCCTCATTTCGGGGCTACACCTCCAACCATCCTGGCATCTACTCTGGCTTAATTCGTAAGACCAGCCTCTCCCGGTAAGCGCCCACGCCCAATCGGCATCATTCCGGCTCCCAACTTCTTTTTGGTTAATTTAACCCCTCCATCTCTCCCCCTGTTTTTTAGGCCGCCTGGACTATCATCCTGACCGCTCTTCAGCCCTCACGTGGTCTCCTACCCTCAACCTATGACATAATATTACAGTGCGCCCTAGAGTAAGCTGAATTCTGGCATTTAAGCGCAGCGTTAGCTCTTGCCACTGTTCACTATATCACTAGCACAGGTGACATTCTAACTGCGGAGGCACTGGCCTACACCAGCACTGTCAGCATAGGCACCTCTGCAATGTAGAGGCACTGGGCACCACCGCGCTGCGTACCCAGATCGTCCGTTACGCCTAAGCATCACTTTTATTTACACTAGCACGACCCTTTCCTTGACATAGATCTCCCTCCTGGCTGCGAAGCATCATTTTACCTTGTAGCATTACCACACTGGGGCTCCAGCATGTGGTTTTTTCACTCATGTGAATGTTATTTCACAAACGCAGTAGCGCGATTAACCAAGTATGTGACTATACCTCTAAGATTAAAATTCTTCCCTCTTGTCTTCCCCACCCCCTCTACCCCTTTACCTTCTCCCTAACTTATCCAGGCAACTTCCCAGGCATTTGCTTGATTGCTTAGTCCTGATGATGATCCCATAACCCTGTTGGGGATCGAAACGTCGTCGACATTTGCATCTTAAACTCTAAACTGTGAATTAAGGATTATGTGGAGTATAAAATGTCCGTGTTATTGTGACTACTGTTAATTTGTATCTTCTCTAAAGAGTCACTTTTAAGTCACCTGCCTGTGGTAAGGAAATCGGCTGATTTCCAAATACCCTGTCACGTCCTGCTCACTAATTGTTTATGTATTGTCTTGCTCTATATGTGTGTTAATACATTTCAAATACTGTCCACCTGGACACAAATAGACCCAATTTGGATTGCAACATTGTGGCTACCTATACTAATTCTCCTTGAAAGGGACCGCTGTTTCTTAACAATCAGGATCAATGCAATGCAGTCTGCGGGCACATGTGGAGTCAAAGCCTTGCTCCAGCCCAAACATGGCCGCAAAAGAAATCGTAGGCCCTGCAGAGGAGCATATTCAAACGCCTGCCAAAAAACACCGCCAGTGAGGTGGTCGAAGAGACTCTGCACCGCAATCGCCTGAACTGCATGTGCCAACACAATGGCAGCAGAAGGGAGCCCAAAATACAATGCAGCAGTGTTCCTGAAGCCACCATGGCCTTTCAACACTTCTAAGAAGCAGAACATTGGTGTCAGGTGGGCTGCGTAGATCGAAGCATTCGATGACTTCATGGATGTGCAAGAGGAAAAAAATGGCAAGAAGATCATCAAATATTTTGAAAACCTTGCAGATGATGGAGTCAAAGAAGTGCTAAAGAAAGTTGCACAGAATGATGCAACATCGTACCGAAAAGTAAAAGAAGCGCTCAGCGCCAAGTTCAATCCAATGTCGAATGTCAATTATGAAAGGTACATCTTCCACCAAGCACGGTTGGTGAAACAATGGATGAGTTTTTTGAAAGACTTGATTCACTCATTAAACATTGCAAGTTCTGTGACTTCAGTGTCATCGACGGCTGTCTTCCAGATTCTTTTAGAAGGCGCATTTTAAGAGAAACACACAATCTAGAGAAAATGCTGATGGCTGCAAGAGCAGAAGAATGAGCCGACCGACAAGCTGCTGACACAAAAGCAGGAACAGTACACAATGAATCCGCATTGAACGTGAAAAGCAAGCACAAGAATAAACAAGATGCCTGCAAATCAATGTCTTCGAAGAACTCATAGCTATGCTTCCGATGTGGGTTTTCGTTTCCCCATGAAATTAGATGTCCATCCCTAGGACAAGTCTGCAAAGGTTGTGGGAAAGAAAACCATTTCATAACTGTGCAGAGACAAGGAAAAATCAAGTGCGTCATGAAGGAAAGAAAAGATGGGCGTGAGAATGATCCAGAAGTACTCTCGCCACGCCCTCAAAACCAAAAAACAACATCAGCTACAACAAGTAGAAACCATGCAATATCCATTGTCGTCAAGTTCGTCGTACAAAGTTTGTTCAACGCAGTGGTGGCTCGCAGAGGTAACGCTGTAGGGCGGTGAGGCGGGGCATGGCTGGGTGGGGGTAGTGGAGTCCGACATACGACGGCAAAGGTGAACGTAAATAAATAAATATCTGCCGTCGTATGTCGGAATCCACTACCCCCCCACCCAGCCTCGCCCCCGCCTCACCGCCCCACAGTTTTACCTATGCGAGCCACCACTGGTTCAACGTCACTATCGAGTAACAGCGAAGAAGATGGGTGTGTACGGATGATATCTAACAAAGGACGGTATGCACATATGGGGTTAGCTGCCTGTAAAGAACATCACAGTTCAAGGAAAGCTCACCAAACAAAGCGACAAACTTCTGGGCCACCTCTAAACAATTTCAAAGCCAAGGGTTGTTCACAGCGACAATGCAACACAAAAGAACATCAGTGCAGGCCACCATTCATGTTCTACAAGGGACCTCATCTAGTGCTTGTTTGCTCAGTTCTGCCATCGCTGCTGACATGGTGTTGATATCCCTCAACTACAACCTCTGTGCTTAGTCGGAGATCACAAGCTGATTCCCATTACTATTCCGTGGCTTGGGAAAATTAAAGAAAAGATATTTGCCTTGTTGCTCAGTGGCACCCTAGAGTTGCTTTTCATCTACAAGAAGCTGTAGAGAAAGAGTTGGAAACACTTTTAAAACATGACATCATTGAAAGCTCCACAGGCCCCACGCCATGGGTTTTGCCCTTAGTAGTTGTACCTAAAAAGGACAGTAATGGAGTGTTGCACATTTGTGTTGCTATACACCAAGCAAACAAAGCAATTGAGAGGGAGAGACACCCTGGTCCACACAAAGTGGACAAGATCATGCAATTGAATAGAGCCAAAGTCTTTTCCTCTCTTGACCTGAATAAAGGATACCATCAACCCGAGCTGGAAGAGAACTGCAGGTATATCACTACTTTTATGACTCATGCTGGTTTGTTCGGATATAAGAGACTGAGTTTTGGAGTATCTTCGGCTGCTGAGATATTTCAGGATGTTATTTGTTGAGGAATCCAACCTGTTACACATGCTTTCACTTATAATGACAACATACTGTTTTTTGGGCCAACACAGAAAGAACACGACAAAGCCCTTACCCAAGTGTGCCAGTTACTTGCTGATGCAGGTCTCACTCTGACTGCAGCAAAATGTGAGTTTCACCAAACCAAACGTACATTTTTTGGGTACATATTCTCTGATGGGGGAATGACTCCAGACCCTGACATTGTGCTAGCACTGTCATCCATTTGCCGCCCCCAGGATGTTACCATGCTACGATACTTTCTAGGCATGACTAACTATGCTCAAGATATATTCGAAACTTTGCTACAGTGAGTTCCCCTTTAAGAGGTCTCCTGAATGTCACCAGAGTTTCAAAGAAATAAAACATGCAATTGAGAATGCAACTGAAATGGCCTACTTCAAACCCAAGTTACATACTAAAATAACATTTGCTATGAGCCCGGTGGACTAGGGGCGATTCTTGCTCAACACAACAGCCACCCAATGCTCAGACACACATTGCAGCCTATGCCAGTCGATGCCTGTCTGAAACAGAATGTGCCTACTATTAGCTGTAGAAGAGTCTGGCTGTGGTGTGGGCCTGCAAACATTTTCCTGTATTCCTCTGTGGAAAACGATTTATCACAGATCACCAGGCGTTGCTCACCATCTTTGGAAAACAGAAAAGCTATGATGACCCCTCACATTGTGAGGTGGGGGTTAAGACTGCAAGAGTACGACTATGTGATTGCACCCAAACCTGGCAAAGATAAAAACCCAGCTGATTACTTTTCACACGTGCCCCTACATCGTCACAGTTCGACATCCAGGACGGTTGAGGAATATCTCAATTTCATTGTGAGGCTCAGCACATCAGCAGCTCTGTCTTGGAAGAAATCATTGCTGCCACCAACACAGGCAAAGACAGGACCACCATCAAAGAACTCATTGCAGCGTAATCATGGAGGAAAAGTACCCGGCCGATGATGTTGAATTCCAAAAGTTCAAAAATGAACAGGAAGAGCTATCAGTTACCCAAGATGGCATAATATCAATAGGCTCAAGAATTGTCATACCTGAGAGCCTAAGGCAGCAGGTCATCGAGTTGGCCCATGAAGGACATCGTAGTATTGTAGTCAACAAAAGAGCCTTGAGGGATTGAGGGTGGTTCCCTCGACTAGATGAGCAAGTCGAGAAAGAGCTGTAGGCGGGAAACATTGCAATTGTTTGTCCCCCAAGGTGAAGCAGCACTCAGTGACAATGTCTGACCTTTCTGCCCATGTCTGGCAGTGAGTTGCAATTGACTTCTTTGGGCCTTCTTTGGTAGTCATTGGCCAATATTCTTGTTTTCCTTTGGTGGTAACCCTGCCTTCGACAACCTATGACAAAGTCATGGAACGGATTGATGATATCTTTGCAACCGGGGGTATCCCCGAGATCCTCAAATCTGATAATGGCCCCTACTTTAATAACAAAGAGTACAAAGAATTTCTTGTCCCGCTCAACATCAAACACCAAAAGACTACACCTTTCTGGCCCCAAAGCAATGGTGTAGTTGAACAATTCATGGGCAGCCTCAAGAGGGTAATTCAATGAGTGTCCTTGGAGGGAATCGATCTGAACCAAGCCATGTGCCAGGCTCTCCGAGCCTATCGATCAACTCCTCGCTCCACAATTGGTGAGAGTCCAGCCACCTTGCTATTTAGAAGAGCCATCAGAATAAAACTACCACAACTGATTGATCAGTGAATACTGGCTAAGGTCGAGACACCAGTGCAACTCGGAAAAGAAAGATGAAAGAGTCTGCAGAGCACCGCCACCATGCCCCGGAGACAGTCTTTGACAAAGGAGACCGAGTAATTGTTAAACAGAGACGAAAGCGGAAAATGGACACTCCTCTGCAGGTTGTGGTGTGCAAGGGACACATGGTGACAATACATCGTCCTGGAAAATTCATCACTCAAGACACATCACACTTTAACCACCTACCTCAACACTTGTTGACTCCTAAAACCACGATTGAGGTGACCCCGCCCGCAGGTCCGGCTCAAGCGCCTGAGCCTGTGTTGCCGTTGGCTGATCAGGGTGGACCTCGATCACCTCGGATCACCCGAACCAGTAGACAAACACGAGCGACTCGCCGACTAATTGAGGAGATGTGACTTTTAATGATGTCTGCCACTTTTTATTTAACAAAGGGGGAGATGTAGCATATTGATGTTATACGCACTAGGACCCTTGTGGTTCTGGGGCAGACGCTGATCAGGAACTATGTGATATGTGGGGAGGTGTTATGGTGTGGTTATGGGAAGTATGATGTAATGCACAGTGTGCGAGTGACTGGTGGAGAAAAAAGCAATGCTTAACCGCAGCTCCCATGTGGTGTAATCTATTTGAATGCTCCATTGCTGGGAAAGACGCTACAATGTGCAATCAATTTGAGGAAACAGAGGCAGGAGCTTCAGACAAAATATACATGTCTGAGGCGCTTGCTCAAGACAGCAGATGGTTGTTGCTACTGCTTGCTCCCTTCTTGATTATGTTATCTATACTGGATTCAAGACAGGAGGAAAGAAATGTAAACTACATCCAGAATTTGGCAGTATCTCAATTATTAATTAAAACTGAATTAGAAGAATGGTTCTTTAGGTACATAACAAATGCAATTCTAACGTAACAGGACGCTCTTAATCGATACAGCTTGGAGTTGCGCTGGCCACACACAATTGAACAGGGTTTAAAAAGGCTTTACCTTTCATGTCGTGACACTGAGAGCCAAGGCCCATGCAGCTGAATTTAAACGAACCTTACACACACAACATTTATGAATCATAGCTGCCAGGTTTTCAGATTGCCTCTGTGTGACGTTTCCATGATTTCAGTGCGCTTCTGAGTGACATTTAACTGCAAATGGGTGACACTTTCTTGCGAGTAAAACCAAGCAATTAAGTGCATGGGACACAAAAAATATCAGAAAGTACACCCTTTGAGCAATGAGAAGTTCTAAAAATATATTGAAACTGCGGCAGAACCCTGAAATGGAAGGGGAGTACTTGCTTTTTATTGAACACTAAATGTCTGCACGGTTTGCGGCAGCCTGTCTTCTATTATGTGTAATACAATTTTAAACAATGTCAGTATTCACAGAGCTTTTAGTCGCAGGCTGTGACCTCGTAGCGGAAGTCACTATTTCCCAATACCAAATGAGCACGACTCAGTTTTGTTTTACTAATCGCATTAAACAATCGAGATAATGAAGATTAATAGTGCCTTCGGGGTGAACATTAGATGTGATCCTTGGCAGCCTTTTTGAATTGATGCACTCCCTGTATTACTCATAGACCTCTACATTTTATGCCAGTATTTCCCACTCACCCACTGCCCCATATTTATTCTGTATGTGGGACAGATTAAATCATTTGTTCATTTATCATGATGCATTGGGACAAATTGAGTACTGGGATGTGAGGCAGTGTGCGCCTACCCTCCTTCTGTTCAAAAAGGCTCCTTGAGCTACTGAGCTGACGAGCTTGTGTTGATGCACCTGTGCCCAATGAGTGGTACAGAGACCTGAGAAGACTTTGGGCAACATTTCCAGCTCCCACAAAATGATTTGTTGCTTTCTACTGATGAAGGAATGAATCGAGAAACAAGTGTCTAGAGTTACACAGCATAGGTTGCACCAACTAGGGTGAAAAATTAAAGACTACTACTTAAATAAGTGTTATCATGCACTAGATTTACCATGCTGCATTGGGACAAAAAAGTGCTGGGATGTGAGGCAGTGTGCTCCCACCCTCCTTCTGTTTGGAAAGACTCCCTTGAACTACTGAACTGAAGAGCTTGTGTTGATTCACCTGCACCCAGTGAGTGGTACAGAGACCAGAGAAGACTTTGGGCAACATTTGCAGCACCCCCCAAAAAGATTTGTTGCTCTCTACTGATGAAGGAATGAATCCAGAAACACACGTCTTGAGTTGCACAGCAGACTGCACCAACAAGGGTGAAAAATTAAAGACTACTACTGAATTAAGTGTAATGCACTGCATTTACCATGATGCATTGGGGCAAATTGAGTGCTCGGATGTGAGGCTGTGTGTCCCACCCTCCTTCTGTTTAAATTATTCTGATGTTCTGCCCATGTGTGATCCTCAGCAACTCTTCCGAAACTGATGCACACCATGCTTTTTACATACTCTACTTTTTGGTACTCCTAGTGTCCTACTCCAACCCACGAAGACCAGCCCCCACTAGTATATGCTTGCTACACAGCGCAAGGTTTTTCCTCCCCACGTGCCCTCTATGTCTGGGGGAGGCACGCCGAAGAAGGATACCCAAAAGAGAACACCACTGTAGGAAAGTGCCTCTTTTGGACATGATTAGCCCCCACTTTTTGCCTGAAACATGATGTAATTTCGACTTGAAGTGCACCGGGTCCCTGCCAACCAGGTCCCCTGTGCCAGAGCCCCTTCATTAAACTGTGCATTTTGTTTCCCCATTGGCACCACTTCAGTACCCCTTGTAAGTCCCTAGTGAATGGTACCTCTGGTACCTAGGGCATTGGCACTGAAGAGGGACGCCAAGGGTAGCAGCAGAAATTGTGCCACCCTAGGGTACCCTCACCAAGGCCCTGCGCTCTACCATTGAAGACTGCGTGCCTTGGTGCAGACAAAAGTGAAGAGTCGACATGGCACAAATCCCTGTGTGCCATGCCCACAAGACACTGCATGGGATATAAGTAAAACACCCCTCTAGCAAATCTTAGCCCTAAGGCAGGGTGCACTATATCTCCTGTGAGGGCATATGTGCATGAGCAGAAATGCCCCTGCAATATGGCAATATGCATTTCTATTACTGGCTATTGTAAATGACCAGGGAAGCCATAGTAAGTACATGGGCTGGACACTCGTCTTTACAAGTTCCCCAGCTCCATGATGGCTTCACTGAAGTACAGGATGTTTAGTACCAACCATCTCAGCATAATAAACCTGCACTGATCCCAGTGTCATGATTTATTATAAATTGAACACAGAGGACCCCTTAGAGGGGTCCCCTGAAACCTACCAACCCTTAGTGTGGTCACCGACTGGCATAAGCCAGCCTGTTACCAACAGACAGTGTTCTGACCTCATGGGGTGAGTGACTGCGCACTCAGAGGTCAACAACAATGCCTGTCCTGGGCAGAGGTGTTCACACCTCCCCCTGGTCAGGAAGAGCCATTTATGGCGGGGAGCTTCAAAGGCCTTGCCGCCTTTTTAAGGCGACCCCCAGCCTCTCCTGTTAGAAGGAGCAGGCCACCCTTCCCTCACCCCCTTTTAGCGGCAAGACAGGCAGGAAAACTTAGAAAGAATAGGAGGTGTGCCCCCCTCTGCCAACTCCATCCCTCAGGTGCTGGAGGCGAGGTGAAGTACGCTTTTCAGTGCCCACTATCTTGAATATGGTGGGACTCCTCAAATCAGGTTCAGGGATATGCCTAACCCCCACATGGGGTGAACATTTAGAGGGTGTTGTCACCCTAAAGGTAACTAGCCCATTGGCTACTACCTGGCACTACCTTTAAACGCCCCTAAATGAGGTATTTCAGTGGCCCCCCTAAGCCCTGAACTTCAGTTCCTGATGACCTAAGAAGAGCCGGACACCACAGAACTGCACCAGCAGAGAAGACTGCAGAGAACTACTGAATTGGCCCTAGCCCTACTGGCCTGTCTGCAGCCCTCGACGATCTTGCAACAAAAGACGACTCATCCTGCAGCTCAACGACCTCTAAAACCCTGGCAGGACTTCCTGCCTTCGACAACGATCAAGATCTCCCAAGAACAGCGGACCTGTTCAAAAGCAACAATCTTCAAGCAAAGACTCTGTGACCTGAAGAGCCGCGAAGCCGGACCCTCAGTCCACCTCTGCAGCAGACGCCTCCAGCCCCAGTCCAAGTGTCCCACCGGTTCAAGCGAGGTTCACCAGCGCTCCAGAGCCCGAGTCCACTGTGAGCTGACCTCTCCCGGACTCCTTGACGTCGCGTGCAGCCTATGCACTGAGACCCCCTCAACCGCAACCAGCCCCAGTAAGCCGTTTCCGACATCAAAAGGCACCCCCTGCAGCTGTCCGCGCTGGGCCTTGGTGACCAAAGGTGTCCCTATGTCCCTGAGCATCACAACTTACCTCTTCAGCTGTTGGTTTCTTCGACTGGCCTCCTGGCCTAAGCCTGCAGCCTTTTTTCGATTTGGCCTTTTTTCCTTGCTTAACATTGGGCACCCGACGCTGTGTTGGCACCCTGCACCCGGCTGCCCCTGTACCACTGGTGGTGTATTGTTGGTGCTGCCTTGGACCCTGCCCAGTGCTTGCTACAAGCCCGAGAGACTGGTCCCCCAAGCCGCTGTTACTTGCCTGTCAGCAGCATGTGCCCGATTTCCCCATTCTTCATTAAGTTGTATTGTGCGCCCAAAACTGAATTTGAACCCTGCACCCGGCCGCCCCTGTGCTGCTGGTGGTGTACTGTTGGTGCTGAACTGAACCTTGTCTAATACTGATCTTAACTCCCGAAGACTGGTTTTGTAAGTCGATGTTACCTATCTGTATACTGACTGTTTTCTTCCTCCCATAGGTCAACATTGCAATGTCTGAAAATTGCACTAAGTGTCCACTTTTGATATTGAAAAGTATTTCTATTGCAAAACATATTTACCTAAGACGAAGTTCTGTGGTTCTACAAAATAAATATAACCAAGTATTATTTTTATAAATTGGTATCTGATTTATTAATTGAGTTTGTGCCTCATTTATTGCCACTGTGTGTACAATAAATGCTGCCATTTGATGTCTAATTGCTCGCCCACACTACTACAAGAGAGAGCATTAGTATTATCTACTTTAGCCTCTGTAAAGCCTTTGGGGAACCTCTGGACTCTCTGCACATTATAACTCTTTTTGGTATACTATATAGAGAGCCAGCTTCCTACAGCCACCAAATGTGTTCTGCAGTAGGGGACAATGGATGCACTCTCCACAGTGTGTCTGCCCCATTGAAGTGCACCAAAATGACTTTTCAAAAATGCAGAGAAGCACTTCTGCACATGCCATCTGAAACTTTGAAATACACTCACTCACTGTCAGAAGTATGACCTCTGGTCCAAACATGCACAGTGCACACGTGCATACACTGTAAAAGATAGGATCATCCATGTCCATCCGTCAACAACTTCCTTTAAAAGATGTGTGCTCAGGAACACCAGCAAACTCATTAAAGCAACCATTTAGAGCAGTGGTTATTAACCTGTTGACTTCTGTGGACCCCCACTGAATAATTATTACTGGAATCCAGGGACCCCCACTAGGTCATAACTGGAAGCCTGGGACCCCCCACTGGGTAAGTTTGATGATTTGAACCACAACATTTACACAATACAATACACACATGATTAAATATTTTAGCTAATTCACAAAGAAATATAAAAAATCATAATTATAATGTTAATGGGAAGGTTGGAGCTTTTCTTAATTAAATTAAGGCAACCCATTGTCCATATTATATTCTGTTTGATGCACTTGCATTCCTTGTGAGGAACTTTCTAATGGGGTTTCTGATTTCTTTGAGATTATTAAAATTAAGAGGAATTTGCATGCACCATCCTTCTTTTTCAGTGGAAAAGCTGTTGGTTGATGTGCCTGCCTGTAAATCTAGGTCACTGACTGACCCCTGTCCTCCTTCTATTCTGGTGCTGGCAGTGATTAACCTGGTTATAAATAAGGTTTTCACTGTCTCGCTGTGTACCGCCAGTGCACCAGCATTTTGGAAGGAGACCAAGGTCGTCCCATTACAGAAAAAACCTTCACTGGACCCCAATTTGTTATCTAAATTCTGGCCCATTTCTCTCCTCCCTGCATTATCTAAAATGCTTGAAAAGCTGTTTAACACTTAGATGTCAGATTTTTTGTAGCATCACAAGCTTTTGCATCTCAGTCAATCTGGGTTCCGTCCCTGGCATAGCACAGAGATGGCTCTGTTAGAAGCAGGAAGACCTGGGTGTGAGGAATGTCATTCCTCTCAGCTTAGGAAGGGCATCTGGGTAGGGTCCAGGAACTTCATTAACTTGAAAAGAACCAGGATGAGGCCTGCCTGTTCATAGTTAAGAGTAGGGTGACCTGGGAAAGATAAATCTTTCTTCCCTAGGCCAACTGTAACCAGCTTGGCACAATCCCAGTGGGAGGGGAAGCTGGTCCCAGAACCAATTTGGCGGAACTGAAGAGGAGGGGACTGCTAATTTCCCTAAATATATCCCTGATGAGATACCAGACTCCTCCAAGGGCAGAAAGGCGATGGAGTTTACTTCAAATAATGCACAGTGAGATAGTTTGCAGCAAGGTGAACAGTAGGTGTTGCAAGAGTGGGAAAGGTTGCCCAGGGTACTTTTTTCTTATTGATTAGGGAGTGACCAGAAGTAGCCCCACCCACTGGCTAGGGAATTCTACGAAAGTGGCACCTCTCCCACATTTCATCAGAACACGCCTGGACCTGAGGAAGAACAGAAGAGGACTAGACCCGCTGTCTGTGACCGGTTTCCAGCTGTCTGTGATCGGTGTGGCGACTTGTACTCAGGACTAAGGAGTGGACGTAGTGAAGGCACAAAAAGTACTTGCCCGATGAGAGGACTTTAGTGGCTCAGAAATTCGAATTTTCCCACTTGGAGCTTTCCCTTCCAATACTAACTGCTTCAATGGTATCTCGTCTAGCGACTATCCAGCTTAGAGAGGACTATTCTGGATGCATCCGTCAACCTTTCCCTGTAGGAGGATTTTGGCTTCAATTTCAGAGTGTAAGTAAGAAGGTAAAATCTTTGACCGGGACAACCTGTTTAGTGTATCAGACCTCTGCTCCATCACGAGCATCCTGAAATTTGCATTGGTCCGGTCAATGGCAAATAATAACTTCTAATAAATGTTTTGCTTTTTCTTGGCGATTTTTGACCTAAAACTTAAAAAAATCATATTCACGGTCTCCCAAATTAGATTTTAATTGCTTTGGTGTCATTATTCTGATTACATTTTAATCTTTTTTTTTATTTTTTCTCAAAAAACCTTTATTGACAAGATTGCATAGACAGGTTACATACTTGCACCGAATCAAAGCACCATATACATGAATACGATTGAAGATGACGAGGTTGACCAATAGTACAGAACATCAGAAAGCGACAACATGGCAGATATTGCTTAGGCACGTCAGGACAATGAACAATAGTTGATGGGAGGCACCCAGGTTGTGGGAGAAGGGACGGGCCCAACTGAAGGGAATAGGGACAGGGGGAAGGCCGATTACTGACCTACACCGGCGGCCGCCGCGGGCGGAGTGCCGGCGGGGAGCGCGGGAGAGGTCGCCGGGCTTTGGGGGGTACGAGCCAGGAGGTAGGACACTAGGGGGCCCCATATGTCGAGTGGGAGAGATCTAGCTGGCTTAAGGTCCCAGAATTCAGACAATAGGATCTGGCAGCGCGATGCATCCTTGAGCCATTGAGCGAACTTAGGTGCCGGTTTGCGACCCCAGCACATGGAAACCCTACGCCGCGCGAGGACAAGCAGCATGGCAATCAAACGGCGGGAAGCGTCTGGGCAGAATTTAACAAAGCCTAGGAGGCAGAGCGGGGGGTCAGGCTGAACCGGCGATGAGGTGATCTCTGAAATTGCAGCACAGACCTCACGCCAATAAGCGGAGACCTTGGGGCATAGCCAGGCGAGGTGAGAGAAGTCCGCCGCAGGAGCAGAACACTGCAGGCAACTATCACTGGGGATGAGTCCCAACTTGTGCAGCTGAACGGGAGTGCGGTAAAGCCTATGCAAATATTTAAAATGGATGAGGCGCAGGCGATAATTTGGGGACAATCGCTTAGTCTGGTTGCAACAATAGAGCCAATTAGCTTGAGAGATTTCAACACCAAGGTCCGCGCCCCATGCTACACGCGCACAGTCAGTGGAGATGGAGGTAGCCGCCAGCGTGAGGGCGTAAAGTTTGGTCACCAACTTCCGAGGGGAGGAAGACGAATACAGGAAATCAAGAGCGGTCATCGAGGGAAGAGGCTGGGGGAACGCGGGATGTAGCTCCCTGCAGATTGCCCGAAGCTGATAAAAGAGTAAAGTATCCATGGGACCTGAATCGTCAGCGAGAGAGAAGAATGTGTTCCCCGGGTAAAGATCCGCTACTGTAGTCAACCCTAGACGGGTGGCGTGTTTAACCATACCGGAGGGCTGGAGAGGAGGGAAAGCCGGATGCCGAACGATGCTTTCGGTGAATACGATGCCGAACGATCGGCATCGTATTCACCGAAAGCATGGGAGCACCGGAAAAGCAGCGGAGTCCCTCCCAGGCCCAGCGTAAGGTCTCGACCGTGTCTATTTCAGTGCGTGGGAGTTTGGCCGGGGCAAACAGGGCAGTGGTGAGCGGCCACGGGGCAGCAAGATCCGCCTCCACCGCCACGTGCGGCTGAAAAGGAGTTGGGTGAAGCCAAAAATGCAAAAAACTGGCCTCAGCACACAGTGCGTAGAGTTTAAAGTTAGGGGCGCCAAGACCTCCACACGACATCGGAAGGGTAAGAGTGTCATACGCGATCCTGGGCTGCTTGCCAGCCCAGATAAGAGAGATGATCAACGAGCGGACTCTGCGAAAAAAATGGGCAGTAAGGGGAACAGGTAAGTTCAGGAATAAATATAAAAATTTCGGGAGCACTACCATCTTGGCAATTGCTATTCGACCGGCTAACGACAGGGGCAGCTGGCTCCATAGGGGAATCTTGGACTCGAGCCAGTCCACCGCGCGGCCGAAGTTAGCCCTCCAAAGTTCGTCCACGTCCCTGCTCAGCCAGATACCTAAATAGCGAGTGGGGCCTGACGCCCACACGAAGGGGTAGTCCGGGGTGCAGGGTGTGGTGGCGTCAGTGAGAGGGAAGAGGACTGATTTGTTCCAGTTCATCTGTATGCCTGAGTAGCCTCCAAACCGTATGATCTCGCGCACCAGAGGGCTAAGATTTTCCTGGGGGTTGCGGACATATAAAGTGACGTCGTCCGCGTACATGGAGACCAAGAGGGCACTGGCTGCAAATCCGATGCCCCTCTGGGTGTGATGTTGTCGAAGTCTAGCCGCCAGTGGTTCCATCGCGATGGCGAAGAGCTTAGGTGAGAGCGGGCACCCCTGACGGGTGCCACGCCCGATGGGGATGGGATCAGATATTAGGCCATTGATCCGGAGACAGGCAGTGGGAAGGGTGTACAGGAGTAAGATTTTGCGTATAAAAACTGGACTGAAGGCGAGACGTGGAAGAAGAAAAAAAAGGAAGGGCCATTCTAGGGTATCGAAGGCCTTGGTGGCGTCAAGCAGGGCGGCCACTGCAGGGAGCACTGGGTTAATTTGGTGGAGGACGGAGAAGATTGTGAGAGGTCGCGCGGCCAGGAATGAAGCCGGACTGATCCGGGCGGGCAATGTGCGGCATGAGAAGGAAGACGTGAAGCAAGCAGTTTGGCGAAGATTTTGTTATCCGTATTAATGAGGGACAGGGGGCGATAGGAATCTCGCAACTTGGGAGGTTTGTCCGGTTTGAGAAGAAGAGTCAGCATAGCCTCGGGGAGCGAAGGTGGGAATTGACCGCTCTCAAAAGACTCATTATACATGGCGGCCAGGTGCGGCACCAAAAGCGGGGCGAAGGTCTTGTAGAAAGAGACGGGCAAGCCGTCCAGACCGGGGGCCCTGTCACCAGGCATACCATTGATGGCGGCAAGTATTTCTTCTTTAGAAAAGGGCTCGTCAAGGAATTCCCGGTGATAGTTTTCAAGCCATTGGAGCTCGAGGGTACCAAAATACTGATCAAGGACCTCACGCGGGAGGGGTGAATCCCGCTGTGTACAATTGCGTGTAAAAATCCGTGAATCGCGCCTTGATTTCTACAGGGGAGGAGGTCCGAGCTGGGCCACCATCTTGAAGAGCTGTAATATAGGATGCAGCGCGAGGTGGGCGGAGGAGGTTAGCCAGGGTTTTACCGGGTCGATCGCCCTCGCCGAAGTGGCGTGCTCGGGCCTCCCTGCCAAGGAACGAGAGCTCTCTATTGGCCTCCTCGGCAAATTCAGTGTGTTTCTCGCGTAGTCGAGCGAGTGTATCGGGGCTAGGGTCAAGAGCATGGGAGGAGTCCAAAGATTTAATTTCCGATTCCAGTTTATCGAGAGTGCTGCGAATGGAGCGTAAGACTCCGGACTGTTTAGAGATACATTCTCCGCAAATGACGACTTTGAAACCCTCCCAAAGTGTAGACGAAGAGTCCACAGAACCATCATTAAGCTCAAAATAGTTAGTGATCGCGGTCTGGATCTCGTCACAAAAGACAGAATCTCGCAGCGCATTAGAGGGGAGCTGCCAGGAGAACGCGCGCCAAGGGGACTGGGGAAGACGGAGAATAAGCTGAACCGGCGCGTGATCTGAAAGGGTGCACGCCATGTGATCGACAGAGGTAAGCCAGGAGAAGACATCTGGAGACGTGATCCAAAGATCCAGACGGGACCAACAACCCCGAGTGCCAGTAATGCAAGTGCCCTCACGGGCCTCAGGGCGCTTGTGATGCCAAGCGTCGTACAGGGAGTTCTCAGCAAGAATGGAGCTTAGGAGTGCCGCAGCGCGCGGGTGGGAGGCATAGGGGCCAGAATGGTCTAAGACCGTAGACAGTGTGACATTAAAGTCCCCCCCCAGAGGAGCGCAGCAGGGCCAAGGGACGAAATATGATGCCATACCTGCACAAAGAAGTCTGGGTCATCATTATTAGGGCCGTACATTGCAGCAATCGTCAAAGGTTGGGCCTGGAGGGATTCGTGGAGAATAACAAAGCGCCCAGCGGGGTCAGTGATTACCTGGGAAGTTTGCCAAGGGAGTCCTCTGCGTATGAGGATGGATACCCCCCGAGAGTAGTTGGAGTAGAAAGAGGAGTGTGATTCTCCCCAGTGCCGGGAGAGGAGTCTGGAGGCGGATGCAGGGAGCAGGTGGGTCTCCTGGAGAAGACAGATGTCCACCTTGTGCCGAAGGAGATGTGCGTGTACTAGTCGAGCCTTGCGGTGGTCATTGAGACCACGTATGTTCCATGTCCAAAAGATAGTGTCTGTCATACAGTCATATGGTGGGGAATGGTAACACGAGGTGTGGTAAGTATGGCCTGGACCCTCGTACAGGTGCGTGTGCAAATCAACAGAGGAAGAGATGAGCAGTGCAACAACATAGGGGGTGCAAGAAGACAACCAAGAACTTGCCGTGACGGGCAGCTTGGCTTTGGAGGGGAACCACAAGCCCCAAACACAGGATGAGAGATGTCGATAAGTGCCGTGCAAAAGAACAAGGCCTTGGGAGAGTGCGTAAAGCGATGCGGCATGGCATAGCAGAGCAAAGGTGGAACTGCATCGAAAGACATGCAATAGAACAACAAAATACATAACATAACAAAATCAAATACGCCTCAGAGGGAGGCCGCGAATCCCCAAAACACCCCCACCACCCGCCCACACCAACCCCCCAAACAGGTTGAGAAACCACCCACAACCGCCCCAGGGAACCCCAACTTGGAAGGGGAAAGTCTATCCGAAGTGGGAATCATCCCGCGGGGGCATGGCGATGCTCGGCATACACCCCTGCCGACCAGGCAGGGTGGCCAAGCCAGCAGTGATAGCAGACAACAGTGTAGATAGTCTAACAGAGGAACAGTAGTGTCTAGCCCCTGAGGAAACATTGGGGGGCAAGCCCTCTTGGAGCCGGGAGGTGTGGATTGAGCCAGGTGAGGCTGGCGGACAGGAAACCATGGGGAAAAACAGCTTACTACCAGTGCCGCGGGAGGAGATAGAGTCAGTCATTGTCACTTAGGTCGCCGGTAGCAGATTCTTGAGAGTTTGCAGGGGTGGAACGGTGAGTGCGATCAAGCTTCTTGGCAAAGACGAGGGCGCCCTGAGGATCCGGGAAGATGAGAGTCTTGGAGCCCTGCCTGACTCGTAACTTGGCCGGATATGCCAGAGAGTATGGGATCTCGTGCTTTTGGAGAATGCGCTTCGCAGGCAGGAACTCGCGGCAGGCAGCCTGTACCGCCAGGGTGTAGTCTGGATAAAAGGACAAGGAATTACCCTGGTGGCGGATCTCACCTTTTTCCCTGGACGCCCGGAGGATTGCGTCACAGTCCCGAAAATTGAGGATTTTAGCGATTATCGGGCGAGCCGGCAATCCGGGGCCTGGGCGAGGGCCGAGGGAGCGGTGGACTCTCTCCACAATAAAGACCGGAGAAAGCACGTCGCCAAACAGTTCACGCACCAGTTGCTCCACAAAATCCTCCATTCGCGAAATGTTGGTGGACTCGGGCACCCCTGTAATGCGGAGATTGCTCCTGCGGGAGCGCGCTTCCAAGTCCTCGTATTTGGTGCGTATCAGTTCCAGGATTTTGTCCATTTGAAGGAGTTTTTGACGATCCTGGGTGGCGGCGTCTTTAACGTCAGAGACCCTCGACTCGACATGCAGCAGGCGATTGTCGTGTGAGTCCACCCGCAACTTGACCACATCCAGGCGCGAAGACAGCTGGTCCAGCTGGGCAGCTATGCCAGAGACAGCGGATTTAACCTCCAACATGATGGCCTTGAGGTCGTCCTCCCGGGAGGCGGCCATCTCCGCGGGGGTAGCGGAGTCGCCCCCGTCCGCGACCGCACCGTCCTGGTGCGTCTGGCGGCGCTGGTTGAAAGTGAGCCTGGGTTGCTTGGGGTCAGCTTTACCCATGTCAGGCACCGGCTGTGAGGAGAGTGGACGGGGAGCACAACTGGATGGCGGAGTGACAGTGCCCACAGCTGCGAGAGAGTCGATCAAGGTAAAGAAGAGATGAGTCAGAGGGCAGTGCCTAGGGAGGTGTCGGGAGCCAAGGAGCAGTGTTGGGCTGTGCAGCCTCCCGCCACAAAAAGGCACCAGCAGGGACCTCTAGGACAGTCAGGCGAGTATTGCGAAGAGGTGCGCCTCCACCTCGGCAGGCCCGGCTCGAAGAAGTGAATCGTTAGCAGGTCTCCGTGCCACCTAGCGGGGAACGACCTCCGTGGCGGCAGTTCAGGTGTGGCGCTCGGAAGGGGGGGTGCAGCCGCGGGGCAGAGGGGATGCACGGAGGGCACGCGGCCTACCACACGGGGCCAGAAACCACGGGGCCAAAGGGCGAGGCAGCAGAGGTGGTATTGGAAAACTGAGGCGGGGGCCCCGTGATGTGGCACGCTCCCCCAACCCAGCCGCGACGGCCCCCCGCAGCAATTGCACCTACCCCTAGCAGCAGGGTACTGGCATCAGGTGGGTTTTAGCAGGTTCTGAATGGTGCCGGCAGGCGGATGGGATGTCGAGAGGGGTCAAGGAGATCTGTCAGGTGGAGCCGCGGCATGCAGAGGCCCCTGCCGATATCCGGTGGATTACAACACTGTGCCAGGAGGAGGACTGGAGCAGGGTCCGATGTGGCTCCGGACGATGAGCGCCGCGCAGGCAAGCGCGTTTGCAGCGTCTGGGGCAACTGGGCGGCCACGCCAGGCTGAAATTGAGTCCAGGAAGGGAGGCGGGCCACAGAGGGAGCCGGGTTCGCCGTGCACAGGCGGCCGGTCAGAGAGACTGCATCCGGGCTTCGAAGGGGGCCGAGCGTCGCGGTACCGGGAGTCGGGCGGCAGCGGGGAGTCACGGGGGGCGCGCCGCCCACGTCGCCCGGCCTGAGTGAGGAAGAGGCAGTCTCGGCGGGCGCAGCGGATCGCGAACAAGCGGCGCCCACACAGAGAATCAGGAAAAGGCCAGGCGGTGCGGCACGCAAGCCCCGAACCCCACCGCCGAGAGCCCCCAGCGGTCGCAGCACTCACCGGTACCCTCCAGCAGCGAGGGAGGACAGACCCCGGGTTGGCGCTCCAGGCGCGGCAGAGCAGAGGCAGCCAGGCCTTGCGGCGGGAAGGCCCAACCTCGAGGAGCAGGCCCAGGAGCAGATCTCGGCCCAGGAGCGGCGAGGGGGGTCGCAGAAGATATCAAGCAGCGCCCCGGGACGTGGTGAGTGTAGATATGCCGGAGCCAGGCAGTTTCAGAGATGTTATCTGCAGGATTCTGGCGGATGTTGAGCTTGGCCGGCAGAGCCCACTTAAAGTGCGGCCATCTTGCAGCCGGCTAAGCCACGCCCCCCACATTTTAATCTATTTTAAGAAATTGGTTGTGGGATTTTTATTGTGTCTTTTGATTTTCTAATTGTTTTGGTACTGCTAAATACTTTACACACTTTTCCTTAAGTTAAGCCTGTGCGTCTGCCGTTGATAGAAGGGGTTTAGATCACGTTTATTTATTTAACTTGTGTTGGACGTGACAGAATTTTCTGTTTATGTTTTGGGTTGTTGAGTTTTATAGGGGTTTTGGGTGAGTAGTGTTTTAAATCTATATATTTTTTTGTTTCAAATATTTGTGTATATTTTTGTTTGGGTAAAAATTGTCAAAATGTTTTTATTATTTTTAGTTTAAAAATTCAGAATTTTTCAAAATCCGTTTCTTTTTTGTTTAAAGAAAAAATAAATGTTTTCAATTTTAATTGTTAATTGTTTAAAATGAATTCTTGATAATAAAATTATTGTGTTAATATAAATGTATATGTCGTTTATTATTTTATTTTTTAAATTATTTATATTCTCCATTACTAAATCTTTCATAGATTCACATGCTTGAATCTTCCCCATCATCAAGGTGGGAGTCCGACAGGAATTATAACTAGTAGTAGACATTTTTCCATTTAGATAGACTATAACGGCATTTCCGCATCGGATTGAGTAGCCATCCACATCGTTTTGTACATAACCAAAGTTCAGCCAATCAGAGCAGAGCTTGCACCCTTTTCCTCCTGATCAGTGGCTTCACACCTTGGATTTCTTACCGCACATCGTGGAGAGGGAGTCTCCCTGAGCTCTGCTCACTTTTTCCTCATCAGAACCTGACCTTGTCAACTGTGACCTCCAAGTGAACTTTATATATTTATCTGACCTTTACTAGCTGATCTGACAGATTCTACCAGCATGTCAGAGGGATCAAAAAATGGTTTGTTTGTATGATGACTTTCTAGAATTTGAGCCCCTTGATGATACCTTATAGTTGCAATAATCGTGGGAACCTATGATTCAAATCTGTGTAGCTTTGGTGACGGATCTCCATATGATGTTGCAGGACTATCATAATAGGTTTCCCTCTAACGGAGCAACACCTTCAAAATTACGGCAAACTGGGGCACCACAAAGAGAACCTTTAATGCATCAACCAACTCCGATGGTACAGCATGCGGAGCTTCCCAGCCAAGACAGTTAGAATCTATTGCCATTCATGACGGCTACTTGGATCAAGGAGACAATGATGGTGATGATGAACCCGAAGAGGGCGTAATACAGCAGTACCACCACACTGCAGGTAGTTATTGGGATGACTGTGACCTTCATATCAGCACCACCACCAGGTGCTAGTTTGCTGCCCGATGATATTGGAGCGCTCCATGCTCTGCTTGAAAGAGCAGCGAAGCACTTTGATCTTCCGATCTCGGTACAACAAACCGAGAACTTCCTATATGATTTCAGGGAATCAAACAAGCTATCGATAAGATCCATACCAATTGTTGATTTAATTTGGAACGAAGGCCTCAAAGTTATGAAGAACCTTGCCACAGTGGCTGCTGTGATACCAAGGATGGATAAAAAGTACAAGGCTCATGAGAGCTCGCTAGCCTGCTTGATAGGTCATACAAAACTAGAGTCGGTGATGCAGGCAGCCCAAAGTAGATCCAGGAATCCAACAGCACCTTGTTCAGCTCCCCCAGACAAGGAGGATAGGAGGCTGGATAATGCAGGAAAGAGTTTCTCCGCCATGGCATCAATCAGCATTAGGGTGTCTAATGTCCTAGCCATACTTGGCAGGTACGACTGCCAAATGTGGTCGGACCTAGCTCAGGTTCTAGAGTACCTGCCGGGAGATAAAAAAACAAGAGGCCAGAACCATTCTGCAAGAAGGGGAATGTACATCCTCAGAGATGATAGACACAGCGATGGATGTGGCTCTCACATGCTTCCTACAGATGCTTTGAGCAGCGGTATTGAGAAGGTAAGGTTGGCTCAAGGCAATTTATTTTTGGCCGGACATGCAGTCACAAATTTTAGACATGCGTTGCAACAACGAGGCCTTGTTTCAAAAAGATATTGACAACGTCCTGCAATCCAGAGGAGGAGATTTTCATCCTTTTAAGATGGTAGAGGCAGAGGACAATACTCATTTCGTGGAGGATATCAACCGGATCGATACCAGTCGTACCATCAGCAGGTGCAGGGTTATCGTCTGCAGTTTTCCCAACAGCAGAGGCATTCTCAGACCACAACTTTTTCCAGACATGGAGGTAGAAGACGAGCTGCCCCTGCAGCAAAAGGTCAAGAACCCTCCAGTAGGCAGTGACAAGAAAATGACACCAGTCGTCTTATTGCCATCACCTCCCTTGCATTTCAGAAACACTCTCTATAGCTGTTACTAGAATTGGAACACCATCTCCTCAGACAGGTGGGTCCTGGATATTATAAGGTATGGTCACATCCTAGAGTTTATCCAGAAACCTCCTCTGCCTGTCAGACGGTCACACCAACATCTTTGGTTGTAAAGAAAGGAAATCAACTCTTTGATTTCCAAGGGAGCAATAGAAGAAGTCCCACAAAACCACAGACACACAGGTTTCTACTCCAACTTTCTTCTCATGAGAAAGAAAAATGGAAAATGGAGACAGGTGTTGGATCTCAGGCAGCTCAACAATTATCTAAAAAAATAATCATTCAGAATGATTAAGCTGTAGGACATCATTCAATTATTAAACAAGGGAGATCACATGACATTGTTAGCTCTACTAGAACCGTATTTTCATATCCCCATACATGTGAGGCACAGAAGATATCTGAGATTCAAGGTGGCCGGAAGTCACTACCAATTCAGAGTTCTACCGTTTGGACTAAAGTCTGCCCCGAGAATTTTTACCAAATACATGGCATCCATAGCACCCTATCTCAGACTGAATGGACATCAGGTATTGCCGTACCTGGATGGCCGGCTGATAAAAGTGAACTCTATCAAGGCTGCAAAAGACTCTACAAGGGCATGCCTGCAACTCTTTGAAATCCTGGGCATACATATAAACAAGGAGAAATCCTGCATAACTCCACACACGACAATCACTTTTCTGGGAACTGTTATGAACACAAAAATTTGAAAGGTATATCCGACAGAAGAGAAGGTCACAAGGATTATGACACTGGGGTCTTCCCTGTCAAGAAAAAGCTCTATTTCAGTAAGGCAATTCAAATCGTTCCTGGGAATTATATCATCATGTATCCCTCTCATTCCGAACTGCCGGTTGTACTTGAGGCTGCTGCAAGAACGACTGGACAAGCAATGGACGCAGGACACAGGCTCATACAACGACATTGCCCTTATAACACCAGAAATGGTGCGTGCAATCCAATAATAGAAGAAAAAAGAAAACATTGCAGTGGAGTCAACATTCCTCAGCAGGACTCCAAGTCTCATTATAACAATGGATGCCTCTATGGAAGGATGCGGAGCACATCTTCAAGAACTGAAAGTAAACATATCAATCTCCTGGAACTGAAGGCAGTAGAGTTGGGACTCAAAGCCTTTTTACGGAGACTGCAGGGGTCGGAGGTCTTGATTTGCACAGACAACACAACCACAATGTTTTACTTAAACAGGGCGGAACATGGTCAAGCCCTCTATCCAAGAGAGCACAGAAAATTTGGAACTGGTGTCTGAAACACAGAATTCCCATGAAAGTGGAACACGTTCACAGCACTGAAAACCAGTGAGCGACGAGTTAAGCAGGTCACTGAAAGACTGTCACATGTGGAGTTATCAGACACTCAACTCTGAATAATATTCCACACATGGGGAATCCCATCTCTGGATCTGTTTGCGACTCCAACAAATTAAAAGTGTCAACACTACGCTACCAGATTCCCGCACAAGGGATCATGGGGGAATACGCTGCAGATGTCTTGGGCAGGCATATTCGTATTTGCCTTCCCACCTATACCACCTATACCTTTAATCCCACAGACACTAAACAAGTTGTAAATAGAGCCCTGCAGGATCATCCTCATAGCCTCGGTGTGGCCGAGGCAATTCTGGTACCCAGAGCTTCTCCTAATGTCAGAACAGCAACACACTCAACTCAAACCAGTTCCAGGATCACTCTACAGAAACGGTGGGCAAGTCATAAATCCAAAACCGGAATCTCTCAGTTTAGCTGCTTGGATCCTGTACACAGTGAATTCCATCAGCAAAATATTTCCCAGCAATGCAGAGCGATCCTAGCAAAAGCTAGCAATCCACAAAGAGATCATTCAAGGCTAAATGGCTACGATCTTGTAATTGGTTCGCAGCTAATGACTGTCACCCTTTCTCCTCTGCGCCTGCATACGTCCTACCTTACCTTCTATCATTAGCTCGGTCTGGTCTATATCGTAGCTCGATTCAAGTACATCTAGCAGTAATTTCCAGATATAGATGCTCTCGCACTAAGAAGTCCCTGTGGACCGACAGGTTAATAAAGGAATTATTTTCTACCGATATGAAAACCACTGATTTCTTAACATTGAATACAGTATTAACACAGTTAATGTGAGGACCCTTCAAACCTGTCCATAAAGCTGACATCAAAAACCTTACATGGAAAACAGCACTTTTGCTAGGACTTACATCTGCCAGATGTGTTAGCGAGATACAAGCTTTTACAGTGCAGGAGCCATATCTGCATTTTAAAAGAAAACAGAGCCATTCTGCGTACTAATCCCCAATTCATATCCACAGTACCTATGGATATTAATAGATGTCTCAAGTTTTACTTGCAGAGATCTAAGTCCTTCAGGAAGTCTGATCATCTGCTACTCGCATTTGCGCCTCCGAAAAATGCGATACCAAAGGGGATGATGGACGGAGCGTTAGAGCAAATCGAACACTCACCCCCAGTCAACTGATCTGGGTTTAATCCATCATCATTCTTTAGCTCACTCCACCACCCCAGTTCAGACATGGCCATATGCAAATCAGTCTGACCCTGTGCCTCATGGGAACAGTCCAGCCCGAACTGCCAAGCCATGTCTTCCCTGGACCGGAAACAAGCATCCTGGGACCGGTTTCGGGTTCAAAACCCTCATCAGCCAGGCTATCTTGAATCCAGTGGCAAAGTGAGCAAGGGACCCACGTCTGGGCATACCCTGCCAACTTAGGGCGAACAAAGCGATATCAAAGGGGATGATGGACGGAGCGTTAGAGCAAATCGAACACTCTCCCCAGTCAACTGATCTGGGTTTAATCCATCATCATTCTTTAGCTCACTCCACCACCCCAGTTCAGACATGGCCATATGCAAATCAGTCTGACCCTGTGCCTCATGGGAACAGTCCAGCCCGAACTGCCAAGCCATGTCTTCCCTGGACCGGAAACAAGCATCCTGGGACCGGTTTCGGGTTCAAAACCCTCATCAGCCAGGCTATCTTGAATCCAGTGGCAAAGTGAGCAAGGGACCCACGTCTGGGCATACCCTGCCAACTTAGGGCGAACAAGCGATACCAAAGGGGATGATGGACGGAGCGTTAGAGCAAATTGAACACTCACCCACAGTCAACTGATCTGGGTTTAATCCATCATCATTCTTTAGCTCACTCCACCACCCCAGTTCAGACATGGTCATATGCAAATCAGTCTGACCCTGTGCCTCATGGGAACAGTCCAGCCCGAACTGCCAAGCCATGTCTTCCCTGGACCGGAAACAAGCATCCTGGGACCGGTTTCGGGTTCAAAACCTCATCAGCCAGGCTATCTTGAATCCAGTGGCAAAGTGAGCAAGGGACCCACGTCTGGGCATACCCTGCCAACTTAGGGCGAACAAAGCGATACCAAAGGGGATGATGGACGGAGCGTTAGAGCAAATCGAACACTCACCCCAGTCAACTGATCTGGGTTTAATCCATCATCATTCTTTAGCTCACTCCACCACCCCAGTTCAGACATGGCCATATGCAAATCAGTCTGACCCTGTGCCTCATGGGAACAGTCCAGCCCGAACTGCCAAGCCATGTCTTCCCTGGACCGGAAACAAGCATCCTGGGACTGGTTTCGGGTTCAAAACCCTCATCAGCCAGGCTATCTTGAATCCAGTGGCAAAGTGAGCAAGGGACCCACGTCTGGGCATACCTTGCCAACTTATCCAGGGAAGACATGGCTTGGCAGTTCGGGCAGTTCGGGCTGGACTGTTCCCATGAGGCACAGGGTCAGACTGATTTGCATATAGCCATGTCTGAACTGGGGTGGTGGAGTGAGCTAAAGAATGATGATGGATTAAACCCAGATCAGTTGACTGGGGGTGAGTGTTTGATTAGCTCAAGCGCTCCGTCCATCATCCCCTTTGGTATCGCTTTGTTTGCCCTAGGTTGGCAGGGTATGCCCAGACGTGGGTCCCTTGCTCACTTTGCCACTGGATTCAAGCTAGCCTGGCTGATGACGGCTGAATAGCCAGAAACTGGTCCCAGGATGCTTGTTTCCGGTCCAGGGAAGACATGGCTTGGCAGTTCGGGCTGGACTGTTCCCATGAGGCACAGGGTCAGACTGATTTGCATATAGCCATGTCTGAACTGGGGTGGTGGAGTGAGCTAAAGAATGATGATGGATTAAACCCAGATCAGTTGACTGGGGGTGAGTGTTTGATTAGCTCAAGCGCTCCGTCCATCATCCCCTTTGGTATCGCTTTGTTTGCCCTAGGTTGGCAGGGTATGCCCAGACGTGGGTCCCTTGCTCACTTTGCCACTGGATTCAAGCTAGCCTGGCTGATGACGGCTGAATAGCCAGAAACCGGTCCCAGGATGCTTGTTTCCGGTCCAGGGAAGACATGGCTTGGCAGTTCGGGCTGGACTGTTCCCATGAGGCACAGGGTCAGACTGATTTGCATATAGCCATGTCTGAACTGGGGTGGTGGAGTGAGCTAAAGAATGATGATGGATTAAACCCAGATCAGTTGACTGGGGGTGAGTGTTTGATTAGCTCAAGCGCTCCGTCCATCATCCCCTTTGGTATCGCTCCGAAAAATGGCCAACCAGTGTCAAGAGCAACTATCGCGAGATAGGTTTCGGCAGCTCTCTCTCTTTGTCATTAAAGAGTGGGAAGACCACATACATCCAAGGTGCGCTCCCACTCTACCAGAAGTGTGGCAACCTCAACTGCTTTATTCGCAGGAGTACCTTTGCCAGACATAATGCAGAGCAGCCACATGGTCTAATTGACATACTTTTGCCAGACATTGTTCCCTGGATGCTGCCAAAGATAGAGATGCATCAGTGGGTCAAGCAGTGCTTTGAAACCTGTTTCAATAAGGTGATCTCTTTTGTATTTCTTTATAAAGTTTATCATTAGAAACTTGACCTTGTGAATATATTAATTTATATGTCTGTTACCCGCCTCCGCATACAATCTAGCTATTTCACTGTTCTCTTTAATAGTCTACTGCTAGCTATTCATATTCAAGCATGTGTATCTATGAAAGATTCAATATTGGAGACAAAAACAAGTAACTTGCATATACACTGTGGTTCTCAAGTATTAATATCGGTCATAGATTAACATGCGATCCACACCCCTCCCCCCCCCTTCAGTCACTCACCTCATTGATTTTTTTCTAGTGTCTCATGGGTACTATCATTCACTCGGGCTTTGAAATCTGGGGTGTGAAGCCACTGGACAGGAGGCTCTGCTCTGATTGGCTGAACTTTGGTTACGTACAAAACAATGTGGATTGCTACTAGGTCCTATGGGGAAATGCTTTTATAGTCTATCTAAATGGAAACATTTCTACTACTAGTTATAATTACCACGGGACTCCCACCTCGACAACGGGGAAGATTCAAGCTTGTGAATCAATGAAAGATATCAATACTTGTTTTTACATTTAACTATCTTATTTTTTAATTAATTGTATTTTGATTTATTTTTTACTTTAATAAGTATTCTATTATGGATGCTTTTATTGTTATTTTATGCTATCTTTTTAAAATACATTTTTCCTTAATGTTGATTAATTTGGCATGTGAATAGTAAATTTGATTCCCTTCAGGAGACAAATATTTTCTACAGTGTTATTTATTTTTGAAAGGGAATGTTTCATTTGCCCCCTCCCCCCCGAGAATCCAACACCTTCTCTAGTATTGTTTGGAGTGGGAATAGTATTTCTGCTGCCCCACTCCCAGAGGCCAACATTTTCCACAATGTTGCTTAGTTAGAAGTGGTAATTGTATATGTGACCCCCGTACCCCTATATAACCTTTTTCCGCAGTATTAATTTGAATGAAGTTAGATAACTAAATTTGACCCCACTAAATATATGCATACTCTCAAATGTTAGTTGGATTGGAGTTATAATGGTAAATATGACCCGCACCTAAATTGATGCACTTTCCCCAATTTTAGTTGGGTTAAAGTTAGAATAGTAAATATGCTTGCTCCACCCCAAATATATGTTAAATTATTAAAATGAATTTAAAAATACGTTATATTTCTGTAGATTTTGAATACATTATTTTATATTTTTAAAAATTCAAAAATAAATGTATTTGTGAAGATATTACATTTTATTTTCAGATGGATGGGTGTTTTACAAAAATATATTTTTTATTTGAGCTATGTTATGTGACGTAAATACGTTTTAATGAAAAAATGTTTATATTTTTTATTTGCAATTTAGAAACATATTTTTTAAGAATTATTCATAATAAATCAATTTTAATTATATGCAAGTATTGCAACTTTTTAAAATTTACATTTAATTTTAATGAAGTACAGTTAATGGCTTTAGATTATATTACCAATATTTTTCACACTGTTTTGGTTTTCAATATGTTTGTCAATTCTAATGTTTATTTTAAAACTCAGTATTTTTTGTGATTTTTTTTTTTGTCCTCATTCGCCTCAAACCACATTGAACATGCCGTCTGTCCGTACCTTTATTCAACGATCTGAGGAGACATAGGCTTTGTGGTGGAATCTCTCGGTGCCTTCAGCCTATAAAGGTACATTATCAGACCTGAATGTTACTTCCCCTCAAAAAGGGGAGAGGTTTTACTCCAGCTAGGTCCGCAAGAACCTGATGGACACTTTTGATGGCACGGGGAAGCCCAACATGGTCCAAGGAGTAACCAGGAGGCATAATCATAGGACCCACCCTTCATAAAAGTGTAGATAAAGCAAGGGAACATAGATGGATAGCACACTTTCATTCTTGACATACTTCCATTGAAGTAGCAGGTCCCAATATGCGATCTTTTTCCTACTGCAAGCTCTGGACATGTCCATCTTGGATGCCTCATATAGGGATGTCAACCATTCTGAATGAATGGGAGGGACTGGATCTATCCAATGCTTACAAATTTGCCTCCTGGCCAGCAACATAGCATAGAATAAGAGAGATCTGGCTGGACCGGCGATTTGACTGTTAAGACCAAAAATTATCAAGGTTAAGTTAATTTGGATTGGGGCTCTCAAGATGTTTTCCAGCGTTTTCCGTATTTCTTCCCAGAATGAGGCGATGGCGGGGCAGTCTTTGAACATGTGTATGTCTGAGGCTCCAACCAACCCACACTTCTTGCAAATTACTTGAGACCCATTTAAAAATTTAGATAGCCTGAGAGGAGATAAGTAGGCCCTATGCACAGTGAACAAGTGGTTTCTCTTCAGCCAGGCAGGTTTAACTATGCTAAAGAGAGTTTTAAATGAGTTCTGCCATAGAAGTTCACACTGTGCACTTGGAATATGTTCGCTCCATATTTCATTTGCAAGTTTGAATTCACCCTCCACAGCCTCTTCTATAGCCCAGTACCAGTGGGAAACCTCCTTCCTACTCGCTGGCCTCGCGACTAACTGTTGCTCGAGACTATTGCCCCCACCTATGGGTTTTTTCTGTCTTAGCTGGGATTGTACCCAACTCTGCAACTGGATATACTTAAATTTTGAAAGACCCACGCCCACTCTCTCTCTTAGTTCTTCCCATGAGATAAGTGTTTCCTCACTAACAAGATCTCCCCATACTTTTAGCCCTGCTTCTTTGAGTGGTGTAGCCAATCTGTCCTGGAGGCATTCCGGCGAGCCCGGTGAATCCCAAAGTGGCGCTAAGCTTGAGAAATAGTTAAGGCCCACCAAGTATTTTAGTCTTGCCCATATTCTGGCAAATGCCTGGAGGACCTTGAGTTTGACCTTCTTAAAGAATTTTTGATCCCCGAATTTAAACATAAAGCCCTTTTCCGGTAAACCAGCCCCTCTTAGCATGGCCAGAAACATGCCTCCTCCCCCAGTGCTAACAGGCATTTTTAATAGCATTCGGGAATGTGAGAGCTGAAACGCCCAGGCATAATACTGTAGGTCAGGTAGCGCGAGACCTCCTTTCTCTCTCCTACGCCTTAGTTTTTTCCAAGCTATTCTGGTAGTTCTATATACCCAAATAAAGGAATTTATTTCCTGCTGGAATTTATCGATGTTAAGTTTGTCAAAATGTAGGGGGATTGTATTAAAGAGAAAGGTGATCTTGGGTAATATTGCCATTTTAACCATATTCACCCTCCCCAATATGGTTAAAGGGAGGTGAGCCCATGACTTCATCTGTTTTTGGCATTCCCTTAGGACTCGCGCTAAGTTGGTTTCTGCGATTTTGGCTATGTCATGGACAATTCTGACCCCCAAGTATCGCATGCTGGGACTGACCTGGTATTGAGTTCCCGTGATATTCCAGGTCATAATCTCGGTCTTTCCGGCATTTACCTCATAGCCCGAGACCTGCCCAAATTGCTCTGCCAATCTGATGACTGCCGGAAAGGTTGCATCCAGATCTGCCGAAAGTATCAGGATATCATCCGCATACAGGGCCACCCTCCTCTCCCATTCCCCATGTCTAAAAGGCTCAATGCTAGGGTCTTCTCTGAGCCTTTGAGTGAAAGGCTCTATATACATATCAAAAAGTAGGGGGGAGAGAGGGCAGCCCTGTCGAGTGCCCCTGGTTATCCTAAGTGCTTTGGTCAGGTGTCCGTTAACCAGTAACCGGGCCGACGGTGCTTGATATAGCAGCTGGATGGTACGACGAAACTTATCGCCCAAGTTGAATCTTTCCATGACTTCTGACAGGTAAACCCAATTCACCCTATCGAAAGCCTTGGTGGCGTCCAGAGTTAAGGCTGCAAGAGGGAGTGAATAGGTGGAAGCGATATCTATTGCACCAACCAGATCATATGTGAGGTCTGCTAGTACTCTTCCTTTCACAAACCCTTTTTGATCCGAATGGAGGATGTCATTTGCCACCAGCCCCAGCCTGGCTGCTAAAATGGAAGCGAAGATTTTATAGTCGACATTCAAAAGCGATGTGGGCCGATATGACCCACAGCTGACTGGGTTTTTGCCGGGTTTCAGAATCAGGACTACTGTGGCATCATTCCAAGATCCAGGCGGGCTTATTCCCTCCAGTAGTATCTTATTAAATAGTTGGGTTAATACCAGGATTATAACCTCCCCCAAGGATCTATATAATTCGTCTGGTAGCCCGTCAGGGCCGGCTGCTTTACCCTTTTTACAGACCGCCATTGCCTTTTTCACTTCCTCTTGTGTGATGGCTTGCTCTAAGTCTTGCTGTTGTTTAGGACTAATAGATGTTAGTGTAGTCCTATCCAACCATTCCTTTACTTTAGGCCTATCTTCTACACAAGTCTCTTTATATATGTCTTGGAAATATTCGAAAAAGGCCTCACCAATACCTTCGTCGGAGGATAAGGAGACTGCACCATTTCCCACAGTGATTTCCTTTATATGGTTCCTGATCTGGTCTGCTTTAATTTTCCAAGCAAGTAACTTTCCTGCCCCTTCCCCGTACTCGAAATGGGCGATCTTACTTGCCTCCCATCTACGCATGAGCCTAGTTTGGAGAATGCCCTCCAGCTGTTCCTTTAATTTTTTGTTTATCCAAGTCTTCCTTCATACCCAGACCAACCTGACTATTCAGTTTTACCTCCACTTCCCTCATCTCTGCCTCCAAGGCTGCAGTCACTTCCCTATACGTTTTGCTCCTATAGCTCGATCTGTTGGTGATGATACCCCTCAAAAAAGCTTTGAGGGTGTCCCAAACCATGGTGATGTCTGCTGTGCCTAGATTGGTCCCCAAGAATATATCCGTCTCTCTAGAGAGAAAGGCCATCTCTTCCTCTTCAAGGAGTAATGATCGATCAAAGGACCATGCTCTAGTCTGCTGGGACTGTGCCCAGTCGAGGTCTAATAAAATGCCTGAATGGTCCGACAAATGTGATGGCAAATATTTTATATCTTTAACCCTATCCCTGAGGCTATGGCTAAGCAAGATATAATCTATCCTTGACTTATGCCTATACTTAAAATTTCTATAAGATACGCCCAATTGCTGACCTGACCTTTCCCTCCATATATCACAAAGGCCCGTTTGGGACATCATAGTCTGGAGATACGCCCTGGATCTTGGGGGGACTACCGCTCTACTGTTTGGGGATTTATCGAGTTTAGGGTTGAGAACGATATTATAGTCTCCTGCCCAAATCACTGGCTCTGGAAAATCCAGAAGGTGTGAAAAGATTGATTTGAGAAAGGAAGGGTCATCCTGGTTCGGGCCATAATACCCGACCAAAGTGAGAAGGATGCCCATTAAAGTAATCTTCAGTATCACCCACCTGCCACCTGGGTTTTCCCTGTGTTGTAAAACCTGGGCCTTGGCTTGCTTTTTGAAGAGAATCAGCACCCCTCTAATATTGGCCGTCTGGTTAGTGCAGATAAAAGAATCCACCCATTTCTGGCTCTTAAGAATTTCTTTTGTCTCTGCCTTGAGAAGATGAGTCTCCTGGATGACAATGACCTGCGCCGGGGAATCTCTCAAGTACTGCAAAATTCTGGCTCTTCTTGACTTCACTCGCAGGCCATTAACATTCAGTATTGTTACAATGTATATTTCTGCATTAGATATTTCTTAAATTTAGATATTTTTGTTTTTTGGGAATCAATCTTTTTATTTTACTTGTAAGTATAGCGTTCTCAAAATTTTGGGAGACAGTATTGCGAACTCAATATTGTGGTTGGTTGATATTTTTGTTGTATATATTTAGGACTTTAATCGCACATGCAATCAGAATTTTGGCATAAATGTCATTCTACATGCAGAACAGCAGGGGGTGTCAGTAGACAACCTTGCTTCACACATTGCTGGTCTCGATATGGCTCTCTAGAATCACTGTTGGTTCAAACTCACATGTGCTTCAGTGTGAACATACAGATCCAACACAGCCGTAAGCAGCTTCTCATCCATCCCAGCAAATTGAGTTTCCTCCACACTATCCCCGGCGCAATCAATCAGTATAGATGATGAGTCCAGAAATGCCCTTAACCTAGGATTAGGGTGCATCTGCAACTTCTGTCCACATTTCCAGCACAGTGGGTCATAGAGTAATGAACCCAATGCTTCTCGATTTTGGTGCAGCAATAACTAAATGAACTTCCCCCCTAGGTCTAGAGTCAGGACCAAGACGATACAATAGGTGCATCCACAAACTTACATGGAAGGGTCGTAGCAGCATGTATTAGTTCACTCATCAGTCCAGTTGTTTGCTATTGGCCCAGGCACTCACTATAAACTGATGGGCTCATATACATGGAACAGTAGGAGTGGGAATGCCGGTTCATCTGCAGGCAAAGTCTTTCAGGGTCTCTGACATTTCTCTTCTCTTGGGATACAGATGTAGTTCGTTCTTAGGTTTGGTCCAGACCAGCTCTAGTGTAGATTATTGTGGCCTCAGCACCCTTATGCCTTTCATTCAGATTAGGTTAGCTCTTCTCCACGCTTGTCGAGCAGCTTGTTTTTCAGACGGGGTGCAACAGCATGGCTTCTTCTTGTTCCTAAGTTTCATCCTAGCCCTGGGTAGGACTTCAACTCGTGGTCAGGGACCTTCTATGCCATCCTCCACTCAGCTAATACTGCAAGGCTACAGGTGAAGTAAAGCCTCTGGAGTGCCAGTACTTATTTAAAATAGGGAATACCGATGGCGTGTCCCGGCAGTTCGAAAGTGTTCCACCTTAAAAAATCATAACCCTAGCCAAAAAGAGCAGGAAATATCTTTGTAGTCTTCGTACAGGGCTTTTTATGCATAAAAGAGGGGAGAACATCATTTAACAAAGTGGGCAGGGCACAAGTCCTAAAAAAAGAAGTGGGGGTACTAAGAAAGTTAGGCAGTATGCAAGTGGCCTCATGGCGTGTGACATCGCATGTGTCATCATAGGAAGTGGCATCACAACTGATGACCTCACAGGAAGTGACATCAGATCTTAAGACCTCACCCTTATGAGTACATTTGAGTGCATAACGAGATTTAACAAATGAAAGCTGATCAGTACTTAAGCCTGTGACTTGAGTTCCCTACCTGAATGAATTAACAGTCCAAATGTCTATAAAGTTTGGTGTCTGACTACCTACAGTAGACAAGCCACTAAGTGCTACAATAGGCGTACTAAATTTGACACCAGGAACAAAGCACAGTTCACGCATTACATTAAAAATACTAGAAACTGCAATTGTGAATATCAAACTATATATACTTTTTAACCTAGCTAAAATACGATCATTATATACACTAACAGTTTTAGCAAACTTTAACCACTATCAAAAAAATGCAAGTTGCACATTGCATTTGGTATTCCGAGCACAGCACATAATACGGTTATAACTGGATAGATTTCACGTTAATTTATACATTCTGGAACTTGCTATATTGCCACAGGCTGTTAAACCAAGTGATTAATGAGAGCTTTTGCATCATTGAACCCCTAACTTGTGGGTAACAAAATCACATTAAAAAATCCAGTGCATATGGTATCTGTGGTATATTGTGATGGGCAGTAGGAGCTACCTTATGTGTAATAAAGTTCAGAGCACTCGGGGCGAAATCTCCGCACTGCGCACTGCAGAGAGTGCAACGTTTAGAGATTCCGCCTTGAGTGCGGAGACTCCCCACTCGTAACTTTACTACACGTAAGTATCTTTGTGAATCGAGCCCTAAGTATCATACACATGGTGATGAGCAGACAGCCATCTGTTAACGTAAAGCAATGGATTCCAAAGAGGAGGATGAGGAGGGCCCATGAGATCTGTGAACATTAGTGAAGAAAAACGTGTGATACCAAGACAGTTTCATAAGGGCAATATTATCAAGTTCATGTTGCTGAAACCTCTTTTGTAGTCACTTGAAGACACTGATAGTGTGTCTATTGCCCTCAAAATAGGTTGTAGTTTTTCTGTAATCTCATTCCCACCATTGTCATTGTAGTATTTGAAACCTTCTAATATGAGTGTATAATTAAGAGGTAATCTCCTGCACAGGTCTATACAATAACAAGAACTTTACATGCTTGGGGGGCCTGCTAGGGGGCTGTTTCTGCAGTCAATAGTGCAGCTAGGGACCTTAAGTACATGGCAAGCCAGCATTTGTCGGGCATACATATGTTACCCGTGCATTCTTAGTGGACATCTCCTTCAGCTTTAGCCCCACACCTTTAAATGTCCTAAGAAAAAGTAGTGAAAGAATACCGAAAGACAATTTCTGTGTCCAAGAATCAAGTGGATGACATCAGTAAAGAAAAAATATAAAACATTCTGGGGTTTGTACATCTGTAACAGGCTTAAATGTATAAAGTAAAATATTGAACAAAGTTAAGTGAGACCTCCGACCTCGGTCCTAGGATCGCACTCTCCCCTGCAGCTCCGCTGTGCTCTGCGCTGCCACTGGTAAGCTCCTCCGTTGCAGGGTTCGAGACTGCCCTGATTCTGGTTTTCCATTTTTGTTGCTCCGTGGTTCTCTGATTTTATTGTGATTGCCACCTTTATTGTGATTGTGCCTGTGGCTCTCTGATTCTATTGTGATTGTGCCTTACTGTTTGTTATGCTGGTTTCCCTTACGTTTCCCCTCCGTTCCCGCCGCCGCTTTGACCCGTGACCTCTCCCCCTGACCGCCCCGCTCCCACCTCCCAGCTGCACGTCCCTCCCCCCTCCCCTACATAATGGCGGCCGCTGCGGGGGAGCGCGAGTGAGACCTCCGACCTCGGTCCTAGGATCGCACTCTCCCCTGCAGCTCTGCTGTGCTCTGCGCTGCCACTGGTAAGCCCCTCCGTTGCAGGGTTCGAGACTGCCCTGATTCTGGTTTTCCATGTTTGTTGCTCCGTGGTTCTCTGATTTCATTGTGATTGCCACCTTTATTGTGATTGTGCCTGCGGCTCTCTGATTCTATTGTGATTGTGCCTTACTGTTTGTTGTGCTGGTTTCCCTTACGTTTCCCCTCCGTTCCCGCCGCCGCTTTGACCCGTGACCCCTCCCCCTGACCGCCCCGCTCCCACCTCCCAGCTGCACGTCCCTCCCCCCTCCCCTACATAATGGCGGCCGCTGCGGTGGAGCGCGAGTGAGACCTCCGACCTCGGTCCTAGGATCGCACTCTCCCCTGCAGCTCCGCTGTGCTCTGCACTGCCACTGGTAAGCCCCTCCGTTGCAGGGTTCGAGACTGCCCTGATTCTGGTTTTCCATTTTTGTTGCTCCGTGGTTCTCTGATTTTATTGTGATTGCCACCTTTATTGTGATTGTGCCTGTGGCTCTCTGATTCTATTGTGATTGTGCCTTACTGTTTATTGTGCTGGTTTCCCTTACGTTTCCCCTCCGTTCTCACTGCCGCTTTGACCCGTGACCCCTCCCCCTGACCGCCCCGCTCCCACCTCCCAGCTGCACGTCCCTCCCCCCTCCCCTACATAATGGCGGCCGCTGCGCGGTCGCACCGAAGGCCCACCTAAGGCAAGCCCGTCTGCGCCCGTCCGCGACCTGACCCCGGCCAGCGCCAGGAACCCTGGATCTCCGGGACCCCGCCGATACAACTCCGCCGCACTCCACGCACTCAACCCCGGAAGACACACCGACTGCGAAAGATCCTCGCCCATCACCACCCATGGACAGTTCTCGTGCAGACTCTGCCGCAGATCCTTCACCGTCGACAAAACCACCACAACCGCCGAAGACCCGCCTGATGCACGCACCGCCGAAACCCTGACATGCATTCTCCTCAACGTGCGCTCCCTGCACCGACACGCTGTAGAGATCTGGGACTTGATCGACACCCTCTCGCCTGACGTTGCCTTCTTCACGGAAACCTGGACCAACGCCACCTCTGGCCCCGACATCGCCACTGCCATCCCAGACGGCTACAAGATCCAGAGAAAGGACCGCCCCCACCGCCCAGGAGGAGGACTCGCCATCGCACACAAGACCCCCTCCGACTCTCCACATCCAGCACAAGTGACCCCCACTCCAACACTGAACACCTCCACTTCCAGATCCAGACCAGTCCCAGGACCACGCTACGCGGCACCCTCATCTACAGACTGCCGGGACCTTGCACCAAGTCCGCAACTACCATCGCCGAGCTCGCTGCGTCCCTCGTCATCACCTCCACGGACTACATTCTACTCGGGGACCTGAACTTCCACCTCGACAACTGCGACGACCCCGACTCCACCACTCTCCTCGACAACCTCGCCAACCTCGGACTGAAGCAGCTGGTCAACACGCCCACGCACAAAGCTGGACACACCCTCGACCCAATCTTTGCGGGTCGGACAAACATCCGCTTCAGCCACACTACCCAGCCCCTCTGGACGGACCACCACTGCGTCAACTTCACCTTCAACACCACCACCGCACCCAAGCCTCCCCCGCGCCCACCACGAAGGAACTGGAGCAAGGTCTCAGAGGAACACCTCAACACCACCCTCCTCCAAGCCCCCCTCAGTGCCACGACCAACACCAACTTTGCAGCCAGGGAGTTTCACCGCTGGATCTCCTGCTGCGCCGACAAACTCGCACCCCTCCGCCACCCCGCCAAACTACGCCCTCTGAAGGCCGCCTGGTTCACCACAGAACTACAAGAAGCCAGACGCTCCTGCAGACGCCTAGAGAAAACCTGACGAAACCAGAAAACCACGGAAGCACGGAACAACCACAGGAGCGCCCTGAAGGAATACCACCAGCGCATAAGAGACACCAAACGGACCTTCATAAGAGACAAAGTCCAGACCAACGCGACCAACGCCAAGGAACTGTTCAACGTCATACAGCAGTTCGCAAAAACCCCCAGCGAAGCCACGGACGTCACACCTTCCCAGGAACTCTGCGACAAGCTCAGCTCCTACTTCCATCTGAAGATCAAGATCCTCTACGACAACTTCAACGAACAGACGCAGGACACCACCCTCCCACCCCCCCCATGCCGCCGATAAGCCATCCATCATGACCTGGAATCTCGCCACCATAGAACACATCACCGCGACCATGAAGAAAGCCCACTCAGGAGCCCCAACGGACCCCTGCCCACCACACATATTCCACAGGGCCGCCGCTGCCATTGCATCCAAACTAGGACGGACCATCAACGCCTCCTTCATGTCCGGCATCTTCCCAGACGACTGGAAGCGGGCGGAGATTAAACCCCTCCTCAAGAAACCAACGGCCGACCCTACAGACCTGAAAAACTACCGGCCCATCTCTCTCCTCCCCTTCGCGGCCAAGGTCACCGAGAGACTCGTAAACGCCCAACTGACCGCCTTCATCAAAGAGAACTCCATCCTGGATGCCTTCCAGTCTGGATTCCGCAGCAACCACAGCACCGAGACCTCCCTCCTCACCGCCACTGACGACATCCGCATGCTACTCGACCAGGGACACACTGCAGCCCTCATCCTTCTGGACCTCTCCGCAGCCTTCGACACGTTTCACATCGCACACTCGCAGCCAGACTTCACGACGCGGGGATACAAGGAACCGCCCTCGACTGGATCCAATCCCTTCTCTCCGGCCGAACACAGAGGATCAGACTCCCTCCCTCCCTTCCTCTCCGAACCCACCGATATCAACTGCGGAGTACCCCAAGGATCATCGCTCAGCCCCACGCTCTTCAACATCTACATGGCCCCCCTCGCCACCATCGTCAGACAGCATGGGCTCAGCATTGTATCCTACGCCGACGACACCCAGCTCATCCTCTCACTCACGAAGAAGCCCGAAGACACCAGACTCTGTTTCCAGGAAGGAATGAAGAACGTGGCAGCCTGGATGAAAGACAGCTGTCTGAAGCTCAACTCTGAGAAGACCGAGGTCCTCATCCTCGGACCCTGCACCTCCGCCTGGGACAACACCTGGTGGCCCGCCGCCCTCGGGGACCCACCCGGGACCCACCCACCCCTACAGACCATGCACGAAACCTCGGCATCATCCTCGACTCCTCCCTCTCCATGAACCGCCAGATCACCGCCGTCGCCTCCACCAGTTTCAACTGCCTACGCACCCTCTGCAAGATTTTCAAATGGATCCCCCCCGACTGCAGAAGAACCATCACCCACGCACTCATAACCAGCAGACTGGACTACGGCAACGCCCTATACGCTGCTATCAACAGAACCCTTTTACACAAACTCCAAACCATCCAGAACGCCGCAGCCAGACTCATCCTCGGGACACTGCGTCACAAACTCATGACCCAACACCTACTCATAGAGAAGGAACGTTCCGGGTGCCACTCCGTAATCGTCTCTCAGTGAGTCAAAATCACACAAAGCAGAGTCGACAAATAAATCTCCCCACGTGATCAGTCCGGCCGCCTGCCAGTCAGCCAGTTCCGGGCGCCGTAGCCGAGTGTAGGAACCCGGAGCCGTCCCAATGGGGAGGTCCGGGGCATATAGCGGGGGGCGGCGCCTGGATGCCACATAATGCAGCTAGGCGCTATGAGCCGCCCGTAACAAAGTGCAACCCTCTGTCCTTTGAAGCTGAGTTCGAGTGCCCGAGAGCCACTCAATCAGATCTGACCTTGATAACGTCATTGCCCAGAGATCGAGTTCAGCTAGGTTCTTCTTAGCGAGCCAGTGCATGGGCCATTCCAGTGCATGGGCCATTGGAGCTGAGCGGCTGTGTAGTACAACTCATAATTGGGCGCGCCCAGTCCTCCCTCAGATATAGGTAGATAAAGCTTTGAGGGCGCTACCCTCGCCCTGGAGTTGCCCCATATCAAAGACACCAACAGTGATCGTAAATCGTGAAACAGTTTCTGAGGCGGTCTATAGGGGAGAACGGCAAAGTGATATAGGAGCCTAGGGAGGAGGAGCATTTTGGATATGGCTATCCGACGCATAGGAGATAATGGAAGGGTGGTCCAGAACGGGAGGGATGCTCTGGCACTGGTAATCGCCTTCCCCAGATTGCCTTCTATCAGATCAGACGGGGAATGATAGACCTGGACACCCAAATATTTAAATGTGTCATATGCTCTGGCAAGTGTGGCATGGGGTTGTGGCTGCCTATGTGCAAGTGGGATGGGTGACATTGGGAATAGGACAGATTTGTCCCAGTTGACCCTCAAGCCCGACAGCTGCGCATGGGTGTCTAAGAGCTCAACTAGGACTCGGAGCACCCTTTCCTGATTGGACAGATAGATCAGAGCATTGTCTGCATAAAGGGACACTATGTGCCACTGCATGTGCACACAGATGCCCCATTCTATAACATGACTGCGAAGCACACATGCCAGGGGCTCCATGGCCAAGGCAAACAGAATGGGTGAGAGTGGGCAGCCTTCCTGGTGCCGCGCTCAATATCAAAGGGTGGCGAGATGATGCGGCCTGTCTTCACACGGGCACTCGGGTTGGTATATAATATCTTCACCCAGCGTAGGAATTTGGGACCTATGCCGAATCGGGCCAGCACCGCCTGCAAGTTGTCCCACCCCAAGGTGTCAAAGGCCTTTTCTATATCTAGGGCAGCTATCCAGTGTTGCTCAGGAACCATTTGGGCCCACTCTAGGAGTTTGAACAGGCACCGAAGTTTCAACCCCGTGCTTCTGCCCGGGACAAACCCGTTTTGGTCCGTTTGGACCAATTACGGAGCAGCCTCAAGCAGTCTATTGGCCAGCATTTTACCCAGTATCTTATAGTCTGACGTAAGGAGGGACAACGGGCGGTACGAGCTCATGAGGAGAGGGTCCCGGCCGGGTTTTGGGAGGACCACTAGCACAGCCTTGCGGAGAGAGGGGGGCAATATGCCTCTGTCAAAGGATTCTTGAAATACAGTGAGCAGCCGTGGAGCCAGCTGGGTTGAGTAAGTAGCATAAAATTCCGTGGGCCAACCATCCATTCCGGGGTTTTTGCCTCTGGCTAGTTGTCCAATAGTGTCCGAGATTTCGGCCACTGTAAACGGAGTCTCCAATACAGCATATTGATCCAGCGTCACTTGTGCGAGGGCCGCCTGTTCTAAAAACAGGTGTATTGCCTGAGAATCGCCCATGACTGGAGCCTTATATAGGGACACGTAGTAATTATAGAAGGAATCATTGATCTGTTCTTGTGTATTAACTAGGGTGCCATACAGGGAATAGATTGCAGTGATAGGTGGTTGGTTGAGATTAGTCCACAACAACCAAGCAACATCTTGCCTGCTTTATCACCTTCCGCATGCCGTCTCGCCGAGTACTGTTTATAATCTAGAGCACACAATTTATCCAGTGCTTCCTTATGTGCTAGTCTGGTTTTAGAAAGCGCTGGTAATATAAGTAGGTCTGAAGGGGTCGTGCGCTCTTGGTGTAGCATGTCAGCCTCTAGCCCTTGAATTTCCCTGGTTAGAGTCATACGAGTACCGTACACTGCCTGTATGACCTGCCCACGAAGGAAGACCTTCAGGGCATCCCATTCAATGCCGGCATGTGTGGTCATCCCTTCATTTGTCTGGAAGTATGTGGTTATGGATTGCGAGATAGTAGCACTCAGAGCAGAGTCCCGAAGTGCTTCCAAAGGGAGTCGCCAAGTCGGTACGCTGGGCCTTGACGCACCCCAGGACAGTTGAATCCGCAGGGGACTGTGGTCCGAGATCGTGCAAGCTAAATATTCAGCACGCTCTACATGTGTCAGCGCCGTTTCCGGGCAATAAATGGCGTCAATATGCGTGTACAAATCGTGGAGAGTGGAATAGTGTGAGTATACCCGGTCTATAGGATGTTTTGTGCGCCACCCATCAAACAGTTGCATCCGCGTGGCCCAATCAGTCATAGTATGTGTAAGTCCAACAGCCTGTGCTCCGGGGAGGGGAGGGTGGGAGCGATCAAGGAGCAGGTCAGGAGTGCCATTGTAGTCGCCCCCCCAATATGTGGGCTCCGAAGGGTCCCTGAGAAGTGCCGGAGTAAGTGTCTGCAGGAAAGTGGACTGCCCTGAGTTAGGCGCATATAATGAGACTACAGTCAATGGGCGACCGTCTAAAGAGCCTTCCAATATTGCATAACGGCCCTGAGGGTCTATGCGTGTGTGTATTATCTGTAATGGAGTGCCCGGAGCCACCCAAATTAGAGCCCCCCTGGCGTAACCCGAATATGTCGTGCCTATTACCGTGCCTCTCCATCTTTTACTAAGCGACTGCAGTGTTTGGTGCGTTAAGTGAGTCTCTTGGAGGAGAGCTATAATGATCTTGAGTCTGCGCAAGTACTGGTAAACTTTATGTCTCTTGACACAGCCCGCCAGCCCACGCACATTCCAGGTCAACAATAAATACTTATTTTCATGCATCTATTACAGTAAGAGTAGGAAGCAATATGCGTGCATTCCCCGCATACAACAGGCAGTGAAGCAACCCATACAAGGTAATTCTGCATTCTAGCACAGCAAGCGGGTGTATACTATGGACAGAGATCTTGTGGTGTACTATAAACCAACCCTCCCCCCCCCCAGGCCGAATTGCCAATGGGCAAGAGGCCATATGCACTTGCATGCAACCATAGTAAATTAAGAAAACAAAGAGGAAAAAACTATAAGGTACAAAACTCAAGATCGGACTATAACAGTCACTTATCGTATGTGGGGCGTATGGAAATTCGCTGAGACTCGCCGTCGTCTTCTTCTGACCACCGTGATAGAATGTTCTTGGGACAGCCAATCAAGAGACGCCAAAGACCTGCAAACAGCAATTGGCAATCATCTCCTGCTTAAATACAATGTTCCATTAGCCTGCATGGGCCGGATCAGGTAAGACACAGTTCCATAAGTGGCTAACCCAGTTCATTAGAAGTCTGTGGCGTCACGCTGGGGCCGTCGCCCTGCATCAGTTGTTGCTGTGAATCCGATATGGAATATTCCTGCTCCGAAGAGGTCCCTGCCTCCGAGTCTGATCGGAGAGGGGAAGCAGCGGCCCTGTGCTTTTCGGCTTGTTTGATAGCTTGCTCCTGTTCCTGTGCTGTTTGGGCCTTGGTGGGGCGTTGTCCGCATTGCAGGTTGCGGCGTCCTCAGTGTGTAACCTGCTTCCACTGCTGGCGGGAACCCTCTTTGAGTTTCGGAGCTGCCGCCACTCCATTTTGTCCCACCCAATTCCAGGCATCCTCCGGAGATTGACAAAAAACCGTGGTGCCTTTATGCTGTATGCGCAGTGTGGCCGGATATTGTAGTGCATATTGTATCTCGTGCTCTCGGAGGCAGCGTTTAACGACCATAAAGGATGCCCTGCGGTATTGTACTGCCAACGTGTAGTCCGGGTATATGTGCACCTCCGCGTTCTCGACTACCCACGGACCGCGGGCCCTTGTAACCTGTAGGATGTGGTCCCTGTCGCGATAATTAAAGACGCGTGCAACCACTGGCCTGGGAGGAGTGCCTGCGAGGTGAGGGCCCCCCGGGACCCTATGAGCTCGCTCCACGGAGAAAAACTTGGAGTATTTGCCCTGAAGTACAGTGTCCGAGAACCAGGCCTCTAAATATAGCTCCATGTTTTGTCCCTCGACGCATTCCGGCAGACCCACCAGGCGCACGTTGTTGCGACGCGATCTGCCTTCCTGATCGTCGACCCGGTCTCTAAGGTAGTTCACCTCCTCCTGCAATGTCTTAATTTGGGCTGCCGTGGAGGACACTGAAGGCCTTACAGTTGCTATCGTAGATTCTACATCCGCCACCCTGTCTTTCAGCTTTTTATGGTCTTCACGCAGGAAGCTGAACTCTGCGCATAGCGTATCGATTTTAGGGATCAGGGTGGATTTAATGTCCAGCACCGCCGCCATGAGTTCGTCCAAGCGGTGCGAGAGGTCGACCTGTGATGTAAGTTGACCCGCTAGTGGCAGGTCAGCACCTGCGGCGCCAGACGAGAGGCCCTGTGAGTCGGTAGCCAGCGGCTGCTGCTTGTCTGGTTTAGTCTTGCCCATCCTGGTGGCGATGGTGCTTCGTAGGTTCCAGGGAGAGTGGGGGCAACGGCAAATTTGATCCAGTACACGTGTCCCCACGCTAGATGAACCCCCGGATAGAGGGGCGAAATCGTCAATCCCTGCCCCCACCACAGGAGCAGTATTCGGTCCAGGGCGCCAAGCAATGGTGGCAATTGCGCAGCGCAGCTACGTGAGGGTAGAAACGCCAGGCCTCATGCCTCAATTGGTCGGAGAGCGCCGGTGGCAGAGCTATGAATGAGTGCGCCGCCAGCACCAGAATGTTGTAGGGCGCCGTTGGCAATCTTCTGGAGGGCTGGAAGGCGCTAAGGCGTGCACAAGCCAAGGGAGTCACACTGCGCCTGTGAGGCACAGGCCACCAAAGAGCAGTCTGCGGGGGGGAGAAGGGCCCACAGGTGAATATCTGGTCACCAAACGCCGTTGCCAGTAATTAGCCACACAAGGGGCACGTTAGGCAGCGTTACATCCAAATGTCAATGGGGAGATCAGAGGCCACCCCAATGCAGAATAACGAGGCTGAGATTATACCAAGTGGGAGCCCCCAGTCAGTGTTGGCAGCGGGAGCCACAAGGTTCCAGACAGGCCCAGTAGGAGGTGGGACACGGGCGGCCCACTCACATCGGTGGCCCAGCCTGGCCCCAGCGCGACGTGAGTGGTGAGGTCGAGGTTACAGCAGGTGGGGGCCCCCGGTCAATGCTGGCAGCGGGGGCCGCGAGGTGCAAGGCAGGCCCAGCAAGAGGTGGGACACGGGCGGCCTACCTGCGTCCGCGGTCAGACCCCGGTCCCTGACATGGTGTAGAAACACTCCGGGAGCCTCAATGAATGCACAGGGGGCTCGGGTGAGCCGCACTCCTCTTTTTCCGTCCGCTCTCACAGCTGCGATGATCGCGATGCGGCACAGCAGCAGCGGGGGGCCGCCGGCAGCAGCTCGGGCGTCCCCGGGCACTCGCACTTGATTCCGGGGCCCTACAGGGGAAGGGCTACAGACGGGGGCTCAATCTCCGCCACATTGCCCGGCCTCCCCGCGGCCACGGTCGTCGCAAATGGGCCTCCGACCAGTCACGGGACACTCCTGGTGCGCTCCGCAGCAGCTCCGGGGATCGTTGACTGGACGACAATGGCCAGATTCAGGATTTTTCAGTGGTCGCGACGGAGCGAGCCGACAACACGTCCACTCACGTCGCCATCTTGAACACGCCCCCAATTACTTCCCACACTTTAGCCCTATAAACCCCATAACCCACACCTAAAATGAATTATGCAAATTCCATATTTAATTTTCAATCAATCAATCAATATTAATTTAGAACTAATTATTGATTAATTACAAATAAATTACTTCCCACTTTTTACCCCATAAACCCCACAACCCACACCTAAGAAAATAACAGAATTACCATAATTATCAATTAATTAGTTAATATAAATTAACAACTAATTATTAATTAAACATAAATTACTTCCCACTGTTTACCCCTATAAACCCACAACCCACACCTAAAATGAATTACACAATTTCCATAATTAATTTTCAATCAATTAATTAATATTAATTAAGAACTAATTATTATTAAGTAATTAAAAATAAATTACTTCCCACTCTTTACCCCATAAACCCCACAACAAAGGAATCACACAATTACCATAATTAATCAATTAATTAGTTAATATAATTTAACAACTAATAATTAAACATAAATTACTCCCCACCCTTCACCCCTATAAATCCCACAACCTGCACCTAAAATAAATTACACAATTACCATAATTATCAATTAATTAATATTAATTAACAACCAATTAATTACAAATAAATTACTTCCCATATTTAACACTATAACATCTAAATTAAATAAATAAAAAAATAATCATTAATTTTTTATAATCAAATGACTTCCCACCCTATTCCCCTATAAACCCACAACCCGCTAGGGAACTAAAAACGCAAAATGTAAATTAAAATAAAATTGATAACTACTAAAAATGTAACACATATATTAAAAACATAAACAATACTTATACAAAAAACACACATCACATACATTTAAAATATAAACTAAAATACATCACACTAATTAAAAAAATCGATATTTTAAACAACTATATCTTTGCAAACAATATTAATGACTTCTATATTTTTAAAAACAATATTTCTTACCTTAAATTCTATATTCTTGACCACAATATTCTTGCTGTCGATATTTCTGAATCACAATATTTCCAACTCGATATTTGTGTAAGTCGACATTTCCAACTCGATATTCTGTCTCAACACCCTCCATTGCATTTGCATATTGGTATTAGGCTCCAGATAGCTCCCATCTCTGAACAAAAGGAGGCCTGATGGCCCCTTAAATTCGACCTTTTGTTATAGGCCTCGCTGGAGTCAGAAATAGAAAAGTCTTCTGGCCGCCTGCACATTGCCGCTTGGAAAGAAAGCAGACAACATGCACGTGCTGCTGAATGTGTTCCGGTGTCTGACAATGACACCAGGACGAGTTCAGCATTTTTCAGTGGGGTTTAACTTTTTGGCAGGGTGGACGCACCCAACCTGTGAAAATAGTGGGTGGACACTGTCTTCCCGCGTGTATCCTCGACTTATGATCTGAAAGTTGGTCTGTTTGGCTCTTATAGGTATGGTTAGATTTAAACTGTGGGATTAAACTCTTATTGAGCACATCTGGCCCCTTAGTAATTTTGTGGATAAGTATTTGCAAATTATTATATTGGATAAAAATACGGCTGGGATGATGGGAGTTATTAATTTAAAGAGAGCTTTGAAATTCATAACTTTAGATGCAGATACTATTTTGGACAGAATTTCTCAAATGGTACCTTCAATTGGAATCTGCAAGGATATGGCCAGGCCACAGCTGCAGCCATTTATACACAAAAAATGTATTGCTTGGCTTCACAAATATTGTGCGTAGAGACCGCAGGGGGCTGAGAAAGCACCCATAGGCACATGGGATAAATGATTTTTAAAATGTTCAGATTTTAGGCCGGAAGCATGTGCCCTCCTTTTCTTCACTAGCATACAGCCTTTCTCCAGAACAGCAGCAGCAAAAAAGAGAAAAACATTGACATCCCCTAATCTTTGTAATCAAGAAAGAGTGTAGTACCAGCCCTCCACGACCATATTCTCCCCTTACTCACCAACCATCTTAATATCCACAGGTGCATGGTTAATCAGATGATTCGCTCCATAGGGAATATTCCATTGATTCAATCCTATTCTGAATCTTACAAAGGTATATCTGGTTTGCCTTTGATTCTTATCTTAGCCCTATGGGACATTTGATTCATGAATTCCAATTAGCTTTGTTTATATCGGTAATTTATTAAAATTAGCAGTGGCATGTGTTCCTCCCTCAAGTCTGTTTTCAGTTTTTGTCATTGCTGTGGACCTTCCGCCTATCAGTGATCACTAAACCGCACCATCTCCATCACTGAGCTATCTAGCACCTATATTCACATAATTCTGCATCCATAGATTAGCTACTTATTAGCTTAAGCACCCGATCTACCATTCACTTTGCTTCACTACTACACACCATAAGCAAACCATAAACAATAAAAACACAACACTGGTCATTGTGCACGCCATGTAACACTAACCGCATAGGTCACACCAAACATTACTTCCAAGTACACTCGCAGAGCAACATTGATTAGATGCATAATCTGATTGTCATCTGTTCAAGTCTGGAATGCAACCTAGAAAAATATGATCCCAAGCTCCCAAGCTGCAATGCTGTGTAACAATCCATGACTGAATTTCCTAATAAAATCATATATATGAGAGGAATATCACACAATTACTCACTGAAGTAGTTTTGTGAAATGGGCTCTTGGATTTTATCTTTAAGGTGTGGAACCGTCATAACAATCAGACTAGAGGGCACTGTGTAGGCATAGTGGCATAAGTGTTGGGAAAGGGGGAGTCATGTGTGCATTGTTTGATGGAGGCACTGTATCCCGCAACATGGAACATGATCTCATGTAGTGTTTGTATTTAAATATAAATTATTTCTGCTGACAGTGCTGAATAGCATGAAACTTTATTTAAAAACATTGGTAGACAGCAGACTAGTTTCAAGTTCCTAGGTTCGCTTTTAAATTCTAAAATATGTGATGAATATACAATGTATTCACCATTAAATGTTACCCAGAGTGGTGTCCGGGCAACTCCTTGTGGTGCCCAGTACCTAGTGGTAACTACTTGTGATCCGAGACCCCAGAACTAGTTTTACTTTGTGGACGGCTGCATCTGGAAAAACAGTGGCTTTAAGACGACTAAGGGCTGTGGCCAGAGTCACATAGAATGCTCCTCCTCAAGAGGCCATAGTCACCCCACCGCTCACTCATCTTAAATGCTTCCAAGAACCCACCCAGCTCACACAGGCACCCTACAGATATTTACCACTTGCTTAGACTTGGTGGCAATTGCAGCTTTAAAATCCATGGATTCGGGAAAAACTTGCCTTGAAAGATACAGTAATTCCAGGTCCGACATTCAAGTCAGTTTAACTCGTGAACCTTGTTAACTCCTGGGTAGATACCAACCGGAAAAGTTAATTCTAGACCCGGTATTGATAACACGCTATTACTATTTTGATGTTTTTGTATACCAACATGCTAATGCACATTACATATCACCATTATAACATACTAGTATCCAAGTTTGAATTTATGTTCAGACTGATCATAATTTGCGATTCTTATGTTATAATTGATCATAATTAAAGTATGTTCATGTTAAATAAGTCATAATTAATGTAGGCATCAGTGGAAATTTTTGCTAACATTGAACGTGTGCCTTTGTCTGTTAATGAGCTGTCTCACTCTTTATTCTCGTTTCAGGAGCCAAACTAACTGTAATAGTTTGAATAATAATGCCTTCTGTTATTTTAATCTGTGTGAGAATGTACATTGTAGCTAGTTTTACACGGTTTGATCAGCCCGGACGAGATATCTCCAAAGGCCATGCAGCTGTGGTCCTCCTTTGTGTGACACCTGGGAAGGAGAATGCATACATCTTATCATTGAATGTTAGATTTTGATTTGTTCCTGAGGAACTATAGGGAGGTGTTCTTTGCTTCATATATTGTATGTTTAATTGTGCATTGCTAAGTTAATCAGCAGCAGATTGGACCTGTCCACTTCTGAATGCAGATGCCCCTATATACTCTTTTAAGAGTAGATGCATTTTCCTCTCTTGAGACCCTATACAGATTTGTCCTGTTCACAGAGGTTAACTCTAGAGCAAATCTATTCTTTCCTTGTCTGACTGAACCTTCATTTGGGTCTGCTATTAGATGTATTACTTGCTGCCATATGCTGCTTAATGTCCCACATCTTGTCTTGAAACCATAGTTTAGCCTTAAGGAATTTCCCTTAAAGGGAACTGAATCGGATTCAATTTGCATATGTCTATCTTTAAATAACTTGCCTTTGCATTTACTATATTGACCTGCTTTGGAATTTATTGAGCTACTTTGTAATCAGGTCCTTGTTGAATTATGACTAATTTGAATTTGCAACTTTGCTAATCTGCTAATAAACCTTCATGGTTTGTAAATCTCTTACTCTCTGTCTTTCCTGTGGGTATGTTCTTCACTATCACTGATATGTTGCTGATTTGTTGACGTTTTTTAAGCCTTAATTCGAGACAAGATCCAGCCACTCTAATTTAACTTGCATTTGGATTTCCTCTTAATGTTTTGCACAGTGCATAACCTATCCCCCGCTCCATCAGTATTTCCTTGTGTAGCTAGTGGCAAACTTGAAACGGCCTGAATATACATGCAAATCCTCTGGAGAGGTTTATAACTCAAATTAACGTTGTTGTAACATGCTTTTCATTACAGAGACTATTTAGAAGTTTGCAATTTTCATTTCAGGAGCAACATTATGATTACAAACCACATATCAACACAGGTATCCAGCAATCTACACACTGTGACAAAGAAGATGGAATCATCTAGAAAGGAGCAGGATTATCAACAAAATAGAAAACAGATTAAACTAGGTGAGAAATATGCCAATCATCTAATGCAAGAAATTAATACATTTTGTATTCTTATTTATTCTGTATTATTTGATTATTAATGTTGGAGAAGGATTACTAAATTTGTGACAAGCTTTGTATAATAATAGTTTGACATACACACGCTAGATCATAAGATTCACATTACACCTTAGAACATTTTAACCAAGATATACAATTTTAGATCAATAGTGCTTTGAAACACCTGTTCTTATTAACAGCAAATGCAGGTGTCAGCATATTACTCAGCCAACAATTGTTTTGCAACTCCTTCAGCTTTTTCAAATCTAAATAAGAAAAAGAGAAAGAAAAAAATAGAACTAAATAATAACTTAGAAAACTCAACATCATATTAAACATAATGCTTCACAAGTCGTAGGATATATGTATGGTACAAAATGTAAACGTAGAACATTCCCACTCACCTAGTACTTTGTAACTATGTGTAATCACAATAAAAAAACTTAGGTGTTATTAATTGGGTCAGTAGTTGCTTACATTTCTCAAGCGCTAGTGAGGTTTCATAAAAACCTGAAAATAATAAACCTCTACAGTGTAGCTTATATATACCAAAATACCTCGAAGATGTCCAGGTCTAAATTTGAATATTCCCAGCGAATAATTAAATCACACTCATAATATAATTTGTTCTGTTCCTTTCAAATTGGGAAGTCTGTAATAACAAGAGAAGCATATACACAACAATATTAAAAAATGCCTGATATTTACCACCATTCTTACTAACCGTAATCCAATACTCTATGCATCTCAAACAAGCATTTGCAATGCAATGGGTCTCGCATTTGAGAGAGTTTAGGCTATTGGCATTGTAAAGGACAATCTCTTTTATATATTTGTTTGGATAATTAACACATAAATAAAAGGCATTGTCATTTACAATGCCAATAGCTCAAACTCTTGTAAATGCGAGACCTCGACCACCATTGTCCCAGGCTGCTTGGAAAGTAAAAGCACGCATGACACGCTAAAAGTTGCAGGAAAGCATGTCATGCCTGCAGTAGGAGAAACGCATTAAAGAAAATTTTGCTTACAGACTAAATAAGACATACCGTGTAACAACTGAAGTAAAACGGCCAGTCTTCATGGGAGGTTACAAATTAAGACATGGCTGTACTAAGGAAGGACTAAAAAGCCTATTAATGAATCAAAAGCCAGCATTTACAAGGAACAATGACACAAACCAATGAAAAATATGGTCGGAGCTTCAAGTCCATACTCAAATAGAGCATGCCTCGCAGAGCAGCACATGCGCTGCCCAGGCTCGACCTAAAAAGAGTTGGGGGCAAATCACTTCATGTAGTCTTGCGCTTCATTAGGGGTATGAAGCAAGGACCGCAAACCCATGAGAGGGAGGGGAGAGGACTGGAGGGATGGAGACCCATTTTGGAGGCAGGTTCATCAGGCATTTCATACTCGCCTCCCAGGAAGCCCCCTGTAAGGGGACTGATGCAGCAGCAACACGCGTGCAACACACCGTCAGTCAGAGACACTGGTAATGAGATGTTTGAGGCTCAATGTAATCATCAACCAACTGCAAACTGTAATGAACCTGCAATTTGGCCTTAGCAGCCAGTCTAATAGTCACCGTTCATATCACGGCAAATGGCAAACATCCCACTCCTTCACTCTGCCTCAACTCCAAATTCCAATACATGTGCAGTGCACTGTGAGTGCACAAGTCTAATGCGTGTGATCGTAGTCTGTCACTGTCCCTGCACAAGGCCGATGCTTGTGTACACTCTCACTGCGCATGTGCATTAGTCTTGGAGAAGATACTGGAAGAGTGATCACTGTATGTCGTGCGCCATGTGCAGTCATCATCCGCGGCAGCACTTTAAAATCATGTGTACTCTTTAGGTCCTACTTTTGACGTGATATTTTAAAAGTTGCTGCACTGGTAGCTCAGACCACTTACGAAGGGTGGTGGTGCAGTGTCTCTATGCTGGTTTTTGCTGGCTGGGGAAGTCACGAGCCGATAGTGTTGCGTGTGCGCTCAAGAGGAGGCGGGTTTGAGAACATACCCTTGCACTACTACTCCGCAGCTCTCTGTAGGCCTCGTTGTGTGCTAACTACACCTGGCCCACTGACTGTGTATGTTGCCAAGTAATGAAGAAGCGGCAGAAGGAAGGTTCCATAGCTCTCTGCACAGAAGGTAAATAGGAGCACGCAAATTTGACTGCTTAGTGAAACTCAGAGGCGACGACTAACAAGTAAAGCTGTCATGGAAGTGGGCACCCTATTAACGACCAAGCGAAAACAGCGTCTCAGTGGAAATGTACATACTTACAACTTTGGAAACAAGTATTTTCCATGCAATAGGTGTCGCTTTTGCAAGCGTTTAAGCTATTGGCATTGTAAATGACAATGCCTTTTATTTATGTGTTTTAAACCCAACACATATATAAAAGGCATTGCTATTTTTAATGCAATGTCGTGGGTGGAATAGGGGAAGAGCATTAAAGAAAACAATGCTCACCAACTTACAAAGCAGCGCTGCTCAGGCTCGACCTAAAAAATGAGACGTCCAGGGCTTTAAGTGGGGTGTAAAAACTGGGGGACGGGATCTCTAAAAAGGGCATGTGAAGCAGAAAAAAGAGCCAAAGGGAGAAGAGGCGAGACTGAAGAATAGAGAATGCTAGCATGAAAGGACCGAGGGGAAGTGAAGGAGCAAGAGGGATGCGGCAGAGGTATCCAGTGGAGAGGAATGAGGTAGAAGAGACAGAATGAAAGACATTGTAGGGTGAGGAAGGACTAACTTGTGGACAGTGGCGGTGCGTCCATTAAGGGCGTTGGGGCGTTGCCCCCCCGCCTGCGCCCGCAGCTCCCTCGGCATCTTTGAACTTAAGTAAACTCAGTTTACTTAAGTTCAGAGACGCGAGGGAGAACTGACAATCATGTCAGTCAGCATGACGTGGGACCGCCCACCCCCTTCAGAGTCTGAAGGGGGTGGGCGGTCTGGTGTCATGTTGACTGACGTGATTGTCAGACCACCAGGGCAGGCAGCAGCACAATGCAGAAGGGCGCATGACTGGGGAAGGTCGGCGAATTTTTCCGCCGTGCCCAGTAATGCGCACTAGTGTCTGCTGTTCTGGCTGGCGAATGCCCATTAGGAGAGCGAGGATTGAGCAAAGGCTCAAACCTCGGTCTCCTAATGGGCAGGCGGGCGGCGAGAATGCCTGCTCTCAGCCAATCCTGGCGCTGCTCCAGCGCCAGGATTGGCTGAGAGGGGTTGTGACGGCTGTTCCTGTTCAGAGGGACAGAGCGCCAACGCGGGACCCCGGCCAGGATCAGGTAAGTTTTATTTAAAACTCCCCCGGCCCCCAACCGACCCTCCCCCCCATGAGTATGGCAGCTGCGACTGTTCTCCACTGTTGCACTCCGAGTTAACCCTGAGGCCCATTACACAAGAACCATGTCACGAGGTAACTGCAACTGAGCCATAATCATGCTAATACGTCTTAGCTGAAATGGGGGAACCCAATCTGGATCAAGAGAAATGATTGGGAGAGATGGCAGGTAGAGCACAGCACTGCCTGACAGCGCCCAATGAGGCTAGAAGTGTGTCACGTAGTTTTGTACGAACGAAAGAAGTTTTCTTTCTTAAAAGAGAAGCACGCAGCTGGACATTCTTTTATTGTGTGATTGCTGAGCTCTGAGGTCGAGCACCCCCACACTACCTCCCTGAGAAGCCTTTGACTGCTTGCGATTACTGCCAGAGTGTCCCGCAATCAAGGGGCTGTACCTGGTCATGTTTGCAGAGCCAATAGATGGACGCACCCCGAAACAACAGAGGCAAATTACCTCAACCCCGACTCTTGAGGACTTGGAGACCCTGCCTGCCCCTTGGCCAATGCTTTAAATGGAAAGAGAGAAGTGCTGGTACTCACTGTCCAAAGCACCTGTTTGCTCCTGAAAAGTGCCGGTACCCTCCCATTAAAAGTGTGGTAACAGTGTTGAGAAGTGCAGGTACTCTCCCTTTCAAATTATAGAAGTGCAGATACTCGGTACTAGCAGTACCTGCTCAGTTAAAGCACTGCCCGTGGCCTTCCAAATGGAGTCAGATACATGGAGTCAGATACCTCACCTGTCTTCATTTGATTTTGCACAAGAGTCTGGTATAGAACTCAAACGCAATAGTGTAGTTCAATGTGCAGCTCTTTACAGCCAGTGCCTCCGCTCCGGCTCCTGACTCAACCCGCCAACCTGAGCAATTTACTTTAGCCGACAGAGAATTACAGGCACCTTCTTAATATATGTTCACATGCCTGTTCCAATTACACCTTTATCAGCCACATGAACTGCTCTTCAATTAATGTTGCTAGTTACCATCAATTTATCTATCACCAGCGGCGACTCAATTATGTTTGCTACAGGATTCGTCAGCTAATAAACTGCAATCAGGTTTGGGGAGGAATGCAGCCGTTCGTGAAAGTAAGATGGCTAAAAAGCACTTTACTCTCACCTGCATCCCTTGCCCTCCTCTGGAAGCAAACACCAGAGTTAATATTAATGCAGCGGCAGGCCTTTGATGCAGAATTCTCGTTCCCGTGCTGAAGAATCTGAAGGTACTCGCCGTAGCCAAAAAGTCACAAAAGCAGCGAGGAGCAGGCCCGACTTGGTCCGATTATTGAATAGTTGGGAGTCAAATATTCGCCAAAAAGTCCAGCAGTGCGTACTGAAACAACCTCAACTGCTCACATGATTTAGAGCAGATAAGTGGAGTCGGTACCTTCCTCGTTGAGGTCTTGTGCTCTGAAATGAAGAACAGCAATGCCCTCGCACAACCTGTCCTCAATGTTGCCGGCATGAAAGTACATCATCCATCATTTTTAATTTATTTGTAATTATTGTTATTACACTCCTTTGCTTCTCGTCTATTTAAAATGAAGTTATGGCGAGTTGGGACCGAAGGGGCCGGCAGTGTGCATATCTTTGCCTCCTGTCGTGGTATACGTGGCTATTGATTTTTCATTGTTTATAAGCTGTGCAAGGTCACTCATGTGTCAGTGATCTGGGAAAATAAAATGATTATGCTCGGACACTCACCTTAATTCCATTTAAAAAGAGATAAACTATTTTATATCTCAAAATTAAATTCAGTCACCATGCTCACGTTTAATTCTCTCCTATATGCGTTCCATATAGAAAGTAATATTTTTCCACCTTTCCCCCCCAATGCTATTAGTGCTGACTTTCATGTGCTAAACAGCATTTTTTTCATGGAGCACACACAAGCAGTGCTTGTGAATGCTGGTGCTTAGGTGCATTGGCGCCTTAAAGCTAGACCCATTGATCTGAATACGTCTCAAATAAAGGTACATTAGCCAGCCATGTATGAGCATCATTCATTCATTTCCTGCAATCAGTCTTTAAGGGGTGTGAAATAGTTTCATAAGTACTCAAGCCCCGGGTGCTGCTGTGATTTGCAAGGATCACACAAGGCACAGAATGGAGAATGACTGACTATTCTTCGATGGCACTAGACCTTGAAGATGGGACCCCGTCGACTCCGACTCCCGACCACCCAGGCGGAGGCTATGCGATGAGGGCACAGGGTCACCTGCCAGGAAGAGGCATCACGGCGCGCAGGGAAGGGCGCACACTCCCCTGAAAATAACTCAGTCAGCACGGAGGAGGACCCACTGACGAGTCGGAGAGACTCCGGGGAGCCTGGTCCCAGCACGGAAGGAGGGGTCTCGCAGCTGGAAAACCAATGCATGGTCATCAAGAGGTGGTGGATGAGAAGGTAAGAGTCCAATGTGTACGCGAATAGAACAGTCACCAGCACTGAGGCGTAGCTATCACGAGTGCAGCAGGTGCAGTGGCTCCGGGCCCGGGGGTGTTACTGAGGCCCATGGCATCATCGCTCCGTCAGTTAGTGCACTGCTGGCAGCAGCTAGTCCCAATGGTTGCTGCTTGCCGCTGCCACAGCACTGACTGGACTGCAGGCCGGACTAGACTGACTAAAGTAAACTCAGGAGTCGGCAGTTCACCAGCCCAGGCGGGCATTTTTTAAAGGTATATATTTTTTGTTTTGTTTTATATAGCGCAAATCCCCATATAATGTTCTGTCTCCTCACTAAATTATCAAGTTCTGCTACCTGATAACTCCATTTTAACTTGCAGCAAGAGGGTGGGTGACTGCAACCATTTTCTAGGGAAATTGTTAATTCATTTGAAATCTCTCCCAAAACGTATTATTGTAATTGTCCTTAGCTTATCACAGGCCTTCTAAAGTTTATTTAAGCAGAAACACACAACGAAAATACGGGGAAAAGTGAACAAAAGCAAGCATGGTAATGAGACCGCAGAATTATGACTGAAATATTTACTGCCTTAAACTTTTTGTCATTGATTTTATTTATTGTATTGCCTCCTCTGGTGCGGTGTCAAAGGGTCTTTGCTTGTTCAGGAAGTGCTTGCATGGGCACGCATGTGTGGATGGAAAGTCGTGTATGACCTATGCAGAGATGAGAGATCGAGTGCTATATAACGGAAGACCAGAGTTTTGCTGCGCCATGTCTTTGAGGCCATGACGTAGCAGGAGGCAGTGGGAGAGAATGAGTAGAGGTGTTGAGAGGGGTGCTCACTTTGGGTACTAGATAAGGTGATATCTGAAGGAGACACCTCACACTTGAGAGCAAGAAGGCAGAGTTGGGTGTAGTGATTTGTCATAGTGGGTGAGACGTAGTGGCTAGAGTGGGAGGGTGACGATATGTACCAGCGTCTTAGTGTGGCCATGTAGTTAGGCGTATCATCCAAGGAGGAAGTGATAGTAATTCAGAGGCAGTGGCTCATAGTCAGGGCCACTGGAATGATGCGGCAAGATAGGGCCAAATCATGAGGCAGGGCGGAGTAAATGATGTGTCAAGAAAGGGCAAATTATGCGGCAGAAGGCACATTTTGTGATTGTATTGCTTCATTATTTAATCATTTTAAAACTTGGTAATACTCCTGGGTATTGGTTGCACATCATTAGTACCAGTTTAACATCCAAGTACCAGTTTAACATCCAAATATAGCAATATGCCACAGAAAGGGGACCAGTCCAGCTTTGCAAAGTGCCTTCCACTGCACGGCAGCACATTTTGTTGCATTTTTAGTAACGTTTGAACCGTTTGAACTAGAAGCTATACATTTTTTTGTTAAAATCTGCAGATTATGTGGCAGATGATGGATTACATGGCAAATGGCAAATATATAACTATACGAAAATTGCTACAGCCACACAATCGCATTTCCAGTGGCCCTGCTCATAGTCATCTTCACAGAGGCTTTATCCGAGTTTTGAAGTTTGTTGCTGGGTCCTAGGATGAAAACGTCTTTTGGAGCTTTGTGTCAAACTATGGCTGGTGTCAGAGTTCAGGACACTTTTGGTTGCACTCTATTGTGGGGTAACCCACAAGCTGGTAGATGCTTAAGTGAACTGAACAGCCGGACCTTGAAACTTTGAGGAAGAAATACACAGGCATTGGAATGAGATGCAAGGGTGAAGCTGTAATCCAGAGGCATGTAGCAGAGAGAAAGCAACTGTTTAGCAATATAAGAGGCATTTACTTTGAGGTTTGTGGCTGAAATAATATGTGTGTTTTCTTGTCTTTTTTCCTGGGCTCCGATAATGCAATGTTTATTGTTATCTGCTGTTAATAGCGTGAGCCTTTATTTTCCACCCTTTAAACACTTATATCGTCGATATTGTGCAGATAGATTTCACTATTAGGAAACTTATTTTCTTATCAGATGAGATCCATAGTAATTCTATTTGTTTATATGACCTTCCCTTAGAGAGGAAGTGTACAAAAGGAGAGCAACATAGTGCACCAATGAGGAACGCGAGTAATTATGCAGTGTATGGAACAATGGCTCCACTCGACGTATGCTGAAGCCTTAGGGGACATCAATACATCTGTCCTATAAATATAAGCAGTATTCAAAATTATTTATGCTATTTTCACTACAGATCAGCCGATCCAAGCTATCCAAGTCTTGATGAGATACAGGAATCCTATTACAAATAAAATAACAAAGAGAATTATTCAATACATCTAGCAGACCATAAGAAGAAATGCATAAAATGCACATTGAATCCATATGTGTATAATTTATGGATTCATCCGAAAGCAGCGTGCTCAGTGCTGTGTTGACACAACAGTGTGGGAAAGTGCGGGTGCAAGCAATTGTGTGTATATCAAAAAGAAATGAGTGATACCAGTCACAGTGGTGCCCAGCCCCTAGTGTTCTTATAGTTGTCACAAAAAGTGATAATTACGATTATATTAGTCACAGAACATTATCATCACAGGTTTATTGATTGTTCCTTGCAGGAAATGTTGTGTTAGTTCGCTTGTCACTAGACTCACTCGTATCATTTATGTCTGTTTGACTGTTCGTTGTGCTTTAAGACACTCCTCTTTACCTCTATGGCAAAAGCAGGGTAGGCAAGGTCTGTCGTGCTAGGCTCTCAAAGTGAAATGAAACAGTGTTGAAGTACATGTGCTTTATAATTGACCAATAACATGACAAAACGTAACATAGGTGGTAGTTGTTAGAAATACATAAATCTATAGTCAAGCATAGGTGTAAACCTACAACTGCAGATTAATTTTTTTTTAATTGGACCCATATGAGTGTTGTGCCCATAAGAGAGGCCAAAAATCCAAAAGGGTAGCAAATAAAAGTTTCACCAGTAATAATGGAGCCCCAGCTTTACCCCAGCTCATGTCGTAGTTTCGCCCTTTGTCTCTCAGACCTGTTTTAGGCTTTATGAGCTTGGCGACCACTCTCTTATTCATGAAACAACCAGTTGCCATTTTTATTCCAAATAATGACTCCTGGATGTTGAAGAACCAAGTTCAGAGATTCGAAAGGCTACAAGAAATGCCAGTGGATAAAAAAAGAAAAGAAAAATATAGTCTAAAAGTGGAAAGTACACAGCTCTGGTAATGCGCTCAGTGGGAACTGTGAATCTGTGAGGTTATTGGGACGTCTGGACTAATGGGTCGAGGACAGATATCCACTTTGATTTGATTCTAATGTTTTCTTCACACTTGTGCTTCAAAATGCTATATTTGGATCCCTCTTTTTCTCAACAATTTGCAATAAATATGTGGTGTAAAACCCACCATTTGAATCCATTTTTTTCAAAATTTTCTTGCGGGGGGAGAACCCCCCCGCACCCTCCTTTTGAAGTTCGGGCTTGCTCGCTTCGCTCGCTCGCTTATTACATTAGGGTACAACATTTTTCGCCTCACCACTTTCAAAATCCACCAGCCGCCACTGCTTGTGGAGTGGGGGGGCGTAGCAATAACCTACCTTTTCTTAGGAGTACTGTGACAAGGTATATTTTCCACATAACCAGACACTTTCATGTATTTGGCAAGATAATATGTTTAATTTAATATTTAATTACGGCGTATGTGGTTCTATTTAAGACAACACATTCATTTTGATGAATTATCTGTTATTCTATGTATCCTCTCCTATAGAACTTTGAGGTCACCACTGGGTGGTTAGTAACATTTAATCAATTTGCCCAATAAATGCATTCAAAATGCGAATTATCTTTTTAGCTAAGGTGAGTGGGTGCAATGACAGCTTCTTAAGTTTTCCTCAGGGAATTGCCCTTGTCAACAAGCAAGCATCACTTTGTAACTATGGATTTAGGAGAAGCACAAATACAATTTTGCAGGGACATAATTAAAAGTAACATGAGAAATTCAGCACAAAGTGATACCACAGAATTATATCCGTGTTTTAAAAGCACAGGTATGTCAATTCAAAACTGTATAAATGTCATACATTAGCTAGTAAATTATTAAATGCTGAAGCATGAGCGTTTCATGTTCATGTGCAGCCATGGAACATTTTAGAAGGAAAAGTTAGTGCTGGCCATTAGAGAAAGAAACAAACATCGGGCAGCTGCAGTGATGTGCATTCCTGTTTGGTTGTAGAAAATGTACAGGGAATTAATGCTTAAAAGTAACTGGAATAAAAGCGATCCATGTACATTAAAGTTTGCAGATCAGACAATGGGAATCATTTAAAAAGAAATACGTACACGAGAATGGCTTAGAAATAGAAAAGATATTAAACAGTACACAACAAAATATTGAGAGACTAGTCTGATTGGCCACCCTGGGCAGAGCCCTAAACATGTAATTAGTTCTGTTTGAGAAAAGCCTTCGGAAGCTGCCCATAAAACCAAACACATTTCGGGCGGAACGGGCAGAGAAGGAAAAGGACTCTGTCTTTTCTTTCGTGCCCAAAGAAGACAAGAACAGTGTCCAGTTCTCCTGTCGCTGGCAGCTGCCCCCCCTCTCTTTGTCCACCCTCTTCCCTCTCTTTCTGTCTCGCTCCTCCTCATTTAGTGAAAACCGAGACTTTTAGAAACAGGTATTACCTTCTCTTTCCTCCTTTCGTTTATTTGCTCCCCTGTGAAATGGATCCAAAAAAGAAAAACACTTTTGCTGGAAACGTCCTCTTTTTCTGACTTTTTTCAATTTCTAAGTGCAGCCTCAGGGTGGAGAGAACTAAAACATTCAAAATATGAAAAGTAACTAGCTAAAGCAAGACAGAGTGGTTGCAAGGTGGCCAGATTAATTTGTTCACACCTAAACTCATTAGCGCCACTTTACAGTGTTTGCCAGTGAAGAGCTACTTTTGTTTTCTCGTCGCTCTTTGAACAACATTGTTTTCCCTGGGTGGGAAAGTTCACTATTCCTGAAGATACTGAAATACCTGCTTGATGGATGAATTGGAAAACAAAATGTGTACAGCGGCTATGTGTTCACGAATGTGGTCTTTTTAAACCATACTGCTTACGTTTTGTAAGGATATAAGCAATGGGCATTGAAACGGGTCCCTTCTGGGCCCTGTAGTCATGGCCTTAACTTTTCAGGCAAAAGCACTCACTAATTTCTGAATAATGAGTGTAAAAAGAAAAAGGTAACCATGTTGTTCCTGCTTACATTTCACATGCTTTACTTAATCTTGCATTCTCTATGAGTTTTTGCTTTTTCTAGGATGTTGTTAATTCTTTTTTAGGCAGCATATTGCTCTTGTCTAGTGCGTAATTTGAATTGAGTCAGATCCAGGTGTTTATAGCGGGTCAGTGCAGTGCAAGTTTCTCTCAGTGGGGCAGTATGGTGTTCATTGGGGGAGAGGATGTGGCACTATGGTCAGAGCTGCTGAATTTGGAACTGGGGAACCAGGTTCAGCCTTCATGACCAGTCCACCAGACCACTCCCCCTGAGGGAGCACATTCCCATGCTAGACCTTAGAAGGCCCGCAAGATCTTAAAAGCCCTGGTGTCTTAGCACTAGCAGGTGGACCCCAGCAGTGGCATGTGTGGGTTAACCTTGAAGGCCTGTACGCCACAATTTATTCTGAAGTTCACCTCCAGTCTTGCAGGCAGGCCTATGAAGCAGCACACCATAGAATGACAGTGACTCTGTCACTGAGGTCACAGGACCCTTGAGCAGGGTGGCTCAAGGGCAGTGCGACCTCACCAGGCGCAGACCACCCGCGGTCCGTGCAGCTAACAGCAGTGGGGCAGAGGGGCCGGGTAAGGGGGGATTTCAAGGGACGATGCAGAGGGAAAATTAAATAAATAATTAATTTTCCTTCAGCATCATCCCTCGAAATCCCCCCTTACCCGGCCCCACCGCTGTTACCTGCACGGACCCCGGGTGGCACTGACTTCAGGTGGGGGCGTCGTGTTTGCAAGTATAATATGGTTTTAAAAGCACTTGCTTCCTCCTTCCTGGCTTCCAACAATTTTCGGCAACAATAAAAATGTCTTGATAACTCCAGTGATTAATGTTCTTAGTAGAGAGAGATGGTGTTTTGTCTAGTGGATGTTTTGACTCATGGAAAGGAAGCGCAGAGGGTTAATGTGCCCACTGCTAAGAACATGTACCGTACAGATCACAAAGTGCACATAATGTAAATAGGTCAGTGGGTTACTGCTTTTGTCAGAGAGACCCTATTGTTACTTGCAGTTAATAAGTTAAAATCCTAACATAGAACAGTGAGCTATTAACTGTCATGTAAGAGCTGCATGCAAACTGCAAGGTATAAATTAGAGCATTATGTTTTTTCCCCAGTCTTTGATTATACTAATGTTGCAAAAAAGGGTTCATTTGGGTAGAAATCAATTCTGATTATTAAAGAGAACTCTACAAATAAAGTATGCAGTTCCTAATATTAAGGGCAGGAAGTTGTGATCAATCAAGGGCTCCACATGATGGTGTAGAGCAAAACTGCGGAGGAGAATCTCCTCCTTTAGGAAAAAGACCCTCACACACCCAGCCAGCTAGGTGTCTTGCTTCATCATCGGGTCTGCTCCTTATCGGGTTGGCGCTGCAATACCCGATCGGCGCCCGAGATGGGGCCTTCTTGGCGGAGATCTTTATTCCTTATGCCGTTGGGTGTAGTGCGTGTGAGGGCCCTAAAAAACAGTGTAGGTGATAATGATGTGTGAGTAAGTGTGAATTTAAAATAGGAAGTGGTGGTCCACTCAAGACAATTTTAATGAAATGTGGCCATCACCCTAATTAAAAATGGAAAGATAAATCGCGTATCTTCACTCTAAAATTGTGAGTTTATACGCTTTTGACATAGGTCAACATGTTTCTTGCCTTAATTCCTAGTAGATGGCAATTCCTCAGGACCAGAATAGGATCTACCTACACTTTTCGGTGGTGGTAAATAACTACATAAAGTCAGGTAATAACCACTCATACAGCACCCTCAAAAGTGATACCTGTAGATCTAAAGATAACCTGCAATAAAAACAGAATAATAAACTTTAATTTTTTTCATGTAAGAGTATTCTGCAAAAACAAGGAACCTGTGCCTCAATCAATATCCAAAGTGCAGCAACCGCATGCCGAACGTGGGTGACTAATGGCATGCGAAAAATCTGAGCTGAAGGTGGTGACAAGAAATATTACAACATCTTAAAAATTGGCAGCTAAGTGAGCATCGTTTTGTAACTTACCCAATTTGGGTTGTAGACGCACGGCATCAGTACCGGCTAATGAGGACACTAAAATGTAGTGTCCTGGGGGTAAAAACAGAGAGCAAATGCTAAAAAGGAGAAGGCCAGATACAGCTACCTGTAGATGTATCAAGCAGACAGGACAAGGAAGCCACAACAAATTAGTACCCGATTGTATCGTAATCATGTTTGCCAGTGTAAGACTCTCAGGCGTACACACTGGCCCGTCCATGTCAATTGATAAGGTGAAGGGCGTTGATTGACCAGTCTGTGCCTCCCGGTGTTAGTGTCGACACTGAGCAAGGTCGGTATCAAATAAGCACCCGGTGCCCGTCATGGTAAACAAAACAACGCTCGTCTGGTATCAACAACGAGTGAGAAAACATCAGCTCAGGAAGTGGGAAATGTAAGAGCCGGCCTCACCAACCTCACTCCGTTAGAAAGGGTAATCAACCCGATAAGTTGGCAAGCGTACGGTTCAAAATTATTTGTAGAGATATGCTGGACCTAAGTAAATAATTGCCCTTGGTTCCCTTCCTTTGGTTTAACTGTTTGCACAGGCTTTTTTGCCCGCGGGAATATAATTAGTAGGTTACCAGGAAGTAACGATTAGTTCTTCTGGCCCAAATTAATAGATGGGGGGTTTCCACTCTCCATCTTCACTTTGATTATCACTACTAGGACCTCCAACAAGTTGAATGGAGGACTATCAGGGATTGAGCTTTGGTGATGAAGCTGCAGCAGAGATATTGAGAGCACCGTCACTTTTGGGGCCGGATGGCAATACTGCCTCCGGAAGCCAGTCAGAAGATTGGACTTCATTAACTAACATGAAACATGAATGGCTGAAGGTGACTCTGCATGGAGCAATGATGACAGAGTACCTTAGGGCTAATATAGCCCCAAACGGCTTGATTGTTAATAATTTCCCACGGTTGTTTCTGGAGGATCCTGTCTTTAAGAAAGAATGGTCCCAAGTAGCATGGAAGTGCACTAGGGACTGGCTGATCTTTATAATAAATACAGCTAAGAGAATTGCAGACACCCTGCTGATAAGAATACAAACAGCAGAGGGTGCGATTAAGGTCATTGTCCAAACAGCTGCATATAAGAGCAAGCTAGCAGAGATTAATGCAGAGATTGCAGAGAATAGGGAATACTTAATGAAACAGAAGATTTCAAAACTGCAGAAAGATATTCAGAAATTCTCTGTCGAGAAGATCTATCCCTACCTCAAGGCAGATTATACGGCAACAGCTACTGGTTATTCATCTGATGAAGGTTCCAACTCATCACGTAGGGGTTCTTCATCTAACAGTGATTCCAGCACTGGGAGCTGGAATAACAGGAAAACAAGGGTTTTCCAACAGCCTATGTATCCTCCTTTCCACGTACCACCGTATCAGGGACCTCCATACTGGCAATATCCAATGTACCAACAAGGCCCTCCGCCTTTTTTCCAACATGGGGCTGAGCCACCTTTTTTAGACAGAGGTTGGGGCAGAGGAAGAGGGCGCAAAAGAGGTCCAAAAGAGTACAATGGCAGGATCTACCAGAACAGTCAATACGAGCAGTAGAAACCAGGAGTCAGACAAGGGGAAGAGACATTGATTATTAATCTCTCACCCAGAGCCCTTTCAACGATTGAGGTCCAGGTTCTCCAAAAAGGTCTGGGTTATGTTCCCACACCTCGAAATGATAAATTTCGTGACATTTGTGAAATACAAGGTTTTTTCCGTAAAATCCGCCTAGAAGCCTTTTTTCAAGACCAACCACCACAACCAATGGGCGATTCTGGTTTACACAGACCATCTACTTTTACACCGAATAGTAGCATGGTTCCTAATGAGGTGTTAACATTCGAGCAAGCAGTGTTAAAAGATCTTAATAGAACACCTACCCCTGCTCCGTATCACAACTTGTCTTCCAAGGAAACCACTGCTGTCTTAGATCTGGCGAATGATGTGAACATCACAATCAAACAGGCTGATAAAGGTGGAGCTACGGTGATCATGTCCACAGTGGACTACGACATTGAATGTCGCAGACAACTAAGTGATAGGGTATACTACACACCGATTAGGGAAGACCCCACGCCTAGGCTGAGTAGAATTATATCCTCTATGGTTTTTTCTGCCAAAACAGAGGGTTGGATTACTAAGAAGGAAGCAGAATTTCTAATAACGAAGGACCCCAAGACCCCCTATTTTTACTGCTTACCCAAGATCCACAAGGGGGTCACCCCGGTTCCAGGACGCCCCATCGTGTCAGGGATCGGGTCCATCCTGGAACCCCTCTCCAAGTTCGTGGATCATTTCTTGCAACCACTGGTAAAAGCTACCCCCGCTTTCATCAGGGATACCACAGACGTCATACGTCTAATCGAGGGGACCCAACGCCCAGAAGAAGTAGATCTCTTGGTCACCCTGGATGTTGTGGCCCTTTATACTAATATCCCTCAAAGGGCAACCCTTGATGTAATTGAAGATGCTCTTAGTCATAGTGAGTGGGACTCACCAACCCCAGTGGCCTTCATACTGGACTGTGCCACTCTAGCACTAACAGAAAATTTATTTGAATATGATACCCAGCTTTACCATCAGACGCAGGGCACTTCAATGGGCAGTACATTCGCCCCTAGTCTAGCATGTATGTACATGGCAGCGTTTGAGGAGAGGGAGATCCACAATCCTGGGAATGAGTATGTCACCAATGTGTTACTGTGGAAACGATTCATTGATGATATCCTGATCCTTTGGAAGGGAGAACGCACCAAATGCGATGAATTCTGTATTTGGATCAACACATTGAACCCTTTTCTGAAATTCACTAACATCATTTCAGAAACAGAGATCCCATTTCTTGACCTGTTGATTAAATTAGAGGGTGACAAGATTTCTACCACTCTTTACCGCAAACCAACCGACAGGAACAGTCTCCTACGTTTTAGTAGTCATCATCCAAGGGCTCTGCGACAGAACTTACCCTTTGGGCAATTCCTTCGTATCAGACGGAATTGCAGTACACTTACTGACTACAAGAACGAGTCTAACACACTGAAGACAGACCTATTTCAAAGAGAATACCCTAAACAGGTGATTGATCTCGCGTACAAAAGGGCACAGCATAATAACCGTGAGAGCCTATTGGAGGTCAGAACTAGAGAACCTGACAGGGTCATGACCTGTGTAACGACTTATACCCCTGACTCGAACCGGGTTAGAAATATCATTTGTAAACACTGGAACATCCTTAACACAGGAATTCTTAAGCTTCCCAAACCCAGGTTCGCGTTTAAACGAACCAATAACCTCAAGGACATGTTGATACACACGAGACCAAAGAAACAACTGAGCACTACACAAAGGACACTATGGGATTTGCCCCCTGTTAAGGGTCACTACCCTTGCGGGTTATGCTCAGTATGCCCACAAACTAAGGTTACTAAAGAACTGAGGTTTCCAAATGGAGTTAGTTGGAGAATGGCCGCACACACTAATTGTAACACTTCTAACTGTATCTATATACTGGACTGCCCGTGTGGTCTCCTTTACATAGGGATGACCTCGAGACCAGTCAAAGTCCGGATAATGGAACATAGAAGCAATTTCAGATGCCATAAAACAAATACCAAAATGACCTGTCACTTCAACCAGGTGCAACATCTCCCTGACTCTTTCAATTGGACCGTATTAGAAACCCACCCGGGGATGCCTACAAAATCATTGTTCCGGTTGGAACAACGTTGGGTCCTACGCCTTGCCACCGACAAAGGAGGGCTTAATGAGGACATCCCTTGGAGCCAATTAACCTAATTACCCTATTGGACTTTCTGATTATACATTTCTTTGCCCCTCAATCAGTGTATCTGTTCCCATTGCTATTTACTATGAGTACTTCCAGACTCCAACTTGACCCCGTAGGTTGGCCCAATTTATTACTCTAATCAGCTAGCATTACAAATGTGTAGATTTTGACAAGGAGGGGGCCCCCTACACACAGTTTTATCTAATCACCAACTCGGATTTTTCACGAGATATACCAGTAAGGTTGGGCCAATTTCTACCTTTTGCAGCACCTTCGTCATTCCTGTCGAGCATGACACTTTTTATATGGGTTCTTCACCAGTTTTTTCATCCATATCAGATTATGGCAACGCCTTAACAATTTGAACCCATTTACTCTGTCTTGTCTACCAACAAACGGGACTTTATTAATGGCGCCCTTAATTGCTACTGCCTGGGGTGTGTGTCTCGCATCAGCTGGAGGAAATCCAACATGGTCCCTAAAACAGGGTTAGCACTCCAGTTGTAACACCGTTTTCTGACAGGAAGTACCGGAAGTTCCGCCCCCACTCGCCGCCGGCCGTTGGTACTTCAGTGAGATCCTTTGATCTGGTCGTCACTCCCGGACCGGCTGATTGAGGGGTAGGAGCACTTCCGTCCCACTTCATGGAACAGTAAGTAACGTAACAGCGAGCTCCCTGTGTGTCCTTAATTGTGAGTTTTTTGTTATGGCTCTAAGGGTACTACTTTGTCCCTTCAGTGAGCTATTTAGTTCATGGGAGGGGTCCTTTTGAACCGTACGCTTGCCAACTTATCGGGTTGATTACCCTTTCTAACGGAGTGAGGTTGGTGAGGCCGGCTCTTACATTTCCCACTTCCTGAGCTGATGTTTTCTCACTCGTTGTTGATACCAGACGAGCGTTGTTTTGTTTACCATGACGGGCACCGGGTGCTTATTTGATACCGACCTTGCTCAGTGTCGACACTAACACCGGGAGGCACAGACTGGTCAATCAACGCCCTTCACCTTATCAATTGACATGGACGGGCCAGTGTGTACGCCTGAGAGTCTTACACTGGCAAACATGATTACGATACAATCGGGTACTAATTTGTTGTGGCTTCCTTGTCCTGTCTGCTTGATACATCTACAGGTAGCTGTATCTGGCCTTCTCCCTTTTTAGCATTTGCTCTCTGTTTTTACCCCCCAGGACACTACATTTTAGTGTCCTCATTAGCCGGTACTGATGCCGTGCGTCTACAACCCAAATTGGGTAAGTTACAAAACGATGCTCACTTAGCTGCCAATTTTTAAGATGTTGTAATATTTCTTGTCACCACCTTCAGCTCAGATTTTTCGCATGCCATTAGTCACCCACGTTCGGCATGCGGTTGCTGCACTTTGGATATTGATTGAGGCACAGGTTCCTTGTTTTTGCAGAATACTCTTACAGGAAAAAAATTAAAGTTTATTATTCTGTTTTTATTGCAGGTTATCTTTAGATCTACAGGTATCACTTTTGAGGGTGCTGTATGAGTGGTTATTACCTGACTTTATGTAGTTATTTACCACCACCGAAAAGTGTAGGTAGATCCTATTCTGGTCCTGAGGAATTGCCATCTACTAGGAATTAAGGCAAGAAACATGTTGACCTATGTCAAAAGCGTATAAACTCACAATTTTAGAGTGAAGATACGCGATTTATCTTTCCATTTTTAATTAGGGTGAAGGCCACATTTCATTAAAATTGTCTTGAGTGGACCACCACTTCCTATTTTAAATTCACACTTACTCACACATCATTATCACCTACACTGTTTTTTAGGGCCTACACACGCACTACACCCAACGGCATAAGGAATAAAGATCTCCGCCAAGAAGGCCCCATCTCGGGCGCCGATCGGGTATTGCAGCGCCAACCCGATAAGGAGCAGACCCGATGATGAAGCAAGACACCTAGCTGGCTGGGTGTGTGAGGGTCTTTTTCCTAAAGGAGGAGATTCTCCTCCGCAGTTTTGCTCTACACCATCATGTGGAGCCCTTGATTGATCACAACTTCCTGCCCTTAATATTAGGAACTGCATACTTTATTTGTAGAGATATCATTTTTGGGCATGTATGCTGGACCTAAGTAAATAATTGCCCTTGGTTCCCTTCCTTTGGTTTAACTATTAAAGAGAACCCCCAACCATGGTATTACGTTTTAAATTCTGAGTTTGTGTTTCTCCAGACCAATCACTATTAAACTATGCTGCCTACTAGTATGGTTGTCATGTGACTCCTACACCTTGTAGTCCTTTGTCTTATGTAACATTTCCTATACAGTGATTTACACACGTATGATTGCTTGTCTCTGTGTAATATATGTGATGTAAAGTGCTCTGACACCCTATACTGGCATTAGTGGTGCTGTAAATTTTCTGATACTTTATTATTTTGACATTTTTACACATGCTAACAGTCTCCGCAAAGATTTTTTCTTATTAGTACCAGTGGAACATACAAGTGCAGCAGTGAGAAAGTTGACCAGCCAACCTTTGCAAAGGGCCCTCCACTTCACAGCAGCACAAGTCCCATTTTTTAGTAACTTTTGTTCTGTTTGAGCTATAAACAATTTAACTAATAAATTCAATTTATTAGTTAAAATCGTCTGATTATGCAGCAGATTATGTATTATGTGGCAAATATGGCAGCGCCATAATTATGTGGAAAACAGTTGCAAACTAGGATATTTTGCCATTCATGTTTGAACTGCTCTTGTGGAAAAAGGGAGGAGAAGTGCTGATGACAGAAACTCCATGGCTGGGAGACAAATGGCTTGCGATTCCACTTTTAAGGATATTTGGGACATTCTGTGATTGGAAACGTATCCCACTTTGTGAATGTATTTTAATGTCAATAACTCATATTAAACCTTAAATAAACATGTGTATCCATTGGTTAAATTAAATAACGTAATAAGCTGTAACCGGTTAGTGAAATGGGAAACAAATACTAAAAAATTGGATATTTTGCTCTTTCTGCCACACCTCTGACTCCGCCCACAGACCCAATCGACGGGTTATTCCCGCCCTCTGACTCTCTGCCCACAGTTCCCCGACTTTTTTTCCCCCACTTCGACCACTGAATGCACCAAGACATTGTCCTAAATCTGTAAAACCATGGGAGCTTGCAGCCTCTTTCTCCTGCAAAGAACAGCATGCTGACCTATCCAACCAGAAGGGCAGACCGCGGCCATCGCAGCCACTGAACCAGGGCAGCAGCTCACTCCGGCTCAAGAGCCATCTTCTCACATCAGCACAATTGAGCTGTTTCCTTTCGTATTTAACCTTAGGGGACATACGCATATGCACTTCAAGACCACAAACAAACCTGGCGATATCCAATTTTCGCCAAACCGGTCCTGCATGCCCAAACTTACCTGAGATGCTGGAATAAATGGCGTTTTCCTGCTTGCAGTTGTGCGCAAAACTCTGGGAAATAATGAAAAGAGATTGAGGCCACGTCATCGTGCCCCCTTTTACCATTGCACCCTCATGGTATTCGTTGGTGCTGCAGTGCAATGACGTCCCTTCCGGCGCTACCGGATGTGCGTAGGGTTTTGCGAGTCCACCTGTGATTTATTCAGGTACCTGCATAAAGGTGAGTGGGAAGCAGAAAGTGGGAATTTGGAAAATAAAACATTTAGGCCATATTTAATTGCGTATGTGACGGGTGCATTATATGAACTAGGAATGAAGAAGATAAGCCCTCCAGTTCTGCGTGAGACCCAGGCTTTGTCTGCGCCTCAGATGTCGCAAGCTCAAGGAATACGAGGACACAGACTTTCTGACCCATCATTCTGCCACCAGTAGCTATGCAGTTCCACAAGTGGGCGACTGTGACTTCCCACCCCCATATCGGTTCCAAGTACAAGGATGATGTGTGGGTACAGTCAATCTTACCCTCTAATAGTTCACTCCAGTGACAAAATGTGCCTGAAACCCTATTTAGACGAGAAGTGGATTGTACATTTGCGCAATTAACCAGCGATCACATCAGCAGGCTGTCACAGAGCTAGTGCTAATTACTACACTATGCTCCCTCTCTTCTGATGTATATGGCGCCACTGCCGGCCGCGCTGAAAGTCATTTGTTGGACCGGCACCACCAATCAGTCCACTGTGACCGCACGCTGCGGTTATCACTAATTAAAGCAAATTAAAAGTCAACTAGCACTTACTTTGCTTGAGGTGAGTGGCAATAATGGGCCGCCTCGTCGTCACAGCTGCAACAACTCCCGAGGCAAATGCCGGCCCGCATGATTCCGAGGCTCAGCATGCCTGGCTGCACAGGGTGTGGGGTTCACTCAGCCACCGTTGGTTCGGTGGGTCGGCTCAGGTCACTGCTGGGTCAGTAATACATGACATTAGCCATCGCAGACTAGTTTCAAGTAGATGAGATGTCCATACTTCCATCGCAGGAGATACCATTTGTAACGATTCTAATGGAATTTCATCTAGGGTGTGCCTTTGACCATGCAAAATTATAATCTTGTCGCTTATTACGCTTCATTTAAACACTTATCTGAAACTGCAAAAAGAAAAAACGCAATATCCTTGGTGCGAAGTGAAGCAAGAAGTCCGTCTGCAAAATCAAGTCTTTGGCCTTGGCAGGCCCCGCAGTGAGACACGTTTATGCCAACACCGCGTTAACGAATTGAGCCCTGCCCCATCTGTTCCAGATATGATCTGGGACGCAAACACTGGCATTAAAAAACGATAATTGGCCCTTTACAGATCTTCAGAAATCTTGAAAGATCTAACTACGGTTGTGAAAAAAAGCCCTCTCCAATAAAGGGCCTGTGCGACCTTTCTAAAGGAGGTCCAGCCCGGGTCGGATGGTTGACATGGCAGCCGAGTCAGTCCTGGCATGCTGCACCTGTGAGCAAATGTCTAGGCGTGTGCTGCTGCAGCCTATATGCCCATTAGCCACCGGTGGTGGAGAAGCTAATATATCCGCTGCAGCCTGCTAAAACTTAATGAATTATTGCCGCCCGCGCGCCCTGGGTGGCGCCGTCACGGGCGGCAGCAGGACGTCCCGTCTAGTGGTGTGCGTCAAAAGAAAATAGTGCTCATAGTCTAAATAACAGGCACAGTGTAACACTCGAAGTAAAGGGGCCAGTAGCCATGGGAGGATACAAATGACACATGGCCATAATAAGGAGGAACTAACAAGCCTATTAACCAATCCGAAGGCAGCATTTACGAAGGACAAAGACACAAGCCAATGAGAAATGTGGGCGGGAGAGTGGGCGGGGCTTCCCTCACCTACTAAACTACAGCAGATCTTCACCAGAGCAGCGCTTGTGCGTTGACTCTAGGCTCGACCTAAAAAAGGTTAGACTCAGTGCAGTCAGAAAGATATTGCAAATAAATTAGTCCTTTCGGACATCATCGAAGCCCATGCGCAGCAACCACAGCACCGAAACCGCCCTCATCGCCGCCACCGATGACATCAGGACCCTGCTAGACAACGGAGAAACAGCAGCCCTCATCCTCCTGGACCTATCAGCCGCCTTCGACACGGTCTGCCACCATACACTACGAACACGCCTTCACGACGCCGGGATCCAAGAGAAGGCCCTGGACTGGACCACATCCTTCCTTTCCGGCAGAACACAAAGCGTCCGCCTCGCCCCCTTCTGACCCAAGGCCACCAAGATCATCTGCGGTGTACCCCAAGGCTCCTCCCTCAGCCCAACGCTGTTCAACATCTACATGGCACCCCTCGCCCACGTCGCCCGACAGCACAACCTCAACATCATCTCCTACGCCGACGACACCCAGCTGATCCTCTCCCTCACCAAAGACCCTCACACCGCCAAAGCCCACCTCCACGAAGGAATGAAGGGCGTCGCCGAATAGATGAGGACCAGCCGCCTGAAGCTGAACTCGGACAAGACGGAGGTCCTCATCTTTGGTTCCAACCCTTCAGCCTGGGACGACTCCTGGTGGCCAACATCACTTGGAACAGCCCCGCCACCCACCGACCACGTACGCAACCTAGGGGTCATCCTCGACCCCACCCTCTCCATGACTAAGCAGGTCAACGCCGTTTCCTCATCCTGCTTCAACATCCTCCGAATGCTCCGCAGGATCTTCAAGTGGATCCCCACCGAAACAAGAAAAACAGTCACCCAGGCCCTCGTCACCAGCAGGCTGGACTACGGAAACGCCCTCTACGCAGGAACGACGGCTAAGCTCCTGAGACGGCTGCAACGCATCCAGAACGCCTCTGCACGTCTTATCCTCGACATCCCCCGACGCAGCCACATCACACCCCACCTGAGAGACCTGCACTGGCTCCCTGTCAACAAGAGGATAACCTTCAAGCTCCTCACCCACGCACACAAAGCACTCCACAACTCCGGACCAGCCTACCTCAACAGACGACTCAGCTTCTACACCCCCACCCGCCAGCTCCGCTCGACCAGCCTCGCCCTCGCCACAGTCCCCCGCATCCGGAAAACGACCGCCGGCGGCAGATCCTTCTCCCACCTCGCCGCCAAGACCTGGAACACCCTCCCCACCAACCTCCGACAGACCCAAGACCTACTGGCCTTCAGAAGACTCCTCAAGACCTGGCTCTTCGATCAGTAGCAGCACCACCCCCCTCTTCCCCCAGCGCCTTGAGACCCTCGCGGGTATGTAGTGCGCTTTATAAGTGACATGATTGATTGATTGATTGATGATATGGATCCTAAAGTAAACAAATAACTTCTTAATAGTGTCATTCAGACAAAGAAATGAAAAACATCCCATTACATGCCTAATGTCCTTAATGCAGACTTATGGCAGAGTTTCCTCCTAACTGCTTGCAGTTGATCAGATATGTCAGAATACTGGAAACTTCCGTTTTAATTGGAGATTATTACAGAATTGACCTATTATTAAGTAAAGTAACAAACTTCTTCTGATAGTAATTAGGTTTAAGTAAAATTAATGTGAAAAAAAAGATATCTGCTCACAATATGGAATTCTACATCACTAGCAAACTCTGTTATTCAACGTAGAGTACTACTTAATGGCCACTGCGCTACATCTTCACCCTGATTGTGAACATCCTAGAACTTGCTTCTAAAAGGGAGTTCCCAAACTCAAATAAAAGAACTTGATTGTCTAAACATCAACTCTAATAACCTGACTTTAAACCTGTGAACTCCAGTCAATTTTATATTCAAAGGAAAAGCGCGAGGCATGGTCTAAATCACCAGATTTCTAGTTCATTTCCTATATTATATTTCCATTAATCACCATACCATATAGAAATATTTAAAGTCAAAATAAATTCCCTGGCATCGGTGAAAATAGAATATCCCTCAAAATGTAAGGTGGCAGATTAAATGACTGCAATCTTAGATGTCTAGATTATTTCCTGCGTTATAGGTTCATTGTTCTCTGTAGAACATTGTGAGGATTTGGGTGTATTACATGATATGGCTTCGAGGCCTTATCGTGTATACGCTCGCAAAAACTGTCTTGGGTCCATTCAGGCTCATTTGAAAACCTTAAGCTCAACCCTGGGTAGCTATGGTTCTGAGCAGCAAGGCTTAGCAATGGATCAATGTGTAAAGCATTTAACAGCACCAAACAACGGAATAAAAAAGTAACACAACAAGAAAGAGACACAGCAAGAATTTATAAAAATAGAGTATATTTTAATGAATTTATAGAGAACGTAATCATTAAAATCCACCGGAGGGCTACGGAGATACAGATTTTAGAACTGTTTATCACTTTTGAATGCAACCGCAAACAAGCATTGGCAAACGTAAAGTTTGAAAGCTTTTGAAAAGTTTTGAAATGTTAGTGCGAGTGTTCCGGCCCGTCTTGGGCAACCAAGTCCAGCAGGAACAAGTTCTAGGGTGCCAGAAAGGATACTTTGGACAGTTACCTGGCCACCAGAGCATTTTTGAAGAACGTTCTAAACTTTACAGGACAACCGCCATAGGAGTTGATGGAGTGGTCCTGATATTGAGGGATGCAGGCTTAAAGATACTCAAGGACACTCTGGAAGCTGTGCGGTCCACGGGGGTGAAGTCCAGTCAAGTCCTCGGTCCACAGGTGATTGGGGGGCGACTCTGTCCACGGATCACGGGTCCCGCAAAGGACACTGTACAGGGTTCAAAGGGCTGCCGATGTAGTCTTCGCGCTTTTGCAACACACCAGTAGGGTGCAAACCTTTGGATGAGGCTGGTGTCCACCTGGGGTGACGAATCCGGTCACAAGCAACACTCACGGGTCCAGCAGACACAGGTGCACCTTTTGGCTATAACTGAATTGTCCTTTGGGGTGCCCGGCGTTCGGTAGCAGCAAGACGTCTGTGATGGTTACTAGCGATGCGACTTGGGCTCTTTCAGCTCTTGTGTCCCTCGAGCTGGTTCCAGGGGATCAGCTGGATTACCAAGTGGAGTCACTGCTGTTGTTTCAGGAGGGAAACCAACTTTTCCCAGTGTCAAGATCTGCAGGCAGAGTCCCAATCTCACTAGCCCATAAGTGCAGGAGGCGCAGTCCTCTTGACGATGCAGCCACTCTTCGTGCATGCAAGGGCAGCAAGGCAGTCTTTCTTCGGTCCTTTATTCAAGTCAGGTTGTAATAATTGGAAGGGTGCCAGGTTTGCTCTATTTATCCTAGGAAAGCACCTAGAGTGGACCTCACGGTCACTGACCAATGGGCTTCTGGGTCCCCTCCTAGCTAGTGACGAAGTTTCTGTGATGTGTGGCATCTGGTTACCCCAGAGTGCCACATTCGTGCCCATTTCAAGATGGCACGACCCTTCCTTTGTCATGAGGAGCTTGGCAGCCCACCTTAGGGGTGTGGCTACCAGAGGGCTGCACGCCCATGGTAAAACCAGTTTGGGGGTGAGTTTTCCCTCCTCAGCCTTGTCTCTACTCTGTCTGCAGGAAACAAAAGATATCCTGCCTGAGAGTGTTGTCACAGTGTCTCTTTAAAGCTGCTTCACCATTGAAGCTCGACTTTTGGGCTAACACCCATGCTGTGGGAAGGGGTGTCACACCTTCCAGCGCAGCAACAGCCTTTGTTCCTGGGCTGGGAGTCGTTCACATGTCTCTGCAGGCAGGCAGATCTATGTCTGTGTACTAAAGCCTATGTAGAGGCACCGAACTAGCTAAACACAGAAATGGCAACTGTCTGAAGTTGCTAAACTTTAAAAGTGTCATAAATGTCGACTTGACCATTAAGTCTCATTTAATGTTATGATTAATTTGATACCTTATATGACCCAGGTAGGTAGTCCCATTCAGGAGTTAATCGGTTTGGTGTGTCAACCGGGAAACCCTGTACTAGCCAATAGGTCTGCTAACTTTATTCACAGCAAAACTGCAATTTATAAGTGTTGCTGTTAAGACATTTGAAAATATACGTCTAACTTAACAAAATACCGCTCCCTGCTATAGGACGCTATAGGCCTTCCTTATGGGATACTTGAATATAGTGTTAAGGGATGTGGTGGCTTTGCCATTGACTGACTTTAATGGCAAAGTCGAACTAGCAGTGTACACACTGCTCTTCCAGTCTGCAGTGGAAGGCTGGGAGTCATTTTGTCCTTTGTCACACGTAGGGTGGCACCAATAGTTATGCAGCCTTATGTACACTCTGCCTTACATGCCCTGGGTACCATTTCCTTGGCACATATAAGTAAGTCAGAACTTGCCAACTGAGTGTAGCCAATCCAACATTTCTTTTATCAGGGGTTAGAACACTGACACTGAGGTCTGGTTAGCAGGCCTCAGTGCACTCTCGGAGTTGAACAAACAGCAGCATCAGTCCAAAAAGTGGGGGTGAACCTGCAAAAAGAAGGCATTTTCTTATACAAATGAAAATATTTGAAATCAAAATAAGTTTCCTGGTTTCAAAGTGAACATAATGTCCTACAAAACTGTACCTAGTTGCAATCACACTTACTGCTCAAGATGGGTTTTACTTCCTTAAAAAGGTAATAAAATAATGAACTAATAAAATCACGAGTATCTGGATGATTCCTGGACAACGTGAGGATGGAATTCCAGTCAGGGCATGATAATGACACTGTTAATTGCCATTGTATTAATTCCTACCTCATTTATGAACTGAGCAATAATAGCTAACCTTATTATTAATAACTGAAGAAGTTATCTCAAAATGGGACATTTCCACAGAATTAATAAATCTGGCTGTCTTTCAGTCATTGTTATTGTTGATATGGAAAAAATCTCAAGAACGCCTTCCCTGGTGTTGAGGGTGAAAGATAACAGAGCATACAGAAACAAGTTAGTGATAATAACTCAATACATTCATTTTTGCAAGACTACAATAAAACTGAACGTCACTAAATGTAGGAGGCTGGCTTAGTATATGGTGCACGCTTATTTAAGTGATGCACCTTGCAATAATACAGGCAACCCTTATGGTGATTTTAGTGGTCTTTGATAACCATAGATAGCTCTCAAAGTGGTAGCTGTGGAGAGCAACGTTCAGGCTTATCTTGAAAGAGTATTAGGCAGCTTGTTTTACCTGTTTAACCTTAAGATGAAAGTTAAATGAAAGAGAAGCACACAGTGTATATATAAAAATATTTCTATATATTACACAACACTCACTAACACATTGGTATATGTCATACCCAGAAATATCAACACTAATACACAATAATACTTCAATTGCAATAAGCTAAGAAGCAGAAAATACAGTGGTCGCCAGGGGGAGACCAAACCATATACTAAGAAAGTGGAATGCGAACTGCAGAAGAGGACGGGACTTAGACCAGAACACTCAGAGGAGCCGGGGACACAAGAAACCACCAAAGGAAAGTACACAGGGACCCCGTGGAGGCTGTGTGCAGAGTGGGAACACAGCCGTGTGACCAATGGAAGTCAATGGAGAATTTGCGATTGCAGTTTTGCAGAAGTCCCCTTCCCAGAGGACCCTGAAGGATTCCCTTGGAGGACGGAAGGTTGGAAAGCCACCCCACCTGTGGATGCCCCGGGAACCAGATTACCTACACCAGAGGAGCCAGGTGCATAGGGGTGAAGAGACGGTGGAAACCTCCACGCGCGACAATGGAAGACTTGGAGAAAAGTGCCCCTGGAGAAGAAGGTGAAGAAGTCCGGTGGAATCCAAGAGTGGATTCTGAAAGTGAAGAACCTGCAAGCAGAGAGGACGGGGTCTATGCCACTCAGGAGTGACCAAGAGGCATGGAAGAGCAATGCCCACCGATGTTGAATGGTTTAAAAGAGGTGATGGTGTCCTTGTCGCTGTAGCTGTGAAGACCGGGTGATGCTGAGGAAGACCAGGAGCTGTGCCTGAGCTGCCCCACGTCGGATGTCAGTGACTAGGTGGTCAGTGTCCGGCAGAAGCACCAGCAAGCCTGGGTAGCCACAACTGTTGAGGAGAACAAAGAAGGAACAATGTTGGGACCAGCAAGGTCTAAGGGAATCACCAACAGCAGGAGAGTCAAAACAGGCCCCGAGCAAGCAGGGGAGCCCACTGAAGCAGGAGAAGACCCTCAGGAGGACCCACAGGCCAAAGGCACCGGTGTCGCAAGAGGAACTCAAGCAGCTCACCAAGATGGCAGGCCCACGGTGTAGAGGATGTGATGAGGACACTGAGCTTGGAGGGAAGAGATTCTAGAGGATGGAGCTTCTTGTAGCTCAAAGATCTCTGGAGTGCAGAGCCAACAAGTCTTAGCAACGACAAGTCAACGCGGTGCACAGGGGTTCTGTTCCAGCTGTTCCAACGAGGGATACTGGCCTGAAAATTGCAGATCAGACAGGTCAGGCCTCGAGGGAGTTGCAGAACCACCACCTGTGTTACGGGGCCTCGGGAAGGCCGTGGGACCACAGGAGCAGCAGACTGGTGAGCTTTGTAGCGGTGCCTGAAGATGCAGGGGAGTGACTCCTCCACTCCAAGGGAGATAACTTTGCGTGTCCTTGATGCCCACAGGTCTGTCAAAGAACCTGGATGAAGCACAGACACAGACGACAAAGAAGACTTGCAGAACAGCGAGACCGGAGCAGCAGGAGTCTTCCTTGATGCAGTCTCGGTTCCAGGTGAAGTCCAGCGAAGTCCAAGTGTCCAGACGGTTGAAGAGTGAAATGGTTTCAGTCTTGAGTCTTGTCCCACTACGAATCTGAGAACCCACACACAGGTAAGTCCTTAAGTACCCTAGGGGAAGGGTTGGAACAACTCAAGGGTCCCTCCCAGAAGAGGGGCTGAACAGAGGGGAGGATACTCCCATGTCCTTTGTCCAGTTTTGCGCCTGGGCGGGAGCCAAGGGCTCCCTGAACTGGCTCAAACTGGAGTATGCAAGGAGGGCACCAAATGAGCCGTTCAAAGCCGGCTGGTGGCACTGGCAGGCGCCCCCACCCCAGTCCAATACACTAAGTCCTGTCTGGGAGGAGGGTCACACCTCCCTGCAACAGGAAACTTATTATTCTACCTTCCCCTGCTCGAGCTTGGCTCAGCAGCAGGAGGGCAGACTCGTGTCTGTGGTCGGCAGCAGCACTAGCTTGCTGTCAGACCCTGAAAGTAGTACAGGGGGTACCCTAACGGAGCCCCCAGTAAATGGGATCATACTCCAAACACTGGATTCTGTGTTGGGGTACGATTCCAACATGTTTGATACCAAACATGACCTGGTTCGGTGCAGCCACTATATTGTTAGACATCTCGTAATTACTGATGTCCACTATATGTATTAAAATGGCTGACCGCACTTACATAGCCTGGAGAATCAACTCCGAGGTTTGTGGGGGTGTCCTGTTCATGCAGGGGCACCCTCACACTTATAACCAAGCACCCTGCCCTCAGGACTGAAGAGCCTGCCTTAGAGGTGACTTATAGGTTTTAAGTGTAGTGACCTCAGATATAAGGTAACATATCTGTTGTGAGAGGTGCAAGCACCAACTTACACATGCTGCAAAGGCAGGTCTGTAGTCACAGTTGAGTGGACTCCCAAGGGTGGCACAATACATGCTGCAGGCCATGGGAGACCCCTAGTGTACCTATGCCCTGGGTACCTTAGTACCATATACTAGGGACTTACAAGGGTACACTGGTAGCCAATTGTGGATGTACAAAAGTACTTACCATGGTCAATTTAGGGAGAAAGCACAGTGCTTGGGGGATTAGCAGGATCCCAGTCAGACTAGGTCAACAACGTACTGACTCCAAGCAAAAAGTGGGGGTAACCATAAAATTAGATCCTACGTTCCTACACTGATCATGATTTTTAAGTCCATATTTCACACTGTTCAGTATGTTGACCCATCTTGTGTCCTAAGCCATTCCCTGTACCCACCACGGCGATCAGGTAAAATGTGCTGAATACTATAGAGCTAAACATTGGTGAGATTGCTTGCCTCATGAAATGTCCAAAAGTGTTTTAACAATAGATAGAGTACTTCCTTAATAATTATTGCTTGAATGTGTTTCTTCCATCTCATTTTAGCGCTCTCATTGTGGAACCCACATACATTGTATTGCATTACATTTTATGAATGGATATACATTAATCGCCTAATTTCAAATCTTTTCCTCCCATAATTTGTGAAAAATTGTTTACATTTGTGGTTTGTATATTTACAGCAAGTACAGCTGCTCAATTTATAATAACCTGTGGTATTATTGGTAGCCAGCTCTTTTGATTTTCCTAACTATAAAGGAATGTATCACTGGGGCTAAGAATTTTCGACAAAGAATTCACCTTCTGTATGTGATCATTGTTTTACGCATTAGAATATTACATAAATTTGTATCTAGCCTTATAAGTGTCAATGGCTCTTTCAAGTAGAAAACAAAGGTTTCCTAGTTTCCATGCTATAATTTTTTATACAAAATGAAGCATCATTCCATGGTCAGTTGTGCTATTTTAAACACATCTAAACTATTTTTTGTCAGCCTTACTCTTTGCTTTTAACAGGTTTTTTTTCTGGATATCTGTGCTCTCTGGATCCCATCAAGGTTTTCATAGATTCCTCATCCTAAACTTCACTTATACTATAGTTTCCTTTGGTTCTTAAGAGTTCACGAACAGGAATGCTTTTGATTTGGTGACATGGTTTTTTTTTTTTTACAACATATTTTTAGTACTTTCAATCACAAACGCAGGTTCAGTCATATCAATATTTCAGGTCCCAGCAGCGCAGGCTGGAGTATAAGGAATTAGTCATTTGTGTGAAGGTCAAGCAGCAACTGGACCCACTACACAGCATCTATCACTTCTGCCCCTTCCCTCCCCGCAACAGTCAACTCCCCTCTCCCCCACCCTCCCAAAACAATGCTGTGCCGCTCAACTATAGTTGAACATTCCAGCCATGAAGTCCTGCCTTGTAGACAGTCAAGTGACTGTGGTGTGGTGGTGCGGCCAGGGCAGCTGACTTCGGAGCACAGGGTTCACGGTTCGATCCCCGGCTCCGGCGGCAGCTCAGCTCAGCACCATGTGACTCTGGGCAATAGCTCACTTAATTTCCACGACGGCCCCCAGCGCCTTGAGACCCGTAAGGGTGAGTAGCTGCGCTATATAAAAACGGACTTACTTACACTTCTAGCTATTGCGTGCCTGGACTAGGCGAGGCACACCCCAAATCCAGGATCCTCAATCCCATCAGTGCCTCTCAATCATTGCTGATGTCCAATCGGAGCACATTCAGCGGGAAGCCCTCTGGTGAGGCCGGATCTGGCTCTCCCATGCAGTCAACCAGGTTTTACCCACACACATGCTAATTCATTGGAGCCGCGCCCTCTCTTCGCCTCTCTGAGTAGCACCCTACTCTTACGATCCGCCCATTTAACAAGTTCACAATGCCATTTAGCCACTCTGGTACCTCGACTGGCTTTCCAATGCATAGTGATTTTCCGTTAAGCAAGAATCATACCCCTATTGGTGGCCTTACATTTGGCTGGGTGCGGGAACCACTCAAGTAAACATGACTTTGGGGAGCATGGAATGAATCAATGAGTAACTTCATTTCCACAATCTGTCACCTCCTTCCAAAATACTGAAAGAGGACAGGCCCCCATATTAAAGGATACATTTCCACACCCAGCTTGCCACACCTAGGGCATGTCGCCCTAGCAGTCTGATAGTAGTTATTTATCCTGACGGGCATAAGATAGGCTCTATGGAGGAAATAAAAGTGAATTAGCTTGAACCTAGCATTTCTAAACCCATCTTGGAACATGTTCTAGAATTTTCGACCATTCTGCCTCTGAGATTGGAGCTCCCAAAGCCGCCTCCCACTTCTCCTGGAGTTATGTCAGGGGGTGACAATATCTGCTCTAAGAGCCTGATAGAAACATGTAACTGCCTTGTGTCGCCCAGTGGATGTGTAGATAAGCTGACAGCTTTTATGTGCAAGGGCCTCTGTCGTCCCGGACCCCAAAGTCTCTTAATCGTCGCTACTATAGCCCTATGCAACAAGACCTGGCCCTCCGGGAGTCTAAACTCTAGGCACAGGTTCTCAAACTCGAGTAGCTCCCTGGCACCAAAAAGATCTCCCACTCGGGTGAGACCATTAGCTGCCCACTCAGAGAGCCCCCGCCATTCGCCACCCCGTGCCACCAGAGAGTACGGACATCACGTATGGGTTTTTTGTAAGCATTGCAGCCAAGAATGTCTAAGACCAGTAACTCTCTAAAACCCTCCTGGAGAAGCCAACAGGGGTTCAAAAGTATTTGAACCGATTTTTGGGCCTCTGGAACCAGCTGGTCCCCTTCTCCCTCAAGAGTCCGTCGTCGATATACCCACTGGGTGAACCACTGCAGCTGTGCTGCCAGGTAATAAGATGCTAAATCCAGCGCCGCCAGTCCACCCTGTGCCACTGGGCACTGCAACTTAGTCATCACTACCCGATACCTGCCAGAACCCCAAATTAATTCAGTCAACAGCAAGTCACGGTCCTGGAACATACTGCGAGGGACAAGTAGTGGCAAAGTCGAAAAAAAGTAAAGCAGCCAGGGAAAAGCAACCATCTTAGCAAGAGCGACCTATCCTGCCACGGACAGCAGCAACCATTTCCAGAAGTCCATGCTTGATCACAGAGCCTGCACAGCAGCTTTCACATTACCCTCCAAGTTGTCCCGCGGGTCATGGTAGAGCTTGACCTCCAGATACCGCTAACACGTAGCCTTCCATTGCAGACCTTTTCGGTTTGGGAGTGGGCACACATCCCTACAGATCGGGAACAGGTTAGATTTCTGCCAATTTATGCATAAATCTGATACTCTCTCAATGATTTAGTGGCATGGATGATAAGATTTTGAGTGCAGTACACTATTGCAGGTTGTGCCCTTCCTTTCAATTCATCTTTGTAGTCTATGGTTGTTTACACATAGCTGAATGTCCAGAAACACAGTTCTTTTCTTATGGCACTCCAGAGAGAATTTCACATTACAGACATAAAAATATGTGCTGCTCAATAAGTTCCTCTTCTGTGCCTTTCCATATCACCAGGACATCATCAATGTACTGTCCCCAAAACAGGTTATCCTCAGTATTTGAATTTCTCCTAGTTACAGTCATGGTCTCTCTTATGCCAACCCATAAAGAGTTTGTCAGAGGAGGGAGCAAACCTGGAACCCATCACAGTGCCTCTTTTAGGATGATATAATTGGGATTGGTACAAAAAGTAGCAATTTCTCAAAACAAATTCAGTTAAGTCAAGAATCATTTGAGTATGTTTAAAATAACTTGCTGATCTTCTAGCTGAAATTCTGCTGGAATATTCAAATTGTGATCTGACCATCTTGGGAATATTTCGTATATACAAGTACTACTACCAGTGTGCAGCATTTTCAGTTTTTTTAGGACCCTAGTAGTACTTAATTATTTTCTTTCAGGAGAGAAAATAATTATTTGTTGTCATCCTGTGGAACGTAAGGACTATGAACAACCACTACCTAATTAAGAATATTTTTCAGTTGTGAATATATGAGGAGACAGAGTATTAGATAGGTGAGTGAAGTTTAAATGGAAGGTTATGTGAAAAAAAAATTGGTAATCTTTTACACTCTAGAATAGTTTTTCACTAAACTAATAAGTAGACATTTAAATTTTTTAACAGGACTGTTAATATTTTAATCTATGTAAGGAAAGGCCTTTTTTTGCATTATAACCCGCAAAGTTCTGGGCTAATGCTGCTGGTTTTTTGACTCTGAGAGTACACTGAGGACTGCTAACTAGACCTGAGTGCCAGTGCTCTGACCCTTAAAAGTGTACATTTAATTGTCTTACACCCAGTTGGCATAGGTTAACTTACTTATAAGTCCCTTGTATATGGTACCCAGGTCCTGTAAGTTACAGTGTCCCTCCTTGACTGCACCACTTATTGTGCTACCACGAGTGCGACAAAGTAAAACATGTCTCCCAGTCTGCCACTGCAGACTTGTAAGCAGTTCTAAGCTGCAAACTTGTCTTTGCCATTTATACTAATGTCACAGTTCAGAGCTTCCTTTTTTATATATATCACCCCTAAGTTAAGCCTGTCGAATCCTAAGGCAGGCTGTTGTATGTAACAAAATGTATGACATGTATTTTTATATATCTTAATAGTAAAAACCCCAAATTGGGTTTTTTCTGTAGAACAGTTAGCAGCCATATTGGCAAGTACAGGGTTACACGCTGACAGCTCACCTGTGTTAACTTCTGAATGGGGCTACTGAAGTTGGTACTTCAAGGTATCAAAAAAATCGTTACATAAAGCCCAACTTGATCCCAAGTTGAATTTAATGTAACTTTTCAGTAAAAAGACAACTTTAGAAAGTTGCCCCTCTGTTTTCCAAGTTTTCTAGTGGCCATTTACGGTTGCTGACCACGAGACAGCCTTCTGCCTTCCTGGGGAGAGGTGTGGACGACTCCCAGGAAAGGAAACAATAAGAGCTGACCATTGGAAGAGGTGTTACCTCTCCCTGACAGGAAGCCCAAACAGGGCGTGAGCCCAAAAGGCGAGCTTCAAAAGGGAAGCTGCCTTTGAAGGACAAATGGTGAACATACGCTGCTCTTTTGTTCTGGTAGACAGGTTGCGCTGGAAACAGAGTGGGGAAATAGTTGAAAACCAGTTTTCACGTGAGCTTGTAGCCCTCAAGAAGCCACACCTCTAGGGTGGGCTACCAAGCTCCATAGACAGAGAGTAGGGTTCTGTCATCTTCAGAGTGGAAGAATATTGCACTCTAGAATACCTAGATGCCACACTGTTCAGGAAGCCGTCATCAGTTGGGAGGGGACCTGGTAGCACAATGGCTAGTAGTCACCACATCCCCCGAGGGCAAGTTGCTGGCATAAAATTGCCACCCAGACCTCAGATCATGTCTGCACTGGAGAGAGGACCAAAGAACGATGGCCCTGCTGTTCCCTGGACCTGGCAAAGAGAGCTGCACCAAAGACTGCACTGTAACTGCTGCTCCTGGGCTAGGAAAGAGAGGAGTGTGCCTGTGTAGCCTAGCTCGAAGGAAAGTCATCCCCGAAGCGTAGAGAGAAGGAGTCATTTGGCTGACTTAATGTTACAGCTACAGCCCACAAAAAGCTGAAGAAGCCTGCCTCGTTGAGAGCCACAAACACTTGACTGCTGCTGACCTTTGATGTGCAGCCTGGGAGATCGAGTCTCGACCCTCAAAATTTGCACCTGAGTTTAGTTAATGTATGTTATGTATTTATTGAGTGCTATCTCTGCTAGGTTTCTTGGTGCGAGGGGATAGAGTTTACTGTACTGTTCTAGACTTCCTATAGACAAAATACTAATGACTCAGGCATTAAGCCAATTTTTCAGGTGTTTCCAAAAGGCAAGGCTGGGAACATAGGTTAAGGGGGAGTTAATGCTAAAGATCAGGTGCTTGTTTAGAGAATCAGATATCTCATTGTCATAACTTTTGATGTCATAGTATGGGCAAGATGCAAAACACACAAGATGATGGACGGAATGCTGCACATTGGCAAACATTCACCCCCAGTCACAGATCTGGGTTTAATCCATCGTTATTTTGCTTCACCACGACACCCCAGTTCAGACATAGCCATATGCAAATCAGTCTTGACCCTGTGCCTCATGGGAACAGTCCAGACCGAACTGCCAAGCCATGTCTTCCCTGGACCGGAATCAAGCATCCTAGGACCGGTTTCTGGCTATCAGCCTTCATCAGCCAGGATAGCTTGACTCCAGTGGCGTAGTGAGCACGGGACCCACGTCTGGGCATACCCTTCCCACATAGGGCGAAATGCAAAACACACAAGATGATGGACGGAATGCTGCACATTGGCAAACATTCACCCCCAGTCACAGATCTGGGTTAAATCCATCGTTATTTTGCTTCACCACGACACCCCAGTTCAGACATAGCCATATGCAAATCAGTCTTGACCCTGTGCCTCATGGGAACAGTCCAGACCGAACTGCCAAGCCATGTCTTCCCTGGACCGGAATCAAGCATCCTAGGACCGGTTTCTGGCTATCAGCCTTCATCAGCCAGGATAGCTTGACTCCAGTGGCGTAGTGAGCACGGGACCCACGTCTGGGCATACCCTTCCCACATAGGGCGAAATGCAAAACACACAAGATGATGGACGGAATGCTGCACATTGGCAAACATTCACCCCCAGTCACAGATCTGGGTTAAATCCATCGTTATTTTGCTTCACCACGACACCCCAGTTCAGACATAGCCATATGCAAATCAGTCTTGACCCTGTGCCTCATGGGAACAGTCCAGACCGAACTGCCAAGCCATGTCTTCCCTGGACCGGAATCAAGCATCCTAGGACCGGTTTCTGGCTATCAGCCTTCATCAGCCAGGATAGCTTGACTCCAGTGGCGTAGTGAGCACGGGACCCACGTCTGGGCATACCCTTCCCACATAGGGCGAAATGCAAAACACACAAGATGATGGACGGAATGCTGCACATTGGCAAACATTCACCCCCAGTCACAGATCTGCAAGAGCATTGAGATGAAAATCATAACTGCCTTGCTGGGATGTAGTGGTGTATCTGTTTGTAAATGAATGCCAGTGTCTGTCTATATAAAGAATAATAATTAATGCAGAGAGTTTTTAATACAACACATTCTTTCAGAGAGATACATTGAAGGCTTCGGAGAAGAGGAAACAATTGACTAATCTACTGACTCCCAACACCAAGAGCCTGATTTAGATCTCTGCGGAAGGGGTACTCCGTCACAAGGGTGACGGATATCCTGTCTGCCGAAATATAAATCCCATAGGATATGAGATTTATATTTCGGCAGACAGGATATCCGTCACACCGTTGTGATGGAGTAACATGTCCGCCCAGATCTTAATCAGGCCCTAAGTATTTGAGTAGTACGGTGTACTTTATGTGATGAAGGAGATGTTTTACTAATCCTTTGTGCAATAAGTTTTCATAGTTTAGAGGAGACTCAACCAAAGTGACCGCTACAAGGCATTTACCATCTCTTCCACTAAAAACAATTACAATAGTGTTGTGGTTCATTGAGGGACAGAGAATGGATTCATGTATATGCTACGTTTATTAACATACTATAAACACAACAGGGCAACCCAGTAGTCCCCCCACCCCATGAGATTAGGTATCTGAAAGTAAAGTATAAACAAGGGAACTCCTGGAGGTATAATTTCACAAGATTAAATATGCCATTACACAAATTGGTCACACAGAATCTAATCCACATCAAGATAAATTGTATGCAGAGACATCTTGGTCATACAATGTATGATATATATGAGATGGCGTAATTGTGTCAGGTGCATATAATATGTAAAACGATTTATTTTTCCCACAAACAAATTTTTTCACTACTAAATCGCACAATGATGGATGTTTTTTCAATACTCGGAACTTACGATTTCGTTTTTTCAATGCTAAATCGAACAAGCATAAAATACTGTATGAAGGGTCATAACAGATAGCACACACCATACGAGACTAAATCAATTGTTAAATGTGTCAGTTCATGGAACACGCCTTTTTTTCTTTTCTAAGCATATGTTTATTGACATTTATAATAAACAACACCCAAGGGTGAAAACAGTTCAAAATAAAAGCGTCATCAAACAGGGCATGTTAGCTCTACAGTATTCAACAAGGATACAAGCAATGTTCAACCAAACAAGGCCCCAAACACAATTTATGCAATGTCCCAATGATAATCGCTGATTAATCAAGGCCAAGATTTAAAATAAATCAAGGTGCAATAAAAGGATAAGGGAGAACTGTCAGAACTTATATTAGAGAATCTTGGGTGAAGAAAAAAAAAGGGAGGAGAACAACCAAACCAGTTCAGGGATCGCTGAAGTTAGCTAGGTCAGGGAAAACTAAAGCCCAAAGGAGAACAAGCATTGGCATAGCCAATAGGTCTCGCCTTTGGGACCTTATCAGTATTTAATTATGCAGCAGAATATCCTTGGTGCAACATCAACTGTTGCATGGCTAAACACTTATAAGGTCTCAAAGGCGAGGCGTATTGGCTATGACAATTTATTTATTTATTTGAAAAGTTTTATAAAGCGCGAACAAGACCCAACCGGGTATCAGAGCGCTGTACAAAGAGGACATAGCCAATAGGTCTCGCTTTTGGGACCTTATAAGTATTTAGTTATGCAGCACAATATCCTTGGTGCAACAACATCAACTGTTGCATGGCTAAACACTTATAAGGTCCCAAAAGCGAGACCTATTGGCTATGCCAATGCTTGTTTTCCATTGTCCCCCGCTTACTCACCACAAGTGGTCCCTGGGCAGTACGAGGCACTACACAAACCAAGCACACACAGACTGGTTACACTGCGAGATTAGTTTAACTGTGGCTGAAAAAGTGTTGCCTTAAACATTACTGCCAGCTGCTTAAGCAAAACGCCGTGCGCACACAACTTGCAAACACACACGCTTTGTGCAAACGGCTAAGGTGGAAACTTGCGCAAGCCACATTTTGGCTTTTTGCGTAATAGTTTCTGCACACAACGCTGCAGACTGCCCCTTGTGTGCTCAAAGGAGTCATAATGGCGTTGATAGAGGGTTAACGGAAGCGAGAAGTGTTTGCGCACTTTTAATTAAAAAGGACAAAAATGCAAGAAGGCCCAGGAGCAAGACGTCCGTCCAGGGATCTGTTTAAAGAGAGCTGTGAGTTAAACTGCAGATTACGACTACACAGGAAGGCCAACTATGAGGAGACATACAGTCTGATGAGACAAACCAGCAGGGTACAGCAACCACAGAACAACTTAAGAGTGAGGACGATTTAAGAGCTGGAAATGTGAGCGGCAACTATGGAGTATTTTAACAGACACCTGATGATTTTAGTAATATGAACAGTAAGAACCGAGGCCTAACTACTGTGGCAAATAGTAGGACATCAGCTGTCACAGCCCTTTTAATATCTAAATGCAGCAGTGCCCAAAAACGGGCCTGCTCAAAGACTAAAAGGTAGAAGTAAATGCTGGCACGGGCTATGGATGCAGAACAACATGAATGAGTGCATGAACTGGAACAGCACTACCATGCAGACCCCACAGACCTACAAGACTAAATCAGAGGTGTCAAAAGTATTTCCAGGACGGCATCATTTTATTCTGGTTTACAAGATATCCGCAGAACCGTTTTTTAATGTACATTTACTAGATGGTGGTTGATCTTGGAGTGGCAAAGTAAATTAAAGGTGCACAAAATCAGTTTGTTAGACAAAAGCCTGTTGTGAGCTTCCCACCAATAACTAGCTATTGAAAGAAATAGGTTAATCAGGGCAACTTTGTGAAAAAGTTTGCTTCACATACCTGTGTGCAGAACGTGTGCTTTAAGGGCAGTGCGACCACTGAGGGCACAGACTGAGCAAGGTAGTGATTACCGGTGGGCAGAGCTGGCACTCCTCTTGCCCGTTATGGGGAGCCGCAGTGAGGTGACCGTGCTGGAACAACGAAACATGGAGCAGCAAATACCCAGGAAGGGGTCTCAGACCGGTAGAAAACGCCTTATTTCTGTATAGCGCTTCAAGGCGGCAGCTTATGTGCCTAAATACTTCTACTTATTAGGACCGACAAAGCTTGCACACACTGGTAACAATGTCCTCGCCCTTGAGGGTGTATTAAAAATACTAGAAAATCGAAAAGGCTCCTAAATCCTAATGGAAGTGATTTTGTGTAAAATGTTAAAAGGAGCCCACTGTAATATGTGCTTAAATTGTGACCATGTAAACAACACAGTTCTCATCCAGGGGATACTCATCATAGTCATAATCTATGAATAATCCCCGCCCACGTGCGGGATCCCGGAGTATATAGAAATATATATATATATATATAAATATATATATACACATATGTGAAACATATAAATGCAGCCTAAAAAGTTTCCAACATGGCAGAACTGCCGAAATTACATAGGTTTGCATTGTAAAACAAATACTCTCCTAACCCCTAAGGAAAAGAGTACATTCACAGCATAATTGTGATATACCAATGCTTTATTGCCACAAGGAAAAACTTGTAATTGCAGGCATTCGCCTGTAGGCTGCATTGCAGAGTAATAATGAAACAAGACAAAAAGAAAAACTGGCACCTTGCCTTTAAGGCTTCCAAGGGTTAGGGTACCGTGCCTTTAAGGCCTGCCAGAGACCCTCTGCTCCCATCATGCACCACAGGTGACAGTTAGGTCAGTTCTTTTTCCGGCTCCTTCTGTGAGGATCCTGGAGTTTTTGCTCTTCAGTTTTTGACTGAAAGATAATTTTTTGTATTAAATCTTGGAATTTTTGACATTTTCTGATACCTAGAGGTATATTCGGCTGGCTTTTGGCATTTTTTTGTTCCAAAAATCTTTCCAGTCAGAATGCCTGCTTTATTTCGGAAATGTCCTTCCTGTGGCAAGAAGATGGCACTGTCAGATCCACACTCGGTGTGTATTGTGTGCCTTCCATCGTCACACAATCCTGACCAGTGTTATCATTGCCAGAAGTTTTCGAAGAGGACCCAGCGCGACAGAGAACGCATCAAGTTTCTTGCCCTACTGGAGAGGGATAGAGATAGAGCTCCCTCTTCAAGTAAACACCGAAAACGGCATCGCTCCACCTCTCCTGAGTCCAGGAAGAAGCAGGTGCCTGAATGTTCGCCGTCGACGTCGAGATCGCCGTCGAAGAGGCCGAGACATTCTTCAACGTCAAGGGACAAGCCAAGTAAGTCGGCGCTCAGCACTTCAGGCTCGAAGGCTGTGGGTACTGAGAGACTGTCCAAAACTCCGTCGACGTCGAGGCTTCCGTCGACGTCGAGGCACACTCCGCCAACCTCGAGGGGATCGGCGTTGAGAGACTCGCCGGCGAAGACCATGCCGCGAGGGGACATACCGACGTCGAGGCATTCTCCGCCACCCTCAAGGGGGTCGACGTTGAGAGAGTCACCGTCGAAGGCGATGACGCGAGGGGACGTACCGACGTCGAGAGCATCGTCGAGGTCCCATCATTCGACGTCGAGGAGGTCGATGACATCGAGGAGGTCGACGTCGAGATCCCCCCATCGGCGCCGTCAGGCTACATCAGGGCCCCCCATCGACGTGGGCGGTCGACGTCGAGACCTGTTACTGATCATTCGCCGTCGAGGAGATCGGCGGCAGCGTCAAGGGCGACGTCGAAGTCTCCCCGTCGACGCCGACAGTCGACGTCAAAGTCCCCCATCGCCGTGGGCGGTCGACGTCGAGATCAAGATCAGAGCGCAGATCGACGACGAGGGTGACGCAGACCTTGTCGACATCCCGTTCGACGTCAAGGCAGTCATCTCCAGGGCTGAATATTGTACAGATTTCACCAGAGAAATCTCCTACAGTTGCTGAAAAGAATCTTTGCGGCCTGTCCCCTCGCTGGCTGCACGGGGTCGGAACAGGTGCCCTCAGAGGTCCGGGCTCGGACGACTACGCAACGAGACTTTCTAAGTCGCCTTCCAGAAGACCAAGGTCGCCTTCTACACGCCGATCTCGGTCAGGAGGTCGTCACAGCTCGCACGATCATCCACATAAGAGGAGGCGCAGAGCATCTTCTACCTGTTCTTCGTCTTCCATTCGGCACTACTCGCCAACTTTCTCATCTACACCACCTTCAAGGGTGTCTCCTATTGATGACATTGGGACTTTCTCTGACGTACTGGGCAGAGGAGCTAATAAACTAAACATCAGTTTATGTACTCCTGTGATCCCTACATCGGTCATTTTCGAGACATTGCACCATCGTACAGCTCCCAGACCGCTGCTACCTCTGGTGCCAGGTTTTTAGAACCAGCCATGACCACGTTCCTTACTCCAGCCACAGTGGGATCAGTTCCGTCGAGGATTGCAAAAAATACAAAGCTCCAGACCAGGATCCCTTGTTCCTTAGGTCTGATCCTCCGGCGGATTCAATCATTGTGGCAGCCGCCAGGAAAGCGCACTCCGCAGCCTCATCCGCTTCTGTTCCTCCAGAAAAGGACAGTAAACAAATGGACTCTTATGGCAGGAAGATGTGCAATACTTCGGCATCATCGATGAAGATTGCAAGTGCTTCAGCCCTTCTTGGGCGCTATGATAGGTCTCTTTGGGACTCCCTGTCTAGGTTTACCGACAAGCTTCCCAAAGAAGATAGACAAGACTTTCATGAAATCTTGCAAGAGGGCGGCTTAGTAGCCAATCAAATCATCAGCGCGGCGGCTGACGCCTCAGATCTCGCCGCACACGGCTACTCACAGGGCATCTGTTCACGGCGCTCAGCGTGGTTGCGCCTCACAGGTCTAAAACCGGACGCCCAGAAGAAGATCCTAAACCTTCCTTTCAACGGCTCCTCCTTATTCGGTTCTCATGCTGATGAGGAGATGACAAAGATGAAGGCCGAGCTAGACACAGTCAAAGCAGTTGGACTGGAGAAGCGGAAGGAGTTTCGAAAACGCTTCCGTCAGAACGACAAGCGGCCCTTCCAACAGAGGGTTCAAACCCCTCAATGGTCCTCCCAAAACCAACAAAAGTTCCAATACCAGAACAAGCGTCCTGGCAGGGGCAGAGGGAACAATAAGCAACAGCAGTCCTCCTCCAAGCAGCCTCCTAAACAGTGAGACATTGCTTCCTCCGCACCCGTTTGCCACTCCGGTAGGAGGGAGTATCGTTTTTCACCTGGAAGAGTGGGAAACAATAACAAAAGACAGATGGGTGCTAAATATTGTACAGCATGGCTACTTGCTGAGGTTCAAGACCCCTCCTCCGCAAGTTGCCCCTCATTTGACGTGCCTTCCTCAACACAATGTATTGTTACAGGGCGAAGTGTGTACCCTCCTCTCCAAAAAGGCTATAGAAGAGGTCCCACCTCACCAGCAAAATCAAGGGGTATACTCACGGTACTTTCTGGTCCAAAAACGAGGAGTAGCCAAAGAGTACAGGCCCATCCTCGACCTGCGCCTGCTGAACAGGTTTATAAGAAAAGAAAGATTTCGGATGCTAGCCCTGCACCAAATTTTCCCACATCTTCATCTGGGAGACTGGATGTGTGCCATCGACCTGCAGGACGCCTACTTTCACATTCCTGTTTCAGTGAAACATCGCAAGTTCCTCAGGTTCCAGGTGTCTCGTCAGCACTATCAGTACCGAGTACTTCCATTCGGTCTCAAATCCGCTCCCCGGACGTTCTCCAAGTGCATGGCGGTGGTAGCCGCTTTCCTCCGCAAGAGGAAAATCTTCGTCTACCCCTACCTAGACGACTGGCTCCTGAAGAGTTCAACACCTTCTCTACTCCAGAGCCATCTCACTTACTGTCTCAACCTGCTTCACTCACTGGGGTTGCAAGTCAACTACAAGAAGTCAGTTCTCAACCCCACGCAGAAAATACATTATCTGGGCGCATCCCTAGACACCGCAACGGCAAGCGTGTGTCCTTCGGAGGAGAGGTTGTCCTCAATGTTGATCAAGTGCCGCGCACTTCTCAGCACTATACATCCTACAGCAAGGCAGGTGTCATCACTGCTGGGATCGATGGCCTCATGCATCTTCATTGTGCCAAATGCCAGGCTTTACATGCGGCCTCTACAGCAGTCCCTCGAAGATCAATGGACTCAGCACTCAGGCCGTTGGGAAGATCGTGTCTCTCTTCCTCAGGCGGCCAGGGACTCCATCAAATGGTGGATGAAACGTTCTCACCTTCTGCAAGGGGTCCCCTTTCACCAAGTACCTCCGACACAGACTGTAGTTACAGATGCCTCACTGCAGGGTTGGGGAGCGCACATGGGCCAGCTTCAGGTACAAGGTCTCTGGTCCGAGACAGAGAAAAGTTATCACATCAACTTTTTGGAGCTAAGGGCAGTCCATCTGGCTCTCAAGTCGCTGTACCCGTCCCTACAGTCCAGCTCCATTCAGATTCAGACAGACAACACAACAACAATGTACTATCTGAACAAGCAGGGAGGCACCAGGTCACGGGTCCTGTCTCTGGAGTCACAGACCATATGGAAGTGGCTTCTGGCGAGGAGTCTCACGATCGTAGCCGTTCACCTTCCAGGAACCTTGAACGTGCAGGCAGATGTTCTCAGCAGAGACTTCGTAGAAGCACACGACTGGGTGTTAAACGAAGAAGTCGCTCAGGACATTTTTCGGCAATGGGGAGTGCCAGACATCGACCTGTTCGCAGACGCGGCAAATACAAAATGCCCCGTCTTCGCGTCCAGATTCCCACAACAAGGATCACGGGGGAATGCACTTTTGATAGGATGGTCGCAGACATTGCTGTACGCTTTTCCACCTCTCCCTCTGATCCCTGCGGTCATACAGAAGTTTTACAGGACCAATGCCAGAATGATCCTGATAGCACCAGAGTGGCCGCGCCAGTGGTGGTATCCGGATCTCCTGCAGCTGTCCGAAGTCCCACACCGGAGGCTTCCCTGTCAACCGGACCTGTTGACCAAGAACGAGGGGAGAGTATTTTATCCCAACCTCTCGTCTCTGCGTTTGACTGCATGGCTCCTGAAGTCATACAGTATGGACATTTAGACCTTCCTGCTGATTGTATGTCTATTCTCAAGGAAGCAAAGAGACCCTCCACTAGGAAATCTTATGCTTTCAAGTGGAAGAGATTCTACCTGTGGTGCAAGGACAACCAGTTTGATCCGACTAAAGGTCAGGAGCAAGTGATTCTTCCCTACTTGTTATACTTGGCAAAGTCAGGCCTACAATATCCCTCCATCAGGGTTCACCTAGCTGCTATAACAGCTTACAGGAAGTCCCCGACCCAGGGTTCATTCTTTCAGATGCCAGTGGTAAAGGATTTTCTAGAGGGTCTCAGGAAGGTTTACCCCCAGTGAGATCTCCCTCTCCTCCCTGGGAACTTAACATTGTGCTTACGAAACTTATGGGTGCTCCTTTCGAGCCTATTCATAAGGCATCTTTGCAGCATTTGACCTGGAAGGCTGCTTTTTGGTAGCCATCACTTCTGCACGCAGGGTGAGTGAGATTCAGGCCCTGTGCTGTAAGGCACCTTATACTGTTTTTCATGCCAATAGGGTGGTGCTACGTACACATCCGAGCTTCCTCCCGAAGGTGGTCTCGGATTTTCACATCAATCAGGTTATTACGCTGCCCACTTTCTTTCCTAAACCTTCAACTCCCCCGAGAGATCATTACACTCTTTAGATCTCCGGAGAGTGCTGAAGTTTTACCTTGATAAAACTCACACACTTAGGAAGTCTGACCGGCTTTTTATTAACTACGGTTCTACTAACACCGGTCTAGCTGCATCTAAAAGATCCATCTCTCGATGGATTGTCTCTTGTATAGCTTTATCCTACCAGTTAGCTAACAAGACCTTACCAGGCAGACCTAAAGCGCACTCTACCAGAGGGAAAGCCTCTACCACAGCTCTCCTTCGCAATGTGCCAATGTCTGAAATCTGTAAGGCAGCCACATGGCGGTCGGTTCATACCTTCACACGTCATTACTGTCTAGATTCTGATGCACAGGCCGATGCCCAGGTGGGGCAGGCCTCTTTGAGGAATTTGTTTGCATGATTGCAATTTGAATGTAATGTTCTGTATACTCCGTTGCTCGTCCGCAAGGTACTGGGTATGGGCTTGCTACTCTATTCATAGATTATGACTATTGATGAGTATCCCCTGGATGAGAAGGATTAGTTACTTACCTGTAATCCTAGTTCTCATCCAGGGGTATACTCATCATAGTCATAAGCGACCCTCCCTCCTCCCCGGACGAGCATCACTGGAGTTCTTCTATGTTATTGCATCCTCTACTCAGGTGTCTCTACATTATACACCGTCAAAAGAACTGACCTAACTGTCACCTGTGGTGCATGATGGGAGCAGAGGGTCTCTGGCAGGCCTTAAAGGCACGGTACCCTAACCCTTGGAAGCCTTAAAGGCAAGGTGCCAGTTTTTCTTTTTGTCTTGTTTCATTATTACTCTGCAATGCAGCCTACAGGCGAATGCCTGCAATTACAAGTTTTTCCTTGTGGCAATAAAGCATTGGTATATCACAATTATGCTGTGAATGTACTCTTTTCCTTAGGGGTTAGGAGAGTATTTGTTTTACAATGCAAACCTATGTAATTTCGGCAGTTCTGCCATGTTGGAAACTTTTTAGGCTGCATTTATATGTTTCACATATGTGTATATATATATTTATATATATATATATATATTTCTATATACTCCGGGATCCCGCACGTGGGCGGGGATTATTCATAGATTATGACTATGATGAGTATACCCCTGGATGAGAACTAGGATTACAGGTAAGTAACTAATCCTTTTGGATAGTCTGGTAGAAATACTTGAGGCTTGTGAAGCATAAAAACGTTGTTGGTTAAACCTTAACATGAATTGCAGCAGAGTCGAAACATAAATTAAGGGGGATGTGTTAGAATGGCTTGTGCTCTCTTGGCGCCAGTGGTCTGTTTACCTGTAACACGTGCAAATGTCAAGCTATTAATTAAGCCGGATGGCTCTGTCTGGCTTGTGGCCCAGTGGCGCCTGTTGCCTGCCCCGTTTTTCGCGATGTAACACATAAAATAGAGAGAATTAAAACACACTTTATATATGTTGCAACTGAAAAAGCTGGAGTTTAGAAAATTACGGAATCTGAACGAGATGGTATTAGCGCAATGGTACACAGAAGAGAAAGAGAATTAAAACACACTTTGGAGCGAGCAGGGGCACCAAATGTTATTTAAGAACAGTCCGATCGTATGATCTATATTTTACCAGTAAATTTGCATGTTTAAATGCCTTTGGCGAATGAGCGCACCGTTCCACACCGGTTAAAATTAAGCCCCTGAATGACTACATGGGCGCTGGCAGGAGTGTTTTTTTTTTTTCTCTTTACCTTTGTAAAGTGGCTGTTTAATGCGCGCGGCTGACATTTAAAGTGCTTTACTAGGTTATGAACTGAAGAAGGGACGACAGAAGGGGGTTATAGAAACAGATGGAGTGGAATTTATTGAGGAAGTGAGCGATGGAACACACAAGAGAGACCGAATTAAAACACACTTTATATGTGGTGCGACTGAGCTTCCCGAGCAAGCTGTGAAAGAACAACATCTTGAAACACACTTGATCTGTGGTGCGACTGAGCTTCCCGAGCGACCCGGCTGAAATGTTGGAAGGTTACATAAGCATAAAGGCTGGAGTTTTGAAAAATACGGGGTCTGTACGAGACAGTATTGGTGCCTGAAACAGTTTTTTTTGGTGCCTTATATAGCGCAAGTATTGCAGCATTTAGCATGAGAACCACACAGATGGAGTGGAATTTATTGAGGAAGTGCGCGATGGAACACACAAGAGAGACCTAATTAAAACACACTTTATATGTGGTGCGACTGAGCTTCCTGAGCGACCCGTTCGCGATGTAACACAGAAAATAGAGAGAGAGAATTAAAACACACTTTATATATGTTGCAACTGAAAAAGCTGGAGTTTAGAAAATTACGGAATCTGAACGAGATGGTATTAGCGCAATGGTACACAGAAGAGAAGTAGATTACGGTGACAAAGCTTAAAGCAGGGTGAACAAGCATTGGCCGCGCGGCCGTGAAACTGACACGGCCGCGCGGCCGTGAAACTGACACGGCCGCGCAGCCGTGAAAGTGAAAGTAATCGTGAGGAAGCGGGTTTTGGAAGTGCAAACAGTGGCTTTTGCTGGCGACCAGCTTGCGTTCACGCGAGCGTCCAGATGGCAAGGGAAGCCATATGGCGCCTGATCGCGCGTGCACGCTCGAGTGAACGCAGGTTAGTCGCCAGCAAAAGCCACTGTTTGCACTTCCAAATCCCGCTTACTAAAACTCTCGCCAGAGCAGCGCATGCGCTGGCTCAGGCGAGACCTAAAAAGGGATGCGGGGTGGTACAGGGCCCCGGTCCCCCCCTCCCTCCCCATGGCCAACGGTAAGCAACAAACAGGCAATCAGGGGTAAATGAGTGGGCATGTAGCCAACTGATCCGTGACTAGGGCAGGTCAAGTCATAATCGGGTAGCTGTGCTGGCATCTATATTCAGTGTGTGTTCTCTTCCCCAGCAGAGTCTCTCGGAAACTAAATCCCACCCCCTTCGGTCAGCCCATCCTGTCGCCCATGGAACACGCTTTAGAGGGTATATCAACCAATTAGCCCAGGCGTCTCTGTATTGCCATATATGAAGCATCAGATGCGAACTTCATGGGCTGACGAGGGAATGTTGGTGAAGTTTCAGTCTCAGGTGGAGGCAATCGTCGGGACGTTGTGTCCAAATGCAATAAAGGTGGACCCAAATACCATCCATATATATCTTCCATGTTCTGCTGTCATGTGTTTTTGGTCCTGCTGTTTAACCATTCGGCAACTTACACGCCCATACAACTCTCATATTAGGTGTTCCCCTTTTTATGTGTCTGTGTACATTTTCTAACAGATATGGAGGCACATATGATGGGCTCATACATTAAACTGGATCAAATATTCAAGATAATAACTGCAAGCAGAGGAGATTTAGAGACCGAAATAGACCGGTGTTGATAACCATGGGCATACTTAGAGATGCTTACCACAGACTGGCGGGCAGAGTCAATTGGAATGAGTGCGCCCTAGACGACGCAAGGCCATCCATAGAGAAATTACAAAGTTTGGAGCTCCTGGATCATAGAGCACAAGATGCCGAAGGCTGAAGCCGGCCAAAGAATATCTGGATTGTGGAAATACCGTAAAACGTAAAGATATGGTTTCCTACCTGGAGGGATGGTTCTCCGCCAAAGTGGTGGCCAACGTCTGTGAAAGTTTTTGCACTGGAGAGGGTTCATCAAGTTCCACTGAGATGCCTGTTTCCAGGGACCCTGCCTAACCTGGTGGTTGCCTGACTGCTTTAATATCAGTATAGCCCTAATCCCGCAACAAGCCAGGCCAGCAGGACAGTTTACGTCTGAAGGCACTTAATGGGAAATTTTTCCCGAATACACTGCAGCGGTGCAGCACTAAAGAGCATTGTTCCTGGAGGTGGAAGGGACTCAGAGATACCGCTTTTAGGTATATGGTCTTGTTTCCAGCTAAAGTGATGATAGATGGCCACTCTATGTTCTTTGAGTTTATAGCAAGTGCACGGGACTGGCGTGAAAAGCATATGGAAGGAATAGTCTAGGCTTCCTGACAACACTGGAGACCCTTGAAGAGGTGACGGCAGAGGTGCCACAGCAACAAAGGAATTAAGCAACTGTACAGAATGGGAAGTGGAAAAGGAAAGGGCAGCTGGGGTGGAAATACCTACTGCCTTTAAAACTTAATAACAGGGGTGGGGGACTGGGCGTATGGGGGGGGACGATGAAGAGGCTACACGCTTTTGGAACTCCCATGGCTGTATGCAGCATGGGAGAACATAGTAATTTTCAGCTAAATACAACCGACAGCAAAGCTTTGAACATCCTGTTGACAAAATTTGGCAACATCGTATCCAACAAGTTTACCCATCTAGGGGCTCAATAGGTGAGCTCTGTTGACTTTCTTAAAGAACCTGCTGTGAGGTCCAGTCCTGGTATAAAATACCGTGCCCCACATCTGTGTATCTTTCCACCTCTGACGAAAATTGGAAAAAGTTGACCCACGTGTGACGCAAACCTAATGGTGACTGCTTTCAAGATCATTCTGCTGCCACCTGTGTTGAAAAGTGCTGTTTTATATATTGCATTAGCACTTTTTCGAACCATTGTGCTGCTATTAATGAGTAACAATTTGCTGCTACCCCTTTTGCTCTAACATCCGTGAGACATTTTCTGTGCACCTGAAGATCACCTTGGTGTTTTCTTTCTCTTAAGTGATTCCAATGTATGATACACCTTATAGAACACCTCTCTGCCACCGTTGCAGAACAACAATTGCTTCTAAATAGTTGTACTAGCACTTTTAGCGAGTAATCTTGCTGCTATCGATGAAGATCAACTTGCTGCATATCTTAAAAATTATTTTATTGTATTACATGTTTGTTCGCAAGGGTTACTAAAATGCTGCTACCGCAATGAAGCTCCTAGTTTGATGACATTCTGTGGGTCGGACCAAAAGGAACAATTGCCGTGGAATTTCCGCACTAGCTCTTTTTTGCCACAAATTTTTTATCAGCTCATTCGTGTGGTACTTTGACAATGTTTCAAACTGCCGATTATATTGTCTTAATATGTATGAATTCGTCCTTTGTTTTAATAACTATCTGTTTTAAACAATCAAATGTTTTTATATACGAATTCATTGTCTATATCTTTCAATTGTAATGGTCAAATAACCACAAACAATAACGACATATATATATATATATATATATCTGTCAGTTAAATGTTAAATACAAACTTCATTGGACGCAGGGGCACTCTGACATGGGGTATGGGGGATGTTTTACTGAGATTGCCCAGTCAGAACGTCTACATAGGAAACAATCTAGGATAGGACACAGAGAGATGGCAATAGTAAGGTCCTGGATGAAAATCCACTAAGCACAGGGTCCCCTCTAGTCTAAAAGCCCAGATACCAACCGCCTCTTCAGTCTGTGAAGAAGGTGCTACATTTTAAATAAATACACATTATTCAAATGTCCTAGAATGTGAGAGGCATGGGATCTATAGGACACAGTACACAATTCTGGCATAATTTAAGTGCAGAGGGATACATAGTTCCTTCCTTAAAGAGACTCATCTCACGAGACGGGAGGTGGTCAGACTGAAGAGGCATTGAATAGGCCAGGTATACACTACAAGCTTCTCCTCCTATGTTAGCATCAGAGTGCCATTTGAGACTATCGTGGAACATATTGATGGGGAGGGTAATTATGTTATTTTTCAGGGAAGACTGGATGGTGTTGGAATGACACTGGGCAGTCTATACATCCCGAATAGAGGTCAAACTCAATTCCTGACCTCGTTAGCCCTGATCCTGGCCTGATGTTCCACACCCCAGTGGTGCTGAGCGGCGACTACAACAGTGTTGTGCATGTAATCATGGATCGCTCCACTCTGCTTTTGGTGAACTCTCTGGTAGCTAAACAGGTGGAAAAGTTGGCAGAGAAATTGGCAGAGAACTGGGGCCTGGGATATACATGGAGACTGAGAAGTGGATTGCATAAAGAATACTACTTCTAATCCCCAGTCTATGATCTACATGTCAGACTTGATAAGATGATGTGTTCGTTTAGACTCAATGAGAGACTCCTAAGTGCAGAGTACCTTGGCAGCACACTGTCAGATCATAATCCACTCATACTAACAATGCAATGGGGGTGCCAAACATCCCCTATTCTAACCTGGAAACTCCAGAGTTGCTTTTTTGCATGATCCAAAGTTTAGAAATCCACTTACTGAGGTCATAAGAAAATGCTTTCAAAGAAACCGCAACACAACTGCGCATATGCCCACTAAATATGGGGCCTTCATGGTGCTTGTGCCGGGACATTGTATGTGCCAAACCATAAAGGTTAGAACATTTTTAGAGAGGATATTAACTGCAGTGGATGAAACCAGTCACACATTGGAGGGGGAAGCTGTAGTAAATCCCTTAATTAGACCTAGACTTTTAAAGGAAAGAGAAAAATATGCCACTGATCTAGAGAGACTGCATACTCACAACCACACGGACCAGAAATCACACAGAGGAAGAGAAAGCTGGTAGGCCACTGGCCTGGCCAATGCAATCGGACAGCAGAGGTAACACAAGTAAGGAACAATGCTGGGGCAATAATACATATGCAGCAAGACATTAATGATGTGTTTTTCCACCATTATTCAGAGTTGTACAGTACACAGACCCCGACCCCAGAGGGCGATAAAGAGGCCACCCTTGATAAGGTTGCCCTGAATCAGGTATCCGGGGAAACAAAAGGGGCACTGGGAGGACCTATAACAGATGTGGAGATAAAGGTAGCTCTCAAGACCGTAACGCCTCTTTTAAATTTTACCCTTACCTCCCCAGTGCAAATTGCCACCCTTCTTTTAAGGACTAAATCTGGCTCTCCGGATGATCCCTGTCCTCCGAGGATTCTACATAATATTAGCCATATTATTAGTCCTCAGCTATCTGACATCTACAATCAGATGCTCTTACAAGGAATATTTCCAACACTGTGGAAACAGGCCTGTATTTTACCGTTATTAAAAAAAACTATTTAGATATAACGGATCCGGCCAACTATCGACCTATTGCGAGGCTTCCGCTTCCTGCAAAAATTTTGGAGAAAGTCGTAAATGTGGAACTTTTTACTTACATCTTAGAAAACCACATTTTAGACCACAGTCAGTTTGGATTTAGGTCATGTCACAGCACTGAGACAGCTCTGATAAAGACCACAGAGGAAATACGTACCGCATTAGATGGCGGAGGGTCGGCGGCTCTCATCCTCCTTGACCTGTCCGCGGCATTTGATACTGTGGACCACACTTTGTTGATAGATTGTCTAAAGACCATAGGCTTGGGAGGAAAGGCCCTTTCGCTTTTAACATCGTTTTTAGCAGATAGAACTCAGATAGTGCAATTAGGCGATTTTAAATCTGCACCTTTTATCCTGCCTTGTGGGGTACCACAGGGCTCTTCATTGAGCCCTACGCTTTTTAATAATTATGTGTCTGAACTAGCACCTTTGATCAGAAGTTTCGATCTAATCCCAACCTCGTATGCCGACGACACCCAATTGGTTATTTCTACAATAGACAAGGATGTTAACTACTCCATCAAACTTCATGATTGTGTGGTCTCCTTAAGCAATTGGATGAGTAGGCATTGCTTGAAGTTAAACTCAAGTAAAACCGAGGTGGTGCTATTTGGAAAGCTTTTTCCTCTATGGTCACCAGTTTGGTGGCCAAGTACTCTGGGCCCCCTTCCTACACCGGTAGCAAAAACTAAACATTTGGGATTCATAATAGATGAAAAGCTTAATTTTAAATCTCAGATTTCAAAGGTGGTGTCTTCTGCATTTTTTATCATCAAAACCGTGCGTAAAATTCTTCCGTTCATCCCTAAAAAGACTAGAAAAACAGTTTTAACTTCCCTGGTTTTATCAAAGTTGGACTATTGTAATGCCTTATATATTAACGTGCAGTCCAATCAACTCAGAAGACTACAATCAGTACAAAATGCCGCCGCCAGATTAGTGCTAGACGTTCCCAAACACCAGTCCATTAGGGCTGGGATTCAAGAGTTACATTGCCTACCAGTCGCTCAGCGCGTGAAATTCAAGGCACTTTGTATCGCACACAAGGCACTTTGCAGCGAAGGCCCACAATTTCTTTGGCACGTTTTTAGCTGGTACTCTCCTAGCAGACCATTACGGTCGGCCAATGCTTTCCTAATGCCCACCTCCAGAGTCAAAAAGATGAACTGGGGAGGGAGGAGTTTCAGACATAGTACTATCAGGACATGGAACTCTCTTCCGCTTTTTCTCAGGAAGATTTCATCCCTGTTTGAATTTAGGAAACACCTTAAAACTTGGCTTTTTAAAAATTAGCTTCCCTCTTTCAGCATCGGACCATAAGCGCCTAGACACCTAAGGGTATTAGTGCGCTATATAAATTGTTATAACATAACATAACAACATAACATAACATATAACAAGAAACCAGCAGGGCCAAAATAACTGGCTGGATTCTACCAGGCGTATGCACAAGTACTGGTAGGTGGTACAATAGCTGCCACCACCACAAGAGAGGCCTTAATAGTATCCATCTCAAAACCACATAGGGATAATCTTGGTGTGGCCTCCTAGAGGCCATTATCCATGGAAAGTATTTTTTGACCTACAAGAACTAGACTACGATGACCAAAGTAGATTCATCCCCAAATGCGTTACATCTGTTAATATCAAGAGACTATTAAGGATCTTAGCAGAAACTCCTTTTTATTTTATGTATATATTTTTTATTGGCATTTCAGCTTTATACATACCCAGTGCATAATAAGTAGTATCGTACAGTAAGTCAACATCTAGCAACAGAGCCCACCTCAGTCTGACCATCATCGCTGTGTGGGTCTTCAAAGGGATCGTCCCAACAGTGCATGACATCAAATGCCTCAAAACATATTCAAACACAACTTAAAGAACAAACCCCCCACGAAAACCAAATCACGTTGAAAGCCCCTCCCCCCATCCATGCTCTGCTCAAATCATATTTCGTTTTCCAAGGATACCATACATTGAAAGTAAATCTCAGCAGGTTTGCCCCCTGCTTGTTTCCATCTCTCGCTGGTAATATCCAGCTTCACACGTATTCCATCACTCCCCCAGCACAGACCTTACCAAGAGGCAGGGTTCCTTTTCGTAGAAAAGCATTTTCCACTTTACACTGGGGTTAGTTGCAGGCTGTTATGAAACTCATGAACCTGGGACAGAGATGGGACAAATGGATTAACCTACTGTATGCAGATTCCCAGGCATACCGATCAAAGCTTTTCCGGAACATACACACTATTCACCAGGCAGAAGTGTCCCCATTCACCAATGCTATTTGCATTGGCGGTTGAACCCTTTGCCAATATCTTGAGGTAGGAAAGGGAAAGGCCCAGGGGCATCAGCTGATGAAAGGAGAGCACATTATCTTGTTATACGCAGACAAAATGCTTCTGTACCTTCGAGACGTTAAAACCACAGTTGCCCAGAGTGTGTGATACCTGTGGGAGCCGGCCTTAATGCCAACTAGGAGAAAACATGTGCATTCCCGGTGTCTCTTACAATTAAACAAGTACCAACAGGGACTCAAATGGGAACCACCAGTACACATATATTTGAGAGTTAAAATCTATCATACCAAAAAGGATTACAGAAAGGGGAATCTGGACAGCGCATTACGCTCACTGAAGGATATTGTTGAGTTTTGGCGAACACTTAAGCTACTAATAACGGCAAAGATAGCACTATCCAAGATGGTGCTGCTTAAGTGAGTCCTGTATTTCTTTGCAAATCTTCTGATTTGGATCCCCCAGTGTTGGTTTAATGCACCGAACATGCTACACAGGAAGCTGATTTGGGATAGATGATGGCAGAGGCTAGTGTCTCTGTGTATATTACAGCATCAATCAGGGATGGGGAATCGGAGATACCTGATTACGAGCTGTACTTCCTAGCTGCTCACCAGCAATGATTGGTTAAACTGCTGAATTGTATAAGGCTTGAGAAAGTGGGGACCATTGATAAACTGCAGAGGGAAGGAGCACTGGTAACAGTTCTGGTGGGGCCTCCACCGGGCTCAGTGAGGAAACCTAAACTCCTCAAAATGGCCCTACAAAGTTGAAGGAGGGTGGTTAAGAGAACCCCACCAATGCCTGATATATGCTGTAGCGCTGCCCCTGGTGAGCCTTCTCGCCACCAGAGAAGCTTTCATTACTGCTTAGAGGATAAGGAATTGGTCAGAAGTGGGGATACTTATCATAGGTGACAGCTGTGAAACTGGGGTAATTAGAAGCCTGGTGTGGAAAAGTACTACACCCTGCAAGTATATGTAGTAAGAGCGTAGTTTATTAGGCAAAGAGTAGCATCAGAAACGTCTCATTGACAAAGGCAGTCAGCAGGCAACTGGTTAACCTCATTCTGCAGCCCTATAACATTCTAAATCTGCATTCCACATTCCACAACCTACAGGTACTAACCCAGGATACCACACACCTTCCCCCCAATATAACCGAACAAAGTGCAATAAAACAAAACCCTCAACATATATGCAGATTATATAATATATAATGCATGGCCTTAATAAGGTGACCAAATCCTTAGAATCCCACATAAAATGTGAGTCCACAAAATATTTACAGAGTGCTCACCATTTATACAAAGTCATCTAGAAGTTTTGGACAAACCACAACACTTTTGCTTCGCCTCTCCACAGGATACTGGGGAAGCAAACTGTCATGGTTTCTCCCAGACATAGGGTTTTCATGACAAGCTGAACCCGAGGGAACAGCAGTTACCCTGCATAAGTTCTATATGTGATTGTCGCTGACTTTAATGGCTTTGCAGAACACTTTGATGACCCTGAATGGAGGAGAAACTCTTGATGACCCCTCTCTCTGGGGATACCTAACCCTTACAGTATCTCCAACCTCTACTTTGGTTGTGGCAGTGACATGTCTAATATCAAAATTACACTTCCTCTTCCTGATCTTCTCTCTCTCTATCTTCTTTCTCCTCCCTTCCTCAGAGAGAAGACCCACCTTTTTACAATTCATTCACCTGGGATACATCATTGTATTGGGCCTTCTATCTCTGAACACCTCAAAAGGCATTCTGTTGGTAGTGGAATGAGGCGTGAGCCTATACAACTTCACCCTTTCCATGATTTCCGACCTCGAGTATCTGACCTAGCAATTTGGATGGCTTCTTTAAAGACTCTGTTGAACCTCTCTACCATTCCGTTGGTTTCAGGAGGGAGCAACATTTGTGCTTGATACCTCTTAACAACAAGAACTCCTCCAACTCTTTGGAAACCAGTTGCACCTCGGTATCAGTCAAAATGCAATCCGGTAAACCTTCCCTACCAAATATCTCATTAAGAAATTCAATAACTCTTTAAGTTTCAATATGTTGAGTGATGCAAATTTGTGGCCAATGTGAAATCAGATCCTTCAAAACCAGAACGTAGTACTGACCAGACTTGCCAGTGATAGGCACCAGAATATCCAAGGCAACTTCCTGCCACACCCTTCCTGGAGACTCTCTTATGACCATGGGTTGTACCCTTTTCTTACAGGTCTTGTCACTGGCACCACATTCCTTGCAGTCTCTCACCACACGCTCCACTTGTAAATCCAATCCGAGCTATCAAAAATATAACCTAATCAGTTCCTTTGTTTTTGTGACACCCTGATGACCTTGATGCCAAAGCAAATCAGTTTCGCTCTAAACACAGTGGGCGGTACTAACCTGGTTCCCCTCCAGAAAAGCCCACCCTTAACTGATGTTGCAGGGATTCTGCACAAACGTAGAACTATGCGTAGGATTATGGGACCTTAGTGCATATGGACTGAGTCATCCTACCACCTTAGTACCCATGCCCAGGACCGACTAGCTATAGTGTCTCACTTGCTCTCCTACTCACTCACAGAGAAACGAGTGCTTAGACACCCCAGAACACAACACTCCCGAATCTCTCAGGAATCACGGTTGCAAGACACACCCTTTCGCTCACACTCTTGTACTTCTTCACAATAAGATCTGACAGAGACACAAACTAGTTTAAAATGTTTGTTTTAACTAACATGCTCTAAAATGCAGTATACGTGCCACAATAAGCAGGAAAATGCGTAACACAAATACGGTCAGCATAGCAAGTAGTCCATAAATCATGAAAGGAGCTGTCATTATGACATCAGGGGCTTATGGTCAGACCTAACAACAAAGGTACCACCCCTTAGAAACTTCATCAATTTCCTTATGGCCCAATAAATACACAGGGCCTCCATCTTGATCACAGAGTAATGATTTTCCAGTCCAACCAGCACCCTTGAAAGAAATAACACAGTCACCCCTTTGCCATCTTTCACCTGCTTAAGGATCGCCACCAATCCCTTAGCACTAGCATCTGTAACAAGAATGAAACAACTCTTGGTATCAAAACTTTGTAACGACTGGGCACAGCTCAGAGCCTTTTTAATATCACGGAACACAGAATCACATTGAGGGGTCCAAGAAAATCTCACCCCTTTCTTCAAGAGAGCCCTTATAGCATGGATGCAAGCAGCCAGATTTGGCACAAATTTGTTGTAATACTCGGCCAACCTGAAGACTGACAATAGTATTAACCAATTGTTCTTTGGGTTTGACCCCATCGCTTGTCCACTTGTGACCCAATTAATCGATCTCAGAGAGGCTAAACTTACATTTTCTTTTTCTTAGGGTAAGACCTCTTTCTCTAAACCTCACTAGAACCTGTCTTACCTTTGAATCATATTCCCCCTGAGATGAGCCATACACCAAGACATCGTCTTGATAAATCTTCACTCCAGAAATACCATCTAAAACAGTGGTTCCCAAACTTTTGACTCCTGAGGACCCCCATTGAGCACCACTGTAAGCCGGGGACCCCCAAGCTATTTGTATGATTTAAATTTCAAACATTAAAACAGTAATTCGAAACAAATAAATACATGTGTGCACACAAAACAAATACTCGAATTACTAAGGATTTTAGGGGCATATTTACAAGCCCCTATCACCATGGGAACGTCCCTTTTGCGACATTCCCGTGGCGATAGAGGCTTCGCTTTATTTACAAGGCAGCGTTAAGCCACTTAACGTGGCTTAACGCTGCCTTGTAAATAAGGCCCCCTTTCACGCAATGCTTAGCGTGAAAGGGGTGGGCAGTGGGTGTTGCGGTGGGCGTTCCACCGCAACACCCATTGATTTTGACGCTGCCCCCTATTTACAAGGGCAGCGTAAATAAGAGGCAGCGCCAAAATTAAGACCAGGGAAAACCTGGTCTTAACTTGGCGAAACGAGGAGAAATGATTTAGTTCTCCTCGTTTTAGCTTTTTCCATGTGTGCTGCATTGTGCAGCACACATGGAAAAAGCAAAACGCCTTGGATTTTTTATGTTCAGGAAGGTGACCCTTCCTGCACATAAACAATCGTTTAAAAAAATGACATTTTGTAACTTCCATGTGTACTGCATTAAGCAGCACACATAGAAGTGACAAAACAGCATTTCAAGATTGTTTATGTGCAGGAAGGGTGACCTTCCTGCACATAAACAATCTTCCCCTGCATGCAGACACCCTTGCACTATGGTGCAAGGGTGCCTGCGTTGGCACTACACTGCTAAGTGAAGCACGAGCGCAGGGGAAAACGCAGGTCTGCACCATATTCTTGTAAATATGGTGCAGTCCTGTGTTTTGAAGTGGCGGAGCGTTTCGTTAAGCCAAGGAGGCTAACAACACACTCCGCCACTTCTGTTGTAAATATCCCTCTTAGTATTTTATATTAAAAGAATTTGCAAAAAACCATGTGATTGGTTTCATTTCGCAGTACTAGGCCCCTGCTCATTCCAGGGCCAGACTGGAAACCCAAAGCAGCCCTGGCAAATGTTTTCAGACCAGTCCCCATACGGTGCACACCAAGTGCAGTGAGTGAGCCTGACCACTACAAAGGGGGCTTTGGGAGGCTCTCCCCCCCATAACAAATGTAGGAAACAATGATGCAGTCTACAACACATTTATCATTATATATTGAATTGAATTAGCTTTTAAAGAATAGTAAATGAAGACTTTACTATGCACCAGGATACGACAATCTTTGTTGGGGTTCTTCAATGATTCCCTTATTATCACCCTTCAACAGTGCCTCTCATCTCTCCATAGCCCCTCTGTCACATGTATTTCATTTTTTATAGCATCTCTCATACCATTGTAGGATGTCAGAGCACTTTACATCACACACATATAGAGACAATGAATCATACGTGTAAATCAGTGTATAGAAAATTTTACATAAGGCAAAGGGGACTACAAGGAGTAGGATTTACATGTCATTCATACTGGTAGGCATTTTTAAAGAGTGCTTGGTCTGGAGAAGCACAAACTCAGGATTCAGAACATAACACAGTGGTTAGCATTGACTTTAACAATAAAAATGAATTTCCACCCAAATAAACCTTTTTAGCAGCATCAGGATAATGAAAGACTGGGAAAAAACATAAGTTACTAACTTGTACCATGCAGTTTGCAAGAAGTTCTTTGATGACAGTTTATATGTCACTGTGCTAGATTACGATTGTCACTTATGAACTGCACAGTAACAAAAGAATCTCTGTGACAAAAGCAAAAACCCACTGACCTATGCACATAAAATACTGTTTTTTAAAATGCAAAGCACACGCTCTTTGCAGTAGGCACATTAACCCTCTGTGCTACATTAGATAAGTCAAAGCTGCCACTGGACAAAACTCTCATCTCTCTCCAGCAGGTACATTAATCACTGGCGTTATCTTGACACTTTTATTGTTGCTCGAAAACTGCTAATTATACAAGGAACTTTGCAGTGCTTTTAAAACTGCTGCCTGCGGACCCCCTGGGAATGTGTCACGGACCCCTGGGGGTCCGCGGACCACAGTTTGGGAAACACTGATCTAAAACATCCTCCATGGCCCTCTGAAATACAGAGGCCGCAGAATTCAATCCTAAATGCAACCTCAAAAATGTAAACATCCCAAATGCAGTTATAAACAATGACATCTTGGAGGAATCACAATCAAGTTTTATATGGTGGTAAGCAGCTCTGAGATCTAACGTAGAAAACAATGCTGCACCCTCCAAAAGAGTCAGCATCTCTGCAATGTTTGGAAGTGGGTATCTATCGGCAACCACATTTCTGTTGAGCATGCTCAGATCCACGCAGAGTCTTACTTCACCGGACAGTTTACTTGCAAGCACCACCAGCGCAAGCCATTCAGTCGCCTCAATCTCCTTTATTATACCCTCACTCTTCAGCTTATTAAGTTCAGAGAGCATGGAGTCTCTCAAAACCAAGAAACCCCTCTCATCCTGCAAGCTGCAGACTCCGTATCCTCCTTAAGAATAATTTTGTTTAAAATTTGTTTATTAATTTTTTGAAGGAGTCAGAAACATTTAGCAAAAAACAATAGCAGTACATAGTAATGCCGCAAGTTTCATACCCAACCTCCCAATCCACCCTCCCCCCACCCCCCAACCGGCATGGCATTAGAAGAAGAATAACCAATTCAACACAGGACACAAGCAGCACAAGGAGAACTTTCCATCACAGAGCAGGTCGCATCAATGGGAACCAACAGTGGCATCAATCATTATCACATAGCTGTCAGAGCAGTCTATAATGAAACTCAGTTGCACAGATATGAATTACTCAGTAAGTATACTGTCAACGGGGCCCAGAAATCCTTAGGTCGAGAAGCCTCAGGTATCTCTTCAGCATAGGCCTCCAACTGATTCCTGCAATAGAGCAACTCATGCATCCATTTCTTTGCGGTCGGTACTGTCTTCGCTCCCCAATTCAGAGCCACAACTCTTTTGGCCAGCAACGTGGAGACTGCCACTATCCTCCTATTACAAGGCTTAATACTCCCAACACACCCCAGGAGGCACACATCCGGGACACAACGTACAGGCTCTTGCACCATTTCAGTCAATACTCTGACCACCTTATTCCAAAACGCAAGCACCCCAGCACACGCCCACGCCAAATGGAAAAAATCTGCATCAGCTTGTCCACAGGGCACGCAGTCCGCACTCTCACGAAGCCCAAACTTATATAATCGTGAAGGGGTGTAATATAATTGGTGTAAAAATTTAAAGTGCGTCATTCGTAGATTGCAGTTTGATGTGAGTCGACCTGTCAGGGTACAGCAGTACTGCCACTGTTCAACTGTGAATGCAGCGCCCAGCACCGAGCTCCATTTCAAGAAGGAGGGATGGGTCCCAGGCTCTTTCCCTCTCTGCGAAGCGTTATACAGCCTAGTAATTAGACCCCTGGTTTCAGCTACCGTGAGCACCGCTTGTAGCGCTCGCAGTGTCCTGGGCTCCTTTGGAAAGTCCGGATATATATCCCTAACCGCCTGTCGCACCCGGACATATATAAACCCCAACATAAAGCTGTTACTCCGATTCCCCTGCACAGTCCGCAGTGCACGATACTGTCCCTGCACATACAAATCTCCCATTCTGGTGATGCCCACCGCAGCTAATTCCCGCAACGCGAGCCTCTCCCGCGCCACTGAAATATCAGGATGTGCAGCTATAGGTAACAATGGAGCATACAAGTACGGAAGTCCGGATCTCTCCGTCAGGGCTCGCCATGCCCAGGCCGTACAGAGAGCGGGGTTAATTTCTGTTCTAGGTCCGCCCCTGCCTCCCAAGAGGGTAACAGCTGCAGAGGCGTAGGGAGGACAGCGTCCGCCGCTGCCGCCACATGGGGTTGGAATCGCTGTGGAAAATACCAATAGTGTGCGAACTGCGCCTGCGCAATTAAATAATAAAGCCTTAAATCCGGCGCCTCGAACCCACCTCTTTCAAAGGGCTGTACCAGGGTGTCCCAACTGCATCTAGGTTTCTTGCCCCCCCATACAAACGTGAGTAGTGTAGACTGCAAGGTACGAAACAATGCAATGTTCAGTCTAATGGGGATATTTACAAAAAGATAAAGCAATTTAGGTAGAATAGTCATTTTAATAACTGCAATGCGATCTGCTAACGAGAGAGGCAACCTTGTCCACCGCTCCGTCTGTTCAGCTATCTTGGCAATCACCTGCCCATAGTTCTCTGTAATTACCCTGTCAGGATCCCTGTGTAGCCAGATCCCCAGATACTTCACCGGTTCCTGGGTCCACTCCAGCGGAAACTCAGTGGTCACTTCTACTGTTTCAGCAGTGAGCGGAAACACAGTAGACTTTGTCCAATTTATCCCCAAGCCTGAATACCTTTCAAACTTAACGTATTCCCGGAGCATCGCCGGAAGGTGCGTGGCAGGTTCCCTAACATACAATAACATATCATCCGCGTATAGTGAAACCACCAATGGTCGTTGGCGGAAGCGCAAAGCCGCCGCAGAATGACACTGCCGGAGTTTGCAAGCCAGTGGCTCCAGCGCGAGCGCAAAGAGCATTGGCGACAAGGGACAGCCCTGCCGTGTTCCCCGCTGTACTGGGAAGGGAGACGAGACCCACCCATTAACACGCACCCGAGTCACGGGCCCTGCATACAGCACCCGTATCCACTTTAGGAAAAAAGGAGGAAATCCCATTCTAGTGAAGACCGTGAACATATATTCCCATTTGACCGAATCAAATGCCTTTGCTGCGTCCAGTAACACAGCAACTGCCTGGAATCCTGGATCGAAGTAATGCAGCGTAGAAAAAATCGTTCGGAAATTATGGGTAGTAGACCTAGCCGTAGCGAAGCCCGACTGGTCCGGTAGCACCAAGAGAGGGACCAGCGGCTGCAATCTCGTTGCTATCATTTTGGCTAAAATTTTGGCATCTATATTGATAATGGAGAGAGGTCTATATGATTCACAACGGTTGGCCGGCTTATCCGGTTTTAAAAGTGTCACCAGCAATGCCTCCTTTAATGTAGGAGGAAGCTCTCCGGATTCATAGGCCTCCGCATACGTTTCCAGTAGCCATGGAGCTAATTCATCTACGTAAGCCTTATAAAACTCACTAGGGAGTCCGTCAAGCCCAGCTGCCTTACATGTTGGGAGGGACATTATAGCCATTTTAACATCCTCAACGTCGAAGGGCTGCGTAAAGTACTCCCTCTGCCCCTGAGATAGCCACCCCAGCGCGATATCATCCAGGTAGGTGTGTATCTCCTCTTGGGGCACTGTAATACCCCCCCCAAACAGTGTAGTGTAGTATTTTACTATAATATCACTAATTTCTGACATTGTATAGTGAGCCTCATCTGCCTCGTCTACCATTTCTGTGACATAAGCTTGACTTCGTGGCTCAGCCAGCTTCTGGGCCAGAGACCTTCCGGGCCTACCTCCTTCCCCATAGTACCTGGCCACATGCCTTCTGGATCTATGCAGAACTTCCTGATCTACGGTGCTATTATGCTCTATGACGAGTTCCCGTATCGCCTGTTTGGCAGGTGAGGGAGCCTGATCATATTCGCGCTCCAACTTTGAAATCTCCATAGCAAGCGTCTTGATTCTGCGCCTGATATCCCGCAGCACTCCAGCCTGTGCTCCTATGCATATACCCCTAAGTGTTACTTTAAATGCTTCCCAGAGGACCCCCGCACTATCCACAGATCCGCCATTCTCCCTAAAGAAAGTCCGGATCGCCTCCCCAATTGTCTGTTTAAATACAGGATCAGTCTGAGAGGATGGCTGCAATCGCCAAGTAAACGGTGGTCTCTCACAAGATGGAATCTTTAACTCAAGCAATACAGGGGAGTGATCAGATAATGTTCTTGCCATATGCCCTACTTTCAGTGTCCAAGCGCACACAGAGACAGATACAATCCAATAATCTAAACGTGACCACGTCCCATGTACAGAGGATATAAAGGTGCTTTCCCGTTGCCCTGGATGCCGTAGACGCCACACATCATGCAAATCTCCAGCCTCCATGATTCCCAGCAACGTTTCCGACGCCAATTTAAGCCTGACAACACTGCTACTCAATCGATCCAGTTCTCCATCCAAACATACATTAAAGTCTCCACCCCAAATAATCTCAGCAGAGGGAAATCCAGATATCCTGCGCCGCACATCAGAAAAGAAGGAGGGGTCGTCCACATTTGGACCATAAACATTCACCAACAAGACACTCACATTGCCCAGGTGCCCATACAGTAACGCCACCCATCCCTGCTCATCCGTCTCAGACCTCAACAACTTGAATGGGACCCCTCTCTTAACCAATATCATGACACCCCGTGCATAGGTTGAGTAAGAGGATGCCAATCGCACTCCGGCCCACCGAGCCCCAACCTTGCATTCTGCACATTCCAGGTTAAACATTTCACCGTACCACTCATTTTACCCACAGCTTGGTACTCTCCCTAAAAACAGGGAAAAGGCATGCCCTGTATCCCATCTTACAAGAACAGCCCTGTCTCGAGGCATCTCGCTAGCTTGTGTCCTACGTGCCATGTCAGCCCATCCCCCTCAGTACCCTTACCCCCAACCCCCCACCCACTCCAGCTTCCCCAACGTGCTGAAGCCATCCCAATACAGTACAACGAACCCCATCCAAAACAAAAAACCAGAGAACATGTTTTGGGGCACATCCAACTTAGGGGGGTCGCCAGAGCACTACAAACCTCCCGTCTCGCAGGAGGCGGCTAAGCAAAACAAGGGACTGTGCCATCATAAACATATCATGAACCTCTAAAATGCCCACCTTCATATCAATGCCCACCCCGCAAGGGGGACCAATAAATCTTTAACACCATTTGTACATTGCATAGCATTGCAAGGGAGAACAAGACCATACATTATAGTCCATAAGAGGGACATTCAAATGTTATCAGTGTTCCTCATCACTCCTTGCCGCACTGGACTCCCTTCGATTGCGTTTCAATTGTTTCGCATGTTCGAGCGCCGCCTTAGGATTGGAGAATATTTTTTAATCCCCCTCCGGACCAATCCGCAGTCGGGCGGGGTACAGCATCGCATATTGGACTCCCTCTGATTGCAAACATTTCTTTACGGAGCCAAATTCCCTACGGGCAGCTTGCACAGCAACTGTAAAGTCTGAAAAAAGGCCACATTGTTACCCTGATGCACTATGGCGCCCTTCTCCCTAGCCATTCTAAGTATGGCATCACGGTCTCTGTAGTTCAACACCCTAGCAATTATTGGGCGGGGGGGAGCCCCGGGGACCGGGCGTGCCGCTAATGACCTGTGCGCCCGTTCCACAATGAACATGTTGGACAATTGTTCAACACCAAAAATATCCTTAATAAGGTTTTCAATAAAGGTCTCCATTTTACCAACATTTGAAGATTCTGGTAGCCCCGTAAGACGTATATTATTGCGCCGGGATCGCGCTTCTAAATCCTCATTCTTGGCCTGAATGAGGGCCAGAACCTTCTCCATGTTCAGGGCCTTGCCCGCCACTTCACTCAGGCCATCCTCAGCGGCGGACACACATTGCTCCACCTCACCCATGCGTGTGTTCTGCTTCTCTAATTGTGTGGACATATGGTCCAGGCGGTGGTTCACTGCTGCCATTGAGCCCTCTATAGATTGCAGGCTCCGTTGCATGGCCAACAATGTGGCCTCGAGCGGGGGGGGCGCTTCCCCCATTGCATCTGCCTCCGAGTCCGAAGCTGCCTTCTGCGTTGATTTTGTGGTTTTCCGCGCCTCAAAGGTGAGACACGGCTGCGTTTTGTCCGTTCTCCCCATGCTGCAGCTGTGCGTCTCACTGCTCCCAGAAGTGTTTGGCGTCAGAGGTGGTCGCTCACACTCACCACGGCTAGGGGTCTAGGAGCAAACCTGCAGATCAGGGAAAAGAGGGGGGCTCCCCCACGATCTCAACCTCGGGCCCCAAGTCTCAGCAGCACATTCCATGCAAGTCTCCCACAACAGTGCACTCCTATCTGTCTGTGCACCACCCCTAGAGTAGTGTGCCCACCAGGCCGTCAGAGCCCCATGACCAACAGTGTTCATGCAATTCAGGCGGTTCAACAGCCACGTCAGTGTCCACCGACCCTCAGAGGACCAGGAGCAGGTCACATACTCTTCCTCTTTGCAATCGGAACAGGGGGGGGGGGCGGGTCAGGCCACCCCAGAGCACGAAGAGGGCCACCGGCCCCAAGAGAACCCGCGGCAGGAGCCCACACCACTGTTCTGTCCCCAGGCCACCGGGAGTGATCTCGTGCAGCAACTCGGCTCTCTCCTTTCACATTTTTTAACAGGTGAGTCCCTATGTATGGCCCGGTTATTGCGATGCGACCGTCGGAGGCCTCACCAGTTCCCGAGAGAAACGTCTCCCACGCCTCCCTCCCGGCCCAGCAGTTGCAGTGCCTCCGCTAGTAGATCGCAGCGGGTGTCACCACTCGCACTCCGCGGCGCCGCAGCCCCCGACTCAGCCAGCACCTCCAGAGGGCAATATGTCCCGGGTCCGCAGCACCAACTTCAAGCAGTCGGAGGCCCCCTCTCACGCTCGTAACCCCAGTTTCACTCTCACCCCCCAGTACCTCCTACAGCGCTCAGACCCCAGCCCTTAATCCCGGGCCTACACCCACCTCCGCAGCCGCAAGCCCGGGCGGACTAGGTCCCACTCACCGCGGTCAGCACCGAGAGACCTCAAGCGACGGCAGGCAGTCTCCAAGCAATCCGCAGGGAAGTCTCCTCTCGATTCGCCGCCACCACTCCCGCAGCTCCGACCCGCTCCGCCGCACCTGAGTGGCCTCGCCCCCGCAGGCTATAGTGCCGCCGGTACTCCGCTGTCTCACTGTCTCCTTGCGCACCACCAGCCGATCTCCTAGGAGCTCGCCGCTCCTTCGATTCGCGGCTGCTCGGCCCGATGTCCGTCAGGGCCCCGCTGTGGGCGCCATCTTGGCTTCACTCCCGTGATGTTGTCGCTCCGCCGTATCTGTGCAACGACACAGCCAATCTTCTGCAAATCGGCCCCACAAGTGCAGGGAGGCGAGTACTTTCAGTTCCTGCTCAAGAGGGACCTGGATGTCCCATTTACGCGGCGGATTATGGGCGGATATCAGCTCAGCCTGGCAGAGCTACACTAGCGTGCGGCCATCTTGCCGTGCGCCCTCTAGCGGCCCCCTCCTTAAGAATAATTTTGTGAGTGTAATTGGTGAGACATCCAAACTTATCACTGAAAACCTCCTTGAATTCACTCCGCAAACTCTCCACCAGATCATGTTCAACCTCACCTAAGACATTGACACTTACTCTCGATTCAGCAGCTGACCCCACCTCTCTGAATGGTAAAATATCTTTCAACACGTTACAAGGCTCACTATTTGGATCTAGCAGCACATTAAGATCCTTTTGGTGAATCCAACTGATGATGCTGTCACCCTTGCATGAAACATAAATCATTCCAGCCGTTAAATGGCCCTTATAATCTATGTCACCCCAGAAATAGCCCAGCAGCTTAATAGGCTGTCCCCCATAACCTAAGGGTCTGATGTCGGGCTCGAAAAGTTTTATGTTACACTTCAATTTTTTTTAACTGATCCTCCTTCAGAACGAGGGAGATGTTTGCACCCGAGTCGAACAACATTCACACACACTGACCATTTACGAGAACCTCATCAGTTGGACCTTTGCCTTTATGCCATCCCACCTAAAATACGATTTCATCACAATGCAACATATCCTCTTCCTCATCACTCCCGTCTTCTTACCTCACTTCTTCCACACGTTTGGAACCTTTCCCGGTATGACAACACTTGGCAAAGTGGCCCTGCTTCCCAGAGATGAGACACTTGACCAAAATGGAGGGACACGATTTATCGTTAGCCAAATGGCCAATATTGTAACCCTGAAGCACCTTCCTTTGAATGGCTTCCTGGAGTATAAACCAGTTGACTTATTAGCATCAAATGAACCATCTGAAAGTTTCTTCACACCAGATAAACTCTCAGCACATCTGGTCGGTATCTTAGTGATGGGCAGTACATTCCCTGTAGACCTAGAAGTATTGTCCCACTTTATTACCTCGATACAGGCAATAGAGTGTTCCACACATTTGGCAACCACAAATACTCATCTAATTTCCGGTTGTCCTTCAACCACAACTCATTCTTGACCCTCTCTATATTGTACCTCAACATGAATTAATCACGCAACCACTCCTCCAAACTGCAAGTTGCAGCCAGCTTACTCAGGTTGGTTATGTAAGCCTCTACAGACTCTTGAGATTTTGCACCCTCCTGCCGAAGTGATAACGTTCTAAAATTGTGCTCACCGTCGGTAGGTACGCGCGTTTAATTCTTTTTTAAACATATATCAAATTCATCCAATTAATCAGATTCACTTTCCTCTAAATCTGGCAAATGCTCGAATACCTCCTGGTCATCAGACCCCCAACAATGCACCAGTGATGAAGTTTTTCTCTTCCCATTGAGAGAGGTCCCACAAACCCGGGGAAACTTTCTTACACTTTGACCAGATGATAGTAGGCTCACCAGGGGAGAATAAGAAAAAAGGTGGTGGTGTAACGTTCTGCATGATTGAACTTAGTGGACTCAACAAATATATTTCTGTGAAATGAACACATGCAGATCAATTATACTGTTACAGTATGATACAGAGCACCCACAGCTGCACCTCCAACACCGCTGTGCGACTCACACCCAAACTTCGCCTGAAATTAAAATAATTATAACTCTAAGAGCACAACCTGAAGAACGTGAGCAATATAGTCTGCATCAAAAATCTCTTTGAATCACACAGGTGAGTATTGACTTCCGACGTTGTAGCCTTTCACCTGACAATGAAATCCAGTTTGACGCATGATGCAGCTCCTCTCACCATTCGTGACACAAGTACCAGATAATGCTCCACAAGCTGAGACTTGCAGCCACAACATTTTTTTTTCCAGCAGCCAACAGCTACAAAAGAGCCCTCCCACACGAAAGATTACAGCGATTGCTATGAAATTCCTTAAGCCACCTGGGTCAATGCACTAGCAATGCCGTTTGACGTAGGTTGCTATGCCAATGAAATTCCTTTAAGACTCCAAGTTCAGGACACCAGAAACATGCCGTGTGTCAATGTCGATTTCCACTATCCTACGTCCCACAGCCCAGCCGCTTACGCAGCAAGAAAGGAAATAGCTGCGGGCAATGAAGCACACGCCACAGCGTCTGGAGACGTCAGCGGCCGCAACTGGGTCGAGACAAAGATGCCCGTGTCACAGTATTCCACCCTAGGGCATCACAAGATGAAGCTTGAGATAGTTAAAAGGTACGTGGCCCACTCTCGTGCAAGGCAGCAGGTGCGAGATGAAATGGCAGTTGTGGACCGCAAAACGTTCACTTCAGACAACGGTCAAAGCCCACGAGAGCCAAAGGGCATTAAGTACCCCAACAATTAAAATGTACCTTTAAACACTAATATCCATAATGTTGAGACATTTTTGTACTACACCGGCATCCAAAGGACTATAAACAGAGGCTTAAGAGATGTCCTTTTTGAAATATTTTGGAAATACAGGGTTCCACAGGTTCCTTCCTTCAACCGTCGCCATTGTGGAAAAGTACTGCACCTCACAAGCACATGTGGTAAAAGCATAGTTTATTAAGTAAAGAGTAGCATCAGAAACGTCCCATCCACAAAGGCAGTCAGCAGGCAACTGGCTAACCTCATTCTACAGCCCAATAACATTCTAAGTCTGCATTCTACATTCCACAACCCACAGATACTAACCCAGGATACCACACCTGGTCTCTGTGATGGAAGAGGATGGGCTACCAGAGGCTCAGTTCTTGACATATAGAGTGGTGGTGCAGTCAGTAAGGAAGACATGGGGGAAAAGGCCAATTGGAAATACAAACCCACGAGGTGCTACAGGTTCTTCTCACATTTGGTAATGTCCACAGACTCATATCCTGGCTCTTCAAGAACCTCCTATCAATGATTAAATGTAGCTTGACAAATTTACGAGCAGGCTGGGAGGAGAAAATGGGCAAAAGCCTTAGGGTTAACGAATGGGACATCCACACAGGGTCACAAGGGATGCCAGACTTAAATACACATAGTTTAACTACCTACACACCACCTACCTAACAACCTACTAGGTGAATGTTGTTGTGGAGACTAACAATAAGTCAGGCGCGGCCCGTGCAGTTAAGAGGGGTGGGGCGAGGTGGAGGGGAGTCGACAAACGACGACGAGGGATACTTAAATTTAAAAAAATGAAAACCACTTACCTTGTGCTCGCCGACTCAGCAATGCAGCGAGCAGAAGGTAAGTGTTTTTTTTATTTTTTTTATTGAAGTTCCCTCGTTGTTGTCTGTCGACTCCCTCGCCCCCGCTCTTACCTGCAGAGCCGCACCTGGAAGAAACTTCTCGTATTTTCATGCTCATTTCCCTAGCTGGGCACAGATGTGGGTGTTTTACTAACCACACCCTACCTGTAATGTAATGGAAAGGGATGGGTTATAGAATTGAAAGGAACCCAGCCAAATGAATGCTTTCTCATTCAAAACCGGGCTGTGTACGTTTGCGCCCAATGGAGGATTATAATTGGAAGCAATGGGCGCACCTGCAGTTCAACAGATTTTGGCAAGAGGAGCACTTGAAAATGGGTGGTCGACAGAGGTGAATGCTCCACACATGCGTAGTATTTCAACATGTGAAAACACTTTGCAAATAAGGAACATGCTCGGAGCAATTTTAGTATAGCAGAAATAGTTTGTCCTCGCTCCTGTCAAATACAAGTGGGAGGATGTGGCCACAGCGCTCAAGTAAAGCATTCGCCCCTGTTCATTTGGCATCATAGTTTTGTAATTATGTGTCAGCCACTGTTGGCCCTCATGTGATTCCTTTGCCACAGTTACCCCTGAGGAAGGGCAGTTTGCCCAAAATGCATTCTGTACACTATCCACTTTGTGCTATGAGGAACGGTGAGCCTCTATGTGCTTCGGAGAAAAATCTGGCAGGCATCTCTTTGAACTTAGCGAACCTTGGGGCACTAAAATCATAAAGACTCGATACGAAACTTCTAGAGAGAAAGTACCAAGATCCACACTATAGTTCGACTATAGTTCGACATCAATGGTGACCCCACAGAAGTGTGGAATAACCAGGTTACCTAGGGTGCCTCCAAGAGCCAAGGCCCAAATCTGCTGCTAATCCCCTAAAGTGGGGTTGTCTGGCCACGCCCCAGGGGAGGGCAGTATGACGAGGGGGCGGGCGGCACCCAGAGACTGTATCAAAAAAATAAAACAGACACCATGTCCCCGCTTTCAAAGTCAATGGGGACGGGTTTCACTTACCAAATCGAAAGGTCCCCATTCTTGGGCATCGGCCCGGGACCAATGTTTCCATTATGGTGCAAAGTCCCAACAGTGCCCCCAAAAAGCTAGAAGCCTCCGCACCCATGGAGGCCCCTATTCAGTTTTAAAATGAAGCTGTCCTTGATGGCGGGTACCAGGATTCCTGTGCGCCTGGGGTGGTAAAACCTAAAAACTCCACAGCACACGCACAAAGAGTCAATAAGCTGCGAGGCATCAGCATGATGTCAAGTGCAAGCCTCCACTGAGGGGTTCACCAGGATGACCAGGCATCCCGAAATGGCTGAGGCAGTCCCTGGATTTTATCATCGTCACCCAGCAGAATTTTGCAATTTTTGATTAAAAAGTCCAGAGTTTTATGTTTTTGAGGTTACAAGGCAAATTCGGACTTAGCCAGCCTCCTCCTAACTCTTTTTGAACTATCTCGTTCAAAGTCCGGTTACTGTGCCAAGCCCTTACAAACAAGCGACGGGAGGTGCATCGGTTCACGACCGTGGAGATCCTAGCCACAAGTTGGAGACAGAGGGCCTGGATGTGCTGTGAGGAAGCAGGGTGAGGTCCGAGGGAGAGGGGGGTGCATGGGAAGAGGGGTCCAAATGTCCACTGCAGCTCCAGACGAAGGTAGAGCACCGGATGCGCTCACCTCCTCACCAAGCATAGAGATTAACAAATGCTCCAAACCTTGCAGGCACCATTCAGGGAAAGCAGTTAGCCCCGACCTCGGACACCACAAGGCAGCATAGGTAGGGGCAAGAGGGGGGCCACAGAGTAGCCTCTGGCCCCCTCCCCCACATGAAAAAAAGGCAGCAGATCACGCGAGACTTGGGAAAACGCTCAAATATAAAGAAAAACATCCCAAAGTTAGCCCAAAAAGAGACTTCCAGACAAAGGTCAGGGTCGAGATACCTAGCGCCACCAGAGAGGGTCACGTAACACGCCACATGCCGGGAACTGAGGGATACATACACCCGAGATCTTGGGGCACTTTGCAACCACCAGCAGCACTAAACAGCAACACACCTCCTTATCACATATTCCCACGCACATGTGGACTGACAGACGTAACTCACACAACCGAGCAAGAAACATTCTTGAAAAACTAGTGACACCCACAGAACACTTACTAAAACATGATGTCATCTATCCCTATGCTCATGAGACCACCCCACAAATATATCTTGCACTAATCTAAGCATCCAGTTAGGAATGGAAGTGGGGGACTCAACGGCTCATAAAGAGATTAATCTGTATGGAAAACCAATATTCACCTTTATTCCCCCAAAACTATCAAAATATACCCAACAGGGGTCACCTTCTGGTGCCAAACTAAAATCGTGACTAGTGAAGTGTGGAGGACATACCCCTAGGGTAAAAATACAGGAACTCCGGAAAATCATTGACTACAGCGCATATGTAATGTTTCTGAGTTAACAATGAACAAACCAAACAGGTCACCCACTGAACCTTCAAATGCACCAACACCCAGCTGCCATATCACACAACCCAGCCCGGACAAGAAGTGTACATTCCAAATTATGAACTACCACCACAAACTTTTTTGTTTGAACTGATAAAGGAAACCACAGCCACCGGAGGATCACAGACGCCTTCCTGGGGATCCGTACCAAGACCTGCCATGTCAAATGAAAAGTTATGTATGATTGTATTGTGACAACCTCCAGGTATGGAGGGACATTTGTGATATATTTCTAGACCCACATGCAGACACGGAGTCTGCTGATAGTGATGATACGGGCGCGAGTGTGAATGATGACATGAATCATAATAGGGGGGAATTAACTCTGGGCGTGTTTGGCGGGGTGCTGGAGATAAGCCGTCAGAGTGTTGGATGGTTGAATGACTGCCAGTGGTGGCTGGTGAACTTTGAAACTGGTGAGTATAAGTCACTGCCTAAAACTGCACTTTGCGAGAGAGCCTAAGGAACGAGCCGACATTCTCTAAGAAAGGTGAAGGAGTTTTCCACCCAGGAAAATGTAAAAAATAATGTGTCTAAATGGTGCATTTTGCAGTATAATTTTTTCAAACTGGCAAAAATACTGTAGCTTTTACTTGCAAGTCTGAAAGGGCACTCATAGAATATTCAATAGAACAGTGTGGCAACGAAGCCTGTGTTATCCCTGTGGTGTTTGTGATGACTGCACACTCTTTTCCCAGGAGACTTTTGAAAAATGGATTCAAATAGTAATTCCATAGCATAATTTCCCCCAAACAATGGCTTCACATCCACAGGTAGTGGATATAATCTATGGACTGCCATTTGCCCTTTGATTTTTCCCTTTCTGTTTTTACATATTTGTTATCAGTCATACAATAACAGACAATTTAATTGGTAGGCTAAGATAGAACACTAAAAAGATACCACACTCTCATGCCTTAGACACAGATCTTGCTCTCAAATTATAAATAAGTTACACACTATGACAAAAGGATTTCCGTTACAGTAGTTAAAAATAGAAAAGCCTTAAATAGCAATTATAACTAATGACAGAAAGGTCACAAAAAGCTTCAGTGCATATTTTAAAGTATATATCATGAAATAACCGACATAGCAGCAATTTCAACCAAGTTAGAAATGCACTCAAGTTTTTCAGAAAAAAAGCTAATGGGTTCTCAAACACTAATTTTATATACTAGTAGGAAACATTTTACAAGGAGGTGTTTGTGCCTCAAATATCAGAAGTTCAATGTCGAATAGAAGCAATGCAGCATGGGAACCTTTCCTTACAAAGCAAACACAAGGAGATGATGGACGGAGTGCTGAAACTTTTCAAACGCTCACCCCCAGTCACAGATCTGGGTTGAATCCATCATCATTCTTTAGCTCACTTTGCCACCCCAGTTCAGACATAGCTATATGCAAATCAGTCTTGACCCTGTGCCTCATGGGAACAGTCCAGACCGAACTGCCAAGCCATGTCTTCCCTGGACCGGAATCAAGCATCCTGGGACCGGTTTCGGACTAACAGCCCTCATCAGCCAGGCTAGATTGAATCGAGTGGCAAAGTGAGCAAGGGACCCACGTCTGGACATACCCTGCCAACTTAGGGCGAACAAAGCAAACAGAAGGAGATGATGAACGGAGTGCTGAAACTTTTCAAACACTCACCCCCAGTCACAGATCTGGGTTGAATCCATCATCATTCTTTAGCTCACTTTGCTGCCCCAGTTCAGACATAGCTATATGCAAATCAGTCTTGACCCTGTGCCTCATGGGAACAGTCCAGACCGAACTGCCAAGCCATGTCTTCCCTGGACCAGAATCAAGCATCCTGGGACCGGTTTCGGGCTAACAGCCCTCATCAGCCAGGCTAGATTGAATCCAGTGGCAAAGTGAGCAAGGGACCCACGTCTGGGCATACCCTGCCAACTTAGGGCGAACAAAGCAAACACAAAGAGATGATGGACGGAGTGCTGAAACTTTTCAAACACTCACCCCCAGTCACAGATCTGGGTTGAATCCATCATCATTCTTTAGCTCACTTTGCCACCCCAGTTCAGACATAGCTATATGCAAATCAGTCTTGACCCTGTTCCTCATGGGAACAGTCCAGACCGAACTGCCAAGCCATGCCTTCCCTGGACCGGAATCAAGCATCCTGGGACCGGTTTCGGGCTAACAGCCCTCATCAGCCAGGCTAGATTGAATCCAGTGGCAAAGTGAGCAAGGGACCCACGTCTGGGCATACCCTGCCAACTTAGGGCGAACAAAGCAAACACAAGGAGATGATGGACGGAGTGCTGAAACTTTTCAAACACTCACCCCCAGTCACAGATCTGGGTTGAATCCATCATCATTCTTTAGCTCACTTTGCCACCCCAGTTCAGACATAGCTATATGCAAATCAGTCTTGACCCTGTGCCTCATGGGAACAGTCCAGACCGAACTGCCAAGCCATGTCTTCCCTGGACCGGAATAAAGCATCCTGGGACCGGTTTCGGGCTAACAGCCCTCATCAGCCAGGCTAGATTGAATCCAGTGGCAAAGTGAGCAAGGGACCCACGTCTGGGCATACCCTGCCAACTTAGGGCGAACAAAGCAAACACAAGGAGATGATGGACGGAGTGCTGAAACTTTTCAAACACTCACCCCCAGTCACAGATCTGGGTTGAATCCATCATCATTCTTTAGCTCACTTTGCCACCCCAGTTCAGACATAGCTATATGCAAATCAGTCTTGACCCTGTGCCTCATGGGAACAGTCCAGACCGAACGGCCAAGCCATGTCTTCCCTGGACCGGAATCAAGCATCCTGGGACCGGTTTCGGGCTAACAGCCCTCATCAGCCAGGCTAGATTGAATTCAGTGGCAAAGTGAGCAAGGGACCCACGTCTGGGCATACGCTTCCAACTTAGGGCGAACAAAGCAAACACAAGGAGATGATGGACGGAGTGCTGAAACTTTTCAAACACTCACCCCCAGTCACAGATCTGGGTTGAATCCATCATCATTCTTTAGCTCACTTTGCTGCCCCAGTTCAGACATAGCTATATGCAAATCAGTCTTGACCGTGTGCCTCATGGGAACAGTCCAGACCGAACTGCCAAGCCATGTCTTCCCTGGCCCGGAATCAAGCATCCTGGGACCGGTTTCGGGCTAACAGCCCTCATCAGCCAGGCTAGATTGAATCCAGTGGCAAAGTGAGCAAGGGACCCACGTCTGGGCATACCCTGCCAACTTAGGGCGAACAAAGCAAACACAAGGAGATGATGGACAGAGTGCTGAAACTTTTCAAACGCTCACCCCCAGTCACAGATCTGGGTTGAATCCATCATCATTCTTTAGCTCACTTTGCCACCCCAGTTCAGACATAGCTATATGCAAATCAGTCTTGACCCTGTGCCTCATGGGAACAGTCCAGACCGAACTGCCAAGCCATGTCTTCCCTGGACCGGAATCAAGCATCCTGGGACCGGTTTCGGGCTAACAGCCCTCATCTCACAGCAGAGCCGCGGGATGGAGCTACGAAGAGCAAGGGACTGTTGAAGGGCACTACTAAGTGGCAACATCCTTTCCACCCGTTCTTGAGGCTCATGGGGCATTGCCTCTCATTTACATAAATACTATTTAAGGCATACCATTGGGTATTGTATAAAATGCTTGATTGATTGCATTTTTTCTCACATTGTATATATCACACATTTTTGAGTAACATAGTGTATACAGGAGGGATCTTTGTTAGTCCTGACGAAGAAGCCTTGACGCTTCGAAACATGTTGACTCATTAGGAGTATCCGCACATAACGCAGGACATCTCCGAACCACGCTTTTAACAGCACCAGCCTCAACTGACCTATTAAATTCTGTATGTCTACGAGGCCAGGTCCTTTTTAAACTCACTTTCTTGTATTTACCTCTGACCCTCCCTTTCACTACTTTCGCACCACACATAATATTACATTATTAGTGCTCCCGCATACTTGCAGGTCGCTGCACGCCCCGTCCCGCAGCGGGGCGGGAAGACCCCTATGATGAAGCATGACACCAAGGGCCCTTTTGGTGTGTGAGGGGTATTTTAGCAAATACATCGTGCGTCCAACCATTGGAGGATACACACTTTCCATGACACAGTGAGGAACATACTTGACTGTACCTTCTTTTAGAGATGGAGCCTTTTGGTTTGTTACTAACAGCCCTCATCAGCCAGGATAGATTGAATCCAGTGGCAAAGTGAGCAAGGGACCCACGTCTGGGCATACCCTGCCAACTTCATTCAAAGTAATATACGTGGTGCGCATGCAAAGGGAAATAGAGAGCTGAAAGTCTCTCTTTAATTCTTTCCTGCACGTGGAGTTCTGTGGATGCTTGCAATCTTCACCAAAAGAACAGCACGTGAAAAATGATTTGATTTAAAGGTAAGTGGTGATTGTGCACAGACTTGACAGCTAGCACTAAGTGTGCATTTTCATTTTTGGTTGAGTATGCTGACGATTTTTTTTGTGGCTTGAACTTTCTGATCGCAGACTAAGCACTTTGATTAAGACGAGCAAAATGAAAAGCTCACGATTGCTAGAAAAGAGTCGCATTGCTTCTTATTAAGGACTTCAGTCAGCCTTTAAAGAAATAAATGCAGAATGCAAAAACTGTTTCTTATTTTGAAAAACAGTTTACTTTGCTAAGCTTGCACTTCTGCTGCCCTATGTGACCCGTTCTGTGTGTAAGGAAAGGTTCCCATGCTGCATTGCTTCTATTCGACATTGAACTTCTGATATTTGAGTCACAAACACCTCCTTGTAAAATGTTTCCTACTAGTATATAAAATTAGTGTTTGAGAACCCATTAGCTTTTTTTCTGAAAAACTTGAGTGCATTTCTAACTTGGTTGAAATTGCTGCTATGTCGGTTATTTCATGATTTATACTTTAAAATATGCACTGTAGCTTTTTGTGACCTTCCCGTCATTAGTTATAATTGCTATTTAAGGCTTTTCTATTTTTAACTACTGTAACGGAAATCCTTTTGTCATAGTGTGTAACTTATTTATAATTTGGGAGCAAGATCTGTGTCTAAGGCATGAGAGTGTGGTATCTTTTTAGTGTTCTATCTTAGCCTACCAATTAAATTGTCTGTTATTGTATGACTGATAACAAATATGTAAAAACAGAAAGGGAAAAATCAAAGGGCAAATGGCAGTCCATAGATTATATCCACTACCTGTGGATGTGAAGCCATTGTTTGGGGGAAATTATGCTATGGAATTACTATTTGAATCCATTTTTCAAAAGTCTCCTGGGAAAAGAGTGTGCAGTCATCACAAACACCACAGGGATAAGACAGGCTTCGTTGCCACACTGTTCTATTGAATATTCTATGAGTGCCCTTTCAGACTTGCCTGTAAAAGCTACAGTATTTTTGCCAGTTTGAAAAAATTATACTGCAAAATGCACCATTTAGACACATTATTTTTTACATTTTCCTGGGTGGAAAACTCCTTCACCTTTCTTAGAGAATGTCGGCTTGTTCCTTAGGCTCTCTCGCAAAGTGCAGTTTTAGGCAGTGACTTATGCACACCAGTTTCAAAGTTCACCAGCCACCACTGGCATTCAACCATCCAACACTCTGACGGCCTATCTCCAGCACCCCGCCAAACACGCCCAGAGTTAATTTCCCCCCTATTATGATTCATGTCATCATTCACACTCGCGCCCGTATCATCACTATCAGCAGACTCCGTGTCTGCATGTGGGTCTAGAAATATATCACAAATGTCCCTCCATACCTGGAGGTTGTCATAATACAATCATACATAACTTTTCATTTGACATGGCAGGTCTTGGTACGGATCCCCAGGAAGGCGTCTGTGATCCTCCGGTGGCTGTGGTTTCCTTTATCAGTTCAAACAAAAAGTTTGTGGTGGTAGTTCATAATTTGGAATGTACACTTCTTGTCCGGGCTGGGTTGTGTGATATGGCAGCTGGGTGTTGGTGCATTTGAAGGTTCAGTGGGTGACCTGTTTGGTTTGTTCATTGTTAACTCAGAAACATTACATATGCGCTGTAGTCAATGATTTTCCGGAGTTCCTGTATTTTTACCCTAGGGGTATGTCCTCCACACTTCACTAGTCACGATTTTAGTTTGGCACCAGAAGGTGACCCCTGTTGGGTATATTTTGATAGTTTTGGGGGAATAAAGGTGAATATTGGTTTTCCATACAGATTAATCTCTTTATGAGCCGTTGAGTCCCCCCCACCTCCATTCCTAACTGGATGCTTAGATTAGTGCAAGATATATTTGTGGGGTGGTCTCATGAGCATAGGGATAGATGACATCATGTTTTAGTAAGGGTTCTGTGGGTGTCACTAGTTTTTCAAGAATGTTTCTTGCTTGGTTGTGTGAGTTACGTCAGTCAGTCCACATGTGCGTGGGAATATGTGATAAGGAGGTGTGTTGCTGTTTAGTGCTGCTGGTGGTTGCAAAGTGCCCCAAGATCTCGGGTGTATGTATCCCTCAGTTCCCGGCATGTGGCGTGTTACGTGACCCTCTCTGGTGGCGCTAGGTATCTCGACCCTGACTTTTGTCTGGAAGTCTCTTTTTGGGCTAACTTTGGGATGTTTTTCTTTAGATTTGAGCGTTTCCCCAAGTCTCGCGTGATCTGCTGCCTTTTTTTCATGTGGGGGAGGGGGCCAGAGGCTACTCCGTGGCCCCCCTCTTGCCCCTACCTATGCTGCCTTGTGGTGTCCGAGGTCGGGGCTAACTGCTTTCCCTGAATGGTGCCTGAAAGATTTGGAGCATTTGTTAATCTCTATGCTTGGTGAGGAGGTGAGCGCATCCGGTGCTCTACCTTCGTCTGGAGCTGCAGTGGACATTTGGACCCCTCTTCCCATGCACCCCCCTCTCCCTCGGACCTCACCCTGCTTCCTCCCAGCACATCCAGGCCCTCTGTCTCCAACTTGTGGCTAGGATCTCCACAGTCGTGAACTGATGCACCTCCCGTCGCTGTTTTGGAAGGGCTTGGCACAGTAACCGGACTTTGAACGAGATAGTTCAAAAAGAGTTAGGAGGAGGCTGGCTAAGTCAGAATTTGCCTTGTAACCTCAAAAACATAAAACTCTGGACTTTTTAATCAAAAATTGCAAAATTCTGCTGGGTGACGATGATAAAATCCGGGGACTGCCTCAGCCATTTCGGGATGCCTGGTCATCCTGGTGAACCCCTCAGTGGAGGCTTGCACTCGACATCATGCTGATGCCTCGCAGCTTATTGGCTCTTTGTGCGTGTGCTGTGGAGTTTTTAGGTTTTACCACCCCAGGCACACAGGAATCCTGGTACCCGCCATCAAGGACAGCTTCATTTTAAAACTGAATAGGGGCCTCCATGGGTGCGGAGGCTTCTAGCTTTTTGGGGGCACTGTTGGGACTTTGCACCATAATGGAAACATTGGTCCCGGGCCGATGCCCAAGAATGGGGACCTTTCGATTTGGTAAGTGAAACCCGTCCCCATTGACTTTGAAATCGGGGACATGGTGTCTGTTTTATTTTTTTGATACATTCTCTGGGTGCCGCCCGCCCCCTCGTCATACTGCCCTCCCCTGGGGCGTGGCCAGACAACCCCATCTTTGGGGATTAGCAGCAGATTTGGGCCTTGGCTCTTGGAGGCACCCTAGGTAACCTGGTTATTCCACACTTCTGTGGGGTCACCATTGATGTCGAACTATAGTGTGGATCTTGGTACTTTCTCTCTAGAAGTATCGTATTGAGTCTTTATGATTTTAGCGCCCCAAGGTTCGCTAAGTTCAAAGAGATGCCTGCCAGATTTTTCTCCGAAGCACATAGAGGCTCACCGTTCCTCATAGCACAAAGTGGATAGTGTACAGAATGCATTTTGGGCAAACTGCCCTTCCTCAGGGGTAACTGTGGCAAAGGAATCACATGAGAGCCAACAGTGGCTGACACATAATTACAAAACTATGATGCCAAATGAACAGGGGCGAATGCTTTACTTGAGCGCTGTGGCCACATCCTCCCACTTGTATTTGACAGGAGCGAGGACAAACTATTTCTGCTATACTAAAATTGCTCCGAGCATGTTCCTTATTTGCAAAGTGTTTTCACATGTTGAAATACTACGCATGTGTGGAGCATTCACCTCTGTCGACCACCCATTTTCAAGTGCTCCTCTTGCCAAAATCTGTTGACCTGCAGGTGCGCCCATGTCTTCCAATTATAATCCTCCATTGGGCGCAAAAGTACACAGCCCGGTTTTGAATGAGAAAGCATTCATTTGGCTGGGTTCCTTTCAATTCTATAACCCATCCCTTTCCATTACATTACAGGTAGGGTGTGGTTAGTAAAACACCCACATCTGTGCCCAGCTAGGGAAATGAGCATGAAAATACGAGAAGTTTCTTCCAGGTGCGGCTCTGCAGGTAAGAGCGGGGGCGAGGGAGTCGACAGACGACAACGAGGTCACCATTGATGTCGAACTATAGTGAGGATACCCGGTTGACTCAGCTCTCAGTCGCTCTGAATCTCTGGATGCAAATACATTTTTTAAATTCCCACTGTTGTCTCATTTGTCTTTTCTTTTGGTTTGGTACAGTTTTTTGGGTAAAGGGGGTAAGTGGGTTCTAGGTTTTAACCACTAAGATTTAAGTTGTTGGGGTAGTTCCTACTTATGCTGGGGATTAATCTTACTGCACATTTTGGCTCTGTGGTTGCAAGAAGGCGTTACCTCCCTGCGGGGGTTGTGGCCCCGGACCCTTTAGGGCTGAGTTCCCTGTCTGTGGTTGCTGCCACATGTTTGTCTAATTACCTGATCTCTGCTGCGGGGGTGCGGCGGATGGCAGACCTCCCTGAGGGTGAGTGTAGGGTACATTCTGATTCCCATGTGCTTGGTTTTGCGGATGGACATTCATGGGGTTTTGTGGTGGCTGGCCCTGGCTCATCGATCTCTGCTCATGGTATGCCTTTAACTGGCATCCTTCTGTCAGGTGGCCCAGCCTGTGGTAATAGTAGCACTCCCTAGGGTTTGGTTGCTGCCAACCTCCCTCACCTCTACCTCCATAGCTGGGTTTGAACCCTCTGAGGTTTTGCGGTGGAGCTCCCCTTGAGACTGGTGCCATTTGCACGGTTGCGGCAAACGTCGTCCCTTCGAGGGCAGTCTATTTCGATTTGTGTTGAACCAATTTAGTGGTGTCTCTTTGGGCTTGCTCCTGTTTTTCTCAATTTTTTTCTTGCTTCTTTTTGTGTTAGTGTAATAAATGAGCTTGTTCCTCCCGCCAGGGTTTAGTATCCAAACCAACTACGCTATCCAGCCCGCTCTGTATCTCGGTGGGTAACCCCTTTTTAAGGATATTGTAGAAAAATGTGACTTGTGGGCCCATATTGGTCCATGGCTGCCCTGTCTCTTGTCCCCATTGTTCCCCAATTTTACTCAGGAAATCCGTTATGCTTTCCCCTGGCTTCATGGTCTCTGCCATTAAACCTCCTACATCTGGGCAGTCAGGGAATATATCTCTCAGGGCTGTCCATAGTTGGTGCCTGTACGAATTTAAATGCGGCCCGTCATGCTCGGTATCAGTTAGCGTAATTGCTGGAATGCGAGCTTGGGCAAACACTGTGTTGGTCTGTTCCCCAATAAGGCTACTTAGCAGGCTCTTAATGTAACCTATCGCTAGGTTGATACCTGCAGTGTTTATCTCGAAGTATGAAATCCATTTCCCTGCTCCCTCCAACAATGAAAGTAACTTTGTCCTTAACCCATCTCTGCCCATCTGGGCTCATGGCACATATACAATCCCTACCTCGCCCTCTGTAGTACCGGGTACATTCTTATATGGGAAGTAGAGCCTTATGAGCTGTACATATGACGCTAATATGTACATGTATAGTACGTTTGCTCTGTTTTGCAATAAGGAAATGTTGATATATTGGATTGCTTTCATTTCCATGTTAGACCAAGGGTAAGATGATTTACGTTAAAGAGACGATTCAATGCTATTTATGTGCTCATATTGTCGCTTCACTGTGTTACATACTATGTTTCGGAGATGCCTACTGGTTCTGTTTGGCAATGTATATGCCTGTGATTTATATAACTTATGTAAAAACCAAATAAACAGATCAAACATAAAAAAAAACATGTACATTCTTATTTCAGGTGACTACGGATTTCTCCCTAACATAACGTTCCCATCTTTTTAGGCATTCCTGCATGTAGGGGAAGGTCTACTTGGGATCTCCTTCTCAATGCCGGATGCAATCCTCCGCTATATCTATGTCCTCTGGCTCAAAGGATCCTTCTTTCAGCCAAGGCCTATCATATTAGTCCCTTTCCTCAGGCTAACAGGCTAACAGGTGGCAGAACAGGCACGCCACTATCTCCCTCGGGGTCAGTTTATCTTTGGCGTGCGCTCACGGGAGCAGCGCACATCTTTGTTGCTGCTTCCCTTGTGTGCACGCAAAGGCATCATCTTATTTTTCCTGTTTCTCGGGTGGGTTAATATCAGATTACGTTGGTCCTTTATTTCGTTATCAGCCCCTCTCCTTTGTCTACTGAGCGGTGAGGCTCTGACTCCTGCTAGAAGCCATCTCATTCATCTCTACCTCCAATTCTTCCCGGCTGGGTGCCCTACAATTACTCCTTCTTCCCTCATATGGAGATCACACTGCACTGTGTTCTTGCTGTACTTCCGGGTTGCGTACTCTCTCCCTCTCCAGCCTCTACTCAAACCTCTTTTCCTCACCCCGTCTGGTTTGCCTCCTTCGCTTGGAGATGCTTACTGCTCTTTTTTGCCTAACTGTGCTTTCAAACTCACTTTCTGTTGTTTCCTCGGCTACCTGGGAAAATCCTGTAGCCTCACTCTCTTCATTGGTTACAGAGGGAGTGGAGCTCCTTTTCCTCACTCCCCACTTGCTATATCGCTAACATCCCTGTCACTCGAGTATGTTCGTCTGAACCAATGGGAGTGTGTGTTTTTCTTTCTCTTCTTTCCTACGTGTTGGACGTGGTAGATGGGGGGGGGGGGTGGTTGAGCTTTTAGGGACCTTTTCAAGGAACTTAGGTCGCTCTGGAAGCGTCTGCCCTTTCTCATGCTTGGGCCTAACTGTGCTTCTTTTGGTGGGAGACTCGATGGCTTCTATTATTGTCGGATTTGAAGATCCTAATGCGGGGTGAGCTGGCGTAAGCACCTCCATTCCTGCATATGGTGGGGGAAGCGCTGATGCCTTGCTTTCTATCGGCATTGTAAGGCTATCACTCTGGGCCTCTTCAAAGATGTCCCGTAATTCTAGAAATGCCTCTCTCCTGTCTCTCTTTTGACCTGTGTATTTAGTTTTTATGTGTGTTTTAGTATGCTCAATTACGTTGGTGTCAAATGTTCCTTCCTGAGACCAGGGAAATGTGTGTGCCTTCGTGTATGCATGCCACTCTTGGCAAAACTTATTGCGTTTATTTACCTGTATGGGGAACCTGGTTTCTATGTGTTTTAATGGGGAATTCATGGCAATTTTAGTGGATTTATGGACAAAATACGACTCAAGTCTTCTTGGGAGTTTTTTGGTTCTAATTGTGGGGACAAAAGTACGTGGTGCACTCTTACAACTTTACGTACTATGTGCTCAGCACTATTCACAGATGCATCAAGCAATTCAACTTGAACATTTCAATAAACACAAGATAATAATGCATATGAAGTGTTGCAACATAGGCACAAAAATGCAATATTGAAGCAGAATCTGCATGATATCAATATTTGCACAAAATACAGTTTGCAATAAATAACAGCATCATCATGTGAAGTATTGAAACATAAGCGGAAAAATGCAATGTTAGGACAGTATCTGTACGATATCAACTTTTGCACAAAATCCAGTTTGCAATAAATAACAGCACCATAGCATCACATAAACACTATACCAACTCAACAAAAGGAAAAAATAATTGTTTTGTCAAAACTTTCTTAGCCCACTCCTAGCACATGCTATCCTGTAAATAGGGAAAGCTCTGTGCGGTACATGGTAATAAGTGAACCTCATAGTCTGCCAATATCAGCTGCTTGACAAAGGTAGTAGTAATAAATACGGAAAAAAGAATAATTTGGGAACTACAGGCCCCTGTTGGCTGCACACAAGTTACACCTATTCTCCCGTGTCCAAATCTTTTTCCCTAATGTCTGAATCACTCCCTGTGTCACACCCAGTGGTCAAGCGTACCATCTGTGTTACGCTCAGCGGTCCAAGCGAGCAACACCTCTCACTCCTTTCAGATACCAACGGTGTTAAGAAACCAGTAGCACTTAGAAATCTTTTTCGACTAAACTATGAGATTGAGATGCCAACTCCTCCCATACAGGACAGCTGTATCACACAAATAGCGTCCTAGGAGCTGTAAAGGACTATACAATAAATATTCACCTTTCCTAGCATGCTGAGTATCGAAAAAACAGTGACTTCTGAGGGATCACCTCCAAGGCCGCCTTACGACTGATACAGTAGGGACATATAAAATAGGTAATATGCCAGACCCTGTCAGTTGCAGGGCGCTCAGGTTATCTTTTTACGCTTCTCCCCAGTTTGCAATATACCAAATGCTTAAAAAAGCAACGTTTCAGGTTCGGGTGTAGTCTCTTATCCACTGTGACAGTTGCTTCAGGACGCACCTCCGCACCACAGATTCAGCAGAACTTCCAATCAATTGCGATGTCTGCCCACCTTTGTCGTTGGGCAATGTGAATCTGTCCAGGTGGTGTCACCTTCCTGCAGTCAGGTATGAGGTCCCAATCCCTCCTATCTGGCTCACCAAAATGTTACTTGAGCACAAAATACCTTCAAAAAACAAAAGACAAGAGGCGTTTGGCAAAACATGAACAGTACGTTTAATTTAACATAGCGGCCAGGAGAACAGTTACAGGCACAGGGTCTGAGGACAGTCTCAATTTACAATCGGTCTGTGGCCTTCTTTTATACAGTTCATTTAAGGAAATACAGGTTGCCAGTGATCCATATAAGGTGAGGAATATAAGTTGCTGCCTTTGGAGTCATAAATTAATTGTCTAATGAAAAATACAAGTGGGCCTCAACCTAGCGTAGACACAAAGTTGTCAGTGGGTAACGTGTCCAGATGTCTGTAATGGGGAGCGTGTGATAACTGCATGTGCTGTGTCCTGATTGGCTATATGTTCGTAACTCATGCAACATTTGACTTTATGGTGTTTTAGGAGTATGCCTACCCCTTCCGGCCATGTGTGCTTTATTGGTGCCAATCTCCCTTGACCATTGAAATGTTGCTACGCCTATCTGTGGGATTGATCCAAGTTTTCCTGTTCATGCGTTTGTCTGCCGGCTATGCGCCATCCCACCTGTGACCTATCAATCAATACCTCTGGCCTAGGTCTCAGTTCTTCCCTGACTACATATTTACGAGTCGGGGATTGATGTGGAGTTCACAACGGGCAGTTTTGTTAATAAAGGCGCAATTTCATTCTCATACATGAATGTATCATTTTCCATATTTGCATTGACTTTTTCCATATTAACTGGGTTTGGATCTTTAAATTTACCTCAGGAATGCATTTGAATCATGTGGTCAGAAAAAGATGATTTCTAATGTAAAGCTTACACTTTCAAGAGGAAAATATAATGATTGTTTAGCCGAGTCAGGTCTTTCGTTCATTTTCAGCAAGAGTCTGTTTAACAACGATATCCAGATATTTGTAATCTCTGTATAGACCTAGTCTGTTCTCCTGCAGAATCATAGAAATAATTAATCAAAGGCTAATTAAGAATTGTCTCTCCATAGTCTAAGCACCCACCTTCTTGGGAACTGAACATAGTATTATGGGCCCTCTTGGGAAGCCCTTTCGAAACAAGTCATTAATGGAGAGACTTTCATGGAAAATGGCTTTCCTCTAGGTAATAACATCTGACAACCAAGTGAGGGCAAATCAAGCTTTTCTAGTTGAAGGGCCATTTGTAATGCTTTCCAAGGACAAGGGCATGTTAAACATCAGTCTGCTTTTTATTCCAAAAGTGTATTCCTCATTCGGCTTAAATGAGAGAGTGCATTTGCTGACATTATCCTCCCAGCTGTCCACTAAGACATAAAAAGCATTACACACATTAAATGTGAAAAGGTGCTTAAAATTCTCCATAAATTGAACAAGTGCTTTCCACAAATCAGACCAACATTTTGTGACATTTGGGAGTAAAGGTCACCCTGTTTTAAAAGAAGGCATTTCCCAATCGATTTCTTAATTTATCACTTTCTGCCATTCCAAGACTGGCAGACCACTACAACGCAAGTTGGGAGTTCATACAACAAGATGAATGGCAGCCATAGGAGCACTGTTTACAGGAATGCCTCTCACAGATATATGCAAAGCTGCTGCATAGGCACGGATGTACGCCTTTATGAGGAATTTCTGCTTGGATATCCAGTCCAGATTGAAAACCGCAATTGGTCAGGTGGAATGATGTATTCTCTTTCATTAGGTTGAGACTCTTCCCGGTATCCTCTTGGTTACTGTAAACTGGTACGCTAGTCACAATTCAAGCATGTGAATCTAATGGCGGAGAAGAAAAAAAAATACTTACCTGTTACTACAGATTTCTTTTATTGGTATGTTAGAAATTGGGTTACTGGTTGACTGGGGTATAAGCCTTGACCAAGCAATAAGCACAGTTCTAGTCAGAGAAAGGCACAACCAACCCCTAAATTATCCTTTGCTCACCCTCTGGTAGCTTGGCACAGGTTTAACTTAGAGGCAATGTGCAATGTATTTGTGCAACACTTCAAACACTTCACTTCACTTCACTTCAAATACTTCAAACAGTAAATCAGTGAAAGCACCACACAAAAAGATTCTACACCTGATTAGAAATGTAGAGCTTCACTTAATAAATAAAACAAGACGAAAACAACAAAAATCCAAGTAGTAGAACTTGAGAGATTGAATTTTAATGAATATGTGAAAAATCACGCCTAGTAGCAAAAGGCGCAATTTTGGATATCTGGTTGCACCTGACTGGGACAATATCAAAAGTTCAGGCCGCCTGCGATGGAGTGTGGGCTGGCTACAGGGTCCTTGTTAGGCTTGCTGAACCAAAGTATCTTACTCCTGGTTGCAGAGCGATGCATAGATCTACATCGAAGATGTGTTGAGCAGCAGAGGCAATTCACTGGTTCCGAAATGCGATGAGGCTGCGGCGTGAGGTCCTGATGCGTCAGCAACGAGAATCCTGTCGACAAAGTTTGCGATATGAAGGCAGGTGTTAGACCTGGCACCATTGGCGTGGGTCTCCCTTCCATTTTTCGCTGTTGTCTCCTCCGTTTTGCTGGTGTTAGATGCTCTGGGCGCTGTGCCACTGCCCTTCAGTGCCACAGCGCGAATGCTCCCTGTGTAAATATGACATGTGAATTGGTATATCCATGATTGGCTTATTTGGTTTACCTGTTAGTCCCTAGTAGCGTGGCCTGTGTGTGCCCAGGGCTGGTAAACCAAATGCTGCAGGTGGGCCTGCAGCGCTGGTTTGCGCCACCCACAGAAGCAGCTTGTAAAGTGTGTCTCAGACCTGCCACTGCAGAGTCTGTGTGCAGTCCAGAACTGCCATCTTGGCTGTGAAGTGCACCCACTTCCCAGCCCCTGAACCTTCCCTTGGCATCATGTAAGTCACCCCTATGGTAGGGTGCATTGTGTGTGTAAGGTAGGACATGCCTTGGTGTGTGTAGCATGTCCTGGTAGTGAATTACACCCAATTTCGTTTTCACTACTGTAAGGCTACCTGTTCCCCATAGGCTAGAATGGGCAGTTTGACTATTACATTCTATAGTCCTAACTGACCCCAGGAACATGGTGGAAAAACGAATTTAGTATGCCTGAGCTCAGAATATTAAAATACATCTTTTAGTGAAGTTTATTTTTATATTCTGTGTTTGAAAATACCACTTTTAGAAAGTAGGTATTTTCTTGCCTAAGCCTTCCAGTGTGCTCTGCTGTTATGTGTATTGGCTGTCTGGTTTTGGAGGGACAGGGCAGGCTGAGTCAGACCTGGGTTGAATAGAGAGATCTGCATTTAGAGTACGGGGAGGGGTAGCTCCTTGACCTGAATAGGGCTGTGCCTGGCAAGGTGAATGCTGGCTCCTCCTCCTACTGTGTGTCTGATAGCAGACCCCCTCTTTCTGAAAGGAAGGATGCAGCCTGGTAAACAAAGTGCTCCAGGACTGAACAGAACTGGTTCTGGCTAGGCTCAGTGACTTGTAGCTTTTGAGAACAAAGACTTTTGGGGTATAAATATCTGTGCTGAAACCCCTACAAAGTGTATTGCTCCTGGACATCAAGACGAACCTCTGTCTGTGTAACTGAAGGAATCTGCAGGAGGTGACTATCCTTGTGCTTGTGTGCTGTTTCTTGGATTGGCCTGCAGTGGTTACCATTGGACCTGGAAGAAGAGGGAAAAGGACTTTTAGAGAACTTTTATTAATCTTGCTAAAGCAATCACCCAAGGGCTAGGAGAGAGCTAGCCTCCTGTTGAAGTCTCAGGCACATCAGACTTCACCACCAGCCTCCTGATTCCTCCCAGCGAGGATTTCTATCTGCAGGTGAGGCTCCTGTGAGTTCCAGGGCCTCTAGTTCTACTACAGAGAAGAGAGTGCTGAAATCGTCGCTAACGCACGTTTGCGAGCCGCCGCAGCCGAAAGCGCCCAGAAAGTCATCACGCTGCTGCCGCTGAGTGCTCGCAACCAAAGATCGACTCATGGCACGTTTGTGGGCCGCCAAGTGCTCGCTAACTCCAAAGATCATCGCATCGCGCGTTTTACGGGCTTCCAAGTGCCCGCTAACTCCAAGAGATCATCGCACCGAGATCATCGCTTCACGACATCGCAGCGCGGACGCCGGGCGTCCGCCATTTTCATCGCATCAGGATCGTCGCTCCCTCGCGGAGCGCCATTTCTTCGCATCGCAACCTGATCACACACGCAACAGGATCGTCGCATCGCCTCCTCCCTCGCGGCAAGGAGTCATCGCATCAACGGCCTAGCGTGCAGAAGTTTGTCGCATCATCTCCGCACGCACCAGCAGATTGGCGCATCATCCTCCCTTGCGGCAAGGATTTATCGCATCGCCGGCCTCGCGTGCAGAAAATCATCGCTACAGCTTCTTTGCGACAATTTGTTGATTTTGCTACGAAATCCAGGTACTTTGTAAGTAAAAGGGTCGCAGAGACCATTGCTTTGAACTGAACTCCTCTTGGCACACTTTGAACTATTTTTGCAGCATTTCAAGAGTAATCCTATTTTTCAGTATTGTGGCTTTTTATCGTTATTGGTCTTGTGTTAAGTCTATATATAAAGATACTTATTTTTGATAACTACTTGTGTGGTGTCCCTTTGTAGTGTTCCTCACTGTGTTACTGTGTATGGTCATAAATGCTTCACACACTGCCTCTGAGATAAGCCTAGCTGCTCGTGCTACGTTACCACAGGGTGGAGCAGGGGTTATCAAAGGGTGTAGCCCTCTCACTCTGACTTAGGAAGAAGGGTCCCTACTTGGACAGTGGCCAGCCATTGCCAACTAGAGACCCCCATTTCTAACATTGGTGGTCAGCGGTGAGGATCTGGACTTGCATTTATGATCGCATACAGTAATTATAGTGTACACTACTAGTGAGTGCAGGCCATAACGCAACCACATATGTTTTTGAGGTTTTTTGATTCTATTTTTGATTAATATTGCCAGTTATTGCTACAATGGGCAAGCCCAGATCCAATGCCTCGGAGGATCTCTCCTGGGAAGAAGAGAAATTAGAAACCTACAATGCCAAGCAGCTCAAATATTTTTGCAAACAATTCACAGTCCCTATCACAGGTCTCACTAGAAGAGAGGAGTATTACAAGGCGCTGAAGGCCTGGCTAGAAGCCAGGGATGCCCCTAAGAATATGGGAGAGCTTGTGGAGGGGGAAGAGAATGCAGGAGAGCAGCAGGGCGAAGTAGTAAACTTAGTAGGAGATAAAGCAATTTCCAGCCCGGGCACTAGTGTGTCCGCTAAGGGTCTGTCCCCAGAAGAGATGGAGGACAGGGAGAGAGATAGGCGGCATAATATGGAGATGGCTAAGCTTAAAATGGATGGTCACAGGGACCTAGAGAACAAGAAGTTAGAATTTGAGATTATGAAAATGAAACTTGAGCATGAGAGAATATTGAGGGAGTTGGAGATTAAAGCAAAGAGTGTAGAGATCTCTCCCTCTGGTGGCAGCATACCTGTGGTGCATACTGAGAATAGAGTGTATATATACCCAAGGAGGTTATTAAGGATTTCCACAAAAGTGAAGATATTGGGCAATGGTTTGCCGCTTATGAATTAGCCATGGTGTCCCACCGGGTCTCTGAGAAGGATTGGGGAGCGGGGTTGTGGGGACGCTTTGTGAGTGAGGGGAGGGATACCTTGTTGGACCTGCCCCCAGAAAGTCGAATGGTTTATGGCCACATGAAGGAAGCTTTGATGACCCGCTATGGTTTGACCCCTGAGATGTATAGGCAGAGGTTTAGGACCTGCAAGAAGCTAGAGGGTACCACATGGGTTGAATATGTGTCTTTTTTTTGCAGAGCAATGGAACGCTGGGTAAAAGGTAGCAAAGTAGAAACTTTTGAGCAGCTTTATGATTTGATTGCATGCGAGCATTTATCTAGTAACTGTTTTCCTGAGCTACGCCAGCACCTGATTGATTGCAAGCTGACTAACCCTAGGAAGCTTGCTGAGGAGGCGGACCGCTGGGTGAGCACCCGGGTTCGCAAGGGTCCAGTGGGAGACTTCGCCAAAGGTGGGCAGGGTCCCCAGCAGAGAAGTGGGGGGACAGGGGTAAACCGAGGAGTTCCAAAGAGGGCCCCAAAGTAATTCCCAAGGGAACCAAGCAGTGGTGTCCCAGCCTCCCCAAGAGATGAAGCCAGTGCCCCCGACAGGTAGGCCTGTTCAGAGGGGCCCCTTACTTGTTATAAGTGTGGTCAAGTGGGCCACAGATACTTTGACCCCCAGTGTCCCCAGAGGGATACTCGTGCACCACCCCGCCAGCTTGCTAGTGTAGCCCTGGGGGGGGGGAGGAGATGGGTGCCCAAGAGGGGTGGGATCCAGTAGAGTTGACCCTTGTCTCATTAGGAGACTTTGAGATGGCCCCTAAGCCTGCACTGCCTGATAACACTAAAAAGTACAGGCAATGGGTGACCATCAATGGCCATAGAGTGGAGGCTCTAAGAGACACAGGAGCCAGTGTAACTGCTGTCAGCTCCCGGTTGGTGTCCAAAGAGCAGGTTGTCCCCCATGCATTCTACCCAGTAGTGTCCGCAGACAACTCAGAGAGCCAATGTGAGGTGGCTCAGGTTCCCTTTGAGTGGGGGGGTCTCAGGAACTCTTCAGGTGGCTGTGAGGCCCGCAATGCCTGTAGACTGTCTGTTGGGCAATGATTTAGAGAACTCCCCGTGGGCTACGGTGGAGAGGAAATCTCACTTAGAGATGTTGGGTCTGCCTGAGTGGGCGTGTGCCACCACTCGGTCCATGGCAGCCAAGGAGGGTGTTGAGAAGGACCTGGAGCCTGAGATTATGGCCCAGATCCCTGCCTTAGAGAGAAGGGGCAGGGGGCGCGGGGAGCCGGCCCCCTTGGTTCCCACGGCACAGGAGGGAGCAGACCCTGAGGGGGATGCCCTGGAGCCTACCGGGGAGCAGATCACCGAACTGGGTGACCTGCCTGAGCTGACCCATTGGCAGCAGGAAGGGGGACCCACCAGGGAGGAATTTTGTGAGCAGCAAAGAGTTTGCCCTTCTCTTGAGGGTATGCGGCGACAGGCTGCAGCCCAGGCAGCAGGTGACATGTCTGGTTCACATCTGATTTATTGGGAGAACAGTCTCCTGTATAGCGAGCCTAAGGCTGCTGAGCCGGGGTCAGCCCGTGTGCTGGTGGTACCCGAGTGCTTCAGAGCCTTCCTACTGGGGTTGGCTCATGACATTCCATTGGCAGGACATCTGGGGCAGACCAAGACCTTTGAGAGGCTGGCCGCCCACTTTTATTGGCCCCAGATGCGCAAGAGCTCAGACACTCATTGCAGGACATGTGAGACTTGCCAGGCAAGTGGGAAGAGTGGGGGGAAGATCAAGGCCCCACTCCAGCCCTTTCCAGTTGTGAGTACCCCATTCGAGCGAGTGGGCATTGACATTGTGGGGCCTCTGGACCCCAAGACAGCCATGGGCAACAGGTTCATCCTGGTCTTGGTGGACCATGCCACCCGGTACCCTGACGCCATCCCGCTCAGGACAGTGACGGCCCCCGTGGTGGGACGTGCACTGATGGGGATTTTCTCCCGTGTGGGGTTTTCCAGAGAGGTGGTGTCTGACAGGGGGACCAACTTCATCTCCCAGTACATGAAGTCTCTGTGGAAGGAGTGTGGGGTAACTTATAAGTTCACCACTCCTTACCACCCCCAAGGTAATGGTCTGGTTGAAAGGTTCAACCGGACCTTGAAGGGCATGATCATGGGCCTAGAAGAGCCCCTGAGGCGTAAGTGGGACGTCCTCTTGCCATGCCTGTTGTTTGCCTACCGTGAGGTGCCACAGAAGTCCTTAGGGTTCAGTCCCTTTGAACTCCTCTATGGCCATCCGGTAAGAGGGCCTCTGAGTCTGGTCAAGGAAGGCTGGGAGCAATCTCCCAGGAAACCTCCCCAAGATGTATTTAGCTACATGTTGGCCTTCAGGAACCAGACTCGGCGTTTCAGAAAAATTGCTTAGGCAAATCTGGAAGACAGCCAGGAGGAAATGAAACTTTGGCACGACCATAATGCCACTCTGGTCGAATTTCAACCTGGTCAGAAGGTTTGGGTACTGGCCCCAGTGGAGCCTTGTGCGCTCCAAGATAAGTGGACCGGTCCATTTGAGGTGGTGGAGCGCAAAAGTCCAGTTACCTACTTGGTGGACTTTCAATCTCCCAGGAACCCCTTGCGGGTCCTGCATGTGAACTGCCTGAAGCCCCACTTTGAGAGGTCTGAAGTGGGCATGCTTCTTGCCACAGATGCTGGGATGGAGGAGGAGAGTGAGCCTCTTCCTGACCTCCTGTGTGCAGGAGAGAAGGATGGGTCAGTGGAGGGTGTGGTCCTCTCCACCACACTAACCCCTGAGCAGCAGAGAGATTGTCACCAACTGTTGGGGCAATTTTCTGATTTGTTTTCCCTGGTGCCTGGTGTCACTGATTGGTGTGTCCATGAGGTGGACACCGGGGACAGTCCTCCTGTCAAGCACAAGGCTTACAGAGTGACTGACAGGGTCAGGGCTTGCATTAAGGAGGAGGTCTCCAAAATGTTTGCCCTAGGGGTGATTGAGTCCTCTAGCAGCCCTTGGTCCAGCCCTGTGGTTTTGGTACCAAAAGCTGCAACGCCTGGTGCCACACCTGAACTTAGGTTCTGTGTGGACTACTGAGGTCTCAATTCGGTCACGAAGACCGACGCGCACCCCATCCCCAGAGCTGATGAGCTCATAGATCGGCTAGGGGCTGCCCGGTACCTCAGCACGTTTGATCTGACGTCTGGGTACTGGCAGATCGCCTTAACTGATGGGGCAAAGAGAGGTCAGCATTCTCCACATCAGATGGGCACTACCAGTTCCGTGTGATGCCCTTTGGGATGAAGAATGCCCCTGCCACCTTTCAGAGGTTGGTCAACCAGGTGTTGGTTGGGCTGGAGGATTTCAGTGCCGCCTACCTGGATGACATTGCAGTGTTCAGTTCCTCCTGGGAGGACCACTTGCGCCACCTCTGGGAAGTGTTGATGGCGCTGCGCAGAGCAGGCCTCACAATCAAGGCCAGTAAGTGCCAGATTGGGCAGGGTTCTGTGGTGTATTTGGGACACCAGGTGGGGAGTGGCCAAGTGGCGCCCCTGCAGCCCAAGATTGAAACCATCCTGGCTTGGGAGCCCCCAAGGACCCAGACCCAGGTGAGGGCCTTCTTAGGACTCACGGGTTACTACAGGAGGTTTGTCAAGGGGTATGGCAACATTGTTGCACCCTTGACTGGGCTGACTTCCAAAAAGCAGCCAAAGATTGTGAACTGGACTGACACCTGTCAGAAAGCTTTTGATGCCCTCAAGACTGCCATGTGTACAGCACCCGTACTCCAGGCGCCCAATTTTGCTAAGGAATTTATTGTCCAGACAGACGCTTCAGAGCATGGGGTGGGGGCCGTTCTGTCACAGATAAATGAGGAGGGACTAGACCAACCTGTAGCCTTCATCAGTAGAAGGTTACTTCCACGGGAACAGAGGTGGAGTGCAATTGAGCGTGAGGCATTTGCTGTGGTCTGGGCACTGAAGAAGCTGAGACCATACCTGTTTGGGACTCACTTCCGGGTTCAGACAGACCACAGGCCCCTCAGATGGTTGATGCAGATGAGGGGTGAGAATCCCAAGTTGTTGAGGTGGTCCATTTCCCTACAGGGTATGGACTTCACGGTGGAACACCGCCCTGGTACAGAACACGCCAATGCTGATGGTCTGTCCAGATTTTTCCGCCTTAGTGATGAGAACTCCCCAGGGGATGGGTAGTTCTCCCCACATTTCAGCTGGAGGGGACACGTGTTAGACCTGGCACCATTGGCGTGGGTCTCCCTTCCATTTTTCGCTGTTGTCTCCTCCATTTTGCTGGTGTTAGATGCTCTGGGTGCTGTGCCACTGCCCTTCAGTGCCACAGCGCGAATGCTCCCTGTGTAAATATGACATGTGAAATGGTATATCCATGATTGGCTTATTTGGTTTACCTGTTAGTCCCTAGTAGCGTGGCCTGTGTGTGCCCAGGGCTGGTAAACCAAATGCTGCAGGTGGGCCTGCAGCGCTGGTTTGCGCCACCCACAGAAGCAGCTTGTAAAGTGTGTCTCAGACCTGCCACTGCAGAGTCTGTGTGCAGTCCAGAACTGCCATCTTGGCTGTGAAGTGCACCCACTTCCCAGCCCCTGAACCTTCCCTTGGCATCATGTAAGTCACCCCTATGGTAGGGTGCATTGTGTGTGTAAGGTAGGACATGCCTTGGTGTGTGTAGCATGTCCTGGTAGTGAATTACACCCAATTTCGTTTTTCACTACTGTAAGGCTACCTGTTCCCCATAGGCTAGAATGGGCAGTTTGACTATTACATTCTATAGTCCTAACTGACCCCAGGAACATGGTGGAAAAACGAATTTAGTATGCCTGAGCTCAGAATATTAAAATACATCTTTTAGTGAAGTTTATTTTTATATTCTGTGTTTGAAAATACCACTTTTAGAAAGTAGGTATTTTCTTGCCTAAGCCTTCCAGTGTGCTCTGCTGTTATGTGTATTGGCTGTCTGGTTTTGGAGGGACAGGGCAGGCTGAGTCAGACCTGAGTTGAATAGAGAGATCTGCATTTAGAGTACGGGGAGGGGTAGCTCCTTGACCTGAATAGGGCTGTGCCTGGCAAGGTGAATGCTGGCTCCTCCTCCTACTGTGTGTCTGATAGCAGACCCCTCTTTCTGAAAGGAAGGATGCAGCCTGGTAAACAAAGTGCTCCAGGACTGAACAGAACTGGTTCTGGCTAGGCTCAGTGACTTGTAGCTTTTGAGAACAAAGACTTTTGGGGTATAAATATCTGTGCTGAAACCCCTACAAAGTGTATTGCTCCTGGACATCAAGACGAACCTCTGTCTGTGTAACTGAAGGAATCTGCAGGAGGTGACTATCCTTGTGCTTGTGTGCTGTTTCTTGGATTGGCCTGCAGTGGTTACCATTGGACCTGGAAGAAGAGGGAAAAGGACTTTGAGAGAACTTTTATTAATCTTGCTAAAGCAATCACCCAAGGGCTAGGAGAGAGCTAGCCTCCTGTTGAAGTCTCAGGCACATCAGACTTCACCACCAGCCTCCTGATTCCTCCCAGCGAGGATTTCTATCTGCAGGTGAGGCTCCTGTGAGTTCCAGGGCCTCTAGTTCTACTACAGAGAAGAGAGTGCTGAAATCGTCGCTAACGCACGTTTGCGAGCCGCCGCAGCCGAAAGCGCCCAGAAAGTCATCACGCTGCTGCCGCTGAGTGCTCGCAACCAAAGATCGACTCATGGCACGTTTGTGGGCCGCCAAGTGCTCGCTAACTCCAAAGATCATCGCATCGCGCGTTTTACGGGCTTCCAAGTGCCCGCTAACTCCAAGAGATCATCGCACCGAGATCATAGCTTCACGACATCGCAGCGCGGACGCCGGGCGTCCGCCATTTTCATCGCATCGCATCAGGATCGTCGCTCCCTCGCGGAGCGCCATTTCTTCGCATCGCAACCTGATCGCACACGCAACAGTATCGTCGCATCGCCTCCTCCCTCGCGGCAAGGAGTCATCGCATCAACGGCCTAGCGTGCAGAAGTTTGTCGCATCATCTCCGCACGCACCAGCAGATCGGCGCATCATCCTCCCTTGCGGCAAGGATTTATCGCATCGCCGGCCTCGCGTGCAGAAAATCATCGCTACAGCTTCTTTGCGACAATTTGTTGATTTTGCTACGAAATCCAGGTACTTTGTAAGTAAAAGGGTCGCAGAGACCACTGCTTTGAACTGAACTCCTCTTGGCACACTTTGAACTATTTTTGCAGCATTTCAAGAGTAATCCTATTTTTCAGTATTGTGACTTTTTATCGTTATTGGTCTTGTGTTAAGTCTATATATAAAGATACTTATTTTTGATAACTACTTGTGTGGTGTCCCTTTGTAGTGTTCCTCACTGTGTTACTGTGTATGGTCATAAATGCTTCACACACTGCCTCTGAGATAAGCCTAGCTGCTCGTGCTACGTTACCACAGGGTGGAGCAGGGGTTATCAAAGGGTGTAGCCCTCTCACTCTGACTTAGGAAGAAGGGTCCCTACTTGGACAGTGGCCAGCCATTGCCAACTAGAGACCCCCATTTCTAACATTGGTGGTCAGCGGTGAGGATCTGGACTTGCATTTATGATCGCATACAGTAATTATAGTGTACACTACTAGTGAGTGCAGGCCATAACGCAACCACATATGTTTTTGAGGTTTTTTGATTCTATTTTTGATTAATATTGCCAGTTATTGCTACAATGCGCAAGCCCAGATCCAATGCCTCGGAGGATCTCTCCTGGGAAGAAGAGAAATTAGAAACCTACAATGCCAAGCAGCTCAAATATTTTTGCAAACAATTCACAGTCCCTATCACAGGTCTCACTAGAAGAGAGGAGTATTACAAGGCGCTGAAGGCCTGGCTAGAAGCCAGGGATGCCCCTAAGAATATGGGAGAGCTTGTGGAGGGGAAGAGAATGCAGGAGAGCAGCAGGGCGAAGTAGTAAACTTAGTAGGAGATAAAGCAATTTCCAGCCCGGGCACTAGTGTGTCCGCTAAGGGTCTGTCCCCAGAAGAGATGGAGGACAGGGAGAGAGATAGGCGGCATAATATGGAGATGGCTAAGCTTAAAATGGATGGTCACAGGGACCTAGAGAACAAGAAGTTAGAATTTGAGATTATGAAAATGAAACTTGAGCATGAGAGAATATTGAGGGAGTTGGAGATTAAAGCAAAGAGTGTAGAGATCTCTCCCTCTGGTGGCAGCATACCTGTGGTGCATACTGAGAATAGAGTGTATATACCCAAGGAGGTTATTAAGGATTTCCACAAAAGTGAAGATATTGGGCAATGGTTTGCCGCTTATGAATTAGCCATGGTGTCCCACCGGGTCCCTGAGAAGGATTGGATGAGCGGGGTTGTGGGGACGCTTTGTGAGTGAGGGGAGGGATACCTTGTTGGACCTGCCCCCAGAAAGTCGAATGGTTTATGGCCACATGAAGGAAGCTTTGATGACCCGCTATGGTTTGACCCCTGAGATGTATAGGCAGAGGTTTAGGACCTGCAAGAAGCTAGAGGGTACCACATGGGTTGAATATGTGTCTTTTTTTGCAGAGCAATGGAACGCTGGGTAAAAGGTAGCAAAGTAGAAACTTTTGAGCAGCTTTATGATTTGATTGCATGCGAGCATTTATCTAGTAACTGTTTTCCTGAGCTACGCCAGCACCTGATTGATTGCAAGCTGACTAACCCTAGGAAGCTTGCTGAGGAGGCGGACCGCTGGGTGAGCACCCGGGTTCGCAAGGGTCCAGTGGGAGACTTCGCCAAAGGTGGGCAGGGTCCCCAGCAGAGAAGTGGGGGGACAGGGGTAAACCGAGGGAGTTCCAAAGAGGGCCCCAAAGTAATTCCCAAGGGAACCAAGCAGTGGTGTCCCAGCCTCCCCAAGAGATGAAGCCAGTGCCCCCGACAGGTAGGCCTGTTCAGAGGGGGCCCCTTACTTGTTATAAGTGTGGTCAAGTGGGCCACAGATACTTTGACCCCCAGTGTCCCCAGAGGGATACTCGTGCACCACCCCGCCAGCTTGCTAGTGTAGCCCTGGGGGGAGGAGATGGGTGCCCAAGAGGGTGGGATCCAGTAGAGTTGACCCTTGTCTCATTAGGAGACTTTGAGATGGCCCCTAAGCCTGCACTGCCTGATAACACTAAAAAGTACAGGCAATGGGTGACCATCAATGGCCATAGAGTGGAGGCTCTAAGAGACACAGGAGCCAGTGTAACTGCTGTCAGCTCCCGGTTGGTGTCCAAAGAGCAGGTTGTCCCCCATGCATTCTACCCAGTAGTGTCCGCAGACAACTCAGAGAGCCAATGTGAGGTGGCTCAGGTTCCCTTTGAGTGGGGGGGTCTCAGGAACTCTTCAGGTGGCTGTGAGGCCCGCAATGCCTGTAGACTGTCTGTTGGGCAATGATTTAGAGAACTCCCCGTGGGCTACGGTGGAGAGGAAATCTCACTTAGAGATGTTGGGTCTGCCTGAGTGGGCGTGTGCCACCACTCGGTCCATGGCAGCCAAGGAGGGTGTTGAGAAGGACCTGGAGCCTGAGATTATGGCCCAGATCCCTGCCTTAGAGAGAAGGGGCAGGGGGCGCGGGGAGCCGGCCCCCTTGGTTCCCACGGCCCAGGAGGGAGCAGACCCTGAGGGGGATGCCCTGGAGCCTACCGGGGAGCAGATCACCGAACTGGGTGACCTGCCTGAGCTGACCCATTGGCAGCAGGAAGGGGGACCCACCAGGGAGGAATTTTGTGAGCAGCAAAGAGTTTGCCCTTCTCTTGAGGGTATGCGGCGACAGGCTGCAGCCCAGGCAGCAGGTGACATGTCTGGTTCACATCTGATTTATTGGGAGAACAGTCTCCTGTATAGCGAGCCTAAGGCTGCTGAGCCGGGGTCAGCCCGTGTGCTGGTGGTACCCGAGTGCTTCAGAGCCTTCCTACTGGGGTTGGCTCATGACATTCCATTGGCAGGACATCTGGGGCAGACCAAGACCTTTGAGAGGCTGGCCGCCCACTTTTATTGGCCCCAGATGCGCAAGAGCTCAGACACTCATTGCAGGACATGTGAGACTTGCCAGGCAAGTGGGAAGAGTGGGGGGAAGATCAAGGCCCCACTCCAGCCCTTTCCAGTTGTGAGTACCCCATTCGAGCGAGTGGGCATTGACATTGTGGGGCCTCTGGACCCCAAGACAGCCATGGGCAACAGGTTCATCCTGGTCTTGGTGGACCATGCCACCCGGTACCCTGACGCCATCCCGCTCAGGACAGTGACGGCCCCCGTGGTGGGACGTGCACTGATGGGGATTTTCTCCCGTGTGGGGTTTTCCAGAGAGGTGGTGTCTGACAGGGGGACCAACTTCATCTCCCAGTACATGAAGTCTCTGTGGAAGGAGTGTGGGGTAACTTATAAGTTCACCACTCCTTACCACCCCCAAGGTAATGGTCTGGTTGAAAGGTTCAACCGGACCTTGAAGGGCATGATCATGGGCCTAGAAGAGCCCCTGAGGCGTAAGTGGGACGTCCTCTTGCCATGCCTGTTGTTTGCCTACCGTGAGGTGCCACAGAAGTCCTTAGGGTTCAGTCCCTTTGAACTCCTCTATGGCCATCCGGTAAGAGGGCCTCTGAGTCTGGTCAAGGAAGGCTGGGAGCAATCTCCCAGGAAACCTCCCCAAGATGTATTTAGCTACATGTTGGCCTTCAGGAACCAGACTCGGCGTTTCAGAAAAATTGCTTAGGCAAATCTGGAAGACAGCCAGGAGGAAATGAAACTTTGGCACGACCATAATGCCACTCTGGTCGAATTTCAACCTGGTCAGAAGGTTTGGGTACTGGCCCCAGTGGAGCCTTGTGCGCTCCAAGATAAGTGGACCGGTCCATTTGAGGTGGTGGAGCGCAAAAGTCCAGTTACCTACTTGGTGGACTTTCAATCTCCCAGGAACCCCTTGCGGGTCCTGCATGTGAACCGCCTGAAGCCCCACTTTGAGAGGTCTGAAGTGGGCATGCTTCTTGCCACAGATGCTGGGATGGAGGAGGAGAGTGAGCCTCTTCCTGACCTCCTGTGTGCAGGAGAGAAGGATGGGTCAGTGGAGGGTGTGGTCCTCTCCACCACACTAACCCCTGAGCAGCAGAGAGATTGTCACCAACTGTTGGGGCAATTTTCTGATTTGTTTTCCCTGGTGCCTGGTGTCACTGATTGGTGTGTCCATGAGGTGGACACCGGGGACAGTCCTCCTGTCAAGCACAAGGCTTACAGAGTGACTGACAGGGTCAGGGCTTGCATTAAGGAGGAGGTCTCCAAAATGTTTGCCCTAGGGGTGATTGAGTCCTCTAGCAGCCCTTGGTCCAGCCCTGTGGTTTTGGTACCAAAAGCTGCAACGCCTGGTGCCACACCTGAACTTAGGTTCTGTGTGGACTACTGAGGTCTCAATTCGGTCACGAAGACCGACGCGCACCCCATCCCCAGAGCTGATGAGCTCATAGATCGGCTAGGGGCTGCCCGGTACCTCAGCACGTTTGATCTGACGTCTGGGTACTGGCAGATCGCCTTAACTGATGGGGCAAAAGAGAGGTCAGCATTCTCCACATCAGATGGGCACTACCAGTTCCGTGTGATGCCCTTTGGGATGAAGAATGCCCCTGCCACCTTTCAGAGGTTGGTCAACCAGGTGTTGGTTGGGCTGGAGGATTTCAGTGCCGCCTACCTGGATGACATTGCAGTGTTCAGTTCCTCCTGGGAGGACCACTTGCGCCACCTCTGGGAAGTGTTGATGGCGCTGCGCAGAGCAGGCCTCACAATCAAGGCCAGTAAGTGCCAGATTGGGCAGGGTTCTGTGGTGTATTTGGGACACCAGGTGGGGAGTGGCCAAGTGGCGCCCCTGCAGCCCAAGATTGAAACCATCCTGGCTTGGGAGCCCCCAAGGACCCAGACCCAGGTGAGGGCCTTCTTAGGACTCACGGGTTACTACAGGAGGTTTGTCAAGGGGTATGGCAACATTGTTGCACCCTTGACTGGGCTGACTTCCAAAAAGCAGCCAAAGATTGTGAACTGGACTGACACCTGTCAGAAAGCTTTTGATGCCCTCAAGACTGCCATGTGTACAGCACCCGTACTCCAGGCGCCCAATTTTGCTAAGGAATTTATTGTCCAGACAGACGCTTCAGAGCATGGGGTGGGGGCCGTTCTGTCACAGATAAATGAGGAGGGACTAGACCAACCTGTAGCCTTCATCAGTAGAAGGTTACTTCCACGGGAACAGAGGTGGAGTGCAATTGAGCGTGAGGCATTTGCTGTGGTCTGGGCACTGAAGAAGCTGAGACCATACCTGTTTGGGACTCACTTCCGGGTTCAGACAGACCACAGGCCCCTCAGATGGTTGATGCAGATGAGGGGTGAGAATCCCAAGTTGTTGAGGTGGTCCATTTCCCTACAGGGTATGGACTTCACGGTGGAACACCGCCCTGGTACAGAACACGCCAATGCTGATGGTCTGTCCAGATTTTTCCGCCTTAGTGATGAGAACTCCCCAGGGGATGGGTAGTTCTCCCCACATTTCAGCTGGAGGGGACACGTGTTAGACCTGGCACCATTGGCGTGGGTCTCCCTTCCATTTTTCGCTGTTGTCTCCTCCATTTTGCTGGTGTTAGATGCTCTGGGCGCTGTGCCACTGCCCTTCAGTGCCACAGCGCGAATGCTCCCTGTGTAAATATGACATGTGAATTGGTATATCCATGATTGGCTTATTTGGTTTACCTGTTAGTCCCTAGTAGCGTGGCCTGTGTGTGCCCAGGGCTGGTAAACCAAATGCTGCAGGTGGGCCTGCAGCGCTGGTTTGCGCCACCCACAGAAGCAGCTTGTAAAGTGTGTCTCAGACCTGCCACTGCAGAGTCTGTGTGCAGTCCAGAACTGCCATCTTGGCTGTGAAGTGCACCCACTTCCCAGCCCCTGAACCTTCCCTTGGCATCATGTAAGTCACCCCTATGGTAGGGTGCATTGTGTGTGTAAGGTAGGACATGCCTTGGTGTGTGTAGCATGTCCTGGTAGTGAATTACACCCAATTTCGTTTTTCACTACTGTAAGGCTACCTGTTCCCCATAGCCTAGAATGGGCAGTTTGACTATTACATTCTATAGTCCTAACTGACCCCAGGAACATGGTGGAAAAACGAATTTAGTATGCCTGAGCTCAGAATATTAAAATACATCTTTTAGTGAAGTTTATTTTTATATTCTGTGTTTGAAAATACCACTTTTAGAAAGTAGGTATTTTCTTGCCTAAGCCTTCCAGTGTGCTCTGCTGTTATGTGTATTGGCTGTCTGGTTTTGGAGGGACAGGGCAGGCTGAGTCAGACCTGAGTTGAATAGAGAGATCTGCATTTAGAGTACGGGGAGGGGTAGCTCCTTGACCTGAATAGGTCTGTGCCTGGCAAGGTGAATGCTGGCTCCTCCTCCTACTGTGTGTCTGATAGCAGACCCCCTCTTTCTGAAAGGAAGGATGCAGCCTGGTAAACAAAGTGCTCCAGGACTGAACAGAACTGGTTCTGGCTAGGCTCAGTGACTTGTAGCTTTTGAGAACAAAGACTTTTGGGGTATAAATATCTGTGCTGAAACCCCTACAAAGTGTATTGCTCCTGGACATCAAGACGAACCTCTGTCTGTGTAACTGAAGGAATCTGCAGGAGGTGACTATCCTTGTGCTTGTGTGCTGTTTCTTGGATTGGCCTGCAGTGGTTACCATTGGACCTGGAAGAAGAGGGAAAAGGACTTTGAGAGAACTTTTATTAATCTTGCTAAAGCAATCACCCAAGGGCTAGGAGAGAGCTAGCCTCCTGTTGAAGTCTCAGGCACATCAGACTTCACCACCAGCCTCCTGATTCCTCCCAGCGAGGATTTCTATCTGCAGGTGAGGCTCCTGTGAGTTCCAGGGCCTCTAGTTCTACTACAGAGAAGAGAGTGCTGAAATCGTCGCTAACGCACGTTTGCGAGCCGCCGCAGCCGAAAGCGCCCAGAAAGTCATCACGCTGCTGCCGCTGAGTGCTCGCAACCAAAGATCGACTCATGGCACGTTTGTGGGCCGCCAAGTGCTCGCTAACTCCAAAGATCATCGCATCGCGCGTTTTACGGGCTTCCAAGTGCCCGCTAACTCCAAGAGATCATCGCACCGAGATCATAGCTTCACGACATCGCAGCGCGGACGCCGGGCGTCTGCCATTTTCATTGCATCGCATCAGGATCGTCGCTCCCTCGCGGAGCGCCATTTCTTCGCATCGCAACCTGATCGCACACGCAACAGGATCGTCGCATCGCCTCCTCCCTCGCGGCAAGGAGTCATCGCATCAACGGCCTAGCGTGCAGAAGTTTGTCGCATCATCTCCGCACGCACCAGCAGATCGGCGCATCATCCTCCCTTGCGGCAAGGATTTATCGCATCGCCGGCCTCGCGTGCAGAAAATCATCGCTACAGCTTCTTTGCGACAATTTGTTGATTTTGCTACGAAATCCAGGTACTTTGTAAGTAAAAGGGTCGCAGAGACCACTGCTTTGAACTGAACTCCTCTTGGCACACTTTGAACTATTTTTGCAGCATTTCAAGAGTAATCCTATTTTTCAGTATTGTGGCTTTTTATCGTTATTGGTCTTGTGTTAAGTCTATATATAAAGATACTTATTTTTGATAACTACTTGTGTGGTGTCCCTTTGTAGTGTTCCTCACTGCGTTACTGTGTATGGTCATAAATGCTTCACACACTGCCTCTGAGATAAGCCTAGCTGCTCGTGCTACGTTACCACAGGGTGGAGCAGGGGTTATCAAAGGGTGTAGCCCTCTCACTCTGACTTAGGAAGAAGGGTCCCTACTTGGACAGTGGCCAGCCATTGCCAACTAGAGACCCCCATTTCTAACATTGGTGGTCAGCGGTGAGGATCTGGACTTGCATTTATGATCGCATACAGTAATTATAGTGTACACTACTAGTGAGTGCAGGCCATAACGCAACCACATATGTTTTTGAGGTTTTTTGATTCTATTTTTGATTAATATTGCCAGTTATTGCTACAATGGGCAAGCCCAGATCCAATGCCTCGGAGGATCTCTCCTGGGAAGAAGAGAAATTAGAAACCTACAATGCCAAGCAGCTCAAATATTTTTGCAAACAATTCACAGTCCCTATCACAGGTCTCACTAGAAGAGAGGAGTATTACAAGGCGCTGAAGGCCTGGCTAGAAGCCAGGGATGCCCCTAAGAATATGGGAGAGCTTGTGGAGGGGAAGAGAATGCAGGAGAGCAGCAGGGCGAAGTAGTAAACTTAGTAGGAGATAAAGCAATTTCCAGCTCGGGCACTAGTGTGTCCGCTAAGGGTCTGTCCCCAGAAGAGATGGAGGACAGGGAGAGAGATAGGCGGCATAATATGGAGATGGCTAAGCTTAAAATGGATGGTCACAGGGACCTAGAGAACAAGAAGTTAGAATTTGAGATTATGAAAATGAAACTTGAGCATGAGAGAATATTGAGGGAGTTGGAGATTAAAGCAAAGAGTGTAGAGATCTCTCCCTCTGGTGGCAGCATACCTGTGGTGCATACTGAGAATAGAGTGTATATACCCAAGGAGGTTATTAAGGATTTCCACAAAAGTGAAGATATTGGGCAATGGTTTGCCGCTTATGAATTAGCCATGGTGTCCCACCGGGTCCTGAGAAGGATTGGGGAGCGGGGTTGTGGGGACGCTTTGTGAGTGAGGGGAGGGATACCTTGTTGGACCTGCCCCCAGAAAGTCGAATGGTTTATGGCCACATGAAGGAAGCTTTGATGACCCGCTATGGTTTGACCCCTGAGATGTATAGGCAGAGGTTTAGGACCTGCAAGAAGCTAGAGGGTACCACATGGGTTGAATATGTGTCTTTTTTTTGCAGAGCAATGGAACGCTGGGTAAAAGGTAGCAAAGTAGAAACTTTTGAGCAGCTTTATGATTTGATTGCATGCGAGCATTTATCTAGTAACTGTTTTCCTGAGCTACGCCAGCACCTGATTGATTGCAAGCTGACTAACCCTAGGAAGCTTGCTGAGGAGGCGGACCGCTGGGTGAGCACCCGGGTTCGCGAGGGTCCAGTGGGAGACTTCGCCAAAGGTGGGCAGGGTCCCCAGCAGAGAAGTGGGGGGGACAGGGGTAAACCGAGGGAGTTCCAAAGAGGGCCCCAAAGTAATTCCCAAGGGAACCAAGCAGTGGTGTCCCAGCCTCCCCAAGAGATGAAGCCAGTGCCCCCGACAGGTAGGCCTGTTCAGAGGGGGCCCCTTACTTGTTATAAGTGTGGTCAAGTGGGCCACAGATACTTTGACCCCCAGTGTCCCCAGAGGGATACTCGTGCACCACCCCGCCAGCTTGCTAGTGTAGCCCTGGGGGGAGGAGATGGGTGCCCAAGAGGGTGGGATCCAGTAGAGTTGACCCTTGTCTCATTAGGAGACTTTGAGATGGCCCCTAAGCCTGCACTGCCTGATAACACTAAAAAGTACAGGCAATGGGTGACCATCAATGGCCATAGAGTGGAGGCTCTAAGAGACACAGGAGCCAGTGTAACTGCTGTCAGCTCCCGGTTGGTGTCCAAAGAGCAGGTTGTCCCCCATGCATTCTACCCAGTAGTGTCCGCAGACAACTCAGAGAGCCAATGTGAGGTGGCTCAGGTTCCCTTTGAGTGGGGGGGGGTCTCAGGAACTCTTCAGGTGGCTGTGAGGCCCGCAATGCCTGTAGACTGTCTGTTGGGCAATGATTTAGAGAACTCCCCGTGGGCTACGGTGGAGAGGAAATCTCACTTAGAGATGTTGGGTCTGCCTGAGTGGGCGTGTGCCACCACTCGGTCCATGGCAGCCAAGGAGGGTGTTGAGAAGGACCTGGAGCCTGAGAGTATGGCCCAGATACCTGCCTTAGAGAGAAGGGGCAGGGGGCGCGGGGAGCCGGCCCCCTTGGTTCCCACGGCCCAGGAGGGAGCAGACCCTGAGGGGGATGCCCTGGAGCCTACCGGGGAGCAGATCACCGAACTGGGTGACCTGCCTGAGCTGACCCATTGGCAGCAGGAAGGGGGACCCACCAGGGAGGAATTTTGTGAGCAGCAAAGAGTTTGCCCTTCTCTTGAGGGTATGCGGCGACAGGCTGCAGCCCAGGCAGCAGGTGACATGTCTGGTTCACATCTGATTTATTGGGAGAACAGTCTCCTGTATAGCGAGCCTAAGGCTGCTGAGCCGGGGTCAGCCCGTGTGCTGGTGGTACCCGAGTGCTTCAGAGCCTTCCTACTGGGGTTGGCTCATGACATTCCATTGGCAGGACATCTGGGGCAGACCAAGACCTTTGAGAGGCTGGCCGCCCACTTTTATTGGCCCCAGATGCGCAAGAGCTCAGACACTCATTGCAGGACATGTGAGACTTGCCAGGCAAGTGGGAAGAGTGGGGGGAAGATCAAGGCCCCACTCCAGCCCTTTCCAGTTGTGAGTACCCCATTCGAGCGAGTGGGCATTGACATTGTGGGGCCTCTGGACCCCAAGACAGCCATGGGCAACAGGTTCATCCTGGTCTTGGTGGACCATGCCACCCGGTACCCTGACGCCATCCCGCTCAGGACAGTGACGGCCCCCGTGGTGGGACGTGCACTGATGGGGATTTTCTCCCGTGTGGGGTTTTCCAGAGAGGTGGTGTCTGACAGGGGGACCAACTTCATCTCCCAGTACATGAAGTCTCTGTGGAAGGAGTGTGGGGTAACTTATAGGTTCACCACTCCTTACCACCCCCAAGGTAATGGTCTGGTTGAAAGGTTCAACCGGACCTTGAAGGGCATGATCATGGGCCTAGAAGAGCCCCTGAGGCGTAAGTGGGACGTCCTCTTGCCATGCCTGTTGTTTGCCTACCGTGAGGTGCCACAGAAGTCCTTAGGGTTCAGTCCCTTTGAACTCCTCTATGGCCATCCGGTAAGAGGGCCTCTGAGTCTGGTCAAGGAAGGCTGGGAGCAATCTCCCAGGAAACCTCCCCAAGATGTATTTAGCTACATGTTGGCCTTCAGGAACCAGACTCGGCGTTTCAGAAAAATTGCTTAGGCAAATCTGGAAGACAGCCAGGAGGAAATGAAACTTTGGCACGACCATAATGCCACTCTGGTCGAATTTCAACCTGGTCAGAAGGTTTGGGTACTGGCCCCAGTGGAGCCTTGTGCGCTCCAAGATAAGTGGACCGGTCCATTTGAGGTGGTGGAGCGCAAAAGTCCAGTTACCTACTTGGTGGACTTTCAATCTCCCAGGAACCCCTTGCGGGTCCTGCATGTGAACCGCCTGAAGCCCCACTTTGAGAGGTCTGAAGTGGGCATGCTTCTTGCCACAGATGCTGGGATGGAGGAGGAGAGTGAGCCTCTTCCTGACCTCCTGTGTGCAGGAGAGAAGGATGGGTCAGTGGAGGGTGTGGTCCTCTCCACCACACTAACCCCTGAGCAGCAGAGAGATTGTCACCAACTGTTGGGGCAATTTTCTGATTTGTTTTCCCTGGTGCCTGGTGTCACTGATTGGTGCGTCCATGAGGTGGACACCGGGGACAGTCCTCCTGTCAAGCACAAGGCTTACAGAGTGACTGACAGGGTCAGGGCTTGCATTAAGGAGGAGGTCTCCAAAATGTTTGCCCTAGGGGTGATTGAGTCCTCTAGCAGCCCTTGGTCCAGCCCTGTGGTATTGGTAAGACCGACGCGCACCCCATCCCCAGAGCTGATGAGCTCATAGATCGGCTAGGGGCTGCCCGGTACCTCAGCACGTTTGATCTGACGTCTGGGTACTGGCAGATCGCCTTAACTGATGGGGCAAAAGAGAGGTCAGCATTCTCCACATCAGATGGGCACTACCAGTTCCGTGTGATGCCCTTTGGGATGAAGAATGCCCCTGCCACCTTTCAGAGGTTGGTCAACCAGGTGTTGGTTGGGCTGGAGGATTTCAGTGCCGCCTACCTGGATGACATTGCAGTGTTCAGTTCCTCCTGGGAGGACCACTTGCGCCACCTCTGGGAAGTGTTGATGGCGCTGCGCAGAGCAGGCCTCACAATCAAGGCCAGTAAGTGCCAGATTGGGCAGGGTTCTGTGGTGTATTTGGGACACCAGGTGGGGAGTGGCCAAGTGGCGCCCCTGCAGCCCAAGATTGAAACCATCCTGGCTTGGGAGCCCCCAAGGACCCAGACCCAGGTGAGGGCCTTCTTAGGACTCACGGGTTACTACAGGAGGTTTGTCAAGGGGTATGGCAACATTGTTGCACCCTTGACTGGGCTGACTTCAAAAAGCAGCCAAAGATTGTGAACTGGACTGACACCTGTCAGAAAGCTTTTGATGCCCTCAAGACTGCCATGTGTACAGCACCCGTACTCCAGGCGCCCAATTTTGCTAAGGAATTTATTGTCCAGACAGACGCTTCAGAGCATGGGGTGGGGGCCGTTCTGTCACAGATAAATGAGGAGGGACTAGACCAACCTGTAGCCTTCATCAGTAGAAGGTTACTTCCACGGGAACAGAGGTGGAGTGCAATTGAGCGTGAGGCATTTGCTGTGGTCTGGGCACTGAAGAAGCTGAGACCATACCTGTTTGGGACTCACTTCCGGGTTCAGACAGACCACAGGCCCCTCAGATGGTTGATGCAGATGAGGGGTGAGAATCCCAAGTTGTTGAGGTGGTCCATTTCCCTACAGGGTATGGACTTCACGGTGGAACACCGCCCTGGTACAGAACACGCCAATGCTGATGGTCTGTCCAGATTTTTCCGCCTTAGTGATGAGAACTCCCCAGGGGATCGGTAGTTCTCCCCACATTTCAGCTGGAGGGGACACGTGTTAGACCTGGCACCATTGGCGTGGGTCTCCCTTCCATTTTTCGCTGTTGTCTCCTCCATTTTGCTGGTGTTAGATGCTCTGGGCGCTGTGCCACTGCCCTTCAGTGCCACAGCGCGAATGCTCCCTGTGTAAATATGACATGTGAATTGGTATATCCATGATTGGCTTATTTGGTTTACCTGTTAGTCCCTAGTAGCGTGGCCTGTGTGTGCCCAGGGCTGGTAAACCAAATGCTGCTGGTGGGCCTGCAGCGCTGGTTTGCGCCACCCACAGAAGCAGCTTGTAAAGTGTGTCTCAGACCTGCCACTGCAGAGTCTGTGTGCAGTCCAGAACTGCCATCTTGGCTGTGAAGTGCACCCACTTCCCAGCCCCTGAACCTTCCCTTGGCATCATGTAAGTCACCCCTATGGTAGGGTGCATTGTGTGTGTAAGGTAGGACATGCCTTGGTGTGTGTAGCATGTCCTGGTAGTGAATTACACCCAATTTCGTTTTTCACTACTGTAAGGCTACCTGTTCCCCATAGGCTAGAATGGGCAGTTTGACTATTACATTCTATAGTCCTAACTGACCCCAGGAACATGGTGGAAAAACGAATTTAGTATGCCTGAGCTCAGAATATTAAAATACATCTTTTAGTGAAGTTTATTTTTATATTCTGTGTTTGAAAATACCACTTTTAGAAAGTAGGTATTTTCTTGCCTAAGCCTTCCAGTGTGCTCTGCTGTTATGTGTAATGGCCGTCTGGTTTTGGAGGGTCAGGGCAGGCTGAGTCAGACCTGGGTTGAATAGAGAGATCTGCATTTAGAGTACGGGGAGGGGTAGCTCCTTGACCTGAATAGGGCTGTGCCTGGCAAGGTGAATGCTGGCTCCACCTCCTACTGTGTGTCTGATAGCAGACCCCCTCTTTCTGAAAGGAAGGATGCAGCCTGGTAAACAAAGTGCTCCAGGACTGAACAGAACTGGTTCTGGCTAGGCTCAGTGACTTGTAGCTTTTGAGAACAAAGACTTTTGGGGTATAAATATCTGTGCTGAAACCCCTACAAAGTGTATTGCTCCTGGACATCAAGACGAACCTTTGTCCGTGTAACTGAAGGAATCTGCAGGAGGTGACTATCCTTGTGCTTGTGTGCTGTTTCTTGGATTGGCCTGCAGTGGTTACCATTGGACCTGGAAGAAGAGGGAAAAGGACTTTGAGAGAACTTTTATTAATCTTGCTAAAGCAATCACCCAAGGGCTAGGAGAGAGCTAGCCTCCTGTTGAAGTCTCAGGCACATCAGACTTCACCACCAGCCTCCTGATTCCTCCCAGCGAGGATTTCTATCTGCAGGTGAGGCTCCTGTGAGTTCCAGGGCCTCTAGTTCTACTACAGAGAAGAAAGTGCTGAAATCGTCGCTAACGCACGTTTGCGAGCCGCCGCAGCCGAAAGCGCCCGGAAAGTCATCACGCTGCTGCCGCTGAGTGCTCGCAACCAAAGATCGACTCATCGCACGTTTGTGGGCCGCCAAGTGCTCGCTAACTCCAAAGATCATCGCATCGCACGTTTGCGGGCTTCCAACTGCTCGCTAACTCCAAGAGATCATCGCACCGAGATCATCGCTTCACGACATCGCAGCGCGGACGCCGGTCGTCCGCCATTTTCATCGCATCACATCAGGATCGTCGCTCCCTCGCGGAGCGCCATTTCTTCGCATCGCAACCTGATCGCACACGCAACAGGATCGTCGCATCGCCTCCTCCCTCGCGGCAAGGAGTCATCGCATCAACGGCCTAGCGTGCAGAAGTTTGTCGCATCATCTCCGCACACACCAGCAGATCGGCGCATCATCCTCCCTCGCGGCAAGGATTTATCGCATCACCGGCCTCGCGTGCAGAAAATCATCGCTACAGCTTCTTTGCGACAATTTGTTGGTTTTGCTACGAAATCCAGGTACTTTGTAAGTAAAAGGGTCGCAGAGACCACTGCTTTGAACTGAACTCCTCTTGGCACACTTTGAACTATTTTTGCAGCATTTCAAGAGTAATCCTATTTTTCAGTATTGTGACTTTTTATCGTTATTGGTCTTGTGTTAAGTCTATATATAAAGATACTTATTTTTGATAACTACTTGTGTGGTGTCCCTTTGTAGTGTTCCTCACTGTGTTACTGTGTATGGTCATAAATGCTTCACACACTGCCTCTGAGATAAGCCTAGCTGCTCGTGCTACGTTACCACAGGGTGGAGCAGGGGTTATCAAAGGGTGTAGCCCTCTCACTCTGACTTAGGAAGAAGGGTCCCTACTTGGACAGTGGCCAGCCATTGCCAACTAGAGACCCCCATTTCTAACAGCAGGTATCGAGGATGTGAGGCGCAGTGGAGACGATGCGTTGGTTCTGATGAAGCTGTGATGCATAGGTTTGGCATCATTGTTGAGGCTGCCTCCGACAAGGGATGCGAGGAGCTTGCGCCGGGAAAAGTGTTGCGCCGTGGCGATTCCGAAGGTGATGTGTCAGTCCCAAGATGCGGGATGCAGCAGTGGTGTGAGTGTTTTGTGATGGGTCCAATCCAGGCAACAGCAGCGAAGCTACGGTTCTGCTTGAAGATGCGCCGCTAGGCCGAGGAGATGCGTCGGTTCTGCTCAGAGAAATGCGTCGCTGAGCAGAGGATGCATCGGTTCCGCTGGAGAAACACCTTAGGCTCACTTCCAAGGTTCCAGGAATGGGGTGGCACCACTTGGCAGGGTAGACTCACAGATTGCAGAGCCTAGGTGCAGAAGCAGGTTGGTTGGAAGTCTTTCATGTCCCTAAGACTTCAGATCATGAGGCCAGCAGCCTAGCTCTTGTAGTCACTCTAGGTTCAAGTGATACAGGTCCAGTCCCCTCACCCAGGCAAGGGGGCAGCAGGTCAGCACAGCAAGGCAGGAGTGCAGAAAAACAGCAGTCCAGCAGGGTGGCAGTCCTTTAATCAGCACAGCAGTCCTTCTTCCTGGCAGAGTCTTCACAGGTCCAGAAGTATACTGAAGGGCTGGTGTCCAGTACTTATACCTAGTTGGGCCTTTGTAGTGGGTGATACTTCAAAGGCAGGCCTTTGAAGTACACATAGGTCTTGCCCTTCCTGCCCTCCACTACACTAGTCACTACAGGGGAGTCTGCAGCCCTTTGTGTGTGGACTGGACACACCCTATTCAGGTGCAAGTGAGGCTGGGTTCCGCTCCTCCCTCCCATCCTGCCAGGATGGCCCTTCAAGTCACACCTAAGCACCCATTGTGTGCTGCAGTCTAGGGGGAATACACAAAGCCCAGCTGTCACTCACCCCACATGTGATCAAAGGCAGGCAGCAGGCACCAAAGTGCTAGAATAACAAAATGCCAACTTTCTAAAAGTGTTTTTTTCCAGAATTGTAATTTAATATTCGACTTTACCATAAGTTAGGATTTTAAATTAGGATTCCAGCCGGTCGCTCACGTGTTGCGAGGTACCCCCCTGTATTAATGCAAAATAACGGAAGTAGCCAAGCGGGACCCTAGTTAGTGCGGCGGACTCTGACTTGGCCGGACCTACGACACAAGGGCCGCCTTGTACATCACGATCACAGTGGCCCGAGCCTGGGTCCGGGAACTGCCCTGATCGGGTAGGAGAGCCTAACGAGGCGAGAGGACAAGTAGGGGGAAACTGCGACCCAGCTGGTGAAAGAGTCAGGAGCGATTTACACACACCCGTGCGACGCCCTCTCACCCATAAGATACCCATACTAGACCTGCACCCACTCCAGAAGACAGCAGTATAGCGGAGCTATGGCGGCCGCCAAAGGCAGGAAGGACAGATCGGTGAAAGACATGCTGATCAAGTCAACGACTCCACAAGTGGAGGGCCAACCTATAGCGAAGAGCTTGGAAGAGGCTGAAGGCGTGGAGGGACCAGAGGCCTCAGTTAGCCGTTCCTTTCTAGAATCGCTTTTCTCCTCCCTACGCGAAGACCTGTCCGCCATGAAACGCGAGCTCTTGGCGGACATGCGGGAGATACGCTGAGATGTAGACTCTTTGGGAGAAAGGATCAACACCCTGGAGGAGCACGAAACGGGGCGCAACGAGGAACTCGAGAGCCTCCAACAAGAAGTCCTCAAGCTACAGGAACAGAACCTCGACCTCCAAGCTCACACCGAGGACCTGGAGAATAGGTCCCCCTGGAACAACAGGGGAGAGGAGTTGGCCTAACGGCTAGGGCGGTCGACCGCGCAGCTGGGGAACCAGGTTCGAGTCTCGGCAGGGACGCACAACATCCTGTGATTCTGGGCAAATCACTTAATCTCCCCGTGCCTATCAAAAATGAATGTGTCCTCATGTAACGCAACTGGTGCTCGTGTAAAGCGCTCTGATACCCGAATCGGGTCAAGTTCGCGCTATATAAAAACTCCGTAAAAAAAAACATCCGCATCCGTGGCATGGCACAGGGGGAGGGAGACAGCGACATCAAAGTCCTGGCGGTGGACCTCTTCCGCACAACCCTAGGTGAGCTTCCAGAATTCTCAATCAAATTGGATCACACTAATAGAGTAGGCCCTAGGAGAGCAGCCCCGGCTCCTCCAGTGAACATTTTGACCTGTGTGCACGATTACCAGCTAAAAGAACGAATACTTCGTGAAGCTCGGCACAACACAGATTTCCTATACAAAGGTCAAAAACCTACACTATATCAAGATCTGGCAGCCTCCACCTTAAATAAGCGCAAGTCATTCCATCCGGTCACGTCCCATCTCCGAGAAACCGGCATCAAGTACTCTTGGGGGCACCCCTTCCGACTAATCTTCCACTTTAAGGGAGAGCTAAGACAGATCCTCTCTCTCTCAACAGCCTACAAACCTTTGAACATTGAGGAACCCACAACGGATAAGCAGCAGCAGAACAACCAAAGCCTCAGACGGCATGGATGGACCACCATCAAGCCTGTTGTCGCTCCCTGATTTGGACACTATGGCCAGGGAGCGGCAGGGGGTTCTAGCATCCCTGACTGGGGCATCTTCCGAGTGAATACAGAGAAGCTAAAGAAGAGAACTAGCGGTCAGTCACTAGCTCCCTTGCCCGTTGTTGGAACTGCTTCAAACCATTGCACGGGCTGTGTCTGGGGGGAGCGGGGAGACACTGGCCACTAGTACCCTATACTTTCTCTCCAAGGAGTCGCACGCTCCGGACATTGACTGTTAGACGATTTGTTACCATATTCATGTAGTTGCTACCTTGGGGTTTTGTTACTTTTGTTTGGTGGGCTCCCTCCCCCTTCTCTGCGCTCCCTCTGTCTCACCCATAACTTTGCGATTTCTACCAGGCCAGATCCCTGCACATAGAACCCCACCCACTCCCAGGCAAGATAGACATAGTTCAACGCCTCACTTCAACAGCGCACTTAGACCCCAGCTTACACATCGATGACTGTTAAACTCCTGGCCCTGAATGTGAAAGGGCTTAACAACCCTACCAAGCGAAGGGCCATCCTGTCTTACTTGGAGAACTCGAACGCACATATATGTTTACTGCAGAAGACCCACCTATTGCGCAGCAATACCCACAGACTACGCTCCAAGGCCTTCCCACAGCAATATTTCTCTTCTCTTCCCACCAAGAGGACTGGGGTAGCTATCCTCATATCTCGCAACTTCCCTGGGGTGGTGTCTGGCTTTCTCTGTAACCATTGGAACGGACACGCTCACGCTGGCCACTATCTATGCTCCCAACGAGGGTCAGGAGATATTCCTACGCAAAGCAGTTGCAGACCTAACATCCTCCCTGGACCGGCAGATACTTTAGGGGGCAACTTGAACACAGTATTTAACAGCCTTTTGGATCGCTCAGCTCAGAGACAGGGGCAGTCTGGGGCCTTATCTGATAGCGGACAACAGTGGCTACATGATCTGGGGCTAGTTGATATTTGGCGCCACTTCCACCCTTGCACAACTGACTACACCTTCTACTCCCACACCCATAAGACCTATGCCAGGCTGGACTACTTTCTTGGATCCCGGTCCCTTCTCTCTTGGGCGCAAGATTCATCCATAGAACCACGGGCACTATCCGATCACGCAGCTCTAACTATAACATTAACATTTCCCCCTACACCCCGGCCATCATATTCCTGGAGGCTAAGGGACACACTCCTCCATCGCCCTGAAGTAATCGCGCGCCTAACTAAGACACTTGAGGACTTTTTATCTGTGAATGACACTCCGGACACTTCCATAGTGTCCTTATGGGAAACACTTAAACTGGTGGCAAGGGGCAACTTCATAGCCACGTCCTCAGCAGACAATAAGATGTGCAGGGAAAAAATGGAGGAGCTCTCCAAGCAGGTCCTAGAACTAGAAGGGATACATAAACGGACGGGGGCTCTTCGGGTATGGAGACAGTTAAAAGCTGCGCGAACCCAGCTAGCCAGTTTAGACCTCGATAGGGCTGAATACGCTGCCCAACGCTTGAAACACATGTTTTACATGGTAGGGGACAGATGCGGCCGCCTGCTGGCTCACAAACTACGCGATCAGCGTCAGGCAGCGACGGTTCAAACGATCTGCTACGCTCAGGGCGTCGAACACACGCAAGAAGCGGACATATCCCGCACATTTAGAGACTTTTACGCAGCACTCTACCCTGCGCAGCAAATACCAGAACAGAATTCCCTTACATATCTTCGGGGAAAACTCACTCCCGCCTAACGCCGGACCAGGCCTCTTCCCTCGATAGTCCGATCCAGGTCGAAGAAGTTATCTCCGCTATTGCTCGGCTCAAGCTTCTTAAATCCCCAGGCCCAGATGGGTTCACCGCTATTTTTTACAAAACATTCTGCTTCATCCTAGCCCCGATATTGACACGACTCTTTAACACAATCGGAGACACCTCCGAGATGCCGCCCACGATGCTCTTGGCATCGGGAGCTGTCCTCCCTAAGCCTGGTAAAGACAGTCGGTACTGTGCCTCCTACAGGCCTATATCCTTGTTGAACATCGACCTCAAGATATTTATAGGGATCCTAGCGGCCAGACTGTGGCAGTTAATGCCGGGATTGATAGACCTGGATCAGGCCGGATTCTTTGCGACTAGACAATGCAGTGACAACACTCGGAGGCTGCTCCACCTTCTGGACAAGGCACATCGCCAGTCAGAAGAGCGAGTGGTGCTGTCTGTTGACGCAGAAAAGGCGTCCGACAGGGTGCACTGGCTCTTCCTGGAGGCCACCCTGGAGCAGTTTGGGGTAGGGAGCCGCTTCCGCAGGTGGGTGTTTAGCGGCTATAGCCATCCCTCAGCCACTGTCCGGGTAAATGGCTTTCCGTCAGACCCCTTCCCGCTAACAAGAGGAATGCGGTAGGGCTGTTAGAAAAAGCAAAATGCGGCTGACCACGGTTCAGCACCTCAGTTCCTAAATAAATACATTTAATCAATTGTCTGTGCAACCACTTCCGGAGTTCACCGCACTTCCACTCCACTGGAAACCAGATACATAAGTTCATAAAGAAAAGGAAGGTGCACCAGAATGAAGTCAGTGAGCTTCAAATGTATTCCAAAATATATCCTTTATTGTAGTTTCAGTTTAAAATTGGACATCAGCCAACGCGTTTCGTTCCAAATGGAACTTCGTCAGGGCTGAAAGAATACATAAATAAGACCAAACTAAATTACACTTAATACATAAAACGACACATAAAAATTACAAACAACATATATAATATATATATATAAACATTAAGCACATAAATTCATAACATTTAAAGAACGACACAATGATCAAAAAATCTAACATAAATATATATATCCACACAAAAAATCTTAAACAACAAAGAAGGGACAAAATATATATACACATACATTTATATATATAAAAATAAATAAAACAATATTAACAACACAAAACTTTCAAACACAAACCTAATTCATAAGGTCCAATTAAAAAATACAGCATAAATATTTATCATTCGAATCCAAAAAAGAGGGAGAGGACAAAGACATATTTAAAGTACATTATGTACCCTTTATTAAAAGAAAAGACCATAGGGCAAAGTTTATTAGTAAAATACACCAAGAATACAAAAAAGAGACGGTGAACCGGAAAAAAGGGGGAAAAACAAGGAAAGAAAAAAGAAAAAGAGAAATTTCTCCATATATATATATATACAGGAAAGTGCACACACAAAACCATCTGAGGATCTCACCTCAAGTTTCTTGATCTTGGTTCAATTAGTTTGTACACAATAGTCAAAGGATTCCAAAAAATGTGTCCAAATAAGTAGAGGCCTGGGTTCTGATTAAAGAAAAAAACCAAAGGATACAAACAGATATCAATACCGTTAGCACCAACTTAATTTAAATAAAACAACAACTTAGGGGCCGATTCCGATTCGGGCCGGAAATCACTCCGACCGAGCCGGACCCAGAGAGATTTCCGACCGAATCGGACCCGTGCAGCCCGACCGAACGAGTACGATGCGCACGTATGCCATCGGACTCGAGTCGGTCGGACTCCCATTGAAGTCAATGGGAGCCGGTCGTACAACGCGTACGCGGGCTCCCATTGACTCAATGGGTGCGAGGCGGACAAGGGCGCCCCCTACAGCGTGTACGCGGCAAAGCGACTCGCGCCGTACACGCACAGGTAGGGGGGACCCATGGGTTCCCCCTGTGTGCGACTCGCGCGGCTACGCGTACAGGGGGGTCCGACACGGACCCCCAAAGTACGGCTCCGACTGCTCTTTCGAGCCGGAGTGCGCGGCTCGGTCGGACTGCTCGCGGCGCGCATCGTACTAACCCGGCCGGGGAACATCTCCATTGCGCGGTGCGAGTCGAGTCCGAGCGAGTCGGTCGATGAGGTTAGACCCGGGAACGAGTCGGTCGGAGCGGTCGGGACGCCCGGACGAGTCGGTCGGCGATTTCGCATCGTACTCGCTCGCCCGGACGCGCGTACGAATCGGTCGGGAAATAGGGCTCCGAATCGGATCCGGTTAATCCGAATCCGATTTGGAGCCCTACAGGCCGAGATCGGAATCGGCCCCTAAGTATCCAAACCATAAAAACAGTCCCCTACTAAAGGACTGTGAGAGTCGCAGAAATAAACACATCTTACCGCAAATCGCAAATAGGTTTCAGAATCCCACAGTCTTTCAAACAGAGACAAATAATCCAAAGAACGTTGACCCAAGTCCTAACACAGGGAAAATATAAGGCATCAGTGCATACAGTTAGTCTCTTACACACCTTACTTCCCTTTATCATCCCAAATACAGATAATCTAAAAAAACAATAAATCAAGTCCTAACACAGGGAGAATAAAATACATCAATGCATGCAGTTAATATAATGCACAACCTGATTCCCATTACAATATGGACAATGTTGGGCGGTAATCATGACGATGCAAAGAATCATCTTACCTCCGTATCCACAGGGAGGCTAAGTCACAAACACTAGTCACACTAGATATTTATTACAATGTCCAAGAGCCAAGGTAGCGGCCAACAATCCTGATAGGAAGAATAGATAAAAATCAGAGAGTCTCCTGTCACACTCCGAGAGTCTCCTGTCAATAAAAGGGCGTCAACATAAGACTTGATAGCAGCCCAACCTCGCTCCAAAGTGAATGTGCCGTCATAACAAAAACACAGGAGGGGAGGGGGAAAGTTACACCCATATAGCATATGTCCACATCTTTTTCTTTTTTCTTTCCTTGTTTTTCCCCCTTTTTTCCGGTTCACCGTCTCTTTTTTGTATTCTTGGTGTATTTTACTAACAAACTTTGCCCTATGGTCTTTTCTTTTAATAAAGGGTACATAATGTACTTTAAATATGTCTCTGTCCTCTCCCTCTTTTTTGGATTCGAATGATAAATATTTATGCTGTATTTTTTAATTGGACCTTATGAATTAGGTTTGTGTTTGAAAGTTTTGTGTTGTTAATATTGTTTTATTTATTTTTATATATATAAATGTATGTGTATATATATTTTGTCCCTTCTTTGTTGTTTAAGATTTTTTTGTGTGGATATATATATTTATGTTAGATTTTTTGATCATTGTGTCGTTCTTTAAATGTTATGAATTTATGTGTTTAATGTTTATATATATATATTATATATGTTGTTTGTAATTTTTATGTGTCGTTTTATGTATTAAGTGTAATTTAGTTTGGTCTTATTTATGTATTCTTTCAGCCCTGACGAAGTTCCATTTGGAACGAAACGCGTTGGCTGATGTCCAATTTTAAACTGAAACTACAATAAAGGATATATTTTGGAATACATTTGAAGCTCACTGAATGCGGAAGGGCTGTCCGCTCTCCCCACTGCTGTTCACTCTATACGTGGAGCCGCTAGCACAGAGGGTGCGGGAGAACCAACAGATTAGAGGGGTTCTCTTTGGCGGAGAGCGGCATACCATCAGCTTATACGCGGACGATGTAATCGCCACGCTAGAGACTCCCGAGACATCAATACCGGCCTTCCTTGCTGAACTGGAGATGTTTGCAGCTGCATCGGGCTTCCGAGTTAATGTGTCAAAATTGCAAACCCTAGGGTTCTCCCTAAAGCCGCCTACCTTTGCCATTCTTAAACAGGCTTGCCCTATCCGGTGGGATCAGAAAGTTATACCTTACTTAGGTATCAAACTTGCGGTATCCACTCCAGAAACAGTTTCTTTAAATTACACCCACCCGTTGGCACAGACCCGACAGGACTTGCACCGCTGGCGGCTGTTTGGCCTCTCCTGGTTGGGCCGGGTGGCAGCCCTTAAGATGAGCGTACGCCCCAAAATCCTATATCTCTTTCAGACATTGCCCGTAGAACCCCCCCAGGCATGCTCAAAATGCTTCAAAATTAGTTCTCTTCCTTTGTCTGGGTGGACAAGAAGCCACTGATTAGTAAAGACATGAGTTTCAGACCCCCTGGGGAGGGGAGGGGAGCCTAGGGATCCCCAATCTAGACCGCTACTATAGGGCTACACAGATACGACCCTTGCTAGAGTGGTCTCAAAAGGAATCTGAGAAACATTGGCTTTTCATGGAGCGAGCACTGGCTGGCCAGTTGTTGTGGAAGATTCCTTTCCTCCGCAAAGCTTCCCGGCCCCCAGGACTATATGGATCGCCAATCGTACGGGCCACTCTAAAAGCTTGGGACGCAACGGCTAAACGTAGTGGCCTTACCACTTTCCCATCGCCGCTCACCTCCTTAACTAATAACCCCGACTTCACCCCTGGCCTCGACCTGGTAGATTTTAGTCATAGGGATGGGGAGGGACACAGATCAATAGGTCATTTCTTCGACGCCGAGGGCCCCCTGTCTTTTGAAGACTTTCGATCTGATTTTGCAATGCCCGAAACCGAGTGACACCACTACCAGCAGATACGCCACTGGATAATGCAGCCCCAGACACGCCAGGGAGCGGAGAGAAGGCTCACCCCTTATGAGAGGTGGCTGCTCTCTAAACAGTCAAACAAACGGCTTATTCCGGAGCTGTATTACATGCTATGCTCCCCAGAACAGCCGACCAAATCTGCGGGTCAGAAGAGATGGGAGACGGAACTGGGGCAGACACCTTCTCCAAAGGAATGGGGTGATATCTATTACAGGGCCCGACATTCGGTGCACAGTATCTCCAGTACAGAGTATGCTACTAAGATAACGACGTATTGGTATCTCACTCCCCCCAGACTTCATAGGAGCGACCCCAGCCGCTCCCCGGGATGCGGGACCGAGGGCACATTGCTCCACCAACTATGGGAATGTCCCACTCTTACATTATACTGGGAACAGATTTTAGACGAGATCGATAAACACTTCGATACCAACATATTATGCTTCCTGGAGTATGTCATCCTGGGCGACTCCGACAGGCTCACATTCCCTCTCAAGTCTCGTAAGGGTAGGCAGATGGGAATAGCTCTGGGGGCGGCATTACAGAATATATTGTCTCACTGGGATACAGATAGAACCCCCACGCTACAGTGGTGGTTGCACAGGCTGTGGTATGTGCTAGGCATGGAGTGTATCTCCTTTTCACTCCAAGGGGACGGGCCTCTTTTGCTGAACTGTGGCATCCTTTTATAGCTCTGTTATGCTCTGAATTTCGCGAGTTAACCTGCCCCAAGTACATGCGTCTGCTCCGACTTCCCGCGCTGCTGCAGGACCCGGCTCAACCTCCAACACACTGACAAACCCTGCGCCATATATATTCCTCTTCCCTTATGACTGTCGAAATAGGGGGCGGGAGGGAGGGGGTCCAGGGTTGGGGGGCGGAGGGAGGTTGGGTTGTTGTCCCTTGTTTCATTTATGATGCATTAGCACTGCAAATGCTTTCAGCCCACAAGTGGGGCTATGTATTGCTTAATGCATCTTGTTATGTCCCTCAAATAAATAAAAAAGATTTAAACCTAAATTAGGATTCCAGAGACACCAGTCTTGGAGGTCTCATTTCTTCCCAATTGGAAATGACCCTTATAAAATGTAATAAGGTAATCCTAATGTTATCCTATGGGAGAGATAGGCCTTGCAGAAGTGTAAAACTACCAGGACATGTAAAACTTAAAAATACATGTCCTGCCTTTTAAATACATTGCACCCTGCCCTCTGGGTTATTCAGGGCCTACATTAGGGCTGAACTATATGTATATAAAGGGAAGGTTTGGGTCTGGCAAAAGGTTTCTTTTGCATGGTAGAAATGGTATTGTAAACTGCGCACACAGGCTCTGCAATATCAAAAATAATGGGGCGACCCGGTGTCCCTCAGAACCTGGGTATTAACATACAATAAAACAATTGGTTCTGTTGGGTTATTAACAATTACTTTGAAAAGCAGAGAACTTATTTATGGTACACATAACAATATTTTAATATATATATATTTTAATATAACAATTGTTAATAACCCAACAGAACCAATTGTTTTATTGTACACAGGCTCTGCAATGGCAGGCCTAAGACATAGTTAGAGGGCTACTTAAGTGGGTGGCACAAGCAGTGCTGCTGGCCTACTAGTAGCATTTTATTTACAAGACCAGGGCACATGTAGTGTGCTTTATTAGGGACTTATAAGTAATTTAAGTATGCCAATTGGGTATGAGCCAATATTACCATGTTTAGAGGAGAGAGCACATGCACTTTAGCACTGGTTAGCAGTGGTAAAGTGCACCGAGTCCTAAGGTCAACACAAATGAGGTCAGAAAAAAGGGGAGGAGGAAGGCAACACATTTTGGGGTGTCCCTGCAGTAAGGGCCATTTCCAACATGGCATCTTTCATAGATTCACATGCAACCATCTCTTCTCCCTTTTGAGGCTCCTCTTACTACTACATGCTTAGTAAACATGAGCAGTTGCGCCTCTGGGAGGATGCAAAGTTCTGTATCTGTTCATTTGATTAGCTGAAGTTTGTTATAAAATAAGGAGGATAAACTAAATGTAGTCTATGGCTGTTTCAATATTGTTGTAATCTATGTGTACACTACTACGTTATATTGAATACTGAAGGTTTCCAGTCTGATTTTGGGAAATAATTCAAGAATGTAAATCTATGAAAGATACCAATGCTGGAGAACTGTAATTACAAGTTAAAAACTTTTTTCTTCTTTTTATCGCATATCTTGTATTTAGTCTTCATAGAAAAAGTCTTACGAACATGATGTAATATTCCATACAGCTTAGAATGATGGTAGTTTCTCATTGTAAACTTGTTCAGGGACTTCCAATGCAGCTTCTACCAAGCTTCACATGTTTGCTTGTACATTCACCAATAGCTAGATTATGTCTTGGAAAACAACTCCTATAACTAGAATGTGTCCTGGAAAATAACTCTTCCTACCCTGAGACCCTTAAACATTTGCACCATTAGTCATAAAACAAAATTGCAATGAACTCCTTAATTCAAACAACATCCAACAGAACTGGTATGTGCCATTGGACATGCTTGCTTTTTAAACATTTTCACTCAAACTTCCATGTTTTCTGGCAGTCACTAAAGGGAACAACCACATTGAAGAATCTATGGGTAGTAGAATGCCCTCTTCACGCACCATACTCATATGTTTAGATATTCTCTCACTGACACTGAACAATATGTTACTCAGCCAATTCTTTACTGGTGGTTAAGCAGGACTATTTTCCCAGATAGTGTCCTTGAATCCCTTTATTCAATCAAAGTAAATTTTACCATTTCTGTATTTTGATCAAGAATGTTACATTTTGGGGGCATGGCCAAGCAACTTAAGATGGTGGTTGAGTCTCCCTAGAACTCCCTCCACAAACTTACATATCCTTTCTGATCCGGTGCGATCCCCCCTGCCAGACTTCACTGGACCGACAAGCCTCCTTCCCTCTAACCCCGGAGAGAACAGTGACACATGGGGTGGGGGCCTGGCCACTGCCAGGAGACCCAGAGGCACCTCAGGAACCACAATCAGATGAAGTGTGGGTACTAGGCTGCTAGCCAGAGTGGCGTGGAGCCCAGCAGCAGACCTCAGCAGCTGGCTGCGGAACCCCTCCCTGAGATCGACGACAGCCACTCATGCTACTCCAAGGAGAAGGAGTGAGGTGGGCTGGGCAGCACCGGTCAGGGGAATCACAAAGCAAGATCGCCTGGTTATTTGCCCGGAGGTGGCTCCTGAGTCCGGCTCCAGTGGAGGTGGGGGAACCAGAGGAATCTCTGGCTGAGGCAGGGAATGAAAGAGTGAAAGAAGGTGCCCACCCCGGGAATCCAGAGGAAGGACTGGCATATTGGCCACCACACCAGAGGAAAAAGAGCCCCAGGGTGAAGTTGGAGTGCTGCCAGGGCCCTTCCCGCAACAGTGGGAGGTGCCTATAGCAGCCATAATGGACCGGCATACCTGAGCAGATTGGAAGCTCTAAGGGAAGAGAGTCCATGCTGACCCTTGGGCCTGAAGGAAAGAGACATGCCAAATAGCTTGAAGGTGCAGGGCCATCACCCCTCAAATCAGTGCTCCCAAGGAAGGCTCAAGCAAAGAAAAGGGGGTCAGAGTGAGCCCAGAGACAAGCACTGCAGTGAGACCAGGTGTGGCAGGAGAGGAGTGAGTCGAAGCTTCTCCGCACCCCTCGCTGCTTTGACCCCTCCTCGGCACTGACACTGGCATAAACTGTCTGCTGGACAGGACAAAGGAGAGGTGAAACGCCAATAGATGCCAGATAAGCCCAGCATAATAAGAGTTGGTGAACCATGGAACCATAGACAGATTTTCAAAGCAGGTCTCATCTGAGGGAGCGACCTCGGACGGGGGATCGACAGGAGATCAATCCAACAAGGCAGAGATCAGTCCTCTTCACCCATATTGCAGGCCATATATGAGTTCAAGGAAGCCCTGGAAGTGGCTGTGGGGAGAGAGGTCTTCCTCCTACGCCACGACCTCCCGAAAGTGACAGACCACATGAAGGAGGTTAAGACACGACTCTCCTCGACCGAGGATGAATTAAGGTCCCTGAAGGCTGACTTTGTGAAACTCCATAATGTTGCACTTCAACTCGAGAAAGGAGCAGAAGAAGCTGAGGGTAGATCCCGGCAAAATAACATGAGGCGTGTAGGAATCTCTGAGTGACTTGAAGGTGGATCCATTCCTGGATTTTTTATGGGGAGCTGTCCCTCTGCTTGGTCATAGAACGGGCACACAGGTCTCCCCCGGCCACCACCAGGTGTCGCTCCTAGACAAGTCATCCTCAGGTTTCTCAACTATGCAGACAGAGATACCATCCTCACAGCGGCCTGGGGCCAGCAAACAGTGATACTAGATTCCTACAAAGTGATCTTCCCTGACTATATGATGCAGATTCAACAACAAAGGGGAACATTTGCTGAGGTGAAACTTAAGTTGCGAATAAATGCGGATTAAATGCATGCTACTATATTTCGCTTAACTTAAAGTCATCTTCCAAGGCTAAGCATTCTACTTTGATGACCCGTAGGAAACATGGAGATAGGTTGAAGAGAGACCCCTGTTGAAAACCAAAACCTGCGAGAGCCCAACCTGGGCAACAGAATCCTGGAGAGTAGCTCTATCACGAGGACTAGAAAACGCATGAGGTGCAGAAGAGCTAGTTCAACGTCCTGCAGACTGGACAGAGATGGGGGAAGGGACTCACCCATATCTTGGGAAGACAACATTGATGCCGTAAGCCCAGCCCCACCGGGAGGGAGGAGCACTCGGGGATTCTGAAGAAGAAACTTGAACCTGCTCCCACCCCCACCCCATCCATGAGACGAACCTACCCGACGGTCACTGGAGTGACAGAAACAGCGACAGTATCCCTGGGAGGGAAGGCAAGTAGAGGTGGGGAGGTGGCAAGAGGCTTGACCCTGGAATTAGCTGCTTGACCGGAACTTAGTAAGCCGCTGGGGAATCCCATGCCACTTGAAGTCAACAGTTTTGGTCGAAAAGTTGGGCTACCCCTTTGTGTGTTGTGTTAGATACAATTTTGAGGGGCGTTCAATTAAGGAGCAACAGATACTTCCATTTCAGAAGTGTAAAGTGGAGGGAGTTAATTAAAGGGCAGCGAATAGTGCCCTATTGTTGGGGAAGTTTTTTGTTTTATGTTCTTGAAACCACCAACTGTACACTTACTGGTGAAGTCCGATGGAAGGATACCTCTGAAAATCCCAAATCAAGGAAAAGCAAAGATGATCCCAGAAGCAGACATAGATAGAGTAAACCATGGCACAAAATGGGGAGGAAGTATGTTGGCCCAAGAAGATGGCATATGACCTTGGGTGGAAGACAGGGAGATCCATTGACTGCGAGTTACAATGATCATACCCCCACGGAGTGACATAGACCGATTGAAAATCCTGTCATAGAACGTCACTGGCCTGCTGGCCAAGGTCAATGGGCGGGGGAAGAGTCATACAATATGTCAGAAGGTAAGCACCAGACCTGGTGTTAGTCTAGGAAACTCACAGGGAATCATTGTCCTTGTCTGAACAGAGGCCATTACACTGTGCTGGCACACTTTGCGTACGCCAGAAAGTCACAAGGAGTTGTGATTTCAGCAAGAATAAATCCCTCGTTCAGGTGACGAAATGGCAGGACTCATTGGGCAGATTTGTTGGGCTCCAAGGGTAGGAAATCACTGCTTATCCTTAGTGTGTATTCCTCCGTCACCTTCACCAACTGGTTTTCGAGGTATTAACTCACATCCTGTTAGAAGCCACCAGAGACATCCATATCATCAGAGAGAACTTCAATATTGTTATGGACAAGTCCCTAAACAGATCGTCCCTTAGACAGTCACTTACACACAGCCCATCTCCATTGAAACAGTTTGCGTATTCAATGGGTCACCTGGATGAGTGGAGGGCCTGACATTCCACAGCCAGAAACTACTCCTTTTTTTCTCTTGGGCTCACAAGTTGTTTTCTTTTGTTCATCTCGACAGTGGAATGCCCAAATGATGTAGAAGTTGAATACCTACCAAGGGGCATTTCAGCTTAAGCCCGCTTAGAGTCACATTCGGCTCCAGGACCAGGGGTAGGGGTGGCAATTGGCGACTAAACAGTTGGGAGCTCCAGGACGGCGAAATCATGTCAGAGTTCCGTAGAGATTCTTCGCTATATTTTGAAGAAAATAAAGACTCTGTGATCTCGCCAGGTGTACTGTGAGAAGCAATTTTTTGTAAAAGAAAAGACGAAAAGAAGAAAAAATTATAAATCAAAATTAATTACACTCTAATGAGAGATTAAAGAAGCGGGAGCGGCCTACGTTGCCCAAGAGCCCAGCCAACATAGTGCAGCATGGAGGCCCTGACTAGGGCATACCATGCACTGACTCACGATATAGCAAAACAGCAGTTCCTAGCAACCTAAAGGAAATTATACAGCATGGGTGACAAGGCAGGCCGTCTGCTTGCGTGGCTAAGTAGAAAGGAGGCAGCTGCCAGATGGGTGGGAGAACTCGAAGAACCGGACACGAGTTACCACAGATCGCTGAGTGGTCTGACCAGTACCATCAGGACCTGTACAGGGAACGATGCTCCACAACAGATGCTGATATCGAGACCTTCCTTCGAAAGCTGCTTCTCCCACAATATCAGTCCATGGATATGAGGTGCTTGGAACAGGACACTTCCATGGAGGAGGTATTGGAGGTTATGGGACTGATCCTGATGGTGATAACACCAAGGCCTAGCGGCATACTGGGAAAATTCTATAAACTCACCCTGTCGACACTAGAACCCCACATTTTGGCCATGTTTGAGAGCAGGCATTGGAGACAGGTAAACTACCACCTTATCTGTGACAAACAATGATCGTAGTGATACCCAAACCTGGGAAACCAGGTACCAAGTGTGCGTCATACAGACTGATCTCCCTGTGGAACACAGAGGTTAAGATCCTGGTGAAAATATTAGCTCTCTGTCTAGTAAAAGTCATCCTGGTCCTGGTGCACAAATATCAAATGAGTGCCATGCTCATTGGCCACTCGACACAACCTCCACCACTTCCATAATTGGTTGGACTATCAGCGAAATGCACAGGAACTCTTAGCCTTTATGACTTTTGATGTGAAGAAGGCGTTTGATTCCATAAACTAGCAATACCTTTTCTGGGTCATGGAGAAACTGGGATTCTGTTCACATTTCTGCCGTTGAGTGTGGTTGCTACACATCTGCCCTTCAGCAAGGGTGAAGGTGAACGGAAGATTATCTGAGGAATTCTACCTGGAAAGGAGTACTGTAGGAATGTACCTCTTTTGAACATGGTTAGCCCCCACCTTTTGCCTGGCAAATGATGAAATGTTGACTGGAAGTGCACAGGGTCCCTGCCAACCAGGTCCCCTGTGCCAGTTCTCCTTCCCCAAACTGTATCTGTTGTCTCCACAATTGGCACCACTTTAGCTCACATATACGTCCCTTGAAAAAGGTACCCGTGGTACCAAGGTCTTTGTGGTTACAGAGGGTCCCTAAGAGCTGAAGCACAAATTGTGCCACCCTAAGGGGCCCCTCACCACGCACATGCACACTGCCACTGCAGCCTGCGTGTCTTGGTGCGGACAAAACTAAAAAGCCGACATGGCACACATCCCTGTGTGCCATGCCCACAGACACTGCATTGGATATAGGTAAGGTGCCCCTGTAGCAGGCCTCAGCCCTAAGGCAGGGTGCACTATATTCCCTGTGAGGGCATATCTGCATTAGCAGATATGTCTCTGCAATATCCTTGCGATTCCTGGATATTGTAAGTGACCAGGGAAGCCATAGTAAGTACATGGGCTGGCCATTCGTCATTACCTCATGGGGTGAGTGCTTGCGCTCTCAGAGGTCGAGAATAATGCCTTTCCTGGGTGGAGGTGTTCACACCTCCCCTGGTCAGGAAGAGCCATCTGTGGCGGGGAGCTTCAAAGGCCCTGCCGCCTTTGTAATGCAACCCCAGACTCTCCTGTTTGAAGGAGCAGGCCCCCTTCCTGTCCTCACCCCCTTTTTGGCTGGAGGACAGGCAGGAAAACTTAGAAAGAATAGGAGGTGTACCCCCTTTGCCAACTAATCCCCTCATGTATTGAGGCGAGGTGAAGTACACTTTTTAGTGCCCACTCTCTTGAAGATGGTGGGACTTATCAAATCAGGGCTAGGACTATGTTCCCCTCCCACAGGAGGTGCGCATAATAGAGGGTGTAGACACCCCAGGTAAGGGCCCATTGGCCACTACCTGGCACTTCCTTGTAACACCCCTAAATCTAGTTTTTAGGTGGCATCCCTAGACCCTGATGACCTAAGTAAAGCCAGACACTACAGAGCCACACCATCAGAGAAGACTGCAGAGAACTACTGATTTGGCCCCAGCCCTACCATCCTGTCTGCAGCCTTTGACGACCCTGCACCAAAAGACAACTCGTCCTGCAGTCCAGCGACCGCCAAATCCTTGGAAGGACTGCCTGCCATCTACAAAGACTCTTCAATCAAAGACTCTGTGACCTGAAGAACCGCGAAACCATGTTCTTGGTTTCACCACTACACCCAACACCTCTGGCCTGAGTCCAAGTGGCCCACCAGTCCCAGTGAGGTTCCCCAGTACTCCCGAGCCCAAGTTCAACGTGGGTTGACCCCTCCCGGACTCCTCGATGTCGCCTGCAGCTTCTGCACGGAGACCCCCCTTCAACCGCAACCTGCTCCTGTAAGCCGTTTCCTTTGCCAAAAGACATCCCTTCATATGTCTGCCCTGGGCCGTGGTAAAGACGACCAAAGGTGTCTCTACATCCCCGAGCATTGCAACTTACCTCTCCAGCTGTTGGTTTCCTTCAACCAGCCTCCTGGCCTGAATCTGCAGCCCTTTACCGATTTGGCCTTTCTCCATTGCTTTTCATTGGGCACCTGATGTTGTGTTGGCACCCTGCACCCGACCGCCCCTGTGCTGTGGTGGTGTAGTGTTGGTGATGCTTTGGACCCTGTCCAGTGCTAACTTCAACCTCCAGAGACTGGCTTCCCAAGCCGCTGCTACTTACCTGTAAGCAGCCTCTGCCCGATTGCCCCATTCTTCATTGAGTTGCATTGTGCCCCCGACACTGTATTTGCACCCTGCACCCAGCAGCCCCTGTGCCGCTGGTGGTGGCCTGTTGGTGCTGAACTGAACCTTGCCCAATATTGGCCTTAACTCCCGAAGACTGGTCTTGTAAGTCGATGTTACCTATATGTATGCTGAATGATTTCTTCCTCTCATAGGTTAGCATTGCAAAGTCTGAAAATTGCACTAAGTGTCCACTTTTGATATTGAAAAGTATTTCTATTGCAAAACGTATTTACCTAAGATAAAGTATTGTTTTTTATAAATTGGTCTCTGATTTATTCATTGAGTGTGTGTCTCATTTGTTGACATTGTGTGTACAACAAATGCTTAACACTACCCTCTGATAAGCCTAACTGCTAGTCCACACTACCACAAAAGAGAGCATTAGTATTATCTACTTTAGCCTCTGTAAAGCCTCTGGGGATCCACTGGACTCTGCACACTACATTTCTTTTTGGTATAGTATATAGAGAGCCAGCTTCCTAAAGGGACCTGTCAGGGTGTCCCCTATTAACACCCCTGTTAGCTCTGTGCCTGGGGCCTCTGGTGTGCCAGCTGAGTATACAGGCAGAAGTGATAGGCTTTCTGAAGGTGACCCCGAACAGGTGTCTCTGTAGGCAAATAACATTTTACTGTATCTTACTGAACGGCCAACCTCATTACCGATCTTGTAAGTGTTCTGCACCTTCAAAAACATATGTGGGATACAAAATTGTAGGAAAGTGCCCCTTTTGCATGGTTCCCCTTTAACGTTTTGCCAGATACCTGACGCCAACTTGACTGAGTGTGTGCTGGGATCCTGCTAAACAGGCCCAGCACCTGTGTTCCTTCCCAAAACTGGATCTTTGTACCCACAATTGGCACTTCTCTGGCCACAGGTAAGCCCCCTGTGAAAGGTACTCTGGGTACCTAGGGCACTGTACCAGGGAAGGCCTCTAAGGGCTGCAGCACCTATTGTGCCACCCTTAGAGACCCTGCACCTTAACACCCACACACTGCCATTGCAGACTGCGTGTTTTGGTGCTGGAAAAAGTGAAAAGTCGACATGGCACAAATCCCTTTGTGCCATGCCTGCAACCCATTGCCTGTGGCCTAGGTAAATCACCCCTCTAGCAGGGTGCACTAGATCACAGGTGAGGGTACAGTCACATGACCACTGTACTCCTACAGTGTCTAAGTCCATTCTTAGACATTATAAGTGCAGTAAAGCCATAAAGAGAATATGGCCTTGGAGTTGGTCATCCGAACTCCACAGCTCCATAATGGCTTTACTGAAACCTGGGAAGTTTGGTAGCAAACTTCTCAGCACATTAAACTCACACTGCTGCCAGTGTGGGATTTAATGTAAAATGCACTCAGAGGGCATCTTAGAGATGCCCCCTGAAAAACTACCAGCCCAGGTGTGGTTCCTGAATGGCTACCTGCCATTTGCTACCACCAGAAATGTTTCTGGACCCCTGAGTAGAGGGCCTCTGCTCTTTGAGTCCAGAAACAAAGCCTAACTTGGGCAGAGGTGTCATGCATCCTCCCCCAAGATGGGCTGAATCCATGAAGGGGAAGCTTCAAAGCCCTGCCACCTTTGTGAGCTGACCCTGCCTTTTGCTGCCCCGGGCAACGGGCTGGCACCGGTTCTGAACCCCTGAACTTTAGGCAGGAAAACCAAGGTAGGGAGAGGGGTGTGCCCAACTTTGCCAACCCCACCCCTCAGGTGGGGAAGGCTAGGTGAAGAACTCATCTCAGTCTCCTCCATCTTGAAGATGAGTGGACCCACCCAACCAGAGAGAGGCGCATGCCCCCCTCCCACTGGAGGGTGGCATAATAGGGGGTGTACTCAGCCCAAGGAAGGGACCTATTGGTCCCGCCCTGCACACCCCTGTAATGCCCCCTAAAGAACCTTGCCTCCTCAGATTGAAGAAGAAAGAAGAAGGACTGAAGAGCCGTGCTCAACGAGGAAGAAGAGGACAACTACTGCTTTGGCCCCAGCCCTACAGGCCTGTCCCGACTTCAACCTGCACCCAGCCAAACCCCGGCATGTCCAGCGGCCAGCAGCCCTCCAGAACCCAAAATACATGCCCTGCCTTTCTTAAACAGACTCTGTCTCCCTGGAGTACCAGATTTGCTCAACAAGAGACTCCAACACAGACCCCGGATCCAGCTGAATCTGAGGTTCTGCACCACTCTGGACCCGCCGCCTACGGCCTGAGTTCGAGAGGCCAGACACCACGAGTAAGTCTCCCCAGCGATCCTGACCTGGGATCTGGTGATCCCCGACCTGCCTCGACCTTCTACTCGATTCCTGCAGCCTCAACCCGTGGGGTGCCCTTGAACATTACCAAATTTGGTAAGAACCCCCGACGACCAAAGATACCCCTGCACCCGACGCCCCATGGCCTTGGGTGGCCCAACCGATGGTGTCCAGGCATCCCTCAACCCTCCAACTTACCTCTCTTTCCAGTGGTCGCCCTCAGGAATCCTCCTTGACGGAGCCTCCAGCACTTCTTTCGAACCGGAGATCTCCACTGAAACCAGCAGAGCTCTTGACGACATCTTGGCACCCTGCATCTGACCGCTTCTGTGCCACTGGTGGTGCAGCTCTTGTGCTGATTGTTAGCCCCTGCAGTGCTGATCCTAACCCCAGGAGCTTTGCTCCCACAACCGAGTGGCCTGTTTGTGAGCAGCCCCTGGCTGAAGGCTCCCTAGCCCCATTGGCTAACATTGGGCCCCAGCACTCTGCACCCGGCCACCCTAGTGCCGCTGGTGGTGCAATTTGAGTGTCTCTGTGAACCTTGGAGAACCTTAGTTCTAACCCAAAACAACCATTCTTGTAGGTCTTTTACCTACCTGCAAACCGATTACATTATTTTCTCCTGTAGGAATCCATGTTATGATTTTTCTCCTAAATTGTTCTGTTGAACTGATTTTTGTATAAAAGCCCAAGTAACTTTCTTTGAACCAAAAACTGTCAGACTTACCTGTGTTTTGTAAGACCCATGGTGTGATATCTAGGCATATCACCCTGAGTAGTAAAAGTAACTGAAAAGTAACGCAAAAGTAATCTAAAGTAAATTCACTGTATTCTGAACTGTTCTAAATGCAAATACAAACCAATAACGATTCCAACTTCCACCACAATTGAATTTTCTTGTAAAGTTTTGCATTTGAAAGAATATCCTACTTACCTGTGTCAAGTCCTGCTTGGTTCTAGAAATAAAATATAAGTATACCTTTTTTATACTTACCTAATTGGTCTGGATTCAGTCTCTGAGTGTGTGCCATCAGTTCTTGATTGAGTGCATACAATAAATGCTTAACACACCCTCCTGATAAGCCTGACCGCTCAACCACACTACCACAAAGGAGAGTAAGGTATTATCTACTTTAGCCTCTGCTATACCTCTGGGGATCCACTGCACTCTGTGCACACTATACCTTACTTTGGTATATATATATACAGAGCCGGCTTCCTACAAAAGTCAACTGGGATAAATCTGTTGTTTACAAAATGGGTCACTGACCCTCCAGCTGCCGTAATTTTCCCTGGGGTGGTGGTCTCGAGGGTGGGTTTCTGCTACCTAGTTATAGAAGTTACACCATGCTAAATCTGGTTCCCGGAAGGGAACTTGGAAATGGTCTACTGAGAATTCCAGGTAGATGCCGAACTGTGGAGATGGCTACCACTCTCTATCATGGATAGGGCTGACTTTTTAAAAATGATCAACCTGCCCACATTGCTTTATGTACTCCAGAATACCCTTAGGCTGATGCCTGAGTCCTTCTTTAAATACTTGGATGGCACACTGCGGAATCTCCTCTGGAATGAAGGCCCCCCTCGTATAGCTCTCCAAACATTACAAAGGACCGTGTTTAATGGAGATATTTCACTGCCAGACATTAGGGCATATTATTGGGCAGCTCCAGGCAGTGAACCAATGGAGCTTTGCACCCATGAATGACCCGGCGCAAGGCTGGAAAGATTCTTGATGGAGGGAAAATCCCACATACATTATATCTGCTGTAAGCGCTTTAGACGACCCTGCTATGACTGACGAAAGCCCCCTTGGAGGCTTGGGACAAGGCCATGAATTTCTGTGGGGCGTGAAGTAAATTCTCCCAGGTGACCCCTCTGTTGCTTGGTGGCTAAGTGAGGGAACTGCAGAGTTTGGTGGGGATGAGATCCTGGGATCTGATCAGGCTATCAGCTCTTGGGAACCTAGGTAATGTAGAAGGAATAAAGTCATTCCAGCCCTACTAGAAGAACACGAGTTGCACGACTCCCAGATTTTCAAGTATGTCCAGATGCAACATGCCCTACAGGCAGAAGGAATAATATGGGGGGAACAAGAGGAAAGCAATCCCCTGGAAAGTAGGATACTTATGGATGAGATTACCTGCAAGGCCATGTCACAACCTACTAAACAGTCATCAACAACGGACCAGACAGTCTCTGTCCCCTCAGGACCTACTGAGAAGCTCATATAAGTCCAATGGCAGATACAGATTGGGATGCTGCACTGATGCACCCCCCGTAATTGCCAACCGAAATACCCAAATACCCTGAGATGACTACAACTCAAAATCATCCACTGAGTCTATTATAACAGACTTCAGTTATTCAGGATGGGGAGGGCATAGTCCCCCAATTGTCTACGATGTGGGGGACTCTGTAGGCACATTTTATCATATGATATGGGTCTGACCCCAGATACAGGCATACTGGCAGGAAGTGATCTCAGAGCTTGCCGCCATTTTGGGGACCCAGATCCTATCCACCCTGGAAGCAACTCCTCTTCTGTACCCTGGGTTTTATCTTAGTAAAGTGAGACATAGCCAAAGGGAGCCCTGCCCCACCGATCAAGGGGCAATGTATGAGTGGCATGATACTTTGTATGGAGACAAAAAAAGTAGCCTATGATGTAAGGAGCTGCCCAGGGAAGTTTTGAAGGGTTTGGGGACTGATCCAGCGCGACTAATATAAATTCTTCTCTTTTGGACATAACCTCCAGGTAAGGATCACTCACAACATCTATACCATATGACGGTGGGGCCCATAACACCATATTACCATACACTCCCTCAATTGTTCCCTGGGTCACATCCACCTTTACCAAAGAGAAGAACGAAATTGCTGGAGGAACGGGATACCTTATTAAAATTAACAGGATATTTTCTTAAACATCATACATAATCAGTTTTAATCCTGTCGGTTCTAAGACATCAAGGTATTCCGCTCTTTGGTCGATGGACCAACTAGTAGAATAAGTTGATGGTGATTAAAACCAGCTCAATCACATTCAAAACCTATTAAAACATTACACTTATTATTGAGCTAAAGAACCACAGACTCGTAGTTTTAATTATAATAAAGTTTATCTATTTTCTTAAATGCATGAGTAAGATTCAAGTTTATTAATCGTTTTAATACATTTCAATATCATATAGGAAATAAGTTTTAGAAAGAATTTTATGCATACCCCTCTTAGATGGAGAATGAAAAGTTCACCATAGCAGATAAATTGTAGATCACAGCATGGAATTCCCAAAACTGACTGTCTGTCCCGCTAAACAGGCCTCCTCGACGGACCTCCCATACAGGTTTCCCGCATCGGTCTCGTTCCTTTCCCCAGTCAAGTTTTAAAGTTAAAAATGAATATTTCTATCAAGAAAATGGCCTATAGAAAATAGCAGCAGCTTCTTCAGCATCAACGTTCAGTGCTCAAAAATTATGCAGGAATAGCGCTCCTCCTACTTAAGAGTAGGTCCTCTTATACCCTACTACTAGCTTACTAAACATAAAGTTGCAATCTTTGGGGGCGAGAATCACGCTAATTGGTCCATTGGAGGGGTGGCAAGAATCACCTCATTGCCCTCCTTGTTCAAACCGGTTCTAAAATTGTTTATGGTTCATACTTTCACACGACCTTTGGGTAATAGCAGTCCGATTGACAGTTCATTTAATGTTTCTCTTTTGTTGCTCATATTTAAGCAGTCCATTGTTAATTCACTGGGACTCATCCCCTGTTCTCACAGATGCACGCTGAGTCTTTCTTGGCATTCTCCTCGTGTCACGTCAGCCTGACCTTGACACTTCTCACTCTGGGCTCAACTCGTACCCACGTGGTATGGTTCTGCGGCTTTCTTCCGCTTAGAGGCCATCTTTGCGTCTGCGCATTGATCTCATCTGCCTCGGCAGCCATTTTTACAGCACGGCCTAACAGGCCCGAACGAACTATCATGAAAACAAACACAATCATAATTAAAATAAAGAAAATAAGCCTTTCTGTTTCCCACCCGTCATTCTAAGTACCCCAATTAGGTGTTACCTAGCAAAAGCGACATTTAAAGCCATGTTTACTTACCATCCGCATTCTTTTGCCACAATACAATTTTACTACATAGCACAAATCATGCAATTTTACTCTAATTAGTACGCAAATCACTATATTAGTATTACTTTACTTTTACAATTGTAAATAAGTTAACTTTGCACATAAATTGCGATTACCGTTTATATAAGTGTTTACCAAAAGGTGTAAAGTGTTGGTTAGTCGATCAAACAATTAGTAACATTAATTTATTAGTATGGATATTAGGGGGTTCCAACATTTTTTCATTTACCTCGCTCCATCAACTCCCCCCTTTGGTGATTTTTAATATCACCACAAAAACCCATGTTACACAATTTTTCAGATAGAATGTTTCTTGTCCACTTGCTTTTGTTAGTTCACACATCAGTGTCCCTTTCATCTTGTCTTTTTGTTCTTTCATACATGTTTTCTTTTAGTTCTTCAAGTTCTATTTCTCCCAATTCTCGTTCTCTTTCTTTCTTTATCTTATTTTCTCTTTTTATTTTATTTTGTCTTTTTCTCCTTTTAATACATATAATAACTAATTTCACTAATAACACCACTAATACTACTGTTGCTGATATTAAAACTTTCCCTACAATAGAACTACCTATTTCAGTGAACCATTTTGGTATTGAGGAAAAACTCTTACCAAGTTTCTCCCAGGCACCTTCAACCTCCAGTGGAGCAAGCTCTTTGTGCAAATTAGTAATATTCTTTATATACTTCTGTATATTTTCACTTTTATCTGGAATGTAAGTGCAACAATGTTGGACTTTCAGTATTCCACAGACTCCACCCTCTTTTGCCAAAAGAATGTCAAGGGCAAGTCGATTTTGCATCACCATAGCTCTCATGGGAACCATCTCTGTATTTACCATCAAGAACCCTCCAGCAGTATTCGTTGATAAACGATCTACTACTGTGGACAATTTCCGAATTTTAAATGCATTCAAAGATATACCCACTGCTGGTATCAATGCTCCAAAAATGTCACCAACTATTTCTGAAAAACTTTCCCTTTTTCTACGTGTGAATGTTTCACCCATTTCGTGTGTTCCTTTCTCTCCTCTCTCCACATGAAAAATCTTTGGAAAGACCAGGCCTAAATAGCACGACCCATACCAATGATCCGGCAACCTGTAATAAGCTCTATTTCCACAAATATAATAGATCCCTGTAAATATTGGATCTTTTCCTCCTTTAAATCCCCATCCTCCTAAAATTTTGTAATTGTCTCGGCATTCACTGGAACCCACAAAATAGTTATCATACCTAGTCCTATTTCTACTAATGCACAACTTTCCCTGTTGGGGCCAATCTAGAGTCATAGCTGCGTTTGTCTCTCTCTTATCATTATTTTCTCCTTCAAACGCCCAAAGGGGTGTTTTTGTCTCCTCTTTTATTACTTTTCTTTGAAACTTAACTCTTCTGTTTTCTACCATCTCTAAAAATACCTTTTCTTCTTTCTTTAATTCACAGGTAAGATTGTGCCTAGCTATATAGTCTAATGTTAAATCTTTATTTTCTAGGAAAAATTCACCAAACATCCTTGCTTTTTTCACCTTATTCAATTCAGGGATTATAGGAACTTTTGCGAAAACCTTATTTATGTCAGTATAATAATATTCTAATCTACCTGTTTTATAAAATAAACTAGCTAAAACACTACGGGGTCGATTCCGATTCGGGCCGGAAATTTCTCCGACCGAGCCGGACCCGGAGAGATTTCCGACCGAATCGGACCCGTGCAGTCCGACCGAACGAGTACGATGCGTCCGTATGTTATCGGACTCGAGTCGGTCGGACTCCCATTGAAGTCAATGGGAGCCGGTCGTACAACGCGTACGCGGGCTCCCATTGACTCAATGGGTGTGAGTCGGACAAGGGCGCCCCTACAGCGGGTACGCGGCGAAGCGATTCGCGCCGTACACGCACAGGTAGGGGGACCCATGGGTCCCCCTGTGTGCGACTCGCGCGGCCACGCGTACAGGGGGTCTGACACGGACCCCCAAAGTACGGCTCCGACAGCTCTTACGAGCCGGAGTGCGCGGCTCGGTCGGACTGCTCGCGGCGCGCATCGTACTTACCCGGCCGGGAAACGTCTCCATTGCGCGGTGCGAGTCGAGTCCGAGCGAGTCGGTCGGAGCGGTTCGAGCCGGGAGCGAGTCGGTCGGAGCGGTCGGGACGCCCGGACGAGTCGGTCGGAGATTTCGCATCGTACTCGCTCGGCCGGACCCGCGTACGGTTCGGTCGGGAAACAGGGCTCCGAATCGGATCCGGTAAAGCCAAATCCGATTCGGAGCCCTACCGGCCGAGATCGGAATCGGCCCCTATATGTTATCCCATACGTCAAAGGAAGGTGATGATAGGTCACACCTTCTGTGACAGACGCAGGTAATTGCATACAAACATAACAATCCCTCACATCCATTGTTTCTACATATTCATATAACAATTTCGTGAAAACGTTCTTTGAAAAATCAGTTATAGATCTATCCTTATGTAACTCAGCACTTTCTATTAATGTTGCTGTGTTCTGTGTGTTAGCTTCTTTATCCTTTTTCGTGTTATTTCCTAATATGGACGTTTCTTCTACAGCTAATCTAATTGGAATGGTGATTGCTAAGATAAGCCAGACAAACATTAATAAACCTGTACAAAAGAAACACATTCTACACCATCTACGTAAAAACTCACATCTAGATTTTCTATTCTCCGTGTCTACCATTTTGTTCTATTACTTAACTATTTATATATGTACAGAAAATGTGTCACCACACCTCAGAATGACGTATCAGCCACTCTACCCTCTCACTTTGTCTCGTTTGGTACTTTCTTTAGTTCTTTTCAGAACTCTTCCTTGTCTCGTTCAGGTTTTGGTGTCCAGTCCGGGTTTTCTCTTTAGTCTTCTCAGACTTGTTGCACTTCACTTTCACCCATTTGTTTGCAGCTTTCTTCTGGGCTCTCGTGAGTGTTATCTTCTTCTTTGATGTCAGTCAATGCGATGTATAGCCACTCAGGTGACTTATATTTCAAATTAGGTTTCTTTGCTCTCTTCGTTTTCTGCAATTGTTTTCCACTTTGTTTTCCTTGTTCCCTTTGACGTGTTATCTCATTTACCTGTTCTGCATTATCTCTATTTAAGTTTATAATTTTGTATCTCAATCTTTTGACTTCATGGGGCCAATTGTCTCCTTTTCTCGGCCTTTTTGGTTCGCTTTCCTTTTCCTCTCGTTCAGCTCTCCAAGTCCTCTTTCTTGGTCCTAGTCTCTGTTTTCTCTCTTCTTCACTTTCTTCTGATTCTGTTTCAGACCTTATTTCACTTCCTCTTATTTTGAACTTTATGATTTCACCTTCATTATCTAAATCTGAACCTTCCTGTGTCTTTTCTGTTTGGACACTTGTTTCTATCCCTCCTCGAGTTTCTTCCGGATTCTCGTTGGTCTCTCTGTCTGTTTCTAAATTTCCCTGTTGTTCTTTTATTTGTTGGTTTGTCCCTATTGCTCCTCGGGGTTCTTCCGATTCTTCTTCTATCTCTCTATCTGAATCTATCCCTCCCTCGTCTAATTCGACAATCTTTGAAGGAAATCTACCATAGCTTGTGCTTGGCTGATCATTGTCACTGTCTCTTGGTTCAGTTTCTTTGTTTATAATGTCAGTTTTCCATTTATTCTTTGGCTTTTCATCACAATCTGATTGGTCTGTTTCAGATGCTGAACTAGTATCAGATATCTCCAGATGTCGACTTACAGGTCGAGCTTCAGGATCTGGAACTCTGATAGTATGGCTGGCATGCACCCAGTTTTTCACTCCAGCACATTTGACAGCAGTTGTTGTCACCAGGATCACTTGACGTGGTTTATCCCAGCGAGGAACCAAACAGTTTCTTCTTCTGTGGACTTTTATGCGGACCCAGTCTCCTGGGCTCAAATCATGAGCTGGTTTTCTTTCGAGAGTGGTCGCATCCGGTCCAACCTGATGAAACACAGAATGTACCACATCAGCCAATCCTTTGCAATAATCCAACACGAGATCATCAGTTATAGTCAGCAGTTTGTTGACAGGTACATGTGCTTGTCTCATTGCTCGTCCCATGATTATTTTGTGGGGACTTAGACCTGTTTTTCTGTCAGGTATGCTTCTGATAGTCATCAGCACCAATGGTAGGGCATCAGGCCATTTGAGTCCTGTGGCTTGACACATTTTCCCTAACCTATTCTTTATTGTTCCATTCACTTGTTCTACTACTCCTGAAGCCTCTGGTCTGTATGCACAGTGCAATTTCTGTTGAATGTCAAGAACTTCACATATCAGTTGAATTAGCTCATTTTGAAAATGTGTTCCTCTATCTGTTTCAATCGTTACTGGAAAGCCGTATCTTGGAATGAATTCTTCAGCAGGAGCTTGGCTACAGTAACTCCATCATTCCTTCTTGTCGGATAGGCTTCCACCCAATGAGAAAACAAACAAACGACCACAAGAACGTACTTCAGTCTATTGCTTGGGGGCATTTCAATAAAGTCTAGTTGCATTCTAGTAAAAGGACCTCCTTCCCGCCCTATTGTTCCTAGACTCACTACTGTTTTCCTTCCTGGATTTATCTGTTGGCAAGTAAGACATCTTTGACAAAGACTCTCAGCTATAGCTCTGAATTTTGGGTTATACCAGGTTTGTCTGAAAAGTCGGATCATGGCATCCCTTCCAATATGAGCTTGTCCATGGTACATCCGTGCCATGTTAGAAATCATGCTATCAGGCATAACTGGTCTTTCATCTCTATAAACCCAAACGTCATCTTCCTCCCTCTTTCTGCATCCTGCTTTTATCCAACCATCTTTTTCCTCATCGTTTGCTTCGTCCTGTAATTGTCTTACCTCATCCCATGTTTCAACAATGTTAGTAAACAGCAAGGGACATGGAACATGCTCTCTTTCTCTTCTTCGGTTTAACGAAACCACATTTTTAGCACAATATTGGGCTATCTCATCGGCATACCTATTACCCACGGTAATGTAATCCGCCTCATTTTTGTGTGCAGCACACTTCACCACTGCGATCTGTTTAGGCAGCTGTATCGCCTCAAGCAATTTCTTCACAAACTCACCATTTCTAATTGGTGTTCCTGCAGACGTCAAGAAACCTCTCTGAGACCAGATCTGTCCAAAGTCGTGGACCACTCCGAAGCCATACTGGCTATCTGTGATCACCGTAATTCAGACATTCTTTCCCAGTTTGCACGCCTGAATCAGAGCCATCAGCTCAGCCACTTGGGCTGAACGTATCCCTCTCAAACAAGATGCTTCCATTATTGCAGCTACTGTACACACAGCATACGCCGCACTCAAAACTCCTTCACTTGTCCTCAGACATGAACCATCCACAAACATCACATAATCTGATTCTTTTAAGGGCTCATCTTCTATATCCGGCCTTGGTTTCGTACAAAATTCAAGCACGTCCAAGCAATTATGATCGACTTCATCTTTGTCTTCTACACTCCCTTCATCTGGCAATGATGTCGAAGGATTCACACTTGTGCATCTGTCAATGGTTACATTGTCTGCACTCAAAATCACTTTTTTATACCTAGTCAGCCGACTATGTGTCATGAATTGAGTTTTGGTTCTTGTCAAAAGAATTTCAACAGAGTGTGGGACATATACTCTCAATGGATATCCCATCACTATGCCTTCACTTTGTTCCAGACTCACACAAGTAGCAGCTACTGCTTTCAAACAGCCAGGCAACGCCTTTGCCACTGAGTCTAAAACAGCTGAAAAATATGCAATAGGTCTTTTCATTTTTCCATGTCTTTGCACTAAAACTGAAAGTGCACATCCATCTCTCTCACTACAATACAGTTCAAATTATTTTTCATAGTCAGGCATTCCCAATGCCGGTGCTTCACACAGTCTTGTTTTTAGTTCTTTGAAGGCTTTCATTTCTTCGTCATTCAATTCAAACGGATCTTTAACATCCTTTTTCGACAATCGCTGTAAAGGTTTTGCAATCAATAAAAATCCGCTTATCCACTGTCGACAATACCCAACCATTCCAAGGAACATTCTCACCTCTCTTTGTGTCATTGGAGCTCTCATTCCTCGGATAATCTTTATTCTCTCTGTTGTTACCTTCCGCACTCCCTTTTCAATCTTGTGACCTAGGTATTGAACTTCCTGTTGACAAAACTGTAATTTAGACGGAGACACTTTATGTCCTCCTTCGGCTAAGTGGTTCAGTAAAGCAATTGTGTCGGTAACACATGCTTCTTTGGTCATTGATGCCACCAATAGGTCATCAATGTACTGAACCATTACAGATTTTTCAGGCATTTTTAAATCTTCCAACGATTTCTTTAGGATCTGATTAAAGATTGATGGACTTTCTGTATACCCTTGAGGAATTCGGCACCATGCCAAAATACGCTCTCCAAACCGGAATGCAAATAATGGCTGGCTATCTGGATGTAATGGAATAGAGAAAAATGCATGGCACAAATCAATGACTGTGTACCATTCCGCATCACGTGGAATCTGATACAGTATTACAGCGGGGTTTGGTACAATTGGACAACAAGGAATAATGATTTTATTGACTTTTCGTAAATCTTGCACTATCCTATATGTCCCATTTGGCTTTTTCAGTCCCATTATGGGTGAATTACATGGTCTGCTCATTATTTCTTTCAAGATCCCCTGTTCAATCATTTTATTGATTACAGGTGTTATTCCTTCGATAATTTCTGGCGTCAATTTATATTGTGGAGTATTTGGGTAATTTGTTCCTTCTCTTACAGTAATTTTTACAGGGTCTACTCCTCTCATTAACCCAATGTCTTCGCCTGTAAAATCCCATACCTCAGATCTGACTGTTTCTTTTAACTCATTTAGGATTTTCTCTACATCAAACACAGGAAACATGTCATTCATTCCTGGCTCTAGTTCTGCCATTGTCATTTTATATAGTACATCTTCATCTGGTGTCTGAAATGCAATCCCATCCGGGGTACAATAAATGGTGCAATTCATTTTACAAAGTAGATCGCGTCCTAATAAGTTTACAGGACTGCAATCACACACCACAAATCGGTGCATTTCTCTGAATGGTCCAACTTTCACCTCTACTAGTTTGGTAAGAGGCGCCTTAATCTGCTGGTTTGAAACACCTACGACTTGGATATATTCACCTGAGAGAGGAAGGTTTGGAATTTCCACTGATCTAACAGTAGAACGGGTAGCTCCAGTGTCCACAAGGAATGTAACATTTGCACCATTCACTTCTCCATCCACAAATGGACCTGTCTGGTCTACCTCTAGAGTTGCGCCAAGTACGCACTCTTCCTCCTCTCCTAGGCACCGTCATAAACTTTTATCCGATTCATTCCCATCCTGTCGTAACCAATACTGCGATATTGCAGCTGCGCGCGGCAATTTTGTTACCTGCTCTCCTCCGTAGAATCCTGTCTCTGCACTGTATCTCTGAGGGTTTACACTCTTGGGAAGAGGTGGTTGTGGCACCTGACTCTGTTGAGTAACTACCTGCGGTTGCTGCAGCTATTGGTAACTCACCTCACTCTGCACCTGTGGATTTAATGATTGATTTTCCGTATTAGTTTTTGGAGGAAATTTACACTTGTTTCTCCAATGCCCTAATTTTCCGCAGTTGTGGCATGGCCACTTCTTCTTTGCCTCTTCTATACTCATTTGACCTTTGCCTTTACCTATATTCGGTTTGGATTTAGTCTGTCCTGTCTCATTAATTTGATTATTCAGTTGAGCTTCTTGTTTTTCTGCAACCTTCACTTGTGCCCACATCGCCTTTTCTTTTAATTTACACTGTCTACACTCAATGTCATCGCTACAATATTTAGCATACCTCAACACTTCGTCCACAGTACTGTTCTGCCAACACAACATATGCTGCTTAATCATTTCACTTATTTCTGGTTTCAATTCATAAACAAATCTATATACAAAATGACTCATGTCCTTTTCACTCAGAGTTTCATAACCGCTATACTGTTTGAAAACCAAAAGCAGCTTTTCATAGTAGGCGTGTACAGACTCCTTACTCTCTTGCGTAGTTCTGTCAATCTTTACCCAATCAGTTTCTTTGGGTGGAATTTTGTTTTTCAAAAATGTAATAACCTGTTCGTACTTCCTCATTACTTCTGGACCTGGCGCTCCAGTTTTTGCATCTCTTGGGTATTCTACTGTTGGCCAATCAATGGTAATCTTACATTCTGTCCATAAATCGGCTGGTACTACAATGTCAAACAATCCATCCAAATCTACCCACAACACCTTCGAAACTTTGACAAACCTTTCCACTTGTCTGTACCATTCTACAGGCTTTTCTCTCAATTTCGGAAAATCATTTGTGAATTACAGTATATCTTGTCTGGACCATGGAACATGTACATAACTACCTCCTGGAGTTTCTCTCATTGGATACTCCCGTACAACTGACTCTCTGTCTTTTACCGCAAAAGCCAAAGACGCTTTGTCGGTTGTTCCCTCTTTTCTTTTGGTCCACCTGCTCCTCCATCTGTCCACATCACCCCATTTTCTCAACAAAACAATCAGTTCTTTTATCTGGGTTAATCGTCCTGATGTGTTCAAATTTTCTATGTCTTTCTCACAAAAATCTACCCTATATGGTTTTTGCAAACTCCTGACTTTTACAACTTCTACTCCTAGTTCATTCGCTGTCTCTTCCAATTTTTCATGTAAATTTCTAGCTCTCCAAGTAATACTCTTGCATAAGAACATGACCTCTTCGTCCTGATATGTTTTCAATTTTTCTGTACCAGTAGTCCCTAAAATTAGCTCTTCCATGTCTATTTTTAGCCTGATTACATCCAATGGTTGCGGTTCTGTATCTTTCTTTTGCAAATTTCTCATCCATTCATTTAATTCTTCTGGAGTTGGACCTACAGGTGTACTATTTATTTCTATCCAATTTTTATTCCTCTCTGGCGTTTCAGATGCAGACTCGGTTCCCATAGGAATCCTTTTTATTTCACTTTCATTTACTGTCAGGTTAGTAGGCGGACTCGGTCTATATGAGCCTACCAAATCTCTTGTCTCTCTAGTTTCTGTAATTATCCCTTCTCTCATTCTTTGCATATTTGAGTTCATTGGGATGGTTAAGGAATGCTCATCTATTCTCTGGTTTTCAAAAACTGGTATTACAGGTCCTATTGTCACTGGCACAGTCACAGCTTCCATGTTCATTGTTAACTCTCTTATTTTCTCAGTCAATTCTCTTGTGGTTTTTGCTAACTCAGCTGCATTGTCACTGTCAGACTTTTCACTTTGTGGAGTTTCTAACTGTTCATTTGACCTATTTATATCGTACCTTCGTTCTGGACTTTTATTCCTCCCAGTTTCCTTTGGCGGTGCATTGGGTGTCACCACCGCAGAATTCTGTTGATATGGAGGTGGTTCTCTGTTTAAAATATCTTCCAGCAATTCATCCTCTGTTTCGCTACCTCCATACCCATACCTTTCTGTAGCTGTATGTTTCTTTTTCTCTGTACACTTCCTTCCTGTACCCTCTTCAACTGTTATGGCTGGAAACAAACCATTTGTCATGTTAGCATATCTCCAACTCCTCATCCTGTCCTCATGATTCACTCCCCATACTCTTCCATGAACCAAACCATAATTCTTTGCACCTCTGTGTCTTTCTCGTTCATACATTTCGTCTTCCCATTCACCTAACGCTTCAAACTGTGTCGGTCTAGGTCTTGGCTCAAGTTTCATCATTTTCTCTCTCAAATTTCGAAGTACGGCTGTGCTAAATGAACCATTCTCTGGAAAAGCCAATACTCCATCATTCTGAGTATATTTTGTCCAATTTTCTAACCAAATGCAAGTATGATAACCATATTTCAGCATCATATGAGAAGCTGGCGTTTTCGGCGGAGGAATTACCTGTCCCTCTCTAGTTACTACCTTTTTGTCCTTCTTGAAGAAGTTCTTAATTTTCGCCATCCATGACGGTTTCTCTCTACAATACTCATAATAAGCCATATTTCACGATTCTCTCCCTTCGGCAATCTCACAACTCTGCTCTGTTCTCTATGTGCTTGTTAGACTTGGCTTTTTCAGCGGGTTTACCGCCAGACTTTTTGCTTTCTGGCCTCCTGTTTTTGACCCTGTGTGTGTTGGTTTTAGGACTTTGGGCACTTTACCACTGCTAATCAGTGCTAAAGTGCATATGCTCTCCGTGTAAATTGTGTTATGGATTGGTGTTTCCATGATTGGCCTATTTGATTTATGTGTCAGTCCCTTGTAAAGTGCACTGAGAGTGCCAGGGCCTATAGATCAAATGCTGTTGGTGGGCTGCAGCACTGGATTGTGCCACCCACGCAAACAGCCCGTAAAGTGTAACTCTGGCCTGCCATTGCAGAGCCTGTGTGCAGCCTGGGGCTGCCATGTCTACTTGGCAAGTGCACACACTTGCAAGTCCCTAAACCTTCCCTTTTCTACATGTTAGTCACCCCGAAGGTAGGCCCGAGGTACCCCTGTGGTCAGGGTGCATTGTATGTGAAAGGTAGGACATGCCCTGGTGTGTGTGGCATGTCCTGATAGTGAATTACAGCCTATTTCGTTTTTCACTATTGCAAGGCTACCTGTTCCCCATAGGCCAGAATGGGCAGTTCTGATTATTACAGCTTATAATCCTAACTGACCCAGGGAACATGGTAGAAATTCGAGTTTAGTATGCCTGGACTCAGAATGATAAAATGCATCTTTTAGTGAAGTTGGTTTTAACATTCTGTGTTTGAAAATACCACTTTTAGAAAGTGGGTATTTTCTTGTCTAACCATCCAAGCCTGCCTCTGCTAGGTTGTGTATTCCTTGTCTGGAGTGTGAGTGACAGGGGCTGGGGGATGCCAGGAGACAGGGTGAGTCAGCACAGGGCTGAATAGCAAGATCTACATGTAGATGGGTGGGAGGGGATGCACCTGGGACCTGAATAGGGCTGGGCCTTCCCTCCACAATGCTGGCTCCACCTCCTGTGGTGCGTCTGATGTCCCTGGCCTGCACTGTGAAAGGAAAGAAGGAGCCTTGTCAACAAAGTGCTCCAGGACTGACCAGAACTGGTTTGGACTAGGCAAAGGCCTCTCTGCCTTCAGAGAACAAAGAGAAATTGAGGATAAAAAGGGGGACCCAAACCCCAGAATTTTAGATTACTTCTGAACTAAGGGACCTGCCAGGAAGAAGGACCGGGAAAGCTGGAGGAGGAGTACTGCCCCTATGCTGCGTGTTGTGGGGTTGGCCTGCAGTGGTTGCTTCTGTCTTGGGTAGGGAAAGGACTGGACTGTGCTTTCATCATCCTGCTATTAGAGTTTTCTCCAAGGGCTTGAAGTAGAGCTTGCCTCCTGTTGGAAGTCTCAGGGATAGAAAAGACTTCAGGGAACTCTTTGGGATCAAGAAGACTGCCAAGAAGAAGAGCTGGAGAAGCTGTGAGGAGGAACTACCACTTTGCTGTGTGCTTTGCTGTGTTGGCCTGCAGTGGCTGCTTCTGTCTTGGGCAGTGAAAGGACTGGAACTGAACTTTCTGCAATCTACTTTGTGAGTGTCTCCAAGGGCTTGAGGTAGAGCTTGCCCCCTGTTCAAGAAGTCTCAGGAACAGCAAAGACTTCAAGCCCGACGCCGTCTACGACGCTGCTGCCGACTCCGTGTCCTGAAGGCAGCGCAGAGGGCACCGCCGCAACGCCGCACCGCGACCCTGGTCTCACCGACGACGCCTGCTGAAGCCGCCACCGAGCCGCTGCTCGCACCGCGACCTGTGGGCACCACACTCCGCACCGCCTCGCTTCACGACGACGGCGTGGTATCCCCGACGACGCCGCTCCACGCCGGACTCGATGCCGCTGCTTGCACCGTGGTTCGGGGGCACCGCTCGTAAGTTACACGACGCACCGCCCTCATCCCGCACCGCAGCCTTGGCCCACCGACGCCGGTGCCTTCGACTCCAGTTCATCAGCCGACGACAGCGCTTCAGCAATGACGACGCCGCTGCTGCACCATGACCTGCCAGCACCGTGACGAGCACCGCCTTCATCTCACACCGCGACCTTGGTCTCACCGACGATGCCATCCGATGATGCCACCGAGCCGCTGCTCGCACCGCGACCTGAGGGCACCGCACGCCGCACCGCTGCACTTCGCACCGCAGCACCCGACGCCGGCCGACGCCAGCGCTCCTGACTTCAACAGAGAGGAGATCGATCTGCAACGCGTGTGACTTCGAGGGCCCCGACAACACCTGCATCGACCACCGGAACCGACGCCTGCGGACGCCGTGTTTTCGGAAGCTCACCGCAAGGTCATCGATGCCCTGCATTTCTGAAAGGTACTGTTTGCGGGTCTTCCCGACACCGTAGCTGACCCGCGACGCCTCGGTCAGCCAGAACTGTTTGGATTTGTTTGTTCACGACGCCGGATAGCCCTGGACGGAGCTATCGACATCAAGGAACTGTTTTTAAGGACACTGGGATAACTAAAGATTTTTAAAGTACTGTACTGTGGATTTTTATCGTATTGGTCTTGTTTTAAGTATATAAAAATATTGGATATTTTTCTAAACTGGTGTGGTGTCAGTTTGTAGTGCTTACACTGTATTACTGTTGGTTATGTGCAAATGCTTTACACACTGCCTCTAGAATAAGCCTGACTGCTCGTGCCAAGCTACCAAGGGGGTGAGCAGGGGTTATTTTAGGAGTGTAACTCCCTTATCCTGACTAGGAAGAAGGGTCCCTACTTGGACAAAGGTGCAAGCCCTTGCCAACTAGAGACCCCCATTTCTAACATTGGTGGCAGCGGTGCACACTACATTTTTGGGGCCCTGCTTCAAGGAGGGGGTTGACATATGCCAGGGGGTTCAGGATTGTGAGGTTACTCCAGTGGTGCGTAGTGTCCCTGATGTGGATTGGGGAACTGGCACAGGGGATCATATTCCTGGTAGTGGGAGGGACACTCTACTGACTCTAGAGGAGCGGTGCAGGGAGAGGAGTTCCCCCATGATAGAAACCCTGGTAAGTGAGTATGGAGACCAGCCAGAAGAGTATGGGTGGAGAGACAGCAACAGTCAGACACTGTCTCACCAGTCTTGTGAGAATGATATGGGGTACTTTTCTGAGGCACTGGATGGTTGGGTGAAGGGTAGTTTGGCTAACACCTGTGTGGGGCTGTGTGATTCAATTGTTGGAGAGCATATTTTAAGTCCCTGTTTTCCAGAGCTATGCCAACACACAGTGGAGTGTAAGTTTTCTGACCCTAGGGAGCTTGCACTGGAGGCAGACCTTTTGGTGGATTCCAGAGGGTCTGGAGAAGCATCTGGGTGTGACCCGGAAGGAAGTGGCTTAGGTATTTCCCAACCAAGGGAGGTGGGAAAAGTTTGTGGTAGCCCAGATAGGTCCCGGTGTCGTGGGAAGGGTGTAGGGACTCACGTCCTGTCTCCGCGGAGAAGGAGTGGGAAGGGGCTGCGGCCCAAGGTGCCCGAAACCCGGTCCCAGAGCCTCGGTGGTTCCAGGAGGGAACACCAAGTGGGGAGCCTAGGCTGTACTGATAGGCCCTCCGTTGAGGGGGATCTCCTAGAGTCAGGAGAACCTGGAGCATCTGTAAGCGGAGCTCCAGTGGTTCTGGTGTCTGGCGGCACCGCTCCAGTTGGGAGGGTGCAGAAGTCCAGATGGAGGGGTGAGAGGGGGATGTGTTCCCCAGTGGGAGAACCAGTGGGTCAGGGGCCAGCCAGAAGGGATGAGCCTCCTAGCAGTGACCATGGTGACACCACTTCTGTCCTGTGGGATCTTCGCGCACTGTCAGATGGACAGAGGTCAGGAGATCTGCGCCAGGCAGACTGTCACACAACGCATAAGTCATGTGTTACCCTCAGGGGGGGCATGCGTGCTCCCAAGGAAGTCCTGGTGCGCCGGGCAGGTGCTCAGCTGCAGGGTTTAGTCCCTGGGTTGGGAAGCCAGGTTCAGGTCCTGCCTGACCTGGAGGGAAGGACGACTGTAAGCAGTGTCCTGACCGGTTTGTCTTCTAGGGGTACCACTCCAGGTGGGAGGGTACAGAACTCTGGAAGGGGGTGCAGAGGGAGGGAGTCCTCGCCTCTGACCCCGGTTCAACTTGAGGGTTTAGACCCTAGGTTGGGAGACCAGTTGCTGGAGGGAAGTCCTGAACTGGTGGGTGAATTGGGCAGGACACCTGCCTCAGGTGTCCTGACAATTTTGGAAGGACCAGTAGGTCAGGGGTTGCCAGCTCTGAGGTCAGAGCACCCCAGGACTGACCCTGGTGAGGCCACTTCTGGCCTGGGGGGTCTTCATGCTCTGTCAGGCGGACAGGAGGCTGGAGACCTGCGCCAGGCGGATTCTGGCACACCTCATGAGGGGTGTGTTTCCCTTGGGGGGGGTTGGTGTACTCCCCCGGAAGTCCTGGGTTGCCAGGCACAGGTACAGCCTAAGGGTACAGGCCCTGGGTTGGAGGACCAGGTTCAGGGTGTCCCCCCTGACCTGGGGGAAGGGGCAACTGCTAACAGTGCCACTACCAGTTTGTCTTTTGGGGGTGCCGCTCCAGGTGGGAGGGTACAGTGCCCCAGGGAGGAGGACCGGGTGTGGGAGAGCCCACCCCAGTCCCCTGTTCAGCCTCAGGGTACAGACCCTGGGCTGGTGTACCAGTTGCAGGATAGCACCCCTGAACTGGTGAGTGAATTGTGCAGAACGCCTGCCACAGGTGGCCTGACAATTCTGGAGTTGAGGGGGACTGCTCCCGGTGGGGGGATGCAGTGCCCCAGGGAGGAGGACAGGGTGTGGGAGAGGCCACCCCAGTCCTGTGTCCAGCCTCAGGGTACAGACCCTAGGCTGGTGTACCAGTTGCAGGATAGCACCCCTGAACTGGTGGGCGAATTGTTCAAGGCACCTGCCACAGGTGCCCTGACAATTCTGGAAGGGGGTACCGCTCCAGGTGGGAGGGTACGGAGCCCCTGGGAGGAAGACCGGGGGTGGGAAAGCCTACCCCCGTCTCCTGTCCAGCCGCCGGGTACAGACCCTAGGCTGGTGTGTCAGTGCCAGGATGTCATCCCTGGCCTGACAAGAGGGAGAGTGGACAAAGGGTGCCAGGCACCTGGGGCTACCGCCCCCCACTCTCTGACGCCACAGAGGTTAGAGAGCCCTGAGAGGCATAAGGCCTGGGTCTCCCCACTGACAACTGTCGGTAGCCACGGTGGCTAAATGTCCTGGTGGACAGAGTTGCCCCTGGGAGGGGGACAGGAGTCACACCCCGGGGGTGGACTGGGCCACACCACTGTGTTGGCCATGTGGGCACTGTCGGCCTGTTGGGACACATCTGTGAGCAAAGTAAGTTTAGGCGCTGCACAGATGGGGTTCACAGGTGAAGAGAAGGGTACCCCATGGGTCAGCTTAGTGGGCCCTGAGAGTATGGATAGAGGGATCCAACTGGGTTTGGAAAGGCGTAGAACCAGAACGTGCCCCCGCTGTTGTGGGCCAGGTCTATGTTCTATCGCCCCAAGCAGGGAAGTCCATCAAGGGATTGATTAGTCTACCCTGGCTTTAGGCTGGGAGGGGGTTGTGTTAGACTTGGTTTTTCAGCGGGTTTACCCCCAGACTTTTTGCTTTCTGGCCTCCTGTTTTTGACCCTGTGTGTGTTGGATTTAGGACTCTCGGCACTTTACCACTGCTAATCAGTGCTAAAGTGCATATGCTCTCCGTGTAAATTGTGTTATGGATTGGTGTTTCCATGATTGGCCTATTTGATTTATGTGTCAGTCCCTTGTAAAGTGCACTGAGAGTGCCAGGGCCTATAGATCAAATGCTGTTGGTGGGCTGCAGCACTGGATTGTGCCAACCACGCAAAAGCCCGTAAAGTGTAACTCTGGCCTGCCATTGCAGAGCCTGTGTGCAGCCTGGGGCTGCCATGTTGACTTGGCAAGTGCACACACTTGCAAGTCCCTAAACCTTCCCTTTTCTACATGTTAGTCACCCCGAAGGTAGGCCCAAGGTACCCCTGTGGGCAGGGTGCATTGTATGTGAAAGGTAGGACATGCCCTGGTGTGTGTGGCATGTCCTGATAGTGAATTACAGCCTATTTCGTTTTTCATTATTGCAAGGCTACCTGCTCCCCGTAGGCCAGAATGGGCAGTTCTGATTATTACAGCTTATAATCCTAACTGACCCTGGGAACATGGTAGAAATTCGAGTTTAGTATGCCTGGACTCAGAATGATAAAATGCATCTTTTAGTGAAGTTGGTTTTAACATTCTGTGTTTGAAAATACCACTTTTAGAAAGTGGGTATTTTCTTGTCTAACCATCCAAGCCTGCCTCTGCTAGGTTGTGTATTCCTTGTCTGGAGTGTGAGTGACAGGGGCTGGGGGATGCCAGGAGACAGGGTGAGTCAGCACAGGGCTGAATAGCAAGATCTACATGTAGATGGGTGGGAGGGGATGCACCTGGGACCTGAATAGGGCTGGGCCTTCCCTCCACAATGCTGGCTCCACCTCCTGTGGTGCGTCTGATGTCCCTGGCCTGCACTGTGAAAGGAAAGAAGGAGCCTTGTCAACAAAGTCCTCCAGGACTGACCAGAACTAGTTTGGACTAGGCAAAGGCCTCTCTGCCTTCAGAGAACAAAGAGAAATTGAGGATAAAAAGGGGGACCCAAACCCCAGAATTTTAGATTACTTCTGAACTAAGGGACCTGCCAGGAAGAAGGACCGGGAAAGCTGGAGGAGGAGTACTGCCCCTATGCTGCGTGTTGTGGGGTTGGCCTGCAGTGGTTGCTTCTGTCTTGGGTAGGGAAAGGACTGGACTGTGCTTTCATCATCCTGCTGTTAGAGTTTTCTCCAAGGGCTTGAAGTAGAGCTTGCCTCCTGTTGGAAGTCTCAGGGATAGAAAAGACTTCAGGGAACTCTTTGGGATCAAGAAGACTGCCAAGAAGAAGAGCTGGAGAAGTTGTGAGGAGGAACTACCACTTTGCTGTGTGCTTTGCTGTGTTGGCCTCCAGTGGCTGCTTCTGTCTTGGGCAGTGAAAGGACTGGAACTGAACTTTCTGCAATCTACTTTGTCAGTGTCTCCAAGGGCCTGAGGTAGAGCTTGCCCCCTGTTCAAGAAGTCTCAGGAACAGCAAAGACTTCAAGCCCGACGCCGTCTACGACGCCGCTGCCGACTCCGTGTCCTGAAGGCAGCGCAGAGGGCAACGCCGCACCGCGACCCTGGTCTCACCCGCTGCTCGCACCGCGACCTGTGGGCACCGCACTCCGCACCGCCTCGCTTCACGACGACGCCGTGGTATCCCCGACGACGACGCTCCACGCCGGACTCGACGCCGCTGCTTGCACCGTGGTTCGGGGGCACCGCTCGTAAGTTACACGATGCACCGCCCTCATCCCGCACCGCAGCCTTGGCCCACCGACGCCGGTGCCATCGACTCCAGTTCGTCAGCCGACGACAGCGCTTCAGCAACGACGACGCCGCTGCTGCACCGTGACCTGCCAGCACCGTGACGAGCACCGCCTTCATCTCACACCGCGACCCTGGTCTCACCGACGACGCCATCCGACGCCGCCACCAAGCCGCTGCTCGCACCGCGACCTGAGGGCACCGCTGCACTTCGCACCGCAGCACCCGACGCCGGCCGACGCCAGCGCTCCTGGCTTCAACAGAGAGGAGATCGATCTGCAACGCGTGTGACTTCGAGGGCCCCGACGACGCCTGCACCGACCTCCGGAACCGACGCCTGCGGACGCCGTGTTTTCGGAAGCTCACCGCAAGGTCATCGACGCCCTGCATTTCTGAAAGGTACTGTTTGCGGGTCTTCCCGACACCGTAGCTGACCCGCGATGCCGCGGTCAGCCAGAACTGTTTGGATTTGTTTGTTCACGACGCCGGATAGCCCTGGACGGAGCTATCGACATCAAGGAACTGTTTTTAAGGACACTGGGATAACTAAAGATTTTTAAAGTACTGTACTGTGGATTTTTATCGTATTGGTCTTGTTTTAAGTATATAAAAATATTGGATATTTTTCTAAACTGGTGTGGTGTCAGTTTGTAGTGTTTACACTGTATTACTGTTGGTTATGTGCAAATGCTTTACACACTGCCTCTAGAATAAGCCTGACTGCTCGTGCCAAGCTACCAAGGGGGTGAGCAGGGGTTATTTTAGGAGTGTAACTCCCTTATCCTGACTAGGAAGAAGGGTCCCTACTTGGACAAAGGTGCAAGCCCTTGCCAACTAGAGACCCCCATTTCTAACAGTGCTATTCGGACCTATCCCAGCGCGTCTCACACTAACGCACCAATCCGAAGCCTCTACGTCACCCTCTTCAGACCTATCCCAGCGCGTCTCACACTAACGCACCAATCAGGGCGTTTTTCGTGTTTCCAAACACTGGCCAATCCCAGCGCGGTCTTTTGTCAACGTCAGTTCTACTCCTGACCCCTCCTTTACAAAAATTATCGGCAACTTTTTCTTTGACTATATTTTATTAGTTACGACATAAAACACATTTCCATTGTCTGTTTTCGCTAAACAAAAGAGATAGTTTTACTCTATCTTGCAAGAATACAGTTTTGTTCGATAAGTGTAGCACTTCCCTCTACCTTACCCTTCTTTCAAGCAAGGGGTAAACCCGTTTCTCTGGGGATAAAAGACATGTGGAGACTACACTGCTCCTGAGAATTAAGGCCAGAGTTTCACAAGAAAACCGGTTGCTATTTCACTCATACACGTTTTATACAAAGAATGTCCCTATCATAACACAACCTGTGTTATCACCAATTTGAAAAATCAGACAATACACTATTCCATGTGACTTCTCTTGCCACATGTGTCCACTTCCTACTTCCCGGAAGCTTCAAATTTTCCGACTTACATATAACATAATACAATTCGACATGAAGTGTTAGACATGAAATAATCAATAATCAATAATCACCAAACTAATCTATAGTAACCATAACTCTGCTACCAAGAAATCTGATCCAGCGCGACTAATATAAATTCTTCTCTTTTGGACATAACCTCCAGGTAAGGATCACTCACAACATCTATACCATATGACGGTGGGGCCCATAACACCATATAACCATACACTCCCTCAATTGTTCCCTGGGTCACATTCACCTTTACCAAAGAGAAGAACGAAATTGCTGGAGGAACGGGATACCTTGTTAAAATTAACAGGATATTTTCTTAAACATCATACATAATCAGTTTTAATCTTGTCGGTTCTAAGACATCAAGGTATTCCGCTCTTTGGTCGATGGACCAACTAGTAGAATAAGTTGATGGTGATTAAGACCAGCTCAATCACATTCAAAACCTATTAAAACATTACACTTATGATTGAGCTAAAGAACCACAGACTCGTAGTTTTAATTATAATAAAGTTTATCTATTTTCTTAAATGCATGAGTAAGATTAATCGTTTTAATACATTTCAATATCATATAGGAAATAAGTTTTAGAAAGAATTTTATGCATACCCCTCTTAGATGGAGAATGAAAAGTTCACCATAGCAGATAAATTGTAGATCACAGCATGGAATTCCCAAAACTGACTGTCTGTCCCGCTAAACAGGCCTCCTCGATGGACCTCCTATACAAGTTTCCTGAATCGGTCTCGTTCCTTTCCCCAGTCAAGTTTTAAAGTTAAAAATGAATATTTCTATCAAGAAAATGGCCTATAGAAAATAGCAGCAGCTTCTTCAGCATCAACGTTCAGTGCTCAAAAATTATGCAGGAATAGCGCTCCTCCTACTTAAGAGTAGGTCCTCTTATACCCTACTACTAGCTTACTAAACATAAAGTTGCAATCTTTGGGGGCGAGAATCACGCTTATTGGTCCATTGGAGGGGTGGCAAGAATCACCTCATTGCCCTCCTTGTTCAAACCGGTTCTAAAATTGTTTATGGTTCATACTTTCACACGACCTTTGGGTAATAGCAGTCCGATTGACAGTTCATTTAATGTTTCTCTTTTGTTGCTCATATTTAAACAGTCCATTGTTAATTCACTGGGACTCATCCCCTGTTCTCACAGATGCACGCTGAGTCTTTCTTGGCATTCTCCTCGTGTCAGGTCAGCCTGACCTTGACACTTCTCACTCTGGGCTCGACTCGTACCCACGTGGTATGGTTTTGCGGCTTTCTTCCGCTTAGAGGCCATCTTTGCGTCTGCGCATTGACCTCATCTGCCTCGGCAGCCATTTTTACAGCACGGCCTAACAGGCCCGAACGAACTATCATGAAAACAAACACAATCATAATTAAAATAAAGAAAATAAGCCTTTCTGTTTCCCACCCGTCATTCTAAGTACCCCAATTAGGTGTTACCTAGCAAAAGCGACATTTAAAGCCATGTTTACTTACCATCCACATTCTTTTGCCACAATACAATTTTACTACATAGCACAAATCATGCAATTTTACTCTAATTAGTACGCAAATCACTATATTAGTATTACTTTACTTTTACAATTGTAAATAAGTTAACTTTGCACATAAATTGCGATTACCGTTTATATAAGTGTTTACCAAAAGGTGTAAAGTGTTGGTTAGTCGATCAAACAATTAGTAACATTAATTTATTAGTATGGATATTAGGGGGTTCCAAAAATTTTTCATTTACCTCGCTCCATCAGGACCATGGAACGAATTCTACGGTCTGGAACTGGAGGCACAAGGTCCTCCAGAGAGGCCCCAGCAAAAGAGGGGGACAACCTTACGAAGGAAGAAATCCTGGGACAGCTGTGGTAACCCCTGAGGCCCAGTAAGGGAATGAGGGTTGAAGGCAACTTTATCTTTGGAACCAGCACCCTTGTAACGGCTGAGAATGGAAATTACTGTACTCTAAGAAGAGTATCATACACATGTGATACACAATCGTACCATGAAAGGTATGTTCAGAGTTGTGATACAGCTGCAGTTTGTGTGGAAGCTGATGAAGTTATTGGAATAAAAAGAATTTATAATTGCCTAGCTTTTGCCAAAGTTTTCAATTTTAGTTAAGTGCACAGGGACGAAGATTAGGCTTCAGGTTTCTTACTGGTACAAACATCCCAGCATTCCAGGGTATACTGGATAAAATGCTGTTCAGTGCTTAAAAACCTAAGATGACAGAATGAGAGTGTTTAGGCTCGGGGATGTTAGACAGTTGTGTATCTCATTTAGGAAGCTTTTGCCCCCTTTTCTACTCCAACTTTAGGTAAATGAGTACGATGGATAATAATTGAGGCTGTCAAAGATAATGAAAGCTTCAGTGTTTTTTTCGGCATGGGGGCCATGGCAACCAAAGCTGATTCTTGATATGAGTTATTTTAGGCAAGACTATGGATTTAGCTGATTGGTCTGCAGAGCATAACTTTCAAATATGTTATTGCAATATATTGCTGATTTAGGTGATGCGCTAACATAATCCTTGCGCCTGTCCTCACTTGAAATGTGTCATTTACAAGTTTTTCAAATGAAAGTTACCAGTTCCATTGAGGACAGGAGGCGAGGACTTTTCTATCCTTCAACATAAGATAGGCTTGGTGCTTAGTGACGTATATTTGAACGTTTATGTTACAATGTGTTAATCCTACTTCTGTAATTGATGAAATGTTATGTAGCTAATGCTCACTGACACTATTCTACTCGCCCTACTACTTGGAGACCTCTCTTCTGGACACCTTTTCTCCACAATTTGTGAAACACCCTTGATGATTCCATCCCAAATATCCATCCCCTTCTTGGCTATATTTAATTGATCTTGACTGTCACATCCCTTGAACTTCAACAAACCTAATGGCTCCACATTTCTGCTTCTATAAACTCAACATCTCGATGAGTTAAAAAAGAGATTTGTCTCCAAGTTGTGTCTGGTTTCGTCCGATATTTTGATTCTCCAAAGGTTGTGCACATGCCCATTATTTTGCTCCTTCATTTTCCTTTTTCATTAGACATTGTTCTCATGAGACATGAGCAAAGTGTCTTCCCACACATCCTGCCCTCAGAGACTCGACTCCATTTTGACAATCGAAGCCCAAGTGTTGTGTGAGTATCGATTTTTTTCTTTTAAAAACCTGTGCCTTCTATTGTACCTAAATAAATAGTAAAGGCTCTGAACTGAGCGTTACATTTTTGTCTGTGCGTCTCACGGTGATTGTAGAACCAGTCTTGCGCGTTTTATTCATTGTAATTCTTTTCTACAGCGAGTAAAAGCAGCAATTGCAAAATACACTTGCATAATGGACAGCATGAGATGTGTCCAAATACACATATTTCGCAAATAATTTCAGCGTCTTGTAGCAAGTGTGTGGATGTCTGAAACCAGTTGTTCCCCATTGTTATTAAAACCAAGCCACTAGAGAATTAAGAAGTTTGGACTGCAAGATCCAGAAACTAGCCTAATATTGTGTATGTAGAATGCAGGTCACTCTGCTTGAATTTCTGTTTCATATCATGATGCAGCCCTTGGCTCCTTTAGGCCACGTCAGCCTCATCTCCGTGCCATGATAGTTCTCAACAGTAAACGATTGTCTACAGGAATCACCAAATACAAACACTCCGAGTGTGTCAAATCCAGCAGGATGTCTCAGATCAAAAGCCCCACCTGTAATTTCTGCACTTCCTGTGAGCATGTAAGAACTGAAACACAAGCTATGTCCCCATAGCATATAGCCAAGCTGGGTGGCTTAATTACTTTCCAGTGCCTCCGCTCATCATGGTGCTCAGATTCCAGATATTGGTTTCATGGTGGAGAGCAGTACACAGCTCAGGAATAATGAGATAAACGCCTGTATGGGAAGAATGCACCCCACCTATAAAATGCTTATTAATGATGACATGTTGCACAAGGTACTATCATATAAGCCTACTTGTTTACGAGCGACCCATTTTAGTGACTTCTCTAACCAATTACTACTGTTAACATTCTATTCTTAAACCCCTCCTCAAATGTTTGTTTCCTTTGTCAATGAAAGTCTATAAGCCTAGGATTTTAAACTTCTCACCCATGTTATAACTTAACATTTCCATTCCTAGGATCCACGCTTTAGTTCACCAGTATACTTGGATTTGTAAGTACAGTTCAAGTACAGGACCTTTATACGCTAATGTTTAATGCCGTGCTATTTTCTTCTTTTTCTCTATCGCCATAACTTTTCAAGTAAAATATTGAGTCCGCAAATCCCAAACGTCTGAGCTTTTGTAAATCTTAGTTTCATAATTTGAAATGTTTTTTTCGCTAATCTGTTTTTGTGAATGTTTTGCTGATTAGCATACATTTGAAATTCATTGTTAGTAAACGACACGAAATGTATTATTTTAAACAGTTGTCATATTCAAACTTTTTAACTGGGTACAATATTGAGGTTCAAAATTAAAAGCTAACAATAGTGTTTTGCATCTTTTCTTTAGACACAACAAGCAGCATGTCGGAAACAGATCTACGCAGTACAACAAAACATATGAACCTTAATAAGGTAAAGCAAATACAAAAAATATTTCAGTTCCCGAATATAATATGTTCTCTTTTTTAACATTGTTTTAATAGGATTTTGCCACTGTTCTTGAGTTCATAGTTCTCAAGCTCCACATAGCTCATCAGGACACTTATGTTAAATTAATAAAACTGTTCAATTTAGGTGCAAAAATGGCATGATTTACAAGTGAAAATTCACATTTGCAATTCACAAAAGGTGATTTGCATATTTAAATGTATTTATTCCATGTACACCATATACAATTATCCATTCGTAACTGCTCATGCTTATGAGTACTCATACAAAGCTGTGACTGACACAGTTTCTCAGGAATATTTCTGGAATTCGTGAGAATTCCAAAAACAGCGTAAATCTTCTCGGAATCTACCAGTATAGGTTTACAATTACTTTTGTGACTCAGCTTTAAGGTTGTTTGTTAAAAATAAAACTATAGATCTGTAGAGGAGGTTCAGTGGAAATATAAACTAAGTAGTTTGTAATCAAAATGTAGTCTAAAACAATAAAAAAAAATACAAAAATGTTTTTAATTTCTGAAATGTAATTGTTATTGATACTTTCCCTCGGTATGTTAAAGCGTACTCAAGATTTGTTTTTTACTTCCAAATAGCAACAAAATAATTCTAAATTTATTGACAGCTTCTTAGCAACTTGAAATGTCAAGATTAGTCCTGCGAAGCACTGGGATTGCTTTCACTAATGTATTCCTTCTCCCTCTAGTGGATTCAATTCTTTTCAGATGTGATGGACTAAACAGACAGCATAGCAAGTGCGCATAGAAACTGAAGCTATGCACAAAACCTGTCTTCATTTGAAAATGCAAATTAAATAAGCATTTTAATAATTTGCATTACATGAAACATCTGATACAGCAACAAAGAATGATTCCTGTGGAACCCACATGTACTGGATTTCCAAAATCAATCACTTATCCAGAAACCAGCCTTTACCTCTTTTGAACCACTTTAATACAATTACATGTTTTAAACTTGGTTAACTAATCAGTAAAAAATACACCATACAATCGATTGACACACTTCTGTTGAGTTCTCACTCTGACATTAAAAGAATTAAGTGGATAACTGCTGTACACTTGGTCAATTCAATTTCAACATTTCCAAAAATAACGCTTAAATGAATCACATTAATAGGTGATAAAATAAGCTTTTCTATTCTTAACATTCCCTACCCTGTAAAGGTTTTCAACCAAATTTTCTCTGAAATTCAAATTTATTGAATTTTAGGAGCATCCATTTTAGCTAGAATTTGCTTTATTGACAGATCTCAAATTTCTTTGGCAATGGGTCCACATAGACTCACTATCTATCTCTGTTGGATATTTTTCACATTATTAGTTTCTTGTGTTTTTTTCCGGAGTTTTATAGTTTGTTTATGTAAATGATAACACTGCTTTATCTTTAACTGCATATTTACCTATGATAAGTTTTCTTTAGGAAACCTCACTTTGGGGTGGCATACAATGAGACACAAAAAGGAAATTCCTTCTTAGTCATCCACTGATATTTTCTCAATTGGCCTGGCTCCAACAGCTCCCACAGCCTTAGCAATGGCTGCTTCCACCTCTCAGTTGTACTGGCTTGCCTGCCTCCCAGCTTTCGCTGCCAATAAATCCAGCCTAGGCTTCCAGAAAGCAAAGATCCTTCTTCTCTCATTCACCAAGTATCTTTTCTCCATGCAAATCTAATCTCATGCCTCAACATAGGCCTTAGTTAGTACTCTTGTTGACCTAGTCCTACCAACAACAAAGCTACATCTCTTCCCTTCCTCTCTACAGCAATCTCTTCTTATTTGTAAGATTGTCTTCCAGAGGCCTCCTACTCATTATCCTCTGACCTGATGGCAGTCAAACCCCCCAATAAAGGGGAGGAATGTCACTCCTACCTCATCATCATCTTTAGCACAGTAGCTAAACTCATCATTAAACTTTTGAATGGGGGACTTCAACACAGTTCTAGAATTATTACCTTCTGACTAATGTTACATCCATCAGTGAGATTTCCAACCAAATCTGTTTGTTGGAACACTCAAGATACAATCACTTTAACACATATATTATTTGGTAATTTTGTGCCCTGTTTGAGCACCTATTCCACCCCTACACAACTATAAAAGACCAAATGGTGTTCCCTTCCGACTGAGGCATTTCCACCTAACCTGCTTGCATGTTTAGTGAATATTTTAGTATTTTGTTGGTCATACTTAAGCTGGCTGACTCTATAACTTCATGATGTTTGGCACAAGAGCAGAGCTGCGGTCACTAATATAGATTTTATAGGTCTGGTGATAGCCAAGGCCTTTTCTTTTTCAAAACAAATCTTAAAAAATACATGTATATATACACACTAAAAGGCCTTCAGCCATTGGCTTGCTGAAATTTCATTCACATGTTGCTTCAACCCACCACAAAAGACAGCATTGGGCAGTGGGTCAGCCCACGTCAGTCATTGACTCAAATCTCTGTGAGTGACAACATCTAGTCCCTCTGCTGTTTTCTTCCTCATGTGACAGCAATAGCCACTGACAAGAAAGTAATGTGGAGTTGATCTCTGGCCACCCCCACACAACACTACACTCCAAACTAACTTTTCAGTGAGCTGGGCTCTCTTGCATATGGCATGGGGGAGGGCTTGCGGGAGCTGCTCGATGCCAGTGCATAGAGAGTAACTGCATCTGTCCACAAAGCAGGTCCTGTAGAAGCTATGCTTCATCAGTCCCTCGTCCAAGCCTTTGTGAGCAAAACACTCCTTTCTATCCTCTATTGCCCTTCAGACCCTGAACAGCATAGTGCTGCAGATTGCTTGCGAGTGCCACTATGACTGGCTTTAATTTATTAGCACATGTTGATTACATCATCAAGATGTGTAGTAGATATTCAAAAGTGTCTTTATCTGTGCTGCCGGCAGGCATATTAGAATGTGTCAACATTCACTAACGTTGTAACCAGATCCAACAGGTGTGATGTGAGCTTCCATAATTCTCTCAAAATACAGCCAATCTTACATTAAAAACATCTAGGTTGAAAGTGGACCAAAAGAAAGGCGAATGGGGCAAGAGAGGGAAAAAGAGACACTGGATATGGCCACACTGCCTGATTGTAGATCTGGGCTTGATTTGCACTGCAGAAGCATTGATATCCGAAGACAAGAAAATACTTTTATTATGACTGCAGTGTTGACATTGGCAGATAACGTTTGATATTAGATCTGATATACTTATTGGTACTGCCTGCATTCCCACTCTGTACTCTGGAATGAAATTCAATATTTATTCTGATCCATAATTAAAAATAATATGGTAACTGCAAACAACACTTTGAGCTACTATTTAGTGTGATAAGAGAGCTACCTTTAATATTGGATAATAATCTTCTGTAAATCTGATTACATTCAGTGTAATAATTGATAGCTGCAACATGGAAAGCATTTGTTAATATAATTTGTTTGCCTAGATTCCACTGGCTATTATTATTGGAGCGATGTCAAAATCCTGCTGGATGTTACTTTGTAGAAATAGCAAATGGCAGAGAATTTCTGATCCTAATCAATGGATTAGTTGTGAAACAAGCAAGTGCAACATTGAAGTTCATCTCCTGACGATAGACTCTTTGTGAAAATGAACAAAGTACAAAATACAAATCTGCAGTTGTAATGAACACATTTTGAAAAGATAAGTGCAAGTCTATGGCCTTATACGAGTGGGGTGCAAGGTATACTTCTCTGAATGCAAGATGTTTCTGTTAACTTCGCTGAATACTGGTTACAAAGACTTTAAGGTCTAAATATCACTTCCCGATGGCAGCAACTATGTATCCTGATTGCCTAGCAAGGAGGCTATAGTCCATGACAAACGTATACCCTAAGGGCCTGATTACGAGTTTGACAGACGGTTTACTCCATCACACACGTGACGGATATCCCGTCTGCCATATTATGAGTTCCATTATATTCCATTGGATATAATGGAACTAGTAATACGTTGGAGGGGATATCCGTCACATTTGTGATGGAGTAATCCCGTCCACCAAACTCATAATCAGGCCCTAAGTGTTCAAGGTGGCTGTCAACATCAAGTCCTGTGACAGTCCTCTGGATCTATTGGACAAGCAGTTCTTCCGAGATTAACTCAGCTATTGAGCATAGTATTTCATTCTGAGATGCAAAGCTTCAGTTCAGGCTATCCCCACTCTCCAGCACCTTGCTATTCCCTTCTGGTTTTGAAAATGTGCTTGTTTAGAAAATTTGGGGTAGCTTGTTGCACAGGACTGGCAAACAGAGGTAAGCCTGCTTCATGCTATATCCTGAGACTTGTGCAGTACATTCTGGCACTCTCCTGGCCTTATAGGCTTCCTAGTGTACAGCCTCATTGTAGGAAATTGGGTTACTGGCTGAGGGGAGTGAAACCCTACTCAAGCAGCAACCACAACTCTGGTCAGGATGAAACAGAAGCAAACTTCCCAAATTAACCTGTCCGTAACCTCCTGGTAGCTTAACACAAAAGCAGTCAGACTTAACTTAGAGGCAATGTGTGAAGTATTTATGCAGGACTTAAACAGTATTAAAATGAAAACACAACACAAGAAAAATCCCACACCAATTTAGAAAAATAGAGTACAATTAAATAAATTATTTGACAACAAAAATCCAATTAGTAGAACCAGGGATATGCAATGTTGAAGATTTTGTGAAAATCAAGCACTGAGAAGCAAAAAGCACCGTAGTTATCTGGTCGCGGGAGACCGGGTCCAAATCACAAGTTCAGGTCGACCTCGATGGAGCACGGCATGGATACAGGACTGAGTTCAGTCTCCTGAAAAGTACCTTGTGGGCCTGGGCGTCGAGATGTGAAGTCCTTGCATCGCACTGTGCAGGCCAGTGTTAAGGAACTGTCAACGAGGAGCTGCGATGCGAGGTCTGACGTTGAAATGCTTTGCACGGTGACTGAGTCGGTGACCGTTGATGAAGAGCTGCGATTTCACGTCCTGCGCCGTCGTTGAGGAAGCCTGTGGGGCTTGCGGAGTCTTGCACTGCGATGCGTTGGCGTAGGGGATGAGATGCGTTGCAGTAGGCCAGTGTCGGTGTCGGGCTCCATTGGCGTCAAAGAAGCCACCAAGGCTTACAAGGGCTTCCGCTGATATGTGTAGCCGATGATGACAAGCTGTGATGCGTGATCCGGAGTCGATGGGGGGTTGTGTCACACTACGTCAAAATATGGAGAGATGCATCAACATCGAAAAAACCTGTTATGTCCCGGTGGCTTGAACAGGGGGCCAGCCAACAGACCCTTGGAGATTTACAGGAGTTCTGGGTTCCACACAGGAAGGCTGGATTCAACAGGGCAGCTCACAGCAGCAGAAGAGTCCTGGTGCGGCAACAGCAGGCCTTGGGCAGCAAAGCAATACTTGATCTGCAAGCAGATCAGCAGAGCAGACTTCATAGCTGGGCAGTCCTTCTTCCTGGCAGAATCCACAGGTCCAGGAGTGATCTGAAGAGTTGGGTCTGAGGGTCCTCTAGTTTTACTTGGTGCCCACTTTGAAGTGGAAGAAGCTTTTAGAGTTCTTTCCCAACAGAGGTGTCTTTAATCACCTGCCTCGCTGCCCAGGCCCCAGCTTGTCTGGGGGCACAAAAGACTAGTGTGATACCCTTTGTGAGTGTATTGAGGCAGAGTCTTTGTGATGTTCAAGTGTGGTAGGTGAGAGGTCTGCCCCCCTATCAAGCCGGAGATGGCCCATCCTGCCAACACCTATTCCTCTTTTTTTGTTTCACTGTCTGGGAGTAATACACAAAGACCAACTGCAAGCTACACCTAGTCATATGATCTAGGATACAGCTGCAGGCACCAAATGGTTGGGACAGGAAAATGCCAGCTTTCTAAAAGTGAAATGTTCTGAATTGTCATTTAAAATCCAACTTTACCATTAAAGAGGGTTTTTAATTAAATTCTTTAGAAACCTACCTGCTCCTACTTGGGAGTTATCACTTACTAAATGTAATAAAGTAACCCAAGTTTAAATTGTGGGAGAGGTAGGCCTGGCAGAAGTCAAAAACAAATTTAAGAGTTTTTCAGGACATGTAAAATTTTAAGTACATGTCCAACTTTTTAAATACTTCACCCTTCCCTCTGGGCTATGTAGGGCCTAACATAGGGGTAACTTATATGTATTAAAAAGGAATGCTTAGGCCTGAAAAAAGGTTTATTTTGCCAGGTCGAAATGGCTGTTTAAAACTGCACACAAAGGCTGCAATGGCACGCCTGAGACATGTTATAAAGGCTACTTAAGTGGGTGGCACCATCAATACTGCAGGCCCATTAGTATCATTACATTCACAGGCTCTGGGTACATGTAGTACCACTTTACTAGGGACTTACAGGTGAATTAAATGTGCCCATTGGGTGTAAGCCAGTTTAACCATCTTTAAAGGATAGAGCACAAGCACTTTAGCACAGTTTAGCAATGGCAAAGTGTGCAGAGGCCTAAACCCAACAAAAACGAATTTAGCAACACAGGAGGAGTAAGGCAAAACGTTTGGAGGAAGACTATGCTAAGGCTGACAGGTGTTACACTCATGTTTTCAGGAGGAGAGAATTGATTGACATTTAACACTTGTGATCAAGAGTCTAGGTATGGTTTCAAAAGAATTGCTATTTTTTTCCTCTATTCATTTGAAATTGAGTTATTTCTTAGGAAGTACATTCTTTTTAGTTCCTAGAAGAGTGATTTCAGCTGGTAAATATTTAAAGTATATTTTTAATTTTAAATTATGGGTAGTTATGTTATGTAACCTACAGACAGCCACATACTTGGAAAGATATTTCTCTCTCAGGGGATCTCCATTGACAGTCATAAGAACTGAATAGTCCCTCCCACATGCAGGGACCCCCGGGGCAGTCATTTCAAAGTCACAATTACTTCACATTTCTTTGAAAAGGCCATATGACACAAATGTTACATTTTGCAGCCTTAAAACCAACTATATTGCCAATTATATTGAAGTACTTTAAAATGTGGAGAGAAAAAAACTTACACACTTAAAAGTCCCTAGAAAGATTAAAAAGTGACCTTTTAAAAACGTCCTTCACAAACTCTTTTTGATTCTTCTTAAAGTAAGAGAACATGAAATATATGTAACGTAGCTGTACAGGCTGCAGCATTGAAAACAATGAGGATAGGACACTACACCCTTAAGAGCACCTTGACATCCAGTGTCCTATTTTGACCTGTAGGTGGCAGTTTACCCAGACTCCTGCAGATAGTAGCAGAGCTCTGCCTTTTTAAGGCTTTTTTCTCTCTGATTATTTCAACTGTAGCTTTAAAAAGGGATTCCCTCAACGTCCTTTAGGGCTTAGAGTATTTTTTTGATATTTTTATGACAAGAAATATATTTACTTTTTCACAAAATGCCATCTCTTTTTGCAAACTGCTCAGAATGTAGCAGGAAAATGGCAAAAATCTGTATCTGTATTCTATGTTTGCCTGACTCTCATGATCCCAAGATGTGTGTAGCCACTGCAAGACTCTTTCCAGGTGCACTTTGAGGGAGAGAGATAGAGCATTTGCCCCTATAGCCAAGTGGAGCACCGCAGAAGGCAAGATTCCCAACAGGAGAGACTTCTGAAGGGTGAGGAGAAACTGTTCCTTCTACCAGTGCCACTATGTCACGTTCTTAGGACTCCCACAGAGGGATATCCAAAAAGAGAAGATCTGGCAAAAACCGACACTCCCGTTCGATGTCGAGCACTTTCACATCAAGAAGAGGTACAGCACCTACTTCCTCGCCGTCAGGAGCTGGTTTGACATCAATGACACAGACAACCTCAAGGAGGAGACTACTGTTGACATCAAGAGATACTTTGATGGCGAGACACCATGCAACATCAAGAACATCAACTTCGAGACATCATTCAGTGCCTCTGATGAAGACAGCGGAGTGGCTTTCACCAATAAAGGAACACAGCCTTCCATCAGAGTCTGACTCAGAGTATTCACAAGCCTATTCTCCTTCCAGACCGACCTCTCCAGTGAACATTCCAGATCCGCAAACATCTCCACAGGCTCCACTGGAATCTCCTCCTCCTCCACGTTCTTCTCCTCAACTGTCAATCCCAGCAGTACCTACACTACCAATACCACTAGCCACTCCTAAACCAGCACAGTCTCCTGTACCAGTGGCATCGATGACAAGGCAATGACAAGGCACCCTAAATCTCACTCCCGTCTCACCAGACCTCGCAGCCGTAGGTCTAGGTCAAGGTCAAGATCGAGCTCCCACAGTCATCATTGTCCAGGATCTCACAGACGTTCACGCTCCAGAAGATATTCGACATCCAAATCTAGATCCTCACGGTCTCATCATACCACATCTTTTTCAGGACTATATTCGTTTACCATAACAGATACTCCTCTAGCGAGATTATTTTCAGTGGATGACATTAATACTTTCAAGGATGTACTTATTAGGGGTGTTAACAAATTAAATATTGATTTACCGTTTACTACAACATCCACATCATTAATGTTTGAGACAATTCATCAATACCATTACTTCCTTTGGTTCCAGGCCTCTTAGAATCAGCTATGGAACTTTTTTGACTCCAGCTGATGTAAAGGCAACATCTTCTTACCTACAGAAAAAATATAGACCTTCGGATCAGGAACAATCTTTTCTTCGCTCTGATCCTATTCCAGACTCTGTCATCTTCTCAGCTGCTTGAAAGTTACATCCCATGGCTCCATCATTTACTGTCCCTCCTGACAAGGAAAGCAAAAAATCTGACTTGGTGGGCAGAATAGTCTGCGGGACATCTGCAGTTTCTATTAAAGCTGCTAGCACAACCTCTCTCTTAGGGTGTTATTGTAGGTCTCTGTGGGACTCCATTGAACAGTTCTTGGAAGATCTTCCCAGAGATAAACGTCAGCGCTTCCAAGAAATTGTAAATGAAGGCATGATGGTGTCAAACCAGGTTATCAGTACTGCAGTTGACTCCTCTCCACTTTAGCAGCTCATGGCTACTGTCATGGCTTAGCACTTTGGTGCTCTTCTTGGCTGAGGCTTACAGGCTTGAAACCTGAAGCCCAACATTGAATTCTGAAAATGCCGTTCTCATGTAACACCTTATTTCGCTTTCATGCTGAAGACGAGATATCTTGAATGAAATCCGAGTTCGACACTCTGAAAGCTATCAGATTAGAGAAAAGGCTAAAATATAGGAGACATTCCTACAGGCCCTATGACCACAGGTACTTCCACCAGAGGGTTCAAACCCCTCATTGGCTTCAAGGGTCACAACAACAGCAGTCATCCCAACAGCCACACAGATTTCAGCAACAGCGCCGTTAGTCAAGGTGCAGAGGAAGTCAGCAATAATCCGCCCAAGCCACCAAACCAACTGGTGGTAATCAAAGAGTCCTCTCTTCCCCCTCTTCCGTTAACCCTTCCAGTAGGGAGAAGCATAACATCTTATCTACAAGAGTGGCAAAATATGACCACCCACAAATGAGTTCTTAATCTTGTACAGCATGAATACTCTCAGATTCAAGTGTCCTCCAACACCCATTAAACTGAAGAAATCAACACCTTTCCATTGGGAACAACTGCAACAAGAAATCTCCATCCTCTTACAGAAACACACAGTGGAGAAGGTCCCCTCTCACCTGAGCGGTATCGGGATTTATACTTGTTACTGCCTTGTGAGAAAGAAAGGGTCAAAAGATGAGTACAGACCCATTTTAGAAAAATTCTAAACTTATGGCTCTTCATCAGTTCTACCCTCCATTAGAGGGACTGGTTATGTTCAATAGATTTACAAGTTGTTTATTTTCACATCCCATTAGCCAAGAAATATAAAAAAAATCCTGAAGTTCACTGTAGGAAGGGACAATTAGCAATACAAGGTCCTCCCATCTACCCATACCTAGATGATTGGCTCATCAAGGCATATGTGCCAACAAGCAAGCCAACATTATCATTTAGCTGTCATGACTTTCAATCGTCTGGGTCTGCATGTGAGTCACGACAAATCATTCTTGATTCCAGCTCAATCCTTACACTACATCGGTGCAGACCTAGACACAGTTCACACAAAAGTGTTTCCTTCAGAAGGGAGACTATTATCTGTCCTTTAGAAATGCCACAATCTGAAGTCTACGATCAAGGACGAGACAAGTCTCCTCTCTCTTGGGATCAATGGCATCATGGAGATCTTCCTCTCCATGGAGTTAAATATTATTTGTTCTCTCCTTATGGGTCTTCCCTTCAAACCAATTCATAAGGCTTCTCTCTAACACCTTTCTTGAAAGGCTTCCTTCTTGGTCGCCATAACTTATGCTTGTAGAATTTGCGAGATACAAGCCCTGTGTTCCCATGAGGCTCACACAGTTTTTCATAGTACCAGGATAGTGATGAGAACCATCCTAAATACCTCCCTAAAATAGTGTCAGGTTTTCATATCAATTAGACCATTTCATTACATACATTTTTTCAGAATCCCTCTTCTCCTACAGAGAGATCTCTCAATATTAGGAGGGTGTTGAAGTTCCACCTAGATAGGACAAATGCTTTAAAGAAGTCAAAGCAACTTTTTGTAAACTATGGTTCTTTACGGACCGGTTTGGCCACTTCGAAACAATCCTTGTCAAGATCGATAGTTTCCTGCATAATCCTTTGTTATCAAAAGGCCAACAGAAGCCTGCCTGGAAGGCCTAGAGCCCATTCCACTGGATATAAAATAGCTACTGCTGCATTACTTAAAAACATTCCAATCGCTGAGGTTTGCAAAGCTGCAACTTGGAGATTGGTTCATATCTTTACAAGACACTACTGTCTTGATTCGGATGCAAGGGCATATGTCCTAGTCAGGCAAGCCTCTCTGAGAAATTTGTTTGCCTATTTATACTATTCCATTTTATCTCCTCCCTTGCTGAATTTTTGCGGAAGAGCTAGCTAATCTATTCAGTGCTTATGATTACAAATGGAGATCCCCTGATAGAGAAGGAATGGTTTCTTACCTGTAATCCTAGTTCTCTCTCAGGGGAATCTCCATTTAAATCATAAGCAACCCTCCCTCCTCCTTGAGGGCAGGGATACAATAAGTATAACTCTGTACTGCTAATTAGTTTGTCAAAAAGAACTGGGTAAACTGTCACCTACAGGGCATGATGAGACATTGGAAGTCAAGGTACCTGTTATAATCTGGATGTTGGTACATTCCGTCCACCCCCTTCCTTCTTTCCCCTTTGGTTTCTACCATCCCTGTCCTCAACATTCCACAGCTGACTCCTGTCACTGGACTGTGGTGGTGTAATGAATAAAGTCTTGTCAACACTTACCTGAGTGTTGTCACTTCAATTATATCACTGGCGACGATCTACCGTGTGGGGACGGTTCACCACCACCCCCAACTTCTTCTCCAGTGCTGCCTGTTCTTCCTGCACCTGCTCCTCAGAAGTATTCTTCAGGGGTCCTGCTGTCACTGGTGCAGTAAGCTGTTCAATCCTCTTTCTTGTGAGGATTCAAGGTACTGTGACTTTTGTTTGCCAGCGAACGTTTCTTTCGCCTTGGTTGGCAAACAGAGCTGTTTTCCAAATTCGCTTCTCCTTTTGACTGGAAGAACGATGCACGGTGTTTGCCCTTCCAGCAGCTGCTGCGAGGCACTTTGGTAATCTCCTCACCGCTTCACTCTGGGTCAGCTGGTGCCCCCAGCCTCAGTAGATCTTCTAAATCAAGCGGATTTCCCAGTGGCTGCCCAAAAGTCCTCTCAGAGCGTCTTTTCTGTGAAGGGGTGACTGCCTTCACTGACAGAACCGCAGATTCTGTAAGCATATTGTCAGCGGGTAACGGCTCACCATCTAGTCCCTCAGCGCCTCACCATCGTCAATGACTCCAACGATCTCCTCAGCGCGAGTCGTTTTAGGACGGCGTCCGCTGTATCCGTGAGCGTTTTGCCAGCCAGCTTACTGCGCACACCTACAACTCCCTCTCTGCTTCTTCTCCCTTGACGCTCTCGTACAAGTCTCCACCTCCCCGGGCGAACTGTTTCCACAGAGCGGTTCTCTACTCCTCTCTTCAGGCAAGGCGCTTAAGTGTTTACCGCCCTCTCTTGGATGAATTGTGAAGGAGAGGTGTATTCTCGACGGTTTGCTACGGCTGTGCTCTGTTTAAGACCTGCCTATTTTCTTTGTTGCCTTAACATTGACGGGCACTGTGTGGCAAGCAGCCTGAAGTCTTTCGTGTGTTGTTCTTCTGCGCGGACAGGCACAGCTTTAACCTTTATTGCCTGTCAGTTCCTTTATACGCTGATGGGCACAGCTTGATCATTCCTCAACAGTGCAAACATCAACGCTGACAGGCACAGCATTACTCTTTATTCTACAACCAGCCTGTCATTCCTTAGGGGTGTTTTTCTCCAACGCTGATAGGCACAGCATTATCCTTTCTGCATTACATTGCCTTTCAGTTCCTTTATGAGCTTGTTCATCACTTGCCAGCGCATACGTGCACAAGTCACTGAGAGGCACAACCTTCTACAGGAACCACTGCCTGTCAGTACCCTGTTGCATGGCACTGCTGGGAACTCTGTGCGATAAATCGCTGATGGGCACCGTTTTTGGGGGCATTATCCAGCTTTAATAAGATCTATGTTGGGATTCCTCCTCTTTTCAATAGTTACCATGGCCTCTGCGAACATGTCACAACCACCCCCTTTTCTTAATGAGGTAGGGGAAGGATAAGTTACTTACCTGTAATCCTAGTTCTCTTCCAGCGGTATCCTCATCAAAGTCATAAGCACTGAATATTCCCGCCCATGTGCGGGGACCCCGGAAATAATAAAAATTATATATGAAAAACATATATATATATACAGCTCTATATATATATATACATATATCATTTTTTCTCATACCAATGCAGCCCCCATCTAGGAGGCTAAACAATGCAATAACAAATAAACTGCTTTTGCAAACACATAGTGTATGTATAAAAACACAGGAGGGCAAGTACCACTTGAACTCTTTTTTAATGAGTAAACCTCATGAAAAAGCTGCAAAAAACAGACATTGTTAGCCTACAGGCTGCATTGTAAACCAATAGCATAGATAATGAAAGCATTTTCACACAAAACTGGCACCGTGCCTTTAAGGCAGCCATGACCCCCAGCTTCCCAAAATGCCTCAGGGGTGACAGTTAGGTCAGTTGTTCTTTCCGGCTCCTTCAGACAGGACCCTGGATTCACAGCTCTTCCATTTTTGACTTTTCTGTCAAAAATTGTCTAATTTTTTGTGGATTTTTTGCTTTCACTCGACGTCTTTTGGCTTTAGAGTGAAGGTTAAACCTTTTTGGAGTTCCAGAAAAGGTTTTTTTTTCTGTCAAAAATGCCTTCCTTATTTGATCCTTGCCCTGCCTGTGGCAAAAAGAAGGCTAGATCACATACACACTCTGTGTGTATACTCTGCCTCCCTGATTCTCACTCTTCTGCCACCTGTCATCACTGCAAGAAGTTGTCGAGATGAACCATCAAGGACAGGGAGAGAATTCGACTATATGGCCTCTCTGAAAGAGGTAGGTCTCCAGTGAGGCAACAGAAAAAGAGAACACGGTCGACGTCGAGAGGCAAGGGTACCGACCTGTTCTCCTTCGGCGTCGGGATCAGCGTCGAAGCTACCGACGGCGAAGCAGCAGTCGTCGTTGAAGACTACGGTGGTGCAGGCGCATCACACTTCTACGAAGTCGAGGACACGCTCTCAACGTCTGGAAGGTTTTAACTTCAAGGTCATATATGTGCCAGGTACGCAAAACATAGTGGCAGATTACTTATCCCGTGCACCTATTGTAGTAGAAGAAGACGTAGACAACGGGGAGTGTGAGGAAATTGTTCTAAAATTAACATGTCTTAACAGAGAGGAATGGGAAGCCAGCATAGGAAGTGATGAGGAAATTAAATCCCTTAAGGAGTACATAAGGGAGGGCTGGCCACCAACCAAAAATGAGGTTCCAACTGCTCTTTGCAAATATTGGGAAGTGAGACTAGAGCTCAACATACAAGGAGGAACGGTCTGTAGAGGGGAAAAGGTCATCCCTCCTGAGAAGTTGAGGGCAAAAATTGTAGAGCTAGCACATGTAGGCCACCTAGGACGCAGTCTCACTAAAAACAAGGTACGCTTGGATTATTGGTGGCCAGGCATGGACTACATGACAGAGAGCACTGTAAAGGAGTGTTTTGAATGTGGGAAGAGTGACAAAATTCACCAGACACGAAAACCCACCCTTTCCCCCGTAGTGGTCCCCAATAGACCATGGTCCAAATTGGCAATGGACATCATTGGTCCACTCAACCTCAAAATGCTCAGAGAGAGATTCATTATAGTGTTAGTGGATTACCACACACGATGGATAGTGTTCAAGTGTGTGCACCAAATAGACACAGAAACAGTCAAATCATTTTTGGAAGGGGCATTTTTCGATGAAGGCATCCCTGATGTTTTAGTCACAGACAACGGGGTGCAGTTCACGTCCGACAACATGAAGGGATGGTTGAGGGACTTAGGTATTGTTCACCTTAAAACTGCATTGTATTGCCCCCGTGCTAATGGGCTAGTAGAGCGGATGAACGGAATGTTTAAAGAGTGCTTACAAAGGGCGGAGTCCCTTGGCACATCTGCTTTAACCGCTTTACAAGACACCATCTGGGCATATCGCACTACCCCCAACACCATCACAGGAATATCCCCTTTCATATCCTTAAAAGGTAGAGCACCTAGGACGAGGTTATCCCCTCCCAACTTGAAGAAGGAAAAGAAGTACGTTGTGGACCGTGACGAAATTTCCAAGAAAGTGTGTGAACACCAGGCCAACTATAAGGGCAGATATGACCACACAAAGCATGTCAAATTTCGTTTGTTTCAGGAAGGCGACTTGGTTCGGGTTGACCTTCCTAAACCTCGCAGGAGGGAGGCCTCCAGATTTTCTGAACCCTTCAGAATCACTAAGGTGAACAAGAATGTTGTGCAACTTGAGAATGGCCAAACCTGGAGTATGGACAGAATTGTTCCTCACAATGGTGGGGAAGGATCCGGCGCCAATTCTGATCAAGCAGGAGCTAAGAACAGTGACCGGTCCGACCAAGACGGAAGTACTGGTGACATGGTACCTCAAGTTCCTAGAATTTCCCTGAGAAGTAAGACTACTCCTGTGTGGGCCAAGGACTATAGTTTTACCTGAGTTAGTAATGTTCCTTTTGCTTTGTTTTCCTGAGTTGTCCAGTCGGTACCTCTTTTATGCAATTGGTTAACCTACCTTGGTCTTTCCTTTTGCTCTTTGTTTCCTTCTCTCTCCCCTTCTTCTTTTCTTTCCCTTTCCTTTGTTCACCTTGCATAAGAGGTGTGTTATAATCTGGATGTTGGTACATTCCGTCCACCCCCTTCCTTCTTTCCCCTTTGGTTTCTACCATCCCTGTCCTCAACATTCCACAGTTGACTCCTGTCACTGGACTGTGGTGGTGTAATGAATAAAGTCTTGTCAACACTTACCTGAGTGTTGTCACTTCAATTATATCAGTACCCTTGCAGGTTCCTATTCTTATCGTTTTCAATGCTGCAGCCTGTAGAGCTACATTGCCATCAGGGGCGGCTCCTCCATGTGGGCGGAGGAGCGTCGCCCCACTGCTTTCTCGCAGTGCGAGAAGCAGAAACATAAAATGGTATTATGAATACCATTTTATGTTTCTGCTTCTCGCACTGCGAGAAAGCAGAAGGGTTTGGTTGGGGTCGGGCGGGTGGGCGGTCCTGCTCCAGGCAGGGGAGGCTTGGCTTGCCCACTGTTGTGGGCCTGACTGTTTGGTCGGCCCCAGGGCCGACCAAACCAGTCATGCACACTCTCCCGTTTTCTCCATGTAGGCTGCATGCAGCCTACATGGAGAAAACTGCTCCCCATAGACGCCTGTGCGGTTGGCGTCCCAGCCAATCACAACACTGCCATTGCAGCGTTTTGATTGGCTTAGGGGAGGGGAGGGAGGCTGCCTGCTTGGCTGCTTCCTGTGTGGAGAGGATGCGTGATGATGCGGGACCAGACCGGAGTGAGCCGCGAAGGTAAGTTATATATATTTTTTAAATGTATTTAAAATTAACCCCCCGCGCGATTCCCTCCCCGAGTCATGCCAGCCGCGACTGATACATATTTCATACATATATTCTTCTATTTACAGGTACATGCATGTATTACTATATTAGAATGTATTTTGAACTGTTGTGTATGTTATCACTTCTATTTTGTGCTATTATAATGTACTTTGTTCATAACAATCGCATTAAAAAAGGAGCAGGTTCGTATCTATAGAGTAGGCAGGGAACATGCACTATCACACCCTGCACCTTATTTGCTCAGAAATTCAGGACCATTAGTTCTTTGCTGTGACTTGTGCTTGTCTGATGGCGGCGCTGAGCCCCAGAGATGCTGTTATTATAAGGGGGTGCTTCTCACACTTCCCTACCCTTCTGAGGATGACAAAAAGGCTGGTGGTGGTGCAGCGATGCCAATATGCCCACTGCACGGACAGACAGATGGCGAGTTCAGGATGGAAACACAGAGCATGATAGATGGGTGGGCAGGCCGTCAGGACGGACGGATTGATGGACAGACAGACAGCAGACGGATTTAAAGATGGGAAGACAGGCTGCTATAGTAACCAACTGAGGTACAGAGTGGACAAGACAACCATGTGAAAGGGACCCCATTCTAGTCACAGCCTCCCGAACTGAGGGGCAGGATTGAGCGGCAGTGTCAGTTTCTCTCATTTCTCGCCAGTAGGCATCTGACAAGCTCAATGAGGGTGCACACCAATGTGTCTTTTGTGACATTCGCTTTGATGTAACTATATTGCAAATGCACATAAAGAAGGACATAACTGAGACAGTCGCAATCATTATTCATTTTAAAATAGCACACCAGAGATAAAGAATGCAAAAGGAAAATAATATTTTTAATCATGTCTCAAATGTTTATAGTGAGAGAAAATTAGCATTAGGGTGATATGCATGGCAGAGGTTGGTTCTCCTGTCCGCGATCTGTATTTCAATGGGCAGTAAAACTTCACGAAGGCCGACGGAATGTTTTCATTTGGATGAAATGCATTTTTGTTGTTGAGGAATAGTCTTGCAAAGCCGGATTGCTCGTTGATTTCTTCCAGCTACATTTAAAAATTTGGTGTGGGCCTCCCAGTGCATTTATTTTGGGGAGGATGGCAATAAAATTCGGATTTGGGGTTATAGATTAAGTGAGAAATTAGAGTTGGAAGAGTGGACTCCATAGTCACAGCTGTAAAGGCGCCTAGGAGTTATTGATGTGTCAAAAATAGAATGGGCATCTAGGCACAACATAGTGCAAACATGATGGAACCGTAAAAGGTGCTTACTGGGGCACAGATAGAAGCCGTATAAGGGGGTGGTTAATTGGAGTTGAAGGACAGAGAGATGTGGCATCAGAAACTGAAGGATGGTTTTTCATGGTGCACTTAAGGAAATGTTTGATGTTCAGGTTGGAGATATTACACAGCGTCTGCATCAGCATCTGAATACTGATAGGCCGCGGTTAGATGAGCTCTGGGGATTGCCAGAGTGATTACAAAAATTGTGAGAAGGACCACCAAGCCCCCCTTATGGCGGTCAGGCTCGCTCGCTAGGCTCACTCGCCACCGGGCACTCACCACGAACATTTACGCCCACCACTTTCAAATGTCACCAGCCACCACTGATTGCCATATATTTCACCTTCTCTTACTTTAAAAGGAAGCAAAGAGAGTTTGTAAAGAACGTTTTTAATCTAGTGACTTTTAAAAGCTTAAGCCTTTTTTTCTTCCAAATATTGAAGTACTTCAGCATAATTGGCAATATAGCCTGTTTTAATACTGCAGAATTTAACATTTGTGTCACGTCTCCTGCCTTTTCTGAAGAAAGATGAAGTAAATGTGACTTTGAAAGAACTGCTCCAGGGCCCCTGAACATGGGAGGGACTTTTTAGTGCTTATGATTTCAATGGAAATTCCCATGAGAGCGAACTAGAGTTACAGGTAAGAAACCATTCCATTTTCGACTTTAATTCTATTCTTTTGATCAGGCAGCAACACAAGTAGAGCACCTCTATGTAGCAGGTCACTTGGAATGTAACTGATATAGACATTTAACCGAGGCAGTGTCATTGGAAGCGTGGGTTGCGTACCCTGAATCTCTTACATCTTGTTGGCAGTATTGGTGTGATTGTAGGCGGTAAAATGCTCATATACGCCCGCCACTTTCATGGTGGGCTGCTGGGATTAAACATTTGGAAGTAAACTCATCAATAAAGGTAAAAATAATGTAGCCATTCAGTCAAATAGAACAGTTTTCTATCTTCCTGGCCCGAGACTAAACGTAAGATATTGTACAGCAATTGATACTACCAAAATCTTTTTTTTATTAGTAGCAAGGGGACCAGTTCTGAAACACTCAAAAATCTATGGGTAATCTTAATCACTCATTAAGCATGGGAACTTTGCCATGAAAAACATTTCGAAATTCACAAAGAGAAGTTTGGAGGCATATGAATTATAAAATGTGCATTTGCTTGTGTGTAATATTACTCCTGAATATGCAGAATTATGTAATCAAAAATCTACTACTTGACGCTGGGCGGATTATCGAGGCTTGGAATTGGAGCCGCCGCGAGAGGGACGGAGCCGTGACCCGGAGTGACCTGTTGGCCTTCCCCGTTTTCTACATTCTCTTTTGGGTTGCCCCTATCTATACGGCAGGACCTGATATCTTAGACATTGGGTTTCTATCTAGAGCTATGGCAGTTTGGTTTAGAGATATGCTGTTCCGGAATAAGGAGACGGTGCACTGGGGGGTGGGGGGGGAGGGGGATGTTGGGTGTTTGCAGGGATCACTTTTATATGTATTGCCTTTCATATTCTCCTGCTTTAAATGAGTAAAATGGTCAAAGTCAATTTCTTTTGTATCGTACATGCGGCAGCTGTCTCTGGGAACCAGAGGTCTGCATCATATGTGTTATTTTGACGAATAAAATTTGTTTAAAAAAAAAAGAAATCTACTACTTGGTGACCACAAGATGAGGAATCACTCCTCATAAATGAGGGTGTCACAGTACACTACACTAACAGAATCGAAGTATTCCCCCTCCTGGTCCAATGTGAACCACTGGGAAGGATACCTGAATACAAAAATTACATTCATTAAGGAATACAAACGAAAGTGAGGGGTGCACTATGAAATGTTATTCGACTGATATCGCAAAACTCCTTCATAAGTACCCAAGTGCTGACCATGATTGCTGGATGGCCTGCGTTACTATAGGTACTGTGCTGCACTTATGGCCAGATTGTCCCAGGCTGATTCCGTTTTGGAGATATTGGACTATCACTTCCATTTGAAGCCCGTTTGCTGCTTCTGTTTTTTTGGCTTTTTGGGCAAGGCTGGTATGTCATATGACTGTGACTGGATATGGTGAAATGGGCTTTCAGATTCCCTTAGAAAAGAAGAGAGCCACCGTTGTTGACCCAGTGGGAAGGCAGAATTTGGGAAATTTTAGCAATAAAATGACTTCGAAGTAATGTAAATCGGATGCATCTCAAATTTGACAGATCATGGCAGCATAAACCGACAAAAAGCAGGTACTACCTTTTTAGAACAATATGTAGAAAACATATAAGACAATGAGTCACTAATACTAGTAGGCATAAATGTTATGTCGTATGAAATCATAATACATCAATGAAAGACACCAGTCATGCAACGCAAACCAGAGGCTTGTTTTATTAGAAACCCATTGATTAGGCAATTGTTTCAATGAAAATGTGTGACATTTTCACACACTCGAATAATAACAAGCTCAACATTTCTTCCTGTTTCTCTTAAGTTGTGGAGTTTTATGGAGTGCAAAATCCATCTAGCATATGTGTGTCAATGATGGGCAACTCCCCATTACCAGTGGCCAATAATTATACCCTGGGCTCCATGCCAACATGCAACAATACAGTGGTTCTTACTCTCAGTGCTAACAAATCTTTCCTTCTCCTCCCACACATTGTAGCTGAAGAGTCATGAATAAACCATATGTTGACAAAAAGCATGTAAGCAAACACAACGTGAATGTTCAGTTTGACAGCAGGCATGTTTTCAAGGTAGCATGGGCATGTACAAAGAAGTTGCGTACTCCATATGCTGGTATGATCCCAGAATATGATGGAGCAACACTGGGAGTAGGGTCGAATAGCATGGCGTCCATTTGAATTATTTGGACCTTGTCAGAGGATTATTAAAGCACCATGTGAAATCTCAGCATGTCTGCACAAAGTACTGCACACATCTGAAGTACGACGGATGCATGGGTCAAGACATGGAAATTCAGTATGTTTAATTGTTGTCCTAAAACTAGACAGCACACATTTTTTCACATGCATTTGATCATCTTCTAGTGATTCTCTAACATTATCCAACACAGGCACATATTCCGATGTTGTAAATGTACGTATATTTAGATGGAGTATTATTCCTAATAGTGTTGAACTGTGTGTACGACAAGTCCTTAATCTACAACTAAAATGATTCAGGCATGACCCTAATAGTCATTATCCATTATTAGTTATATAGTACTTGGTGCCCTGGCAGAAACTAAAGAACACGTGAAAAACAAAGTAGAAGTCAGGAAACAAAGCCTTTGGGATTGTTTACACTTTTATGAACTCTGAACATGAATAGCTAGAACACAAAATGCAATACTCATGATCTCACCCTTGATGTGACAGATGAAGTTACTATTGCCTTAAATAATCCTACAGATGAGATTACCTATCACATTTCATTGCATTAGCATTAGGAATAATATGACTATGAATGTATTATTATTTATTGGTATGAGTATGCCTTTCTATTTCTGGCGAATTTCAGTGTTTTTTGGTTTTCTTTCATGACTATCAATTGACGTAAACAGTGTTTTAAGCAAATTTTAAAGTTATTGTTTAAAGATAAGTTAAGCAGTTATAACAAATCCCATGTATAATTTAGTTTTAAATGTAGTTTATTTTAGTGATTTTCTGTTCTTTTTTATATGCAAAATGTAATGTCTTTGAAATTATTCCTCTTTCTTTGGCTAGGCCATGTGCCCTACCACTGAGGGCCACCAAGGCCCTGTGCTGAATCCACCGTGGGCGTGCCAGCCATTGCTCTATACGGACTCTGGCCAGGCCTATGCCAAAACCCTCTGAACTCCGTATAAAAATCAGCATTTTTTTATTTGACAAACAATGGGGGCCTTTTGACCTCCTCAAAACCTGAGGGTTATGGAATGCTCTTCCACTCCCTTTATGGCACCTTTATTTTTATTTTTCAGTACACTGGGTCTGAGTTCACGTATCATGTAATGTTGGCCGAAGCATTTTTCTTCAAGTTGCTGTCAGCAAATCAGAGAGGTTCGAGACTAATGCTCCATATATCTCTAATTTGATGGACAGGTCTCATTAATTTTGGGCCCTACCCATACACTTTTCTAAGACTAATTTCTCAGAAACTGCTGAACAGATTTATACCAAATAAAAACAGTTCATTGAGTAGAGTTCTACTTTCATACCAAGTTTGGTGTAAATCCATTCAGCCAGTTTTTCTATAATGAGAAGTAAAGCATCCTATTGGAGTTAAAATGGAAATCGTCCCTATTGCCTCCCCAGCCTTCTTTTTTGTCCCCTACTTGACAGATCTGCACAAAACCATGAACAACCCAAGTGGGTGAACCTTTTTATTTGACACGTTTGTACATATTCTTCAAACCAAGTCAAAGGTAGTAGCAAAACAAAAAATGTTTTTAGTGCAAAGTCTGACTTAACTATAACTACACATATGCTATTGCTCCTTGTATAATGTAAATATTGAAGTAAACTGTAATAACGTGCTTTAGGATATAAAATTGTGTTTGCTTAGTAGCATTACCACCTCAATTTTAAATCTTTGGCCTAGTCCTAAAGAGGCCACCATAACCTAGATTTTCATTGAAAGTTGTGTGTGAAAGAGCCCCTTTGTAGAGTACTACTCTTTGTATTTTGGAGTGTTAACTTTTGAAATTCATAAGCCTGGTTGCAGCCATCTACCCCTTGAATAAATTGTTTCTGGCACCTGTGGGTCAAGAAATACTGAATATTTTGACAAAATGACTGAACTCTTTTTTCAGGTTTTGAGCCGTATATCACCTGAAGCAAATTTCCGCAGATTATCTCATAAAGAGTACCTCTTCAGCTTGCACCCACAGCAAAACCCTCACAGACAGAGAGAGGAGGTTTGTATTTACCCTAAGGTTGCCCCCTCTTCAGGGAATGAATCTATTTCTAAGTATTCTCAGGTGTGGGAAAATATCTTCAAGGATTTAGTGAAAACTCCAAAACTGAAAACTGTGTTCTCTCACCTACATTTGCAGGTAGGACCTACATGAAATGCTTGCAAACCTGGTCCTAGCCATAATTTTCCAAATGTGTAAATTCAACCATACTAGCTGAATTTATTGTATCCCCAAATGCCATTTCTGAGCAATTTGTTTTAATCCATTTTCTGTGCCTCAGGATTGGGAATTTAGCCTCTCAAATTATTTTTGTACACATCTATTTTAAAGTTAGGTCTATTAACAAGTTTGTGAATTGATCCCAAAACTGATTGAGAGCTACTCCTCCACACAACACTGGGCTAGAGTTTATGATTAACTTCAATTGTATCCTACGTATGAAATTGATCTGGGACTCTAAGTTCAAGTTGTGAAACTTCACTTTATTTATAGAGGTTGTCCATTGGCTTTGGTGGAGAGGCTAGGGTGGATTCCTGGGCATTAGCTTTCACATTTGGGTTTACCCAAGAGATTCCGTACAAAGTTTTATTTTGTCATTGACTTTTCTCTCAAAGTGCCTTTTGAAAAAAATCTAGTGGTGACCTAGTGCTAAGTGTCAGTAAAACATTTTATCTGGTGTACATTTAGAATTATTACTGTGCATTTGAAAATGTTACCCCAAAGCCTGTATTTCACCTTATCATTGTCAATTTCATCAGCCTTTACGTCATGAATTATTTCTATTCATTTCTAGGCGAACATATCATCAGTAAAGAAGAGTAGTAGCAGTGGTGACGTTCATAGAAATGTTGGACCTGGATTTTTTCAAAGACAAATTTGTGATAGCAGATCTTTAGGAGATAAAGAAAGAAGTGAATTATTTAGGGAAACCAGGCATGCAGCAGCCCTAGTGCTATCTCTGGTATTTGAAGATAATTCATCACAACTATGCCCGGGAAAGGTTAGTGGACATTTTGGGTACATTTTCTGCCATATTCATGTGATACATATTTACCCACAAACAATAATGTCGGGAGAACTATTCGGTATGCCAGAAAATATTTGTCATCCTCCAGATAGGAACTGGGGTTATTCATTCAGCCTTAAATTGAAGCAATCACCATATGTGGAACTAAAATCACTACAGCAACACATCATCAAATACATCTGGGGAAGAGAAAGGGCAAGGCTCAGCAAAACATTATTGAAGGCTCTTAGCGCAAGGAAGTTTAGCACTCCCAAATGTGATTAACTACTACCAAGCTGCTCATCTCAGATTATTGGTAGAACGGTCAGTTCAAGAATCAGAAAAACAATGGCTCTTTATGGACAGAGCAGTAGCAGGTAGGGATATCTATAATTTACCATTGATACTCCGACCCCAGAGATCCAAATCGCTATACATCTCAGATATGACTAAGAAAGCTCTGGAGCTCTGGGATCGCACATCGACTTCACAAGGCCTATCCACAACAGCAGCTCTGTACACACCGATTCATGCAAACCCTGAATTACACCTGGGGCATGGAAAAAAGGAGGCTGCCTTAAGATACATGATATGTTTCACAAAGGAACAATTTAATCGTTTAATGATTGCAAAAGGAAATTTAAGTTAACTGAGACAGATAGACTACAATATGCTCAATTAAAGCACTGGGTCATGCAGCCGGGTGTTAAGAAAGCTGCAGTCAGACCCCAAATTCAATTTGAAAAAGTCCTGGGCACGTATCATGCAACAAAGGGCTCGATTGGGGCTCTGTACCAGATACTGACCGTAAACTTGTCTGGACCAAAATGGCCCTACCACAAGGCATGGCAAACAGACTTAGAGCAGTCATAAAAAGAAAAGGATCGGGCCTCCCATTGGCCTACTATCCATAGAAAATGTAAAAGCCTTCAGCACAAAGAGGCGGAATATGAATTGCTCATGAGGTGGTACTTGATGCCCATTAAACATAAGACCATATATCCTGTCACTTCGGTATGCTGTTGGAGATGTGGGGTGCAAAAAGGCACTTTCCTTCTTATCTGGTGAGAATGTCCCACAATATAGCTGTTTTGGAATGAAATACTGAGCCACATAGACTTTATTTTGGGAGATAGTATACCGAGAGAACCTACAGTGGTATTGCTAAATATGACAAGTGGAGGAGAGTAGTTGGGGCCCCCTTTTGAATTATCAGTAGGAGTGTGTTATAATCATGTGTAGTCTGCACTGGCATATATTCTGTGTGACTAATACGCCAGGTACTCACCCGTGAGGGTCTCAAGGCGCTGGGAGGGGGGGGAGTTGTCAGCAGTTCCGTTCAGTCGAAGAGCCAGGTCTTGAGAGCCTTCCTGAAGGTGTTGAGGGAGGAGGCGCGTCTGATGTCAATCGGGAGCTCGTTCCAGGTCTTGGCCGCGATGTAGGAAAAGACTCTTCCCCCTGTTTTGACTCTGTGGATGCGTGGGGGGTTGGCGGATCGGAGGTTCCTTTTGAGTGCGTGGAAGGTGATTCTGTCATTGAGGTATTGGGGTCCGGTGTCGTGTAGGCATTTGTAGGCGTGGGTGATTATCTTGAAGGTTTTTTTTTTTTACACATACTTTTATTGATTTTTGTCATAGAAATAATTGAAACATCTTACATCAGTAATCATTCGGTGTTACAGCGTATGATACGTGTTACACATATATTCAATACTTGCAATTTAAACCTTTAGCATGTGTCTCATTAGGATACCTCAATTCGTGTCGATGAAAGATACGTATAAACAGAACCACAGTGTTGAAAAAATAGTGTCAAGAAATCGGTCCATTGTCACATTATCTCCGCAACTTCCCACCCTGGATACCCCACCCACAACTATACTCTCCCAAATAACAATAAACTGTAAACATAGCCGCCTATGAACATTCCGTACTGCCAGGGCAAAAACCCTGGTGAATCAAACTTAATGATGGTGCAACAAATTCTCCGGGGGCACGGGGGAGGGGAAAAAAAGGGGGGGGGGAGGGAATGATCAGTGAGGGGGTGAGGAGGGGGGGACGGAGAGTACCAAGTCGGAGGCGTGAACTATCTCAGGAGGGGGGGAAGAGGGAAGAAGTGGGGAAAAAATAGGGGGGGGGAGAAGGGTGGAAGGGAGGGAACTGAAAATGGAGGAGAGGGAGAGCCACCCCCTGCCTGCATCAGCACCCATCCAGGTGCCAGACTTAGTTAAGCTTCTCCAGCTATGGTGCAAGGGGTTCCACTACATCATCGGCTCTTAGTGCTTTAAACTGCTCTATTAATTGAGCTCATTCAAGGGAGATCGGCCTTTTCCGCAGACCGAGGTATTCTTCACGTCGAAGCGCTTCCCCTTCTGCCACTGTCCATCTAATAACCTCATCCCTCCACTTGCCCCCCCTCGGCGACATATGAGCCTTCCATCGTTGAGTTATTAACCGTTTGGCGAGCATCAAAGCCAGGCCCGCAAAGCGACGTAACAATTTCGCCTTCTTGGGCAATGGTAAAAAAGTCCCAGTAAGCATACCTCCATTTTATCCCACGGAGAGCACTCCGTTAGTTTGGATAATCCCTGAGTGACCTCCTTTTGAATTGCGAATGGTGTAAGATAGGCCCTGTGGAATATTAATAAGTGTATTGTCTTCAGGCGGAAATTACGGGACACCCGTCGGGGATGCTCAACTGCAGAGGTCCATTCCCTGTCTGATAAGTCTCTCATTAGAGCCCCTTCCCACTTCTGTCGGAGCGATGCAAGTGAATTGTGTAAGTGCTCTCGTAGCCCACGATATAGCCAGCGAACCAAGTGGCGCCCCTGTCCCATCACGTGTAAGGACATGGCTCTTCGACAGACCCCCTCCTTGATGGAATGGAACCTGCACCCCCCCCACCCCATGCGCCTTGAGACCCTTACGGGGGAGTAGTCGCGCTTTAACAAACCCCTGATTGATTGATTGATTGAAGTAATTGAAACGTAGGGGGTTCCCTCTGATCTATTAGCCAGTACTGTCTGACATAGTGCGAGACCGATGCATGCGTGAGGAACAAGGTGTCCGGCACGGCATTTGTTTGTACAAACTCCTCATGGGGCATTAACGTCCCATCCAAGAGTAAGTCACCCACAGTGGTCGTCCCCGCCTGCATCCAATCCTGCACCCGAACAGTGGATAAGATGCCTCGGCGGGTGGGCAAGCCGTAGAGGGGGATATTGGGAGCATATGGATTTTGCACTTTCGTATATTTTAGAGCTAGTTTCCAGTACTGTAATGCTATGAATAAAAGATAAGGGGGGTCACGTGCCCTGTCGGCTCCAGGACACAACAATGTATGTAGCGACCCACTCCGTAAACACGCAGGGGTATAACCTATTTCAAATAAGTTGTGGCCCACCAACCAGTACGCTAACCATTGTAGCTGCCCAACGATGCAATAGGCTTTAAAGTCAGGCGCTCCCATTCCGTCGGCAGTGGGTGGAAGTTGCATCTTAGACAGTGCCAGTCTGTGTCTACCCTTTCCCCACAGTAGTGTTGTAAGCATGGTGTCCAGCGCCTGAAAAATCCAGGCAGGCACGGCAACAGGGATATTCACGAAGTGGTACAATAGTCTGGGTAACATTACCATCTTGGAGACGGCTAGGCGGCCCGCTATTGTCAACGGCAAGGAGTTCCAAAACGTCACTTGGGAACGGAGTGAATTTATAGTCCTCACTAAATTGCCATCTATAGTGTCAGTCGTGGATCTATACATTTGTATCCCAAGGTATTTAAATGTAATGGGTTCTACCCTGAATTGTAAATGACCAAATTGCAAGTGAGTTCCCTCGTATACATCAGAAAAGGAGTATGCCACAGATTTCATGGCATTGAGGTGGAGCCCAGATATGTTGCCAAAGCGCAAAAATATCGAGGCTATGGGGTGCATATCCATACCAAGATCCTTAAAATTCAGCAGCATGTCATCTGCATAAAGTGAAACTGAGTGGATTACTGCTTGTAGTGGGATGCCAAAGGGGGACATGGTATCACGTAGCTGTTGCGCCAGGGGCTCCAGCGCTAGTACAAACAACAGGGGTGAGAAGGGGCATCCCTGGCGAGTTCCACGTTCGATACGATATGTAGGCGAGATAGTCGCCCTTGTCTTGGCGTGGGCCGTGGGATTTGCATACAATAATTGAATCCATTTTCAATATTCAGGGGGTATTCCAAACTTTGTGAGGACTGTGAGCATGTAGGACCAACTCAGTGTGTCGAATGCTTGCCGTATATCTAAAGACAAGCATCCTGCCAGTGGTAGTGCCTCCGTTACAGCATGCTTTAGAGCATACAGTCGACGGATATTAAGAGATGTGCTACGCTTGGGAATAAAAGCACATTGGTCCGCATGTACCAAGTGCGGCAACAGAGGAAGTAATCTATTCTGATCCACAATAAATACTCCCCTTATACCCTAACCGTGTAGTTCGGTTGTTAGAATACAAACAGATACTGATTGATCAATGGTGGAATGTCCCTAAATGAAGCTGATGATTTTACACCACTCTAAAATGGCGAAGGAGGCAACTCCTTTTGTTTTATATTCCCTCACACACCCTAGTGGTTTCATGCTTCATCATCGGGACACCCCGACGCCTATAAGTCGGGGTGGGCTCGACCATATTGCAGGGAGCTCTTAAAAAGATGTTTGACCAGGGGGTTAAAGATTAAAAATCCACTGGCAGATCCCGGTTTCCCTTTATTCTTGGATCTGTCAAGGATATTAAAATAAAGAAGAATAAGGTCATTGGGATATTATGGTCCTAAGACCCTAAAGCCAACATGTTTCAGTCCAATTCAAGCCCAAAATATGGTGCAGGACTTTCTTCAGGGCGATAACGTTGTCCCCCCTGGAAAGGTAGTAATAAGGAAGTTCCCTATACTAATTTTATAAAAGGGCAGAAAGCTGCTCCTTTGTTTGTCACAATCTTGGGTATTATTAGATCACTCAATCTGTAAAAAGACAAAGATAACGACAAAACAAACAACACACCATTGTTATAGGCATGTATACAGTATCTGAAATCACAAGTAGTGAAGAGTGATGTCACCCTCTGTGCCAATTATGCCCGAGGGTGATAAAGCACAGCAACAAGCATGCTAATACAGTATGCGTAACGTATGCTCATTCGTAGGTCTATATCACACTCTAGAATGTGCGCATAATTGTGGCGTAGCGGCTAATAGTCGCATACTAACAATCTCCAAACCAATTTGCGTGCATTGAATATTTGTGAAAAAACGAATCATACACTCTCATTCATACCGCTATTAAAATTGCCGTAAAAATACATACAGGACACATAAAATACCGAGTCTTACCCCATATAGGGAGAGGTTAAACTCCTCGTGGGACCTCCCTTAGAAATGGGGTAGCCCTGTAGTCAGACACTGGTGCCGTGAAAATGGATCGGAAAATTCACGGTCAGTATTATCCAAATGATGTGATTAAAGGTAGGAGATAAAATGAAATAAACAAAAACCAAAACCAAAAAACATGCGTCAGTAAATGCGGTAAAAGAAACCTCCGTGTTGGAGATGCATGCACTCATACCTGTTTCTGGCGTGTTTTCGTTCATTTACTCACGTCATCAAGGGTCCTGCCCCGTAGTGTGACCTGTTCGGTGTGGGTCCCAGCAGCTTGTGGCAACCGGGAGCCTACACTAGCTGTTTCTTAAAGGAACGCTCTCATAGGCGCGCTTACTTCCCCGGTCACATCTAGGTTCTATCCTGACCACCCCATGGACTCTGGGAAATGTAGTTTTCAAATTACCCAGAGTGAAGGTACTGAAACAGCCACTTCAACACACTCGTACGGAAACCCGATGTTTTTACAATTACTTTATAAAATCCTATGTATTGATACAGGACCACGGTGATGTTAATATTCACACTGTTTGCGAAACAAGGAATCCCAAACCAATCGCTTATGCGAGGGCGCGTGAAAGAAACGTCATGTCCACCATCTGAATTTTGGGATTCTCGCGTTGTGCGTGCGTCATAAACACGCATGCCCCGCAGATTGTGGGAACAGTAGTTCCCTCGTTATACAGAAGTTTAAACAATCATGTGATAGTGTTGTCGCGTATCAGCATTACACTATAGTTTTTCTTATAGAAAATTAAATACCTTGTCAAACAATGACTAGTGTGAATTAAGCGCTTGTGATGCCGGTCGGTTGATGTAAATGTCAATATAGTAAAATAAGTATTCTCAATGAATTTACCATACTGAAAATTCAATAATTAAGTTAAAAAACCTAATGCTCAGTAGGGTATGTCAGTATAGTGTCACAGATAGGGGGTTATAATCCATACTAAGGATAAGTAAGTATCAGTTTCAGTTTCCATCCAAAATTTTGATTCATCTGGTCTTGTTAAGTTGGTGCCAGGGAATGGAATCATTCAACCCGTGGATGTATGTAATCTATTCGCCAGAATTTTACTTAGGATTTTATATTCCGTGTTGAGTATCGACAGAGGTCGATAAGATGTCATGTCAGAGGGGGTCTTATCGGGCTTCAGCAGGGAAGTAACTATTGCTTCTCTGGTAGTAGGGGGCAGTGTGCCTTCTGTGAACGAGGTAGCATATAACTGTAGCAATTTCGGGGCCAAAACATCCACATAGGTAGAGTAAAATTCAATAGGCAGACCATCCGATCCCGGGGTCTTGTTATGCGCTAACGCTTTTATCGCAACCCGGATTTCTGCAACAGTAAGTGGAGCCGCCAATAACTTAGCGGTCGAGTCCGGAACTGTAGGAAGAGTGATTCCCTCGAGGAATTGCGTGGTCGCATTGGAGTCATCAAGGGGAGGAGCCCTGTAAAGAGCTGTATAATGTTCCTGAAAGGCTTTGTTTAAATCAATTTGAGTGGTGACCAGTATATGGTGTGTATTATATATTGCAGGAGTAGGAGTCAATGGGGGTGCAATCAGTCGCGCCAGTAGTGTACCAGCTCTGTCTGCTTTGGCATGTGTACGTAATGTGTAAGCCTGAAAGTCGATGGTTCGCAATCGTTCCAATAATTCAGCGTACCTGATCCTAGCATCCTGCAAGTGTTCCGCCTCTGTCACCTCTGTTTGGGCTGCAGTTTCCAAGGCCTGTAATTTACCTTCTAAGTCGGTCAAATCCCTCGTCACTTCTCTTCTGACCCCAACTAGATGACTCATAGAGACTCCCCTTATTGTTATCTTGAAGGCCTCCCACTCAATTGATCTGGTCGTGGCCGTGCCCTCATTGTCGGCAAAGTATGTTGTAATGGTGTCAGCTAGTGTGGCACGAAACAACTGGTCTTCTAAAGTCAACGGTTGTAGTCTCCACGTAGGTATGGGCGTAGGGACCCGTCCCCAATGTAACGTCAGCTCTATAGGACAGTGGTCTGTCTGAGATGGTTTTACCCAGGAACGTGCTCTGATGGACAGCAGAAGAGGTATCCGGGGTACACAGAAAGTGATCTAATCGGGTGTGTAGGTTGTGCGGGTGGGAGAAGAAAGAGTATTCCCGCATATCCCGGTGTTGGGATCGCCAAACATCTAAGAGATTCCACCCGTGTGCCCATCGAGTTAGTGCAGCAGCTTGGGTTACCCCAGCTGTATTCGGCAAGGGAGGATGTGAACGGTCCCAATGTACATCAAATACCGCGTTAAAGTCCCCTCCCAACAACCATGGGTACTGCACCCAATCAGAAAGTGCCTGAGATAACCGTGATAAAAATGTTTCCTGGTCAACATTTGGAGCATAAATAGAGCCGAGCACAACTTGCCTACCATCCAGTGTCCCCCGAACCAAAACATATCTACCCTGATCATCGATTCTAGACTCAGTTAGAGCAAAAGGGATATCCGCCCGCACCCATATTGCAGCCCCTCTAGAAAAGGCGGAGTATGCAGTTGCATAAAATTGACCCCTCCACCTCCTCTGTATTTTACTCGACTCAGTTGGCATAAGATGTGTCTCTTGAAGACATACTATTTGGGCTTTGCGCCAATAAAGTTGGGCTACTATTCTATGTCTCTTTTGGACTGAGCCCATCCCCTGAACATTCCAGGAGATGACAGTATACAACTTAGCGACCGACATCTTCAGATCTCAAGTAAAAGGATCCCCCCAACCCTCCCCACCCTCACCCTCACCCCCACCCCCACCCCCCATCCCCGAAGAACACCTTCAGAATATGCGGCAGTGATCAAAACAATACAAACAAACCCCAATACTGGGTCCAACGATTGAACTTCGCTCGACCAAACTGTGCATAACAAATTTAACATGTTACACTAGAACTCTGGCTTTCGCTTGTGGGGCAAGCTGCGCGCTCAGTACTCTAGCTTCTGATGATACTAGACAGGTACATGCTTAGGCCGGAACAGGCCGATATGCTTCTGGTTGAAAACCCCGTATATGGGCACATTATAATAAAGCTTTAAACTAGGGGTGGGCGGCATTTGCGTAGTCGCGCTTCGAAAACCTCAGCGAAACGGTAAAAAATCTCCGCGAGCACGCAAAAGTTCAGCGAACATTGCTTGTTCCGCCCGTTCGCAATGCTTTTTTCCTGTTCGCGAACGCTGTTTGCGTGCTCGGGGAGAAATATCTCGCGAACACGCATTTTGAAAGCGCGAACAAGCAAAAAATTCCGCGAAGCCGCGGATCGCGGAATTTTTGGTAATTCCACGTTCTCCGCTTAACGCGAAATTACCCAAATTACCCAAATTCCGCGAGCCGAACGGAATTTACCGCCCAGGCCTACTTTAAACATTACATAATAGAGGCTGGGTTAATATTCAGCAATGTGTGACATAATTCAGGTATAAAAGTAGAGATATGTAGTTGCGGTATTAAATGACAGTGCTCTGTTCAATATTGTATGAGTTCAGCCCAAAGGATCATGGCTGTGCTGTGTTGATCCAGTTGGGAACAATGCCACACTACCCTCAGACTCAGAATCCGTGTGTACTTCCACCGAGGGGCTGGTACTGATCGGTGGTCGTAGAACACGCAGAGCGTCAGCAGTGCGAAGGGCTTCTTGACTGCCCGCCAGTACCTGCTGCTGAGGCGGAGAAGAGACTTCTGTGCTTTGCGTGACCATGCCCTTTCTGCGGTGACGGGGTACTCGACGAGGTCGCGGTTGCGTGGAGTCCAGGTGCCTTTCCGCTTCCACTTCGGGGAAATGTCTGTCTAGCCATTCCCATGCACTCTCCGGGGTGTCAAAGAACAGTGAGCGCTGGTTATGGTTAATCTTAAGCTTTGCCGGGAAAAGTAATGCAAATGTCAACCCCGCTGCTCGGACTCTGGCCTTGACGTCCATAAAGGAAAAACGCTTCCTTTGTACTGCCAATGTGTAGTCCGGAAATATAGAGACTCTTGCGTTTTCAACCTGTAACGGACCATGATCCCTCGCAGCCTGTAGCACGTGGTCCCGATCCCTATAATTCAATATTCTCGCCAACATTGGACAGGGGTTTGATCCGGGTATGGGTCGGCGCGTAGGTACCCTGTGGGCGCGTTCCACGGTAAAGTGTGGGGATAAGCCCGAGGGGGCTACCACCGACTTCAACCAGTCCTCAATGTAGATCGTCGGGTTGGAACCTTCCGTCCCCTCCGGCAAACCCACTATACGGAGGTTGTTGCGCCTTGCCCGTCCTTCTGCATCGTCGGCTCGGACTTGCAGGGATTCGATCTGCTGACACATCCGTTTTAACTGACCATCATGCTCTATTACTTGGGGCCTCACCGAATCCAGTAGCTGTTCCGAGTTCTTGACTTTATCGGACAGTTTTCGGTGGTCATCCTTGAGTAGGTTCAGTTCCACGGAGATTGTGCCCAACTGACTTTCGATAGCAGCACGTGAGTCTCGAATTTCCTTCAAGATCATGTCCAATTTGTCCCCAGCGGGGGTGGACGATGTGGCAGGCTCCATCTGCCGAGAGCTACTGGATAAGGACTCCGAGAGTGGGGATCGAGAGCCTCCCCTGCCAGTCCTCAAGGTGTTCCGAGTTCTTCCCCTGACCATGCCCTCGACGGGCTAGGGAAACAAAACAGTCACCGCCAGTATCACTTCAACCCACTACCTCCAGGCACCCTATTCCGCCGGCTGCCACAGCTATAGGGGAAGGGCTGGTAGTCTCAGAGTAGCAGCCGTGCTCGTTAGTGTGCAGTACCCATCCAAGACAGGCAGTCCAGTGACTATGTACGTGGCTGACTCAGTATATCACTCCTGATGATCCAAGGTTTAGCAACATCCGAATGCGTTAGCAGGCACTTCAGACAGGAGAAGTACCCCCAATGAGGCAAAATAAGCAGGTAAACCAGCCGGTATCCCAATCGCCTCCGCTGCCTCCACAAAGCGTGCACCAATGGGGCTCAGTCACTTCAGTAGTGCATTGGGGGGGGACCCCCCTCTCTCAGTCACTACCCGCCCCCTCCGGTCTAGCCTGCTCATTGGCAAATGTCCTCGAACCAGGCAAGGCGGAGGCAATATGTATTCTACCGTAGGCCCTCAGTGTGCTCAGGGCCCAATGGGTGGTCTGCGTTGGGTGTATTTCCTCTGCTCCGCCGGTTAATAAAAGCCAGTGGGAGAGTGGGGAAGAATGTTCCGTTCACTCAGGGTGGCCAGCGGCGCAGTTTTCCATGCTTATGGCGCGTCTCCGGCCCCAGCGCTCGCCGCCATCAATCAGCCGCCTTACTACGAGGGGGGGGGAGAAGGAGTCGTGCACCTCACCGCTTGTTGCGCTGATCACAACGATGTATGTCACAGCCCTCCGGCTGGTCTCGCTGGATATAAAAGTCCAGGCCCAAGCCTGGGCCTCGCCTAGCTGAGCAGGCCCCTCGCGGGTGCAGCACGGGCAGCTCCACTGCAGGATACTCCGGTGCGTTCGGAGGCCACACCCAGCCTGCAGGCCCTGAGTGCCGCCGATCTGTGTCACCGCCGCCGGGTAGAAGATGGAGCTCCGCCGGTCCGCCAAACTCCGCCAGCACGATCCTGCCGTTGTCCGACACGGATCGCCGCTTCCCCAGATACACTGCCACTACGGGGTCAGGATTAATTACGGGATTGAAACGGCCCGGAGCTCGTCGCTTATGCGACCGCCATCTTAGGCTGTAGGCTACGCCCCCGAGTATCTTGAAGATTACTCTCTTCTCGACGGGGAGCCAGTGGAGATTCCATAGGTGTTGGCTGATGTGTTCGTGTCTAGGGATACCAAGGACGAGTCTGGCAGCGGTGTTCTGTATCGTCTGGAGCTTGCGGAGTAGAGACTTGTTTATGCTGGCGTAGAGGGCGTTTCCGTAGTCCAGTCTAATGGTGATGAGTGGTGGGTGACTGTCTTCCTTGACTCGGGGGGATCCTTTTGAAAGTCTTACGGAGGATGCGGAGGGTGTTGAAGCAGCTGGAGGTGACGGCGTTGACCTGTCGGTTTATGGAGAGGGAGGAGTCGAGTATGATGCCGAGGTTTCTGGCGTGGTCCATGGGGGTCGGGGGGGGGGTGCCGAGGACGATGGGCCACCAGGTGTTGTTCCATGCCAATGGGGTGGGTCCGAGGACGAGGACTTCTGTCTTCTCTGAGTTGAGCTTCAGACAGCTGTTGCTCATCCAGGTTGCAACGTCGTGCATTCCTTCCTGGAAGTTGAGTCTGGTGGTGGTGGGGTCCTTGGTGAGGGAGAGGATGAGCTGGGTGTTGTCGGCGTAGGATACTATGCTGAGGCCGGGCTTTCGGACGATGGCGGCGAGGGGGGCCATGTAGATGTTGAAGAGGGTTGGGCTGAGCGATGATCCATGGGGCACTCTGCAGTTGTTTTCCTTGGGTTCGGAGAGGAAGGGCGGTAGTCTGATCCTTTGGCTTCTGCCGGTGAGGAACGATCGGATCCATTCAAGGGCGGTTCCTTGTATGCCGGCATTGTGTAGTCTGGCGGCGAGTGTGCGGTGGGAGATGGTGTCGAATGCTGCTGATAGGTCGAGTAGAATCAGGGCTGCGGTGTGGCCTTGGTCGAGGAGGGTGCAGATGTCGTCTGTGGCGGCGAGTAGGGCGGTCTCGGTGCTGATGTTGCTGCGGAATCCGGATTGGGACGGGTTGAGGATGGCGTTGTCTTCGATGAACCTTGCCACTTCTGAGTTGACGGTCTTCTCAGCGACTTTCACCGCAAAGGGCATGAGCGAGATGGGCCGGTAGTTCTTGAGGTCTGTTGGATCTGCTGAGGGCTTCTTGAGCAGGGGTCTGACTTCTGCGCGTTTCCAGTTGTCGGGGAAAGTGCCGGTCTCAAAGGTGCTGTTGATGGTGCGTCGTAATTCTGGTGCTATGGCGGTGGCGGCTCTGTGGTAGATGGGTGGTGGGCAGGGGTCTGTAGGAGCCCCTGAGTGGATGCCTTTCATGGTCGAGGCAGTGTCTTCGGTGGTGATTGGTGTCCAGGAGGAGATGGTGGGCTGGCTGGTGTTGCCGGAAATCGGGGCGGTTGCGGAGTCAGGTGTATGGTCGTTGAAGTTGTTGTAGAGGTTTTTGATCTTCCGGTGGAAGTAGGATCCGAGCTTGTCGAAGAGGTCCTGGGAAGGGGTGATGTCCGTGGCTTCGCAGGGGGGCTTGGTGAATTCCTGGATGGCGCTGAAGTGTTCCTTGGAGTTGCTGGAGTTGGCGAGGATTTTGTTGTGGATGAAGGTCCTTTTGGTGGTTCTGATGTGTTGGTGGTATTGTGTCATGGCGTTCTTGTAGGTGGTGTATTTTTCCAGCGTCTTGTTGTTTCTTCAGTTCTTCCCCAGGCGTCTGCATGTGCATCTGGTTTTTTGGAGGTCGGTGGTGAACCAGGCGGCTTTCCTGGGGCGTTGTCCGTCGGAGTTGCGTAGCGGGGCGAGCTTGTCTGCGCAGTTGGAAATCCAAGTGTGGAATTCCCTGGCTGCGAGGTTTACGTCGGTTGTAGCGGTGGGGCTGTTGTGGTTGAGGGTGGAGTTGAGCTGCTCCTCGGTGACTCTGCTCCAGTTCCTTCGCGGGGGTGCGAAGCTGGTTTGGGCGGCTTGGGTTTGTCGACGAGGAAGTGTACGCAGTGGTGGTCGGTCCACGGGGGTTGCGTGGTGTGACTGAAGTGGCCGCTGTTTCCTCCTGCGAAGATGGGGTCGAGGGTGTGTCCTGCCTTCTGGGTCGGTGTGGTGACGAGTTGTTTTAGTCCGATGTTGGCGAGGTTGTCCGGAAGGCGGGTGGAGGTGGGGTCGCTGGGGTCGCTGGGGTTGTCGAGGTGGAAGTTCAGGCCGCCGATGAGTATGTAGTCTACGGAGACGATGGCGTGGGGTGCGATGAGGTTGGTGATGGAGTCGGCGAAGAGGGCCCAGGGGCCTGTAGGCAAGGGTGCCGCGGAGTGTGGAGTTGGGGCTGGTCTGGACCTGGAAGTGCAGGTGTTCGGCGGCGGGGAAGGTGTCGCTGGAGGTGGAGAGGCGGAGGGAGTTTTTGTGCGCGATTGCGAGGCCTCCTCCTGGGTGGTTGGGGCGGTGCTTCCTCTGGATCTTGTAGCCGTCCTGATTGATTGATTTATGAAAAAGCAGAAAGAGGAGTACAAGATGTTAAAATATCCTCATGACTAACGTAAATCACATATGTACTTTAAGAAATGTAAGTGGCAAGATTGTGCATTAATACTTAGTTAAGGGATAACAAATAAGCGTGTTTGCTAATTTGGTTTAATATTATACTCATGATATTAATATTTTAAGATTTGCCATTTATAACTGTTAGGGTATATACCGAAAGTATGGCTTATTTGCTTGTAGAAGAGAGCACACAATGTAACTTGTGCATTGTTAAATTAGCTTAACTTTAGGCCTGAAAGCATTTCCAATTTATTTCCTAGTTAACGTTTGAATTTCGTATTTTGCTTGCATTGTAGAATGTTGCATGTATCTGGTGTTCCCACTGCAGGTGAACAAGGCTTCATTAGTTGAGAGAAAAAGTTATTGTTCCTAGTAGACAGAGAGGCCTTAGAAGAAGAAATTAGATAATGGATGGGGACGGGTTCTCATGGGAGAAGAAGATGGCACCAAGGACGTATGAAATATCTCAACGTTTGAACATGGAGGCGAAGAAAATAAGTTGGAGGATGCAGGAATAATGGAAAAATACTAGTAGTACTTTGGGAGGTGCCTTAATTCAGCAATTACTTATGTTGTATAGTAGTTAGGGACAGCTAGCACTCTTGCTTTAATATGCCTTGAGGTACAGATCTCCTCCCTGGCTTTTGTGGCTTCAAGCTACATGACACCGGTTGGAGTTACTTCTTTGGAAGGCACCTTTTGCGATCTTTACTGAAACTTGTCTTAGACTAGTATTTTCACTATGGTAGTGTAGGGATAGTTAGGGTCTTGTAGGGGTTTCAGAATGGAATTCTGATGCAATCCAACGTGCATTTTTGTCTCCTGATAACCTACGTGGCCGTGATCAAACTAGCCTTTAAGGGATAACAACTAAACGTGTTTGCTAATTGGGATTAATCTTATACTCATGATACTAATATTTTAAGATTTGCCATTTTTAACTGTTAGGGTATAAACAGAAAGTATGGCTTATTTGCTTGTAGAAGAGCGCACATAATGTAACCTGTGCATTGTTAAATTAGCTTAATTGTAGGCCTGAAATGCATTTCCAATGTATTTCCTAGCTAACGTTTGAATTCGCATTTTGCTTGCATTGTGGAATTGTACTGTAGCTCCTATTTCCCTAATAGGCTCTGCGCATTGGAATAATATACCCTATAGGTTTGACATAGGACTACGGTCAGTATGTCCCTATCGAGTATATTAAACTTAATTACTTGTGCCAGCTAGCTCAGAGGCCACTAGAAACTCCTTGATAAACAAGAAGGGAGTAGTTTCTGGCAGCCGCAAAGACATGACAACTTTGTTTCCCTTTTAGAATCAGAACGTGTCCCAGAGTCGTGGAAACAATAGATAACTATTTCACTCAGCTCAATCGTGCATGCTTAGTTTTCCTCAAAGTTACACAGAAAGAATAGACGGGCGTTTCAATAAAAGATTTATTGAACAGTCTTGTTTCTCGTGTAAGTAATATGTGCTGTTACGATCACAAGACAGTATGCAAGATAAATAATGTACAGTGTAAGCAGTAGAAATAAATAATACTGCGCTAGCATGATCTTTAGTAGATATTCATTTACATAAATAACATAGACTAAAAATGCGAGTACTCATACGATGCATTTCTAAGCTAGTTCTACCCCAATGTACCTAACCTAACCTAGGTGTAGGGAGAGCTATGAAGTAGGTGAAGTATTCCTTACTATGGTATACTAAGAGTATGTTAAGCCTAGTATGCCTAGTATGCCAAGAGTCCCTCTAGGTTTCTAGTCAGCTCCATACCTTAAGAATGAGAGAGGTGGGAATCTCTTGCCAGACTCGAACTCCAACACCCCGCGAGGGAAGTCAGATCACTGGAAGCTGGACTCTCTGCGTGCAGGGATGACAGCGTCTTCTCAGTGCGTCAGGCCGGGAAACGGGCTCCTCTGAAGTCGAGGTCTCCTCTGATTTACAAGGGCTAGGGAAGGTATATTTATACCTGAGACGTACTCTCAGAATGTTAGCATTGACGTGAATCGGACAGCGGAAGATGTCATGAATGAACCCCTAAGGTATAACGGTTCATGCATAATAGATGAGTCCTTGAAGAAATCAATAGTCCTGTGCTAGGGAAACTCCCGCAGCCTAAGGGTCTGTTCTTCAAGAACTCGTTGTGACGTTAGGGTGGATGGATGTCAGAGACCATGCCTGTATTTGGAGTGCACGGTTTAATGCCTAAATAAGGACTGGGATTTTATGCCTATATAAGGGCAGGGCGAATTGTGCCTATATAAGGACATGATACAGGAAAGCCCGTGTATGGACACCCTAAGGAATACAACACCCACTCCACTTTCGTGTGTACGATAAATAAAATGCTAAACATTTAAAATGCTAAACATTAAATGGAGTACCGCATATTGCTAAAAATATTTCTTAAAAGCATTTAAAAAAGCATATAAAAAGCCTATTAAAATGCAAAAGGTACTGTACATTTTAAGCATTGCTTTTCTCAGTTCAGGCATATATTTGGAAATAAAATGCAGTTTGAATGAAATAAGCAGTAATATTTACATGTGACAGAAAACGATCGATAAGTTGTTCAAAAATCAAAGTCATTTCATGTCATGAAAATTAATGAACTTTTTTAGACAAATAAGGTGACAAAGTGTCTGAGGAAGTACCGTGAAGTCCGTACTATAAGACTAGTTCTACTTCAAGCAGATTGATTTGCCATTTAGTTCGTAAAAATGAAAAAAAGGTTCAATTTGGGAAGAATTCCAAGTTTTTGAAATGTGAAGGGCAAATTTAACTGAGTCTCTGGTACACTGTTTTTTGAATCAGAGTCAGTGTACGGGTCTGGTGTAAATATGAGATCATCTATTTCTGTAGACAAAATATCGTCCACTGAAGTTGGTGTCAGTTGGAACACCTCGTGTAGTAGATTAATTTCACAGAGATGTGAAGCATCGCTTTCAGCATAGGTTGCCGCAGCAATGTTCACGTCCGTTGTTACCTGTGTGCCTGTAGATCCATCTCGTACCTCAGCAGCAGCTGGAAGCGACTGTGATCTGAATGAATGCCGTCATCAGGATTGGTAGCCTCTGGGGACAACACAGAGCATGGGCCGTTATCGGGTCCAGCAGAGTATCGATATCCGTTGGCGTTGTTGATGGAAATGTTAGACAGGTGTCTAACACGCATTCTTCACCGCATAGCAGGCATCGTAGGACAGGTAAGATGCAATCTTGCCAGATTGGTCTGAATGACAGGAACCACGTGGTATTAAGTTCCCGTAGACGAGTCATGCCCAAAAGCTGTACTATTCGCTCACGGCACTTTCGTTCAAGGAGAGCTTTCTCCACTTCGCTCAGAGTGATGTCTGCGAATAGGCTGGCCATAGCGTAATAGCAGGAAGAGAAATAGAATTCCGGCAACAAGTGCTAGAATCAATGGTATGCCACCAAACACCCAATGTGCAAAGTTCGGGATGATTCCGAGTATTGCCTGGAAAGGTGCTAACAGACCGGAGCAGATGCTCTTAAATACATGTACAATTCCTGTTGTATCAGACATGTTAAAGATACGTCCTATCATTTCTACGAAATGTATAGGGCAGTTTGTACGTATTAAAGTCTGTATCTCAGCCGAAGTCCTTTGTAGATCATAGGTTTCTTTGGCCGAGGTCAAAGGCACTGTTTGCTGTAAAAGCATGGCTTTCATTCTGCTCAAAGTATCAAATCTTATAAAAGAGACGTACAGCGAAGGACACAAAGGCGACTCCCTGACTGTGTCTATTGGGGCAAACAATACTTGCATACAGCAAGTGACCCTGGAGTTGACCGCTACTAGATATGGGATGCCTGGCAACATGCCGCAGCAACTCTGATCATTCAACATGAGGTAACTCCCATTCGAAAGTTCTCCAAACGTTGGATTAATCACAGCAGCTGGTGTACCCTGCTGGTGGCAAGACAAATTTGTCACAGAACCATTGCAAGCCCCGTGTAAAGAAATGTCCTGACATATAAGTGAACCGCTCAGTGCACTTTTACAGTGTGTACCGCTCAAAAACACTTCACGATCCCCACTCCAACATCTATATGTATACGGTAAATCCCAAGATGTCTTAATGTATTCCTTACCCAACCTTTCATATTTGCCTGCTTGCATTTGTCTGAGGCAATACTGAAACTGAAAAGTAGTCACAGGTAATGTGATTTTGCCATGAATGAGCCATTCTGTAGCTGGTTTTTCTGCCACTGTGAATGGTAACTTTTCCAGTTTTTCAATGCTCAACACTGTATACCTTGCTCCTCTTTGTGCCAGTTCGATCTGTTTATCAGTTAGATTGTATTCTGCAAACAGAGCCGACGTGTTGATGAAACGCCAAGGCACATAGCCCGCACGCAAAGATTGCAGCGTCCAGCTTAATAACACAATAGAACGTAATTGAGATTGGCCTTGCTGTAACATCGCCAAATCTTGTTCTAGTATGTCGATAGCAGAGGATACAATGTTGTCCAATGAATATATTCTGGAGGACAAAGTTGTTAACCCATTGTCGACCACAGAGAGTGTTTTTCTCTAAATTAATACGATCAAGTTCACGTATTCGTTCTGCGGCCTCCATCTGTGACACCTTCCATGCTTCATTATAAGCAGCGTAAATGCCGGCATATATGAAACGTTTTTGACGCGGTTTTCTTGGTCCAAGCAAGAATTCCCTAAGGTCTGCGTCTTCTGTAAGTAAGGATAAGTGTTGTTTCACATCCTGTAGTGTAGATTTCTGCAGCCAATCGAGGCATAATTTACCTACACTGTATGTTGTTACTACCCCCGGATGCTGTCTTTGGACGTATCTTGGGTCTGGCCTATGAATAGTAAATCCCTTAGTTTTATTCAAGAATCTTTCCTGACAGTTGTTCGTGTCTATGGGCCAGATCAACCATTTTTTCCAATCAGGATTAGATCTGTTGAGTTGTAGTATTTGGTCAACTGTAACCGCTGCCTGTGTTTTGTTATCACTTGCAGGTGTTGGTACAGAAGGTGTTTTCATCTCTTTTATCTTGGCTAGTCCAAGACAAGATGTTTGTTGGACAGTTTCATTCAAAAACATTATTTGTTCAGGGATGATACAGGCTCTAAATAAAGCTTCTATCCCCTGCACTTGCCAATCTTTAGTACCCCAGACAGTTTTTGTGTCTATTGTGTCTTTCCATAAGTCGAAACCCTGTCTAGACAGTTGGGCAATAAATGTTGCAGAGTAAATCTGTTTTGTATTAGTTAACATAATTTTCAGCCCTGTTTTGTTTACATTTTTATAGTAAAACGTTTCTGGATCAGATGTATTGTAACCTGAAAAATATGGAAACTTGTTAGCAAATGTTTTTGAACTACCTTGTGGTGGTGTAGGACAATGCTCCCATTGGTTAAACATAAACACATTTCGAGGGTATGCAGATTTATGCAAATAATATTGACCATAGTGGTTATAGCAATACAGCTGTTCATAGTCTGATGAACCCTCTAAATATTCATTTTTAGAAAATGCAGCAGATTTTTCTAGGTCAAACATTATGTCATTAACAGTCTCAAAGTCCCAATCATCAGAATAGGTACTGGACGAAATTAGATCACTTAGTGAAATTTTAAACAAATGTTGAACGGAATGTTCAATTGTTCCGTCGGGCCAAAGATATCAAAATCTGTTTTGTCCCACACTATACCATCCTGTATAGGAACGGCTGTGATGTTCACTGTTGACAAGTCTCTTGCTTCACGATGGGAAGATTTATGAGGTTTCAAAAGTACGTTCACATCTTTTCCTTCAGTATTCACATGGATGTATCTGCCATTTATAAGCACGCTCACAGTTATAACCAAAGCTAGCCAGAGCAGGAAAACAAATAGTCCAGATGTAATCCAGAGTTCAATCCATGGAGAAACCAAATAAGTCTTTTTCAGAAAGTGAAGAAAGTCTTGTACTTGCTGCTTGAGTTTGAATGATGCTGGCGTCGTTTCAGGTTCACTCGGATCTTCTGAGAACGTATCAAAGTTAATGAAATAGCCAGAAGCAGTTCTGTCAATTGTTGAAATTGCATCAGGATTTGTAGAAATCGCTGGAACCAGTTGATCATGTGCTACATTGGCGTAGACAGGTGTATTTGGATGAACTGTTACTTGATTTTCAAGAGGGATGAGTTCCATTGCATTGTTGCTCAGTCCTTCATCTGTTATAGCCGAATTCCCAATTGTTGTCAGTCTTTCAGTCTGAACCTCTTGGATAGTAGCGAGAGGAGTGTGTCTGCTACTAGGTCAGAGTCCACGAGGCCTACTACTTAGTATTGGCCACATACTGTGGTTTGATGAGGTCGATGGACACAAATCTTTTCTCCTTTCTTCCAGCAAGGGGCGGCAGAAGTACTGTTCTTGTTCCTTGAACTGCTAGGATAGGTACTGGTTGTCTGTAAGAAGGTCCAAATTCCTTCTTGTCCGCAATCTTTTCTCTGACTAGATCCCCAACTTTTGGAATCCAGACAGGCCTTGCTGGGACCGCCGGTTTTTCCCCAGTGGTGGTTGGCTGCAGGAATACGTTGCTTTGTTTCGATCTTAGTTCATTGAGTTCCTGTAAAACAGCCAAATGATCTTTGATATCAAACGTTTTATTTTCCACCACTGTGCCTTCGTGATCGAGGTCTGGTACCCACATTCTTGTCCCAAATAGGACCTCATATGGAGTGACCCCCCCTAGAGAACTTCTTGGCAGATTGTTTAACCCACCCATCACCCGAACCTAATACCCTAGCTGTTATAGACTGCTTTATGTCCCAGTTTTTCCTTTCCACAACCGAATTTCCCTCAGGATGGAATGGAGAGGAGTACCGCAATGCAACGCCCAGACTGGCCATGGCTTCTTTGTAAGCCCGAGAGCTAAACGCAGGGCCCTGGTCAGAATGTAGCGTGCCTATTGCGTGTGTGCCGATAAAGACTCGCAAATCTTTTATAACAGTTCGAGCGTCAGCCGAGCGCTGAGGCCATATCCATAGGAACCTTGATTCAGTATTTGTGGGATTGCATTTGTCCAGAAGGACGCATGCGCATAGATAGTCTAATGCTGTCTAACAGTGGTGTCTGTACTGGGCAGCTGCATTCGCAGCATGGTGTCTGGTGGCTTTCTCGCTGTAATTTACAGTCTAAGCAGTTATTGATGAATATGTGAATTTCTGTATTCATTCCAGGCCACCAGTACATCTCTTTTAACGTCAAAATTGTTTTAGAGATCCCTTGATGTGACAGACCCTCCCCCAAATGTGCTTCATAAATCAAAGCTGCTCTACGTTCCATATTTGGAATTACCCTATCCCCCACTCCAGGGATTCGAGCAAAAGGAACGTTGTTCGCATCAATTACATAATTGTACTTGAGTGGATACTTTTTTGGTAACGCTGCACCTGCTGCCCTTGCTTGAAGCATTGACAGCCAACATTATCTCACCGTCTATTTTCGTTTTTGAACGAGTGATCGCAGCTACGAAAGCCGTCTGAACAGCCCCCTTTGCGGCTTCGTCAGCCAATGAATTCCCTGCAACGTGAACGCCATCACGTTGATGACTCAGTGTGTGGATCACGTGAGCATTTGGTAGTTCGTTTTTCAACTGAACTACTTGTTCCCAAAGCATTTTGTGCTTTATTGTGCCACCTTTCGCATCTTTGAAACCATTTTCAAGCCAGTTTTGTATATATTCATTATACGACTGAACACAGTAAAAGGAATCGCACACTATCAGTGTGGGGAATTCTCGATCTGTACTTTCAAGTGCCAGTTTGAATGCTTGTAGTTCAGCTCGCTGAGCTGTACAATCTCCTAGAGACTGGGTTTTTGTGACCATAGGTCTGAAGATGCCATCTCGCATGCGACCTTTAACGATTGCACACGCTGCACTGTAAGCTTGCTTACTCCCTGTTGCGGGCTGTGTGGATCCATCAGTATAAATTATGAATTCGTACTGATCGAGAGGCAGAATTTCAGTGGGCAGAGGACATTCTTGTTCATATTGCAGGAATGCTTGTGTTTTTAAATCTGGGTCAAAAACATATTCAACATCTGTTGCAGCAAGAGAATTAACCTATTGTATCCAATTTGGATGTAGTGCTTTAGCATTTGGAATGCTTGCTTTTGTGACCGCTTCTAAAGCTGGTACTGGGGTTACGACAATAATGCGTTTCCCTTGTGCGAGGGCTCTTTCTTTTGCAACAGCGGTTTGAACTGCTGTCAGAATTTGTTCAGTTGAAGTGAAGCGCATTTCTGCTTGTGTATACAAATGAGATTTGTATGCGATTGGTATTTTTTCACCCTCATTAAATGTTAAGTAGGTGAATCCGCATTGACCCGAAATTATTCGGATCACCAGGTTGCGTTGACTTACGCGTGTTTGTAAGTGATTTGTTGCTAACATGTTAGCCTGGAGTGAACGCAAGATTTCTGTGTGTTCATTTGTCCAATTGTTGTTTGAAAAATCAGGTTTGATTAATGCGTAGAGAGGTTTAACCCTTTCTGCGTAATTTAGAATGTATGTTCTTCCAAAATTGAGGAAACCCAGGATGGATTGTACGTTTTTTAGCGTTTTTGGAGGTTGGATCAGCGTACATTTCTCTAGAAAGTTAGCTGCCAAGCTCTTGCCTTCACTTGAAAGCTCATATCCTAGAAATAGGACATTGAGATGGGCAATTCTGGACTTTTTTTTTTTTGATAATCAAGTTTATTGGTTTTTTTAAGGAAAAGAACAAAACCACAAATAAATTGACAGCAAAATCAAGCATGTTATTTAGGTAATTTACAACCATAGAGGAGACGACAGAGACTTGTACACCCTTCTTTAGGGTAGAATCTTGCATACGGCCATCCCCGTTCAAGGAATATACACACCCCTTAAGATAGTAAATTAAACCATTTACCCCAAATTTTCCCAAAAGTTCCGGACAACCCCTGGCTTCAAAGAGGGATGCTTCTTGGATTCCACACCAATCCACCCCCGTCTCCATTTCCGTATAGTAGGGGCTTGGCCTGAGACCAGAGTACCGCTATGTCTCGCTTCGCCACCGCCACCGCAGTGCCAAGGAAGCGCTTGTCGGCCCGAGATCCATCGAGGCCATCAAACACACCCAGGATCAACCGAAGTGGGTCGTGGGGAACCGTCCACCCCAGGGTCTGTGTGAGTTCCACTTCCACCCCCGCCCAGAATGATGCAAGGACAGTACATTGCCAAGTCATGTGATAAAAGTTTGCGGGAGCGTGGTTGCATCGCGTGCAGGTCGGGGAGGGCCGCAGACCGGCGCTGTATAGGCGTGCAGGTGTGAGATATGCGGTGTGGAGGTAGTAGAGTTGGACTAATCGTAACTTGGAGGAGGTCGTCAAGGTCTTGGGGGCCATGAGCGCGTCCCTCCAGTCCGCATCCTCTAGGGGGCCCAACCAACCCTCCCACCGGGCACGTAGCAAATCTAGAGATGCAGGGCCGTTATTCACAAGGGAGCGGTAGATCCGCGACACCCCCCCTCTGCCCAGGTTCCCCATCATTACTTGGACCTCGAGGGGACTGAATTCAGGGAAGGAAGTGGGGGACGGAATATGCACTCGGACGGCATGCCTTAACTGCAAATATTTATAAAATTGGGAGGAATGGAGGGAATGGCGTTGTTGTAATTCTGCAAAGGTTCTGATGTGGTCCCCCACCCAGATGTCCCCAAGAAGTGAGATCCCTATTTGATCCCACCGGCGGAAGTCCCGGAGAGACGAGGTCTCCTGCAGCCAGACACCGCACCACAGGGGCGTCTGTCTGGTAAGTTTCCGGTCCCATTTCATGTGGCGCAGGGCTGTGCGCCAGGCCAGGAGAACCGTCCTGGTGACGGGGGGAGGACCTGCGGTATGGGGGCCCCATACAAGTATGCTTGGAGCTGCGGGAAGTCCAACAGTCGGAGTTCCACCTGGTACGCTGGGTCGGACCAGCCGCCCGTGAACCAGTCATGAATCACGATAAGTCTCGCAGCCAGATAATAAAGGTGAAGGTTGGTTACCCCCATACCCCCGTCATAAGGAGGTATACGGCAATGTGCTAGGGACATTGGCGGTCGTCCGCCCCCCATAGAAACCGGGTGAAGGCACTATCAATCTCCCGAAACCAGCTCCCCGGGAGATGAAAGGTAATGTTTTGTAAAATGTATAAAAACGGGGGAGAATCATCATTTTAAAGAGGGCACTTCTGCCGAGGGCGTTAAGAGGAAGGGATTGCCATCTCCTAAGATCCGCCTTGGCCTTGGTGACCAGGGGCGTAACATTCAGGGCCCATTCGAGGTCTGGGAGTAAGGCGACCCAAACCCCCAGATATTTGAAGGACTGCCTACGCAGGGGATGGTCGTCTGCCAGTCAAAGCAGGCACGGGACGGATGGAGGGGGACCAGGGTGGACTTCGCCAGGTTGAGCCGGAGGCCTGAAACCTGTTCAAAGGTGGAGAGTGTGTCTAAGCACCGTGGGCCGGAGTTCTCGGGGTCCGCTAGGAAGAGGAGGACGTCGTCTGCGTAAAGGGCGACCTTGTCGACCCGAAAGGGGTCCCAAGCCCAGCCTCGGATATGGGGATCCTGACGTATAAGAGAGGCCAGGGGTTCCATCGCTAATGCGAATAAGAGCGGCGAGAGCGGACAACCCTGGCGAGTACCTCTCTGAATGGGAAACGTCTCCGAAAGCACCCCATTAATTAATACCCTCGCCTTAGGGCTGGAGTATAAGACACGGATGAGGCGCCGAAATAGAGGGCCGAACCCCATCACCTCCAGCACGTCCTCCAGATAACTCCAATCAACTGTATCAAATGCTTTTTCAAAGTCAATGAAGAGCAAGGCCAGATATGGAGTGAGACGGTGACGATGTGCAAGGGCGAGATGGAGGCGACGTATGCAATGCCGGGTCCCCCGGGCGGGCATAAAACCGCATTGGTCTGGATGGACCAAATCGTGTAAATGGGGGCGGAGACGTTGAGCCACTGCAGTGGCAAAGATTTTCACCTCGGTGTTGATGAGGGAAATGGGGCGATAGTCCGCACAGGCAAGGGAAGGCGGATGCGTCTTTGGGAGGACCACAATAGTGGCCACGTCTGTCTCTGGGGGAAAGGACCCCGTGTCTACCACATGCTGGAACAGTGCCAGTAAATGTGGGACCAGCGTGTCGCGGTAAGTCGCGTAATATTCTTGGGGGTAACCGTCCGGACCCGGAGTCTTGCCGGAGCGCAGGAGCGAAATAGCCCCATGTATCTCTTCCGGGGTGAGAGGGAGATCCAGAGTCTCTGAGACCGTCTGGGAAAGGCGGGCCAACTGGGTCCCCGTTTCAGACAGCATAGCAGCCAGGGAGGCTTCGGGGGTCGGACGGCATAGAGGCTAGCATAGTAGCCTGCAAAGGCTTGGGCGATAGCACGAGAAGTGAAGTGGTGGGCGCCGGTCGTATCACGGACCTCGGGGATAATGCGGTTGGCTTTGGGATAAGAAACTAGGTTATGAAGTAACTTGCCATTTTTATCACCCCAGCCGTAGACACGCGCCACGGATGAGCGCCATAGCATTTTAGCGGATTCCAAGGAGATCTGACAGATCTCCTCACGGAGCAGTGCAAGCTGCCGGTCAGAGTCCGCGTCTTCAGTGCAAGCCTGGGCTGTCTCCAACTGCGCAGCGCGGGCCTCCAGCCGAACGAGTCGGGCGGCTCGAGCCGTGCGCCTCGCGTGGACCAAGCCTCTAGCCACCCCTCGTATGGTGGCCTTACCAGCCTCCCACAGTGTACCCGGCGAGTGGACCGAACCCGTATTGGTCTCAAAATATTGCCTCAGTTCCAGCCCGAGGGAGTCAACAAAGTCCGCATCCTGCAGAAACCAGGCGTTCATCCGCCAAGTTGTACGAATGCCATCGGGTGAGTTCCCGAGGCGGAGAGAGACAGGGGAGTGGTCCGAGATGCCTCTGGGTAGGATAGTAGCCCCGGACAGCAACTGACAGTCAGGGGCCGTCAACAGGAACAGGTCAATACGAGAGTGAGTATGGTGGGCCGCCGACGTGTGAGTATACTGGTCTCGACGGGGGTTCCACACCCTCCAAGCATCACAGAGACCCAGGGCGGAGGACCAGTCAGAAAGGCGCTTAGCAGAGGCAATACGGGACACCGAAGGAGCACCAGTCGCGTCGCGAGAAGGGTGCATAACAGCATTGAAGTCCCCTCCAATGACCGTCACACCCTGGGGAAAGGCGGAGACGACATGTGTGAGTTGTCGAAGGGCGGAGGGCGTCGTGGCAGGAGGGATGTAAACACACAGGAAATTGAGAGGGTGTCCTTCGATCGTGCCGGACAGGGCCACATAGCGGCCTTGTATGTCCGTCGCTGCCTGTGCCAGAGTAAAGGGAAGACCCTTACGGAGCAGTATGGCCACCCCCCGGGAGCCCCATGTGAAGCCAGAGTGCCAGACCCTGTCGAACCCGTAGCGAGCGAGAAAGGTGCAGTGGGTGCCCAGCAGGTGTGTTTCCTGTAGAAAAAGGATATCAGGCGCATAGCGCTGGGCGCTGCGAAGAACAGCGGTTCGTTTTATGCGGTCTAGTAGGCCATTGACGTTCCACGACAGAATGTGGAGGGGTCTATGTATGGTGGATGCCATCTAAGCAGATAGTGTATGGAGGAAACGATGCCAACAGACCCGGGTCCCAGGGGAGGCAGTCCCTAGCCGGGGTAAGGGGTAAAGGCCGTGCGGTCTGATAAGTCTCATGTCGTCATCCTTGGTGTGTGTACATGAAAGGCTGCCAAGGGAAACAAAGAACAGCGGCCCGTAGGCGGCCAAAAACAATAAACAATTGGGAGACAACGGTCTACCCACCCTCCCTTGCCCCCCAACACCCCCCACCCTACACTTCCGGAAGTGAAGCATCTGTCGCCCTGAAAAGGAACCCCCTAGAACAACAACACAAACGAATTTAAGTGCTAAGCTAAAACGGTTAGCAGGACAAGAGCGTGGCGTAGATGGACCCCTCCATGTAGCCGGATATAAGATTCGTTAACAGCTGCAAGCACATTTTAAAACATTTAAGTAACAGGAGAGTACAAATAAGTCCGGTAATTAAGGTTGGAACCAATTAGCAGAACGTGGGTGTGATGGAAGTGAACCTCTCCTAGGACGTGGAAGTGATGGCGACCTCAGCCACCGGAGCAAGTTGGAAAGTTGTGTAAAGATCCCAGGCCCGTGGGCCCCTGAGTTCAATCATCCCCGTCTTCCCCAGGTCCATGAAGTGCGGGACTCCTCGATAGGTCAGAATCAGATATGGCAGGGCGCACCGTCTCGGAGGGGTCCGGGACGCGGCTCAAGTCAATCATGGAGCAAGTTAAGCTGGGGGTTACAGACCTCTGAGACAAAGCCTGGGGAGGAGGCCGACGGGACCCCGCCCCTGGCGATCGGGATGCCGCTTCGTGGCGGTCCCCCTTCCTGCGAGACCTGGTACGACGCCTTTGGGGTCTGGGCAGGGTTGGGTGGGTTTGCGTGGGCTCCCTTCGGGCCGGAGAGGAGACAAGTTGGCCTCGGAGGGGCCGTTCCTCCGTGAGCCAAGTCCAGGCTGCCTGGGGACTATCAAAGAAGATTGCCTTGTCTTGGAACACCACTCTGAGCCGTGCCGGAAACAGGAGACCGTAGCGGAGACCCAGGTTACGGAGCTTCTGCTTAACATCGTCGTAAGTTCGACGCTGAGCCTGTACCTCCCTGGTGTAGTCTGGGAAGACCATGATTTTGCTGTTTTGGAACGCCAGTGGGCCCTGCATCCTCGCCGCCCTAAGAATGGAGTCTCTGTCCCGGAAGTTGAAGACCCTCAAGATAATTGGCCGGGCAGGAGCCCCGGGTGGAGGTCGGGAGCCAGGGAGCGATGGGCCCGCTCGACTGCGAACCAGGGGGAAAGGGACTCTTTAGGCATCCAGGATCGCACCCAGGTCTCCACAAAAGTGTCCGCTTGGCCTTGCTCAACCCCTTCCGGAAATCCTATGAGGCGTAGGTTGTTTCTCCTCGACCTGTTTTCGGCGTCTTCGGCCCGGCGGTGGAGCTCTGAGGTCTGAGCCTGGAGACGGGTCACCTGGGACTTGAGTTGGCTTATATCGTCTTCCGCCGTGGAGATGCGTGATTCTGCTTCCGAAAGTCGTGCGGTGGCATTACGCAGGTCCTGGCGAATAAGGGCCATATCTACCCTCACTTCGCCAATCTTTGTCTCAACTGAGGCCTGCGATGCGCCAATCGCCTGTAGGATTGTGGAAAGATCACCCCCAGCAGGTGCAGGAGTATTGGACGCCCCACCTCCAGTGTCCCGGTCAGTCGTGGTGTATTGGTCCATTGTTGTTTGGGTTGGAGGGGCGGGGGTCTGCAGGGTACGATTCCTGCCCATCGTCACCAAGGGCGAGGCAGGCCACCGCACGGGCAGGAGGGGGAGGCAGCCAGCAACCCCAGAGATCAGGGGAGGGCCCCGGACACCCAGACCGTCGATACTCGGGCCCGGGCGCTCAGGACCCCGCAAGTCTCCGGGCCGCCCACCAACCAGCCACGGCTCCAGACCGATGCCAAGGTCCGCAGCGGGCGACGTCCCCTCCTGGCCCCGGGGGAGCGTCAGTGAGCCGAGGATGAAGGGCTCCGAGAAGATGAACCCCCAATCTGCGCCACAGCGGGTATTAAGCAGGCCACTTGCGGGGGCTCTCGGAGTCGGCGATCGCTGATGAACAATGGGATATAGGCAGGCCCAATCGAGTGGGTAGAGGCAAGGGGCGGTGACAGCGCGTTCCACACCCCCCCACAGCGGAGGCCGGGGAAGAGTTTACACCAGCTCAGTTAGCGGAGGGGGCCAATTGGAAGGAGAAGGGGACCGGCCCCCACGGGGTATGCCACCAACGGGAAGCCGTCTCCAGGGGGGGCTAGCAAGTAGACTTTCCCCCACACACAGGTCGAGAGTCCCACTGAGGCGAAGCAAGGCAGTGAGTCAGCGCGCCGCCGCCCGACAATGGCAGCCGAGTCCAGTGGCCCTCCTGAGCGCGCCCCTGGGGGGGCCGTGGATCAGTTCCCCCAGACAGCGCAGGTGGAAATCTGGTGCAACGCAGCAAGGGGGGGGGGGCGCACACCATCCACACCGCCCCCCACGCCACCCCTCCAGTCACTTCACTCACCGCTGACGTAGGGCAGGTTGCAGGACCCCGTCACCTCAGGAGGCAGCACCCTCTGTCGGCAGAAACGCCGGAGGATCAGGGTCGGGCTGGAGCGGGACGTCTCACAACAGCGGGCGCTGATTCCCCAGAAGTGCTCAGTAGTCTCCGGCGGGCCAGGGCAGGGAGCGCCGATGCGCGGTCCCCGGGACGTCAGGACCAGGAGTCAGCTCCCCCCGCCAGCAGAAAGGGGGCCGCAGCGCCGCCGCAACCCAAGAAAGGCCGGAGGATCTGGGCTGGGCCGGAGCGGGAGGCCACACAGCAACGGAAGGTGCCGGTGCGTGATCCTCGGGCCGGCAGGACAGGCCTCCACCTCCAGATGGCAGGGCGGAGGAGATCGGAGGATGGAAGAAGGCCCAGTTCCCCCACGCCACTGCCCGACAGCGGCAGTCGAGTCCGGCGGCACCCCTATCCGCCACGGGCCCCCACGTCCAGGGTAGTCCAAGCCAATAGGCAGGAGCAGGCGGCAGGGCGAAGTTACCAATGCGGCCCGGCCCCACTCGCTTCTGCTCCGCCGCCGAACCCGCCCTCACGGACTGCGGGTCACGGGCAGCTCAGGGCGACATGCGGGTCCCAGGTGCGGCCAGGCTCCGCCACGCAGCCCCGGGCACCTCCACAGCGACGCCAGGTGAGCACCGCCGCCCCTCCGGAGCGGAAAGGGGGTCCCAGGGGTGAAGTCAGGGTCCGGGACATCGAGCTCGGGGACCGAGCACCGGCGAGGCCGCCATTTTGTTCCTGCAGGGCCCCAGAGGAAGGGAGGCCAACCAAATCCCCGGGGGTTCCGATCTGCCAAAGCGCGGGACCGGAGCACAGCTGAGGGAATAGAGAGCCCCCGCTGATAATGGAAAGGATCCGATGGCAGCTGCTAGCGGGCGGATAAGGGGCGGATGACGGAGGGGGTCCGGAGCACTCTTAGAGTGCGACCGCCATCTTGACGCCTCAGGCTCCGCCTCCAATTCTGGACTTTTTAAAGTTGAATTTGTAGCCCTCAGAGGCGAAGCCCAGTATAATGGTGCTCACCCTGTTCAAGTGTTTGTCCAGGTCATCGTTGGTCAGATAGATATCATCTACATAGGACAATGCCTCATTGTCATAGATTTGTAGTAACTCCGTTACTCTCGCTGGAGAATAAACCTGGGCTGTTCTTGAACCCTTGTGGAGTCGACAAAATTGACGCTGGGTCCCCATTATGGAGAAAGCTGTTAAGTACCTGCTTTCAGGTGCTATGTTTTGACAAAAGAAACCATTTGAGATATCTAATGTGGTTTTATATTTTTTACGCACAATGTTATTCATTAATGCTGTGCTATGTGCATTTTGCACTGCAAAAGTTTTAGAACAAGTGTTTAAGTGTCTGTAATCCAAAACTAGACGATATGTATTGTCTGGTTTGGAGACAGGAAACAAAGGATTGTTCATTGAGGAGGTGCATGTTTCAATCACCCCTTGGTATTCAAGTTGATCTAAGATCTCCCTGACCTGTTTTTTAGCTTCTTGCTTTATCGGGTACTGCCTTTGTGCAGTTGGTTCATGTTTCAGATGTATTTTATGGTGAGGTGAGTCCTCATCCCATCCTACATGATTTTTATATAATGCTGGGGCCTGGGCTACTGCCCAGTTCCTGGTATATGTATATTTTAGGTGAATTGGAATGTGGTTGGAGAAGGCAGGCATAATAATGTCCTCGCCGTGTGGGCACTCCCTGACAAATTGTGGTGGCCAGTCTTTTTCTGCTAGAAGTATGTCATAGCCCCTTGATAGTCTTTCCCAAAAAAGTGCTTTCACCTGTCTAGGTATGTCTCCCTCCATCCGGAGTGTTATTTCATATAACTTTTGTGGAGTACTAACCCTGGTGTCCACAGTCTCTACTGTAATGTACTCATTCAAGTCCACTATCTCCAGAAGTTCCTTCAGGTTCTGGCGAGCTATTGTGACTTCTGCTGCACTGTCCAGCATTGTCTGAGCCCATTCTCCGTTCCTGAGTTGTGTTCTCAGTATTCTCGGCATGTCTGATCTTCAGACCTGCTACTTTCTTTTGAAGAATTGAGGTTTTGATTTCGTGCTGGAACGTGTTTGTCTTCCTTGGATTTCACGCGTTCTTCTCTATGTTCTGACCGTCCTCTTCTTTCCGATGTCTGTGACGAGATCTGAAAGGTACGAGAGGAATGTGTATCAGTATCTTGATACCTGTCGGGTTTTTTCAAATTATCCCTATTCCTGAGGTTATACCTCATTTCAGGGGGCTCCTTTTGAGGAGACCTACCTCGGTATTGAGAACGTTTTTCGTTTGAATTTTGTTTAGTAGTTTCCCACTTCTTTTTAGAAGATGTAGGAGTTTGTTTAATTGAGTCCTTCTCAGGACTTTCAGATAGTTTTGGCTTCACTGGTCTTCCACCCAAACTATCTCTGCCTAATTCTGCATAAGATTGTTCTATAATTCTGGGTAGCTCTGTTTGATGTTCTGTAACATCAAATTCCCTTAATTTTTGGCGGATCGCCACTGCTGCTGCCTCCCCTTTAATATTAGATAATATTATTGTTGAGACCTGGTTGAATTTTTTCAGTAATTTCATACCTAAATTCAGAGCAGGCTCTGCCCCGTATTCGTTTTGAATTTGTTTCAGGACATCTGGTATTACCGCAATTGACGGAATGCCATGTGTTTTAGTATAGATGGCAGCAAAGACTGAGCCCCAAGTGGTGCAGTCTTCCAGTTGTGGTGTGATCCCCATCGGTAAACAGATGGTTAGGATTCTGTGTTTCTCATACGGGCTAGTATTTGGAAATACTGCTTCGATTTGAGTAATTTTTTGAGCTATCCAGAACGGAATTTGCTCACGTTTTGTGGGCATTTTACCCATGACTGCGTATGGAGTCTGTGGTGTAATTTTTAGTGTATTCCCCTGTTGAGGAGTTTGATTTGGAAGTGTCAGTGGTGGTTAGACTGTGAAAGTCCGCATGACATATTGGACCAATTGTCTGTAGATTTTTATTAACTCTGTTATTTGAGTAAGTAGTTCCTCGTCTGTCATTATTTCAAGTTCAGGATGAGGTGTGTAGCCGGCTAGAATCGGCCATGTTGCTCCTGGTCTACCTAGTGGACCGAGCCTGGTAATGTTTCTGTGATGTTTTAGGGCGCCTTTAAACCAGAGCTGATGCTCCTGGTATGTTAATGGAATTTCAATATCCTCGAAAGGAATGTATTCCTCTGGTGGATCATCTTCTTTGTAGAAGTGAAACAGTTTTGTTACTGGATTGGATTCAGGAAATATTACCCATGAATAGAATACCTCTGTCTGAAAGGATTCGTGTGCCTCTATCACGAAAACTGCTCTACCTCCTCTTGGTGGTAGGCCATGTTTTATGAGTTTTAGAGTGATGGCTCTTCTTAAGTTTGGAGCGATGTCTATAACACCCTCCCTGGTTTCAATAAAACCTGTGATGTTATAAGCTGTTGCAGCTGGCTGATCCGCAACTTCACCGTTGTCGGAGTCAGGCATTTTGTTTTTTGAAAAATGTAGAACAAGTTTCAAGGAAACAAAGATAAGGTGCACAATATTTTGGAACAGTGTATCCTTCAACGTTGAGCAAACCAAACAGCTAATATATAGGGTACTTCCCTATGTAGCCGTGGCGGATACTTAACCTTGCCCACTCCAGACGTCTTTTGGAGTATATGGGTAGGGGTCTCTGAGAGAAAAATCACGGCTGAGTTACTCAGTATCTAACGTTAAATTACCGCCTTACCAAACCGTTGGGCGCCATGTAGTGTAGCTCCTATTTCCCTAATAGGCTCTGCGCATTGGAATAATATACCCTATAGGTTTGACATAGGACTAAGGTCAGTATGTCCCTATCGAGTATATTAAACTTAATTACTTGTGCCAGCTAGCTCAGAGGCCACTAGAAACTCCTTGATAAACAAGAAGGAGTAGTTTCTGGCAGCCGCAAAACATGACAACTTTGTTTCCCTTTAGAATCAGAACGTGTCCCAGAGTCGTGGAAACAATAGATAACTATTTCACTCAGCTCAATCGTGCATGCTTAGTTTTCCTCAAAGTTACACAGAAAGAATAGACGGGCGTTTCAATAAAAGATTTATTGAACAGTCTTGTTTCTCGTGTAAGTAATATGTGCTGTTACGATCACAAGACAGTATGCAAGATAAATAATGTACAGCGTAAGCTGTAGAAATAAATAATACTGCGCTAGCATGATCTTTAGTAGATATTCATTTACATAAATAACATAGACTAAAAATGCGAGTACTCATACGATGCGTTTCTAAGCTAGTTCTACCCCAATGTACCTAACCCAACCTAGGTGTAGGAGAGGTATGAAGTAGGTGAAGTATTCCTTACTATGGTATACTAAGAGTATGTTAAGCCTAGTATGCCTAGTATGCCAAGAGTCCCTCTAGGTTTCTAGTCAGCTCCATACCTTAAGAATGAGAGAGGTGGGAATCTCTTGCCAGACTCGAACTCCAACACCGCGCGAGGGAAGTCAGATCACTAGAAGCTGGACTCTCTGCGTGCAGGGATGACAGCGTCTTCTCAGTGCGTCAGGCCGGGAAACGGTCTCCTCTGAAGTCAAGGTCTCCTCTGATTTACAAGGGCTAGGAAGGTATATTTATACCTGAGAGGTACCTCAGAATGTTAGCATTGACGTGAATCGGACAGCGGAAGACGTCATGAATGAACCCCTAAGGTATAACGGTTCATGCATAATAGATGAGTCCTTGAAGAAATCAATAGTCCTGTGCTAGGGAAACTCCCGCAGCCTAAGGGTCTGTTCTTCAAGAACTCGTTGTGACGTTAGGGTGGACGGACGTCAGAGACCATGCCTGTATTTGGAGTGCACGGTTTAATGCCTAAATAATGACTGGGATTTTATGCCTATATAAGGGCAGGGCGAATTGTGCCTATATAAGGACATGATACAGGAAAGCCCGTGTATGGACACCCTAAGAGGAATACAACAGAATGTTGCATGTATCTGGTGTTCCCACTGCAGGTGAACAAGGCTTCATCAGTTGAGAGAAAGAGTTTTTGTTCCTAGTAGACAGAGAGGCCTGAGAAGAAGAAATGAGATAATGGATGGGGGACGAGTTATCATGGGAGAAGGTATATGGCACCATGGACGTACAAAATATCTCAACGTTTAAACATGGAGGCGGAGTAAAGGAATTTGGAGGATGCAGGAATAATGCAAAAATACTAGTAGAACTGTGGGAGTTGCCTTAATTCAGCGATTGCTTATGTTGTAACGTAGTTAGGGACAGCTGACACTTTTGCTCTAGGACGCCTTGAGGTACAGACCTCCTTCCTGCTTTTGTGGCGTTAAGCTACATAATCCCGGTTCGAGTTACTTCTTTGGAAGGCACCCTTTTCCATCTTTACTGAAACTTGTCTTACACTAGGATTTCCACTTCAGGGTAGTGTAAGGATAGTTAGGGACTTGTAGGGGTTTCTGAATAGAATTTTGATGCAACCCAAAGTGAATTTTTGTCTCCTGATAACCTATGTGGTCGTGATCCAACTAGCCTATTTTATTTTGTTATATAGGGTGAATTGGTTTCGGAGATTTGGCTTCATCCTATTTACTTTGTACTTCTATACCATGATGCTTAGATTGGTGTACGTTAATCTGTTTGAGAGTTTGCAATAAACAAACAAACCTGAGTTTAGTTGTCGACCTGAGTTCTCGCATAGCAGTTTGGAATCTCTGGAATTTGGATATTGTGGAAGGAAGTTTATTGTTTAACTCTCATGCTGCACAACGAGAACCATTGACCAGGTTGGTGAGGGGATGCCACAGGAATAGAACCTTTCAAGGACACTTAAGAGCAGCAAAGAGAGTGATAACATTATTCTGGGGGGAAAAAAGCAGTAGCACCGCCACCGGATTTATGGATTCATAGTCTGTGGCAAACAATGGCTCTGGAAAAAGCTGATATACAACCTGCTGAAGGACAGTGGGAAATTTGAAAAAATCTGATCCCCACCCCCCCCAAGACCTACCTTAGCTCCACACTGATGAAGCAATGTACTCCAAGATAAGCCCTACCAATGGCACTGGGTCCCAGCCAAGAATCAGATTAACATAGAAAGGGAAAGGGGTCCCCAACAGATGGTAGGGAAGAACCCCTTGACTGCCATTCATTTAAAAAAAATCCCTTTTCTGTGCCTCAGGATTGGGAATTTAGCCTCTCAACTTTTTTTACACATCTATTATAAAAGTTTATGTGCTTAAACAATTTTGTAAATTGATCCCAGAACTGATTGAGAGCCACGCCTCCATTTTTGGATTGCTGAAGCTGGTGAGCAAATTTATAGCGAGAAGTTACCTCCATGGCACAACACTGGGCTAGAGCTTATGATTAACCTCAATTTTATCTTGCATATGAAATTGATCTTGGAGTCTTAATTCAAGTTGTGAAACTTCACTTTATTTATAGAGGTTGTCAATTGGTTTTGGTGGGTAGGCTAGGGTGGATTCCTGGGCATTAGCTTGCACATTTGGGTTTGCCCAAGAGATTTCTTATCTCAGTTTTATTTTGTCAGTGACTTTTCTCTCAAAGTGCCTTTTGAAAAAAAAACTGTGGTGACTTAGTGCTAAATGTCAGTAAAACATTTTCTCTGGAGTACGTTTAAAATGATTACTGTGCATTTGAAAATGTTAGCTCAAAGCACGTTTGTCACCTTATCATTGTCAAATTCATCAGCCTTTACATCATGAATTATTTGTATTCATTTAGAGCATAATGTCTGAGTGTTGTATGTAAGGGGGAGGGATAAGGGAAGGAGGGTTGATCTTTCTCTTAATTTTTGTGTTTACAAGCAAAGCACAGTAAGAAAGGAGCGGATGAGAAACCATGCAAGGCCCCATGGGGGAACCACACAGTAAAATGCAACATAGCACGGTGCTTATGAAAATCACAATAACATTTGATATACAAAAAATAATGAAGTTTCATACTTTTATATGCTTAGATATTATCCAGCCAATATGACCTGCAGTAACAAAAATGGATTAAAGCCACCTGCTTTTTTATGTTTTAGGTGACCTTAAGACCCCATACGTTTAAGGCTCATATTACCCTTTTAGCACATGCATTGGCAGCTTTGATTGCCGGTTGGATGACTGTGACTTCATTGGCAATGTCACAAGAATAGTTCATGCTGCTCAAGACGCACAGACCAGTCATCTGGTAGCAGTACGGTTTGGTGTAGTTTCTCGTTTCAGACACGCTATTAAAATACTGCTATCTCTTTCTGGAAGTGTTGTATCTTATTTATCGTTCTCTTTATTCCCAATTTTTCCATGATCTTTGAGCTTGTTTCTATAAACGTGGTTCCAATTTAAGGAATGTTTCTGCTCCTGTGCACTTGCGAGGCTCCTGACACTCATTTTGATCTAAGCCTTCCCTCTATATTTTAAGTATTGGCTGACTTTGCTCTCTTTGCTTCTAATTTTGGAGGTTTTGGACTTTCCATTACTGTCTGGTGCTGCTCCCTAAAAGTTTAAGCACACTTTGGTCACACCACTGTAAGAAAAATATGCTGATTTGTGAAAAAGTAGGGCTATTTCTAACCTTTCCCACCCCTAGAGACATTCTAATGGACTGTTTGGAACAGTTACGATCTTTTATTAACTGGATTAACGTTCCAATGAAATTGTTTTGATACAAGTACACAATGATCTTTCGATGTTCAAACAGAGAATCTGTTATATTTGTCCTTGTTTTTCAAAATCTTCCACAAGACATGCACTGTTAGAACTGGGGGTCTCTAGTTTTCAGAGGTAGGTACCTTTGACCAAATAGGGACCCTTGCTTCTAGTCAGAGTAAGGGGGAAACACACTGTTGATAACCCCTGCTCACCCCCTTGGTAGCTTGGCACGAGCAGACAGGCTTATCCCCAAGGCAATGTGTAAAGTATTTGTACCAACACTCACAATAACACAGTGAAACACCACAAATGGACGCTACACAAGTTATTTATAAAAATATAAATCTCTTTATCTTGATTTAGGCAGAATCAAAACGACATAAATCCCACATACAAAAATAATCTCTCTCTAGCAATGTTTCTCTGATAAACGGTTCACTTTAGCAATGTTCTTTGGTGATTCTTTTAGCCCCAACGACGTGGGCTCAACAGTTCAATTCTTAAAGGAAAACGGGTGTAGAGATTATCCCTCTTGGTTATCTCCAGACAGTGGCGCTGATCCCTTTGCGAGCGCCTGCATCTTTAAAAATCAAAAGGACGCTGTCCTTCAACGTTGCCCCCGCTGCACTTTTACACACGGAGAATGCCGCTGTCAAGATTGTTTAAACTTCCATCAATCACCCTTCTTTAATGCGCGAGTGCGCGCCAGCCAATACTGTTGATAACACCCCCGATGCGCTCAATCACAATTCCCCTGGGCGCAAGCTCCGGTCATGGATCGGAGCCGGTTACCTGAGAGCGAGAAGGGGGCTTGGCAGTCTGCGTTGTTCCCCGGTGAGGCAGCTTCTTCTTTGACGGCGCTCCCCGGCCTCGGGCGCAGCTCCGCTCTCGTCGAGGAGCGTGGGGAGGCCCTGGTCGCTAGGAGACGCCTCGCGCTTCTTCGGACACAGCGCGGCTCCGTCTGGACGAGCCTCCTGGTTGCTAGGTAACTCTCGACGCTGGGCCAATACCAGCGCGGCTCGGCGATGACGTGTCACGGACTCCGGGCCAGCGGCGGTGAATGTTGGCAGGGTGTTCTCGCGGCTCCTCTCCTCGGCGAACCCGGCCTCGGGCACACAGCTCGAAGTGCGGCGGTGATTACCAAGTACACAAACAGCAATTCTGGCCATCGGGGGCCGGTGGTGAAGAGATACCGGCCCTCAGTGCTTGTCTCCTATCACGGGCCGGCGGCGGTGATGCACGCAGCGCTCTCGATGCTTGTGGAGAGCAGACAAGCGTGCCAGCCAGCCGAGCTTCACAGAGGCACCAACAACGTCCTGGGGGCACACAAATATCCCCAGAGACAGCAGGGACAGCAGAGCACGATGTAGGGTGAGTTGTAGAAGTCCTTGGCAAAACTTTTGTATCCCTGAGTTTTCAACAGGAGGTCAGCTCTTCTCAGGCCCTCGGAGACAGGTATACTTCAGAGGGGACAAAGCACACAGCACAGCTCCTCTTCAAGCAAGGGGGACACAGCACACAGCAGAAAGTCCCTTAGTCCTCTTCCAGTAATAACAGCAACTGCAGGTCAGCTCCCAGACACACAGCAATGGCAGCACTTTTCCTCAGTCTTCCTGGCTGTTCTTCTTTGGCAGGGATTCATTCTTGATCACAAAGTTTTTCCTAGTCTCTGAAACTTTTTATATCCCTGTGTTTCCGCAACAGGAGGCCAGCTCTACTCAGGCCCTTGGAGACTTTCTTTTCAGGACAACAGCACACAGCAAAAGTCCTTCTTCAAGCAGGGGACAAAGCACACAGCACAGTCCTTTAGATCTCTCCTCAGTAGAAACAGCAACTGCAGGTCAGCCCCCAGACACACAGCAATGGCAGCACTTTTCCTCAGTCTTCTTCAGCTGTTCTCTTTGGCAGGGATTCCTCTTGATTCCAAAGTAGTCTAAAGTTTAGGGGTTTCAGCTCTGATATTTATACCCCAAAAGTCTTTGTTCTCCATGTGTGAGGGGTCCTGGACCCAGTCCAAACCAGTTCTGGGTGCACTCTGCCAGTGCACATCTTCTTCCTTTGTGAGTGTGGGCCAGGGCCATCAGACGCACCGCAGGAGGTGGAGCCAGCATTGTGGAAGGCAGGCACAGCCCTATTCAGACCCAGGTGCTACTCCTCCCACCACTCTACATGCAGGTAGGTCTATTCAGCCTAGTGCTGACTCACCCAGCCTCCTGGAGCCACCCCAGCCCCTGTCACTCACAAACCAGACAGTCAATTCACAAACAGGCAGAGGCACACAGAAAGGTTGAACAAGAAAATGGCCACTTTCTAAAAGTGCTATTTCCAAACTCTGAATTTAAAAACCATCCTCCCTAAAAGATGTGTTATTAAATTCTGAGTTCAGGGATACCAGATTCCAAATTTCTATCTTGCTGCTATGGGAAGATATGCAGGTACACATGGGACACAGCATTCCCTATTCTGTCCTATGGGCAAGATAGCCTTTCCATAGTGAAAAACGAAATTGGTAGTATTTCACTATCAGGACATGTTACACACATCAGTACATGTCCTACCTTTCACATCACTGCACCCTGCCCAGGGGGGTACCTTGGGCCTACCATAGGGGTGTCCAATGTGTAAGAAAAGGGAAGGGTCAGGCCTGGCAAGTGGGTACACTGGCCAGGTCAACATGGCAGTTAACAAACTGCGCGCAGGCACTGCAGTGGCAGGCCTGAGACACCATCTTAGGGCTACTCCTGTGGGTGGCACAATCAGTGCTGCAGGCCCACTAGTAGCATTTGAATCACCAGCCCTGGCATACTCAGTGCACTTTACTAGGGACCTTCTGGAAAAAAAAATATGCCAATCATGGATAACCAATCACAATAACAATTTACACAGAGAGCATATGCACTTTAGCACTGATCAGCAGTGGTAAAGTGCCCAGAGTCATAAAGCCAACAACCACAGGTCAGGAAAAACAAAGGAGGAAGAAGCAAAAAGTTTTGGGATAACCCTGCAAAAAGGGCCATTTCCAACATGCACCATCAAGACAGAGCCTGAAAATTGTGTTTTCTTGCATGCCTTTTACTTCCTACAGATGGAATCCAAATTCTGAATTTTGCCCAATTTCAATCACAGTGCCATCAATTGAGCGTATTACCCCTGCCCTCAGATAATTTCATTTCCTACCGAGTTCAAGGACCTTCTACTTCATTCACATATCTAAATTTGAAAAAATAAAGCACTGTGTACTCTTACATAACCTCAGTTCTGCTGCGTCTGGTTTCTGCCAGCGTTCTCGCAACTGAAAGCCCAGTCTTGAGTGGCACACATTTATAATTCAGGTGTGCTAACTACACAGATGTCTTGATACACATCTTTTCTATTGAGGACCTGCTGTAGTTAAGATATTGAAATCTTAGCATTTCCAAATTTTCAAATGTGTTCAATTATTGTTTTCCATGATTCAACTCATGTGAATTACGTCACTGACATTTATGACATAGGAGGGATCTTTATATCATCTGAGGTGCGCTGTAAGGCTAGTAAATAGGATCTTAAAAATGACAGTTTATTGTTAGGTTTTGGATTTCACTGGGAGTAACGGTAAATATGTAGCCAGATCTGCCCAAGTGGTCCACAATGCTGACCTCTTTCCACTCCTTTCTCACGAAAATAGTCATGACAATTACAAATCTAACTTTGTTGGGGAGATCTTTTTTCAGATGTAGTAGGCATCCTTTAGGTGAAGTGCAAATGACCCCATTCACTATGCTACTACAAGTGTTATCTGAAACACATATTTCACTTCAGGTCCAAGACATGTTCGGAAATTAAACCCTTCCATGCCACACGCTGGATATTTATCAAAATGATTTGGGTCCAATCTAAGTAGTTATTTAGGACTAATGTGTTCCATGTGCAAATACTTGAACTGTAGTGGTATACGTTAAGTAGTATGCTGTCTATTATAAGTTGTATGTTATGTTACATTAGGGATGTTTTGTATAGCTTGTCTCCTGGTGCTAGTAGGGAAGATAGGTTGGCAAACAGTTTTCAATTGCAGACTAAACAAGGACAATTTTAAGTTTCTTTCTGAGCAGCCTGTAGATGGAAGTGTTGAGTAGCACAACAGGAAGAAAGTTCCACAAAGATAGAACCTGGATAGAAAAAGTTTGTCTGCCAAGATTGGCCTCCTAGATGCGAGATTCTCAGAATGATAGAGAAGACTGAGGGCTTTTGAGAGGAGGTACATGTGTATGAGTGATTGCAAAAAGATGGGAGTTCTTCTAACATCAAACAAAGTGCCTTAAAAGAAATTATAGAGTGAATGGGCAGCACTGTAGCTGCCTAAGGATGATAGAAGCACCACTATATCTCGGGGCAGAGCCCATCATTCTGACTGAATGAATCAAAATCACTGAAGGAGCTGAACTTGGCAGTTTCCAGTGCCAGCTATAGTAGTGCAACACGCTTCATAGATGAGGTATGACACAATTTATGCAGTTTCCTCTTCTGCAATGTACACAACAAGACTTCTGCAGTGATCTGAATTCATTTGGCGTTTTGCGTCCAACTTTGTATCTAGATTTCTTACAGTATTTGATTTTTTTGGGTAGAGGCCAAGTTCCTGTAGCAATAAGGACTCTTGCCACAAATCTGCTCCGAGCTATTAATACCTCAGTCCTGTTATAAACAAAGTCTGACCATCCGCTCCCTGATTCTCTGCTTGCACTGACAAAGCTTGGTGTCAGCAGTATTGAGAGCTCTGATATGAAGAGCAACTGGGTATCATTGAAGAAGGTGTGGAAAAGAAACATATGGGAGTGGATAATGCTAGCTAGTGGAGCAGGGTGAACGCTAAAGTGTTAGGAAAAGGAGGCATATCTCTGAAGCACATCACCATATTCCTGCTTCACACCACAACTGATAACAGATGTGGTGGACATTAAAAGCCAGAGAGCTACCTTCTGCAAGCGGTTGGACAAAAAAAGGAAAAGAAGCCAATCCAGTGCAGCGCCACCCAAATGTATGTTCTCCAGCCTGCATAGCAGGAGACTGGCTGACAGTGACAAATGGTGCCAACAGATTAAGTAAAATTAGAATGTTGATGCTGTCATTGTCTGTTGACGACACAATTCTTCAGCTGTAGTGACAAGCACAGACATGTGCAACAGCCTGGGAGGAAACTTGCCTGTGAGTACAGTTGCTATGCATCATGCTGCTCTAAATTTTAGCCGTGGCTGGCAGCAAGGAGATTCTGTGATGATTTGCAAGGAAGGCTTGTTCTAGCCTGGCTTTCTTTAGATGTACTACCAAACCTTTGAATACCTGAGGGACAATACCTGTAGAGAAAGTAGAAACTGAGACTAGTGCAAGGAGATGTGGTAATGCCAAAGAGATGCGATAACTCTGGAAGGAATATAATGCAGGAAATTCAGAGGACTAGAGTTGCAGGGAGTGCCTGATTTGTACAATGAACAATTGCATTCAGACCCACAGATGATGTAAGGATAATGAAGACACTGAATTTTGGAGATAAAACCGTGAATGTAGCATTATGAACAGGACATTTCTCCAGGTCAATTTGGTATCTAATGTTAGAAACTATTTTCTTTAAAAAAAAGACACTACACTTCAAATAGTTTTCTGGCCAGGGTCATCTTAAGGATTTTGGGGATCCTGGGCCATACATATTTTGGGGGCCCCTGTTTGGAACAGCTTTGAATTTATGATCCAATTTCAGCTCTTTCATGCCCCCTTTGGCCAGGTCACTGACTGTGCACAGGAACATTGGCCCACATTCTAAATGTATTAACATCTAATATCCAGGAAGAGTGAAGTGTATTTTCAATATTGTAAAACAACAGCAGCTCACTAATATTATTGCAAATAATCTCTGTGACCCTAACCCCCCCCCCCCCCGTCTCCTATGTGAAGTCCTGTTCTGCTCTAAAATAAACTTTTTTATGGATGTTGTATGAAACATAAACACAAAATTTCTCTGGAAAAAGTCAGTTATAGACTCCCACACATAACCCACATTGAAAATAAATGAAAGAAGAGAGTACTTAAAACAATTTTTGAAGCATTATTCAAGTACATAGAGCAAAACCCTCAGCAGAACACAGCTGGCTCTATCAGGGCCCCCTGTCTGAAAGGCTAGGGCCTTGGGCCGGCGCCCACTTAACTCATGCCTTAAAACGTATCTGCTTCTGATGATGATCTGCTTTTAAAATGTAGCTTTCATAATTGTCCCTTCATACATGTCAGAGGTCAGATTTATGGTTAGTAGGAAATAGTCTGTTTTTGTCCTAGTTCAAGTACCAGTGTCTATTAGGCTGTTAACCTTCATGTAAGAGTAATCAGATTTTCTGTAAACCATGTGACGTTTATGTCTAGTGTGGCATTCAGATGTTGAATGCTGCTTTGGAGTGTTGTGTGCGTTCTAGGCTCTATTGATTCCACACTGACGGTTGACCAGTGTTTGTAAGGTCTCCGTCAGTTGTGGGTGTCTAAGCTGTCTTCTCCACAATAAACTATCTACCAGAACCTGCCTGTCTCTATTTGGATACTTCACGATTTGGCGACGACTGGGAACTGGAGGAAGGCAGCATTCACGTGTCTTCCTTGTAATTTGAAGGTATTTTATCCTTTTCGATATCCTGTGTTATGATTGCACCGGCGGCTGTTTGACCTATTGTGCCTTGATTGCACCTGCGGCAGTGTTGAGAGCACTAGTGTTGTGTTTCGTGCTGGATTTGACGTTTATGGTACATTTTTGATTTTTTTTTTGATGCTTAATGTGCTCTGATCGCACCAGCGGCTGCTGTATCCACTTGTCGTGCGTTGATAGCACCGGCGGCTGTTTTTGGTCCTATTTACACTCGTGGGCCTAATTTTCATTGTGCTGTCAGGCATCGCTGTTTCATTTTCGAGCAAGGTTTTTTTTTAAAATACCACAACCTTTTCTCAACTGTTACTGCCGTTGGCCTGCTTTGGAATACTGCGCACCGCCTTCAAGTTCTAGCGGCATTGTTCTCTCGCTTCGGTGAATTCTTCATCCTGCTGTGTACTTTGGGAGCCGCAATGTACCCTGGGAGCATCGTGACGTAAGACGCTCGGCGGCCATTTTTGTAGTTTTTTTGTTTGGTTTCCGGTTATGCGTACACCTTATCGACTGTGCATTGTGTGTTATTTTTTGCCTCAGTGCCTTATTCTGACCATCTCAGCACCGCTGCTTAGTCAAGAGTACTGCAAGTGAGTCATGTATTTTCAACGGTGATTCACACACCATTTTTTTAGTGTAACTCACTCTGGCCATCTGCGCATCGTTACCATTTCACATATATGGCAAGTGAGTCATGCATCTTCTACGGTGACTCACACACCACTTTCAAGGGTGATTTCTTTTAGTTTTGCTTGCTATTTCATTTTAACTTAGTTTTCCAGTTTTGTTTTTAGAGTGTGGATCTCCTCTTCATTGTTTACAGTTTGACAGTTATCCATCGTCATGTCCAACATTTCTGCACCACCACATTTCTTACCGGAGGCTGGTGAACCTAAAATGGAATGGGAACTGTGGTATCCAATGTTTTTAGCTTATGTGGAAGTTCTGGAAGAGGATGGATGTACTCCTAAGAGGAAACTTGCTTTATTAAGACATTGTTTAGGAGGTGCAGGTCTAAAGGAGTTCGCCAATCTTCCCCCTATCGAAAGCTCTGATGTGAATGTTTTTGACGTAGCTATTAGACAGATGACCACTAGGTTTGGGAAAAAAATTAATACAGTCATGGAAAGATTCAAATTCTACTCTCGTGCTCAAAAAGATGAAGAATCTATTGAAGACTAGGGGGTCGATTCCGATTCGGGCCGGAAAACGTACCGACCGACTCAGTGCGGGAATTTATTCTGACCGACACGAACCAGCGCCGTCCGACCCGGGTAGTACGATGAAATGCATGTGAAACCCGACCGACTCGGACGGAATACAAACGAACGACCGAGCCGGACGGAAACAAGCCATCCGGCCGGAAAAACACTTGAAACTAACCGACCGACACGCACCCGGATAGCGACCGAACGAAACGTACCCGCGAACTCCGACCCGCGTAGTACGATGCTATGCGTGCGAAACACGACCGACTCGCACGGAGCACAAGCCGTACGACCACACGCACACAAAACCCAGCCGAATCAACCCAATACTCCGCGACCGACTCGTACGCCGCACATGAAACCAACCTGAAACACAGCGGGAACGAGTCGGACAACATCGCACCAGGCAACAGCAGCGTCCGACTCGGACACAAGAACGACTCCTACATGCACCCAAAGCACCAAGGGAAAAAAGTTAAAAAAATGGCCAAATAAGCTACCACAAAGCCAATAAATACTGGGGGTGGGGGAAAAATGGAACAAGGACACACCCCCAACCCCACCTACATAAAGGCCACAAATCCCTACCATGAGCCTTTGCAAATTCCACAGACCTGCCAGCAAACAACACCATCACACAGCAACCACAGACACACTCACAGCTCATACATCACACTATCCACACACCATTACCACACTTACAAATAGCACCCTCACACACACCCAGCTAAACCTACACTCACACACCCCCACTTGCACACACACACACACACATCAATCACCACCACCACCCATCACCATGCCCCCAAAGAAGAACCACAAGTTCCTAGATTGTGAATTGGAAGTCCTGGTAGACGAGATACTCAGGGTAGAGCCACAGTTGTTTGGTACATTGGTACAACAGACCCCCATGTCGCAGAAAACCAAGATGTGGGCGAGGATTGTCGACAGGGTGAATGCACAATCACCATGTTTGCGCACAAAGGAAGACATCCAGAACAGGTGGTATGATGTGCGCAGGAGGGTCCGGGACCTACTGAAAAAGGACTACATCATCAGCCAGCGCACCGGCAGTGGCCCTCCTGCAAAACCAATATACCTCAGGCCCTGGGAGGAGAAGGTGCGGGCCATCCTACCACCAGTGAGCGTATATGGACTAACAGACATCCCAGAGCCTGGTGAGTACACAACTTATATACACAATATGGTGTGACAATACACACACAGCACCCTCAAAGGGATAGGCAAACCATGCACCCTTACCAAATACACAGCAAACAAAACATACTCATCCCAAGATGTGAATGCCAGTCAGACAAACACAATACCTGCCATCTCATAGTGACATCTAACTGTGTCATGACATCTACAAACCTAACAACAAATACAGCAAGGCAGTGGCACAAATAGAACCAACAAACACTCCCAGATATATTGACATCACTAGAACACCACCTCACAGGGAAGATCACTGAAAGGAAGGAATTCTGTGTATGCTGGTAAAGTCAGTGTAGCCAATAGCATCATGGGAGTTGGAGTCATAGATATTGCTCAGCCTCACAATTGGCCCATCAACACCACCCTGAACCATGCTTACATCACAGGGAGTGGAAAAGGACTCACAAGATGGCTGACACTGGGTACTGCTGGGGGAGCACAAGGCCCTGCAGGCAACTGTGCAAAAACCAACAGCAGGACACCACTGACTGACATCCTGAAAGACAACTTGCACTCCCTGCAATGGAAGCATGTTCCATGGTGGGATATCTGGCTGGGTGGGAAGGAGGACTCACAGCACTGACCATAGTTACAAGCACCTCCCCTCACACACACCCCAACACTAACTCCACAGAACTCACCTGGGAGAATGCAATGCCTCACATTCTAACTCAAGATCCCACAAAGACCAACCAGCCGGGCTCATACTGTGTAAGCACAGGGACACTCTTGGGACTGGTAGCCAAACAACCGCAAGGAGAACACTCTCAGCCAACCTGTCAGCACAGGCACCCCACCCCACAGGGAAGCAGAGTCAAAAGGAAGGAAGGATGGGCATGCTGGGAAGGGGGTGGAGGCAATAGCATGATGGGAGTGGTAGTCACAGATATTGCTCAGCCTCACAATTGGCCCATCAACACCACCCTGAACCATGCTCACATCACAGGGAGTGGAAAAGGACTCACAAGATGGCTGACACAGGGTACTGCTGGGGGAACACAAGGCCCTGCAGGCAACTGTGCACCAACAAACAACACGACCACATTGTCAGCCATCTTGCCATTGCTCTCACACTCACACACACTGAAGTCCACTCAAAAGGAAGGAAGGATGGGCATGCTGGGAAGGGGGGTGGAGGCAATAGCATGATGGGAGTGACAGTCACAGATGTTGCTCAGCCTCACAATTGGCCCATCAACACCACCCTGAACCATGCCCACATCACAGGGAGTGGAAAAGGACTCACAAGATGGCTGACACAAGGCCCTGCAGGCAACTGTGCAACAACCAACAGCAGGACACCACTGACTGACATCCTGAAAGACAACTTGCACTCCCTGCAATGGAAGCATGTTCCATGGTGGGATATTTGGGCTGGGGGAGAAGTCGGCCCGGATGGCAACCAAATACCACCAATGCTGGTCAGGCACAACCCTCAACATTCACATTGACATGCCACAGGTTGGCAGGACAATGTGCTACACAAATATCACTCACTGACTATCATAACTGAGTAGAATGCAAATGTCCAGGGCAGCATCCAGAGGTACAGTCACAACTGTCCGGTGTTTTAACAATTGATGCCTGTAGAAACATACCATACAATCTGTGTCTCTCCCCAAAACAGGTGAAGATGGGGACTCAGCAGCAGATGAGGAGGAGTCCCTGTCCCAGGCTCCGGGGACACAGAGCTCACTGGTGTGGATCAGCCTCTGCACTCCTCGGATGGCGAACAACAAGCTGGACCCTCCGGTGCCAGTCATCATGCAGCACCAGCAGGACCAACATCTGCACCCCCTGCACCCACCCCTCCAACAACTGCCAACACACAGGCCACCCCTGCCAACACGGACACACCAAGGACCACAGGTGACAACAGCGCAGGGACCCAGGACCAAACTGGAGCCGCTGCCATCGAGCCCACTAACAACACCCAAGTGGGCACACGGTCACCTGTGCGTGGCACCGCAGGCCCTGCACGTGTTGCCAGGGGTGGTGGGAGGGGTGGTAGACACAGGTCGCTATTTGCAGAGGGGCCAGGACTGCGTGATGACCCACAACTGGCACGCATTGCAGATGCGTACCAGACCAGCACCGGAGAGGTCACCCAGGTAGTGGGGATCCTCAAGGACATACAACAGCAGCAGGCTGCCCATCATGCCCGCTTGGACTCCCACATGGCCCGTGTCGAGACACACATGTCTCGCATGGAGTCCAAGTGGGACACATTGCATGAACTCACAGCGGTGCATAGGGACATACTGACATGCCTCCGCCAGATCAGCACCAACATGGCCTCACCTCCCTGTGCGCCCACAACATCTGTTGCCACTACATCCGCAACAGCCACAGGGAGGGAGGATGACTCTGGCGGAGAGTACCCTGCACCGCGGCAGCCTGCACCTGAGGGTCCCCCCCTCAAGAAGAGGGGCCGTCCGAGGAGGCCAAACTGAGAGGCCGATGGCCAGCTACATCCCCCAGGAAGCCAACACCTGTTCTGGAACTTTTCCTCTGTGTGCAAACTGCACGCCCTGTCGATGGCAACCCAACTCGCCCACATTACATGGGGAGCTCTAGTTGTACAAATTCATCAGATGACTGTGGACTATACCCTGGACATTTCATCTACCAGGACTTCCAATTCACATGGGAACTTTGGATTCCAATTTCTATGTACAGCACCCACCATCCTGTGCACCATCCCCACACCTTTTGTAAATAAACTCACCAAAAAACCATATCTGCCTCTGTTGTGATTCCAACGTGGTCTCTGTCATGGAGATGGTGATCAGAAATATGACACTGTGCATGCTGACTGCTACAGCAAGTCCAACACCGTCATGGCGACGTGACACATATGAGGGAGACACACCACTAGGGCCACACAACACATACACACCAGGGCCATATGTCTCATCCCCTACACTGATGTTGCTTGGAAATACAGTGCAATGCACAGACACCACACATATTCACAGTCTGTGTCAACTACAACACAGGTGCAGTAAGCAAATGTCACTCAGATGTGTGACTATGGACAACGCACACCCCAAAATGTAGAACAGGTTTATTACACATTTGCTACATGTTGTTTCCACTACAAATGCAAGCTAATCCCACCTGGCTGTGGCCACAAAGTCAAACAATGCAGAAGATAGAAAGTCCAGGGGTGTGTGGCACATCACCTGTAGGGGAACAACTGCTGCCACCTTGGAAGTTGAATCATTGATTTGGGGGATCCAAGTTGTTCTAACAACTCCAGCAGCACCCTGTGAAGGACAGACATGACACACACTCAAAAGCACAGAAGAACAGCACAGAACGGCAATACTCATGTCTAATACCTGTCACAAGTTAAATACACAAAAGCAACTTAGCATGTCTACACTGTTGGCAAGTACAGACCACCTGCAAGGACACATCTCCGCACGCATCCAGTCAAGTTGCACATGGCCACACTCAAACAGCACCAGAGCACCACACACACATATCATGCAAATCAAATTCATTGATAGTACAACACTCTGGATACTCACATTCAGCTGAAGAAGTTGGTGATGAGCTGTGTGCGGACATCACCATCACCATCATCATCATCATCACTGGCATCGTGGCCCAGGCCTGGATCCTCCACAGGTGGCGGATGTTGGTCATCGTCATCCAGGATGAGAGGCAACTCTTCCGCACTGCCAGGTTGTGGAGCATGCAGCAGACGATGATAATCTTGCACACCTTTGCTGGGGCATATGGGAGGGCGCCTCCTGTCTTGTCCAGGCAGCGGAAGCGGCTCTTCAGGAGACCAAAGGTCTGCTCAATCACCCTCCTGGTCCGACCATGTGCCTCATTGTAGCGCATCTGGGCTGGTGTCACAGGGTTCCTGAGCAATGAAGTTTTGCTGTGATGGGCTCCATGTGGCCCATGGGATATGTGTCCTAATCTAGTCTGGATCTATAGCATCCCTTGCTGCAGTCTGAGGGTGTAATGTTCAGCATTTGACACAGAGATGTACGTTTAGCATTTGTATATTACCATCTTTGTCCTACACTGTTGCACATCTGTTGGGCTTACCACTGTCCAATGTTCCTAGTACCCTGACTGTGTGCCCGTCTCCACTGGACATGCAGTTTTGCACATCAATTTTGGAGGACTCATCTGTGTATACAGTACAACTGGATTGCCACGTGTTTTGGGTGTATGCAGATGACTGACGTGACACTCCCGTACCCAGGCTGATGTGAGCAGAGGCTTCTGTGTGTTGTAGTTGTTGACTCACTGACGGAGTGTCCTGCTGATATGTTTGAGTCGTGCACAGACAAGGTTTGGCACAGCGGAGCTTCCACAGGAGTGGAGTGCCCTCATGGCTGTGTGTAATCTGGTGACATTGCGTGTGCCCGTGTTGTGTGTTGTATGAGCATGTCTGTGCATGTTCCCTTCCCTTTTCCTACACAGGCTGTGTCCCTAGGGATGTTCCTGTTTCTGATGGTTGCAGAGTTGGTATGTGTTCATCCAGCATCTTGGACCTGGTTTCTCCGTGATGTGGTTGCATGGCAAACTGATGTTCATGAGGTTGTCATCCCAGGTTGTCTTTGTTGTCAGGGCTGGGGATGTGGGCAAACGCAGATGGGACACATTCAGGATTCCCCTTGGCACTTGTTGTTTACACAAGTAATGTGATTTTGAGTTTGTGTTAGCTTTCAGTGATTGTGACGCGTTGTGTGTGTGACTGCTGCCACTCCTCAGGGTCAGAGCTGCAAAGTTGGAAGTTGTGTACGTGTGTTCTTTGTGTCTCACCTTGGCTTCTTCGTTGGTGTGTGACTATGGCCAGGATCCCATTGTTTGTGGTGGATTTCACATCATGCGCATGTACGGCGTACTGTGCAGTGTGTGTCATACATAGACGAGTCATGTTGAGTGGGCATGTGTGATGGGTTTCTGCACCTTAGTTCCCCCACCACCCCTGGGATTGTCATGGGTGCATGTGCAATGTCACCAGTCCATGTGAGCTTCACTGCTGCACATTGTTGCAGATGAGGGTGTGTGGTGTTTAGTGTGCAAATGTGAGTTGTTGCACGGCTAGACCACTACCTCCATATTGGCCTTGGCTGGCAGGCCCTGCTGATTGATTGGAGCTTGTGTAGGTGTGATGGTAGTTTGTAGCTGAGGACACATGGCTGTGGTTCACAGTGTGATCAACATCTACCTTTGTCATCACAGTGGAATTGTCATGCAGGCTAGTGTCTGCACAATGTGGGGTCCCTGGGGGTAGTGCTGTGGTGGGTGTGTCTCTTGCTGTGTTAGTTGCTGTTCCTACAAGCTTGTGTGACATGTGTAATTTGGGCTCCCTCTCATCTGACAATGCCAGATTTCCCACATAGGGGAATCCAATCCATGAGTTACTTGTGTGTGGCACTGTATACACATCTGTGTAATTGGGATTCAGGCCTCCTCATGTGTTGTGTGGTTGCCTGGGGACACTGGCACACACCCCCATCACCTGTTGTCTTTGATAGGAAGTGTGAGTCTGCCTGTTTGTGTTAGTGCATTTGCATCACTGCATTGGCATTTCTGTAGTGTGCCATTGGCTGTATGTTGTTTGGTGATTTTCCCCTGCTCTCCCTGGTACTCCTGGGTCATCAGTCAGCACAATGATCATGGTTTGTATGTCCCATTGCTGCCATGGTATGGTATTTGTTCACCTGACATCCACAGTCTCCACAGATTATATACATTTGTGTGTCCATAGGTGCAGATATGTGGGTCAGCATCATGATGGTCACTTCTGTCATTGTGGAATCGGCTAATTGTTGGCAATGTGGTCCCCCATGTGTGATGTTTGTATGCACATGGACAAAAGCGATGTTTCTGTGATACTGCACTGTTAGCCTCCCCCAATATATGTTGCAATGGGACACAAGCAGTACTATGCCACAGATGTTTTAGTTGTTGTGTGACCAGGATTCATCCATTCAGTTTGTCTTTGGCAGCTTTTACCATGTCTACACTTACCTTATGATCACCGTGGTGATGGGGCTTTAGGCACCATTGCCACACTGATCAAAAGGTCCATCAGCCTTGGACCCCACACTTACCTTTTGGTGACTGTGGTGATGGGGCTTTAGGCACCATTGCCACACTGATCAAAAGGTCCATCAGCCTTGGACCCCACACTTACCTTTTGGTGACTGTGGTGATGGGGCTTTAGGCACCATTGCCACACTGATCAAATGGTCCATCAGCCTTGGACCCCACACTTACCTTTGGTGACTGTGGTGATGGGGCTTTAGGCCCCATTGCCACACTGACCAAAAGGTCCATCAGCCTTGGACCCCACACTTACCTTTTGGTGACTGTGGTGATGGGGCTTTAGGCCCCATTGCCACAGTGGCCATGGTCGGCTTGTATTGTGGAGGCCACACACTTTTATGTGTGACACATGTGTTAGTGGGTCACATTGTATGTTCATTGTCATGTTTAGTGTTGTAGGTATTTGACATGGACTACACACGCTTGTCATGTTGTTTGGGTGGATGTAATTTTCTGTGATTCCTTATGTGGGAGTATGCTGGTTGTGTCATGCATTACCCGTCCTATGAGTAGGGGTGGTGGTAGTGGTAGGCATCCAGCCCCCCATGAGTGGGGGTGGTGATAGTGATAGGCATCCAGCCCCCCATGAGTAGGGGGGGTGGTAGTGATAGGCATCCAGCCCCCCTGAGTAGGGGTGGTAGTAGTGATAGGCATCCAGCCCCCCATGAGTGGGGATGGTAGTAGTGATAGACATCCAGCCCCCCATGAGTAGGGGTGGTGGTAGTGATAGGCATCCAGCCCCCATGAGTGGGGATGGTAGTAGTGATAGGCATCCAGCCCCCCTGAGTAGGGTGGTGGTAGTGATAGGCATCCAGCCCCCCTGAGTAGGGGTGGTAGTAGTGATAGGCATCCAGCCCCCCATGAGTGGGGATGGTAGTGGTGATAGGCATCCAGCCCCCCTGAGTAGGGGTGGTGGTAGTGATAGGGCATCCAGCCCCCCATGAGTAGGGTGGTGGTAGTGATAGGCATCCAGCCCCCCATGAGTGGGGATGGTAGTGGTGATAGGCATCCAGCCCCCCCTGAGTAGGGGTGGTGGTAGTGATAGGCATCCAGCCCCCCATGAGTAGGGGTGGTGGTAGTGATAGGCATCCAGCCCCCCATGAGTAGGGGTGGTGGTAGTGATAGGCATCCAGCCCCCCCTGAGTAGGGGTGGTGGTAGTGATAGGCATCCAGCCCCCCCCTGAGTAGGGGTGGTGGTAGTGATAGGCATCCAGCCCCCCCTGAGTAGGGGTGGTGGTAGTGATAGGCATCCAGCCCCCCCCTGAGTGGGGATGGTAGTAGTGATAGGCATCCAGCCCCCCATGAGTAGGGGTGGTGGTAGTGATAGGCATCCAGCCCCCCCCTGAGTAGGGGTGGTAGTAGTGATAGGCATCCAGCCCCCCATGAGTGGGGATGGTAGTAGTGATAGGCATCCAGCCCCCCATGAGTAGGGGGGGTGGTAGTGATAGGCATCCAGCCCCCCCCTGAGTAGGGGTGGTGGTAGTGATAGGCATCCAGCCCCCCATGAGTAGGGGTGGTGGTAGTGATAGGCATCCAGCCCCCCTGAGTAGGGGTGGTGGTAGTGATAGGCATCCAGCCCCCCCTGAGTAGGGGTGGTGGTAGTGATAGGCATCCAGCCCCCCCTGAGTAGGGGTGGTGGTAGTGATAGGCATCCAGCCCCCCATGAGTGGGGATGGTCGTGGTGATGGGCATCCAGGCCCCCCTGAGTAGGGGTGGTGGTGGTGGCAGGAATCCAGGCCCCTATGGGTGTGTATGGCATTGGTGATGCCCATCCCACCCCTATGATTGTGCAGTTGCTAGTGTACGTCATTTGTGCATCCCTATGTGTGTGTGACATATTTTAGGTACGTGTAGTTAGTTTGTATTGTTGGTGTTTGACTTACCGTCTGCGCCGTACGCGTCCGAATCGGTCCCGGTAATAGATGTAGAGTATTGGTAGGACCTGCGCGATGGGATTCATGGTTGGTTCGTCTCGTTCGGGTTTCGCGTGTCTTCGACTCGTACTCGCCGCTGGCTTGTTCGTCTCGTAGCCGTGGATCGTTTAGTGACGCGAGACGGAGCTTATGTGCGGCTCTCCCGGATGCTGAAACGTGCCGGACGTAGCGACGGGTTCGGCGCGTACGGAAGACGCATCGTACTAGTCCGGCCGGAAGGTGCTGTGTATTTGGTTCCGTGCGACTCGATTCGGCGTTTACGGATCCGGCTCGGGCGGAGAAAAGGAGCTGGATTGGGTAAGTACGGCTGGGTCGGAATCTGGGCTGTTATGCGCATCGTACTTGTTCGTTTGGTAGAGTGTTCGAGTCGGTCGGGAAACACGCGTTCGGCTGGTATTTTTTCCGGACGAATACTGTTAGGTGCGCTTCCGGCCCGAATCGGAATCGGCCCCTATGTCTCCGCTTTACGCTCTTTGGCAGGCTCTTGTGCCTTTGAAACTATCAATTACGAGCAGGTACTGAGAGATCAGATTATGATGAAGACTAAAAGTAAGAAAATCCAAGAAAGGTTATGGATGGGTACTGAATCTTCAAGTTATCTGCGGTGATAAATATCGCTAAAGGCATAGAACAATCTGACAGATTTGTTACCGAAATCAGGGGGCATGTTGTTAAAGTTAATGATACTGTTTCAGAAGTTTCTTTAGTTAAAAATCAACCATCTGAAAAAAACTCTTTTCCTTTTCCCTACAAGAAGAATGCCGGTAAAGATAACAAACCTTTTGGTAGAAGGGAAGAGGTGTGGCGCCGCGGCCAGGGCGACTGACGCTGGAATCTGGGGCTCAAGGTTCGATCACCACCGGCAGGTTAGCCCAGCACCATGTGACTCTGGGCAATAGCTTGCTTAATCTTCCCGACGGCCCCCAGCGCCGGTTGCCTTCGGGTAGCTGTTCGCGCTTTACAAATACTGGATTTACATTTACATTTTAGAAGGCCCCAGATAATATGTTATAGGTGTGGTAGTTTTGAACATGTTGGTAGTTATAAAGGCTGTCCAGCGTGGAACAAAGTTTGTGTTAAATGCAAGAAGGTAGGTCATTTTGGGAAGGCTTGTAAAGCATCTCAGAAAATTAATTTTAGGATACATGATGAAGAAGCTTCACCGGCTGAGTTCAACACTATTTCATGTGTAGGTAATGTTAAGTGTGAGGGCTTCCCTAAATGTACTCTGTCTATGGATGGAAAAACATTTCTATGATGGTTGACTCATGCGCTGGTACACTATCATTGGCAAGAGTGTGTTTAATAAATTGTGGGGCAGTAAGGTATTATCTTTACTCTGACATCCAACCTGGTGGTTACTCAGGTCACAAAATTGATCTGGAGGGTTTCATGTGGGCTGACCTAGAATGTATGGGTAGGGAGAACCAGAGGTAAAGTATATATAGCCACAAAGGGAGTGTCGATACTTGGATGGCCCCACCAACAAGAGTTGGGAATAAGACTAGATCCTAATGCTTCTCCTTCTGTGTTTGTTGTAGCCCCCAACAACGAGAACCTAGCTTTAGGCATCAAAAACAGGTTTCCAAAACTCTTGACACATCTCTTGGTAAGTATGTTGATTTCAAGCATAAAATTATTCTCAAAGATGGGGCGGTTCCTGTCTCGACACAGAGTAAGGAACGTACCTTTGGCCTACCAAGGTAAACTTAAAGAGATGTTAGCAGGTTTGGTGGAGGGAAATATTATTGAACCAATAGAATCGTCCCCGTGGGTTTCTCCGGTTGTTTTATCTCTCAAAAGCAACGGCGATCTTCGTTTGTGCGTGGACCTTCGTAGCTTGAACAAGGAGATATGGATTGATAGACATCCTCTACCCAACATACATGAATTCATTTCCACTCTTTCAGATGCTTGTGTTTTTTCCACAGTGGATTTGGCCAGTGCCTACCACCAAGTGGTGTTACATGAGGAGTCCAAGTGTTTAACGGCATTTGTCACACCTGAAGGCATGTACCAATTCCTACGCATGCCTTTTGGTCTGGCCAGTGCGGCTTCCGTCTTTCAGAGACTGATGAAACAAGTTTTAGAAGGATGTCATGGCGCTATCGCCTTTCAGGATGATATTTTAATCTTTGGTAGGGATGTTGAGGAACATGACAAGAATTTGGATAATGTCCTAAACCGTGTACAGAGTAAAGGTTTAACTTTGAAATTTTCCAAATGGAAATTTAGACAAAATAAGGTGGAATATTTAGGTCATGAAATTTCCAGCGAGGGTATTAAACCTAAATTTGATCACGTGAACAGCATTCTAATGGTGCCTACACCACTGAATAAGGAACAATTGTCTTTTTCTAGGTTTGACAGAATTTTACAGTAAATTTGTGCATGATTACTCTTCTATTGTACATCCACTAAGGTTACTACTTAAAAAGAATGCAAAATTTAACTGGGACAAAGAACAACAAGTTGCTTTCAATATTTAAAAAAAAGAAATTGTTTGTGCACCATTTTTGAAGTCCTTTTCCATTGCTAAGGAATGTATTGTCGCAGTTGATGCTAGTAGCGTGGGATTAGGTGCGGTATTAATGCAAAAGGATTTTGGCAATGAACATGTGGTATCTTATGCCTCTAGAACGTTACGTGGTGCTGAATGCAATTATTCTACCATTGAAAGGAACTACTGGCTTGCACTTGGGCTGTTCAACACTTTAGACAATTCCTGTGGGGTGCACAGTTTCGTATAAGGACTCGATCACAAACCTTGATTAGTATGTTGGCTGCAGGGGGTGGTAGAACTCTACGGCCCGGTTAGCAAGGTTGGCTGCCAAACTGCAGGAATATCAATGCATTGTTGAGTATGTTCCAGGACGTTTAAATGTGGATGCGGATTGTATGTCGCGGCTACCTTTAGCCGGTGATCATGACTCTGTCGATGCCAAGGAAGATTGTGATGTGGCTTTCACCCATGGTTGAAGTCAATAGTGGGAGTGTTGATCCATGCTCTCCCGAAATGATCTCCTGAGAAGGAATGGAAAGACGCTGAGTGCATGAGGACCGTGATTTAGGTGCTGTAGTGGAGTTTTTGGAAAAAGGTTGGCTGGAGGAAAGGAAATTAAGTGGTGAGTTGGGTGCATTTTTTAAAGTCAAGGATGAGCTTATAGTTTTCGCAAGGAATTATTACCAGAGGAGACAAAATTGTTCCCCCATGTAAGCTTAGAGAGAGAATTTTGAGAATGGCTCATGAAGGGCATATGGGCATGTCTAACATGAAGAGACGTATAAGTGAATTCTATTGGTGGCCTTGGCATTGATGGTATGGTTGGATAGATGGGTCAGACTGTGTTCTCCATGTTCTTGGAGGACAAATCAGTTAAACCTTTGTCCGTGGCGGTAACTCCTATTGAGTATGCGCTGGGACCTTGGGGGAAATTGGGTATTGACATTATTGGTCCTTTAAGTCTTCCTACCAAAAAGGGATGTTTTTGCGTTGGTCTTGATAGATTATTTCTCTAAATGGCCTGAGTTGAAATATAGTAGAGAAAATTACTTCCACTCAGGTAATTGAATTCTGGAGGACATTTTTGGTTGGGAAGGCTTTACCAGCAGAAATAGTTTCCGACAATGGTCCACAATTTGTCAGCAAGGAGTTTGAGTCATTTTGTGAAAGTTATGGTGTTGTACACAAGAGGGTGTCTAATTATAACCCACAGGCCAATGGTCAAGTGGAACGTTTCAACAGGGTAGTGAAAGAATCCATTCAGCTTGCCATTAAGAGTGGATTGGACTGGAGAAAGCTTTACAGGCTACCCTGTTATCATATCGCATTTCCCTAATTCTGTCACTGGGTTGTCTCCATTCGAAATGTTACGTGGTAGGAAACCTGGTTCTAAACTCATGCCTTGGTGGTTGAAAGTACAGAATTCCTATGACTCCTCTTTGGATTTTTCTCAGGTCAAGGAGCGTGTTGAGAGATATCAGGAGAGAATGAAAAATAATTTTCCGAGGAATACGTTTTCAGAATCTAAGATTAGAGTTGGTGATTTTGTTCGCGTAAGGTTTGGTTGTTCCTTCAACAAGAAAGGGTCTAAATGGTCCGATCCTATTAAGGTGGTGCAAGTTTTTAGCAAAGCTGTGAGAGTTGATGGGGGCAAGATTTGGAATTTTAGACGGATTTCTTTATGTAAATTCGTGAATTCTTATAGATGTACTCAGTCTTTTGCTCCAAAGATTTTGGAGAGGGAGGATAATTTTCCAAGCTACCTGGACTTACAGGTGGATTCTAATCCTGGGTTGAGTGTTTCTGGTTCTGGTACTAGTGACTTTGGTGTGGGTGACACTTTATCTTCTCCTACTGCACTTTGTGACAATCCTGAATTGTGTGACAGCATTCCAGACAGTCATGTGACTGAGCTGAGGAAAAGTTCTCGGATCAAGCAGGTGCCTGTTAAAATGAAAGATTTTGTTCGCTTTTAATTGTGCTCTACATTTTCACTATGTCATTTTTTCACCTCTGCATGTATTTTGTTTTTTTGGTTTATGGTTGTTTTTTAGCTTCTTTTGTTTTTGTTTGTTTTTGGGGGGGGGTGTGGCATTCAGATGTTGAATGCTGCTTTGGAGTGTTGTGTGCGTTCTAGGCTCTATTGATTCCACACTGACGGTTGACCAGTGTTTGTAAGGGCTCCGTCAGTTGTGGGTGTCTAAGCTGCCTTCTCCACAATAAACTATCTACCAGAACCTGCCTGTCTCTATTTGGATACTTCATCTAGGGTGGGGAGATTGGGAACAGGAGAGTAATTAAGTGTTAAGCATTGTGCAGCCCACTGGCAGTACAAATTGCAATCAAAAGAGGGGGTCTACCCACGCCGCAAAGATCAGAGGGAGGCTAAGCAGGTTACGGTGAGGGCGTTGAATTGTGTTTACTTCCATTGATTGACGATACTGATAAGTGGTTTATGTTAAGTGTGCAGTATTTAGATTGCAGTAATAATGTAATTTTAATTTTCTTCTATTTCCAAGTATAGTATACATACTTTTTTCAGAAGTGGTTAGACATTTTCTTTGTACATGTATTTGTCTACAGACTCACCTCTCGTCAGTGAAAGGGATTGCTGTGTTAATTAAGCAACATGCTTTCCTAGGTAGTCTTCCGATTGCTACCTCAACTGCTGATTCAATTTCCGCTTCTACCTGTGCCCAAGATGACAGGTATATTTTTCTGAAAACAAAGCAAGCTTCAATGTGGAGAGACCAGGAAGATGTACATAACGGTTTCACTAGGTAAGGAAAGCAGTTGTATGCATTTTGATGTCATAAAAGCTAGTAAACAATGCTTCTTTGCCAGTTCTATTGCAGTAGTGTCTGCTGTGCTTGGCTTGTTGCCGTCTTTGGGGTATTGATCTCCATTATTTAACCCATCTTGTTGTTGGACCTCATGTTTTAATCTCAGGTCTCAAACCAAATGCTTTTGGCATAACGACTAGTTTTCAACCTCGACTGATGTACAAACTCGTAATATCGCAAAAGCACATGCGCCAGATGTTTCAAAACCTCCTACTTTATTCATATTTATGTAGCAGTGGGCATTTTGCTTTCCCTGAGAATGCTTTCCAGTGCAGGGATGGAAGACTCTGAGGACAGCAGACCCCATCAATGCGTTCCATTCCCTGCATGTAAATATTTATTTAAATGTTGTGTATATAGTTGCTATGCCACTCGGCACAGAGCTTCTATTCTCTTCTCATTCTAGAGCTTAGGGTCCGTGCCGTGCTCATATGATCAGTTGGATGTTGGACACTGACGGAATTGGATGCCCTCTGGTGATGCTGTAATCTTTATGAATTAAACTACCTTTATTCTACTTCCTGTTCCTCTCGTACTTGACAATTGGCGACTGAGGTTGGTACAGCATCACCCCACGGACCTCCGTGCGAAGATTGGATTTTTTTTCTCTTTTCCTATTTTTTCTAAGGGCTCCTTCCTACTATTATTTCCGACCTTTGATATTTGGTTGGATTTGTGTCTACTTGTGGAGTGTTCCGGCGATACTTGGATGTTTTGGCCACTTTTGGATTATTTGAATGCTGCCTTACATCGTCTTTATTCAACCGTCCGCATTGGCATTGTTTGAAATCATACCTTTGCAGTTGAAGCATGACGACAGCAGCAGTTCTAGGCTGACGACATTGCAAGAATTCTTCCTTCTGCGGAGTCTGGAGTGCGGACGAGTCTCCTGCCGACGAAGCTTCTAGCGTCTTCAGCGCCCTGCTATTCTGAATTCTTTGTCAAGCCTTACGTGCGCATCACGCCGTACATTCTTCAACGTGAGTCTACATCATTACGTTTTCTCACGCAACGTGTGGCCATTTTGTTTTGGACACGTATCCTAGCAACCCCAGCTCCCGGTATCGCCGACTTCAGTCCAACTCAGCGCTTCATTTTTTTTTTTCGTTGTTCCTTCTCTTGCAATCCTCAAGAACTGTACGGAGATATTTATGGTAACTTACCAAGTTAATTAACAGAGTGCTCATATTTTTTTTTGTTTTTACCGTGTGGATTACTTGGAGAACATTGAACAGTGCTCTTCTCCCTTTCACCGTACATTGCTTATTTTACATAACATTCATTACTTTACTGCAAGATGTCTACTCAACATTATAACTTGGCTCCTCCTCAGTGTTTCTGGCCTGCAGGTTCCTCTCCATGCATGAAATGGTCTGAATGGAAGGCATATTTCATTAATTACATTGACACTCTTGATGTCCAAGGGAAAATGTCTCCAGCCCATAAAAAGGAATTTTTACACTCTGTTGGACCTGAGGGACTTAAAGCGTATAGTCAAATGGTTAGGAGTGAGTGGGGGTAGCGATGGAAAATGTTTTTACTGCTGCTCTGAATGATTTTGATCGCTATTTTTCCCTAAAGTGTGTATTGGTATTACTAGGTATAAGTTTTTTCAACGTAAACAAAACGCTGATGAATCCATTGACACCTATGTTTCTGCCTTAAGAACTTTGTCTCTTGACTGCCAATTTGGGTTATTACAAGAAGACCTCATAAGGGACCAAGTTGTCATGCATGTTAGGCATTCTTCTATCCAGGATAGATTGTGGATTAATGGCGACTTTAAATTAGATGATATTTTAGCTATAGTTAGGAAAGCTGAGATGTCATGCAGGAGTGCTAAAGAGGTTAGAGCAGAAGAAAAGGATAAAGCAGATTAAGCTAGTTCAGTTATAGCTAAGGTAAACAATGCTAGTGTCAATACTAAAAAGCAAAATACTTTAAAGGAACGTAATGTTTTCCCTGACAAAGACAGGTTTATTTGTTATAGATGTGGCAGTAAATCTCATTTGGCTAACAACAAAATTTGCCCTGCCTTAAAACAGAAATGTTCTGTCTGCAAATTGGTGGGACATTTTTCTAAAATGTGCAGAAAAGCCAAAGGTGGTAAGATTAAGTGTGTTGACGGGGATGACCAAGGTGGAAGTGATAACGATGATAATAGCACTGACTTTGATAGGTCTTACTTGTTAAACATCAGAGATTCTTCTCATGTTGTTTTGAATATTGACAATTTGGTCATCAAAAAGAAACCCATATGTAATATGACCATTGGAGGTATAGATATACAAATTTATGCTGATTCTGGATCCCCATATTCTATTGTTAATGAGAATATTTGGAAGTCCAAATTTGTAGACAAACTTGGTTCCAGTTTAGATTCTTCCGATATCAATCCTGAAGGATACTCAGGTGAAAGAATAGATATTATTGGTTCTCGCTTACTTATTTTCAGGTTCAAGGACCGGGAATGTGTTGCAAGGTTGTATGTTTAAAAAAAAGGACCGTCTGTTTTGGGATGGTTTGAACAGGGTAAACTAAATATTATCCTTAATCCTAATAATCCTGATCCTGTCATGGTTATGGGAGATTCTGATGACTATAGTAAAATGTTGTTGGAGAAATTTTCTGATGTGTTCAGAAATGACATTGGTGAATTAACAAATTTCAAGCACAAGATAATTTTGAAGGATAATGCATGTCCGAAAATCTTTAAAGCTAGAAATATTCCCATTTCTGTAAGAGATGAAGTAAAAAGGAACTCGACAAATTGATGGAGAGTAAGATTATCTGAAAAGATTGAATCTTCGGAATGGATTTCCCCATTGTGGTGGCCAGACGGGCTAATGATAACATTAGACTTTGCATTGATTTGCGCCATCTGAATAATAATATTGTAATTGACCAATTTCCGTTACCTAGGATTTCTGAAATGTTGGCGCTTATAGGCAAAGCAAGGTTTTTTTCATGTATTGACCTTTCCGCTGCCTACCATCAAATTGTTCTTGATGAAGATTGTAAGAAATACACTGCATTCGTTACACCTTTTGGATGCTATCAATTTAAAAGAATGCCCTTTGGTCTCGCCTCTGCGGCAGCCGTATTCCAACGCACCATGCATAACATTTTTGGAGATTGTAATAATGCAGTGTGTTTTCAGGATGATATCCTTGTGTTTGCCGACAACAAATCTGATCATGACCACTCTTTAGATCTTGTTCTGGGTAGATTATCTTCCAATGGTTTGACTGTGAAACATTCAAAATGTAAATTTGGAGTTTCCTCTGTGACTTATCTTGGTCATGTACTATGTGAAGATGGTATCAAACCTAAACCTGAACTAGTTGAGGCATTTCGGTTTGCACCTTCTCGTACTTCAAAGGATGACGTAAGGTCATTCTTAGGATTAACTGAATTTTACGCAAAATACATACCGAATTTCTCTTGCAGGGTGTTCAATATTAGGCAATTACTTAAAATCAAAAGCAAATTTGTATGGAGTGAGGTATGCGTAGAAGGAATTCAAAGATGTGAAACTTGAAATTGGTAATGCCACTTCCCTTAGTAGTTTTGACCCCCTCCTCCCCTGTGTTATTACCACAGATGCCAGCTCCAAAGGTCTGGGAGCAGTTCTAGCACAGAAGTGTGAGAAGGGTAAAGAAACTATTATAGCTTATGCTTCTAGAACTTTGACGCCATCTGATGTGAAGTACTCCACCATTGAAAGGGAAACCTTGGCTTGCGTGTGGGCGTTGGAACATTTTAGAGTATTTGTTTGGGGCAAGGAATGTGAGATCCGCAGTCATCACAAACCTTTAGTACGTCTCCTCACCACGGATGGTATGATGAATGCCTCGGCAAGAATTGCCAGGATGTCCATGAGGCTACAAGACTTTATTTATAGAATGGTGTATGTCCCGGGAAAAGAGAATGTCACTGCTGACTTCTTATCTAGACTTCCTGTTCCTCTTAAAGAGCACGTTCACAATCCCTGGGACGATTTTCAGATTGCGTTGGTACATGATGAGGGTCCCCTTCCCATTAAAAAGGAAGTGTGGTCCTCTGAATACTTAAAAGACAAGACAAAACAAGAAGTTCAGAAATATATCCTGGAAGGCTGGCCTTCCAAGAAAGATTTCCTCCTGAGCTTAAAGCTTTCTGGGAGGTGAGAAATGAATTATCATCCACTGATGGTACCATTCGGAGAGGAGACAGAGCCGTACTCTCCTTCTGGTGTAAGACATTCCATTGTTCTTCATGGTCATGAGGGCCATAATGGGATTGTAAGAACCAAACAATTTATTAAAACATTATTTTGGTGGCCTGGCTTAGACATTTTTGTGGAGCGTATTGTTAGAGATTGTGTCACTTGTGCCAATGCCGACAAGTCTTTAAAGACACTTAGACCCAATATGAGTGAACACAATGTTCCCAATGGACCTTGGGAAACTATTGCCATGGATATCATGGGTCCCATAGGACCCATGAACAAATACATCATTGCTGCTATCGACATTTTCTCCAAATGGCCTGTTTTAAAAATCGTAGAAAAGGTTAACACTGATTCTGTTTTGCTATTTCTTGATGAAACGTTTACCTTAGAAGGTTTACCCATCCGTGTTATCACTGACAATGGTGTGCAATTCGTTTCTAACAAAGCCAAGGATTATTTTCAAAAGGTAGGTGTTATACATTGCACTACGTCTTTGTATAATCCTAGTGGCAATGGTATCATTGAGAGATTTAATAAGGTTATCAAGAGCACCATACAGGTCACTGGAGTTGAAGATAACAGATGGGAATTTTTTGTGGTGAAAACCATGTGGAGGTATAGAACTACTCCCAATGACATGACTGGATGTTCCCTTTTGAAATAATGAGGGAAGATTACCGAGAGCTAAATCTAGCCCTTCATGGTTAGTTACTTCCACAAAAAGCTGTGTCAATTTGGATTTAGTTTAAAAGAAGATTGAAAAACTCATTTGGCCAACAAAAGTAGATTTGACCTTAAAAGAGGCTCTAAGATCAATCCTGTCGTCAAAGTTGGTATGCTAGTCAAAGTCAAAAACCTTGGAGAGTTCCGAAGGATCAAAGCCAATTTATGGGACCATTTACTGTAAAGGATGTTTTGAAAAATTCAGTTAGACTTTCTAATGGTAAGGTATGGAACCTCAGTAGAATTGCTGTACTCAAAGGTAACAGGAATTTGTATCGTGAGGTTAGCATTTCTCCCAAGTGCAATTTTGATGAAGAAGATGTGAATACCTGCCCTGGGGTCCTCGAACATAGTGAGGAACAAAGTTCACAGAATCTTGATTCTTTTGTTCCCACTGTGTCCACAGACTCCTGTTCTTCTCATGTTAATAACAGTGCATCTGTTCCTGAATTGTGTGAAACTAAGGGTCTACGCAAAAAACCTGGATGGTTTTCTGATTTTGTCACTTTTATTCGAGATAAGCTGTATATATGATTTGGTTTTTGTTTTTGTCTTGTTATTTTTTTTATCTTCTCTGTTTAAGGGGGGAAGATGTGTTGTGTATATAGTTGCTATGCCACTCGGCACGGGCCTTCTATTCTCTTCTCATTCTAGAGCTTAGGGTCCGTGCCGTGCTCATATGATCAGTTGGATGTTGGACACTGACGGAATTGGATGCCCTCCGGTGATGCTGTAATCTTTATGAATTAAACTACCATTATTCTACTTCCTGTTCCTCACTTACTTGACATTAAAAGCAGCCCATTTTTAGGTTTCGCGCTGTGCATGTGAAATCTATTGTATTCAATATATCTTAAAAGGGACTTACGTCCCGCCTTCCCTTCCTATTGGTCTGTGTGCTTGTCACTTTACTTTTCCTCATTTCTTATTGGTTGTAGGCGTTCTTTTCCGTGTGTGTTTCTTATCAGTTTTCCGTTGACCAAGTACTTGTTCTCATTGGCCTGCTTTAATGGAAACTTCTTTTATTTGCATAAGACCGGCATTTATTTCAACTGTACTCATTTAAAGCGTGCTTTCTGACAGTTTTCTTTTCTGCTTTTTCTGATGTCTTTTATTTAAACGTTTTGTGTTTGTGTTCTTGTGAGCTGACTCTGAGACTTGAACCCGGCTCCCCAGCTTCAAGGTTGGCAGTTCTGGTCCTTTCACCACATTCTCTGTCCTGCCCCTTCTTTCTATTTTCATTACCTGCTCCAGTCTTCCTCCAGAATGCAAACACACACATTCCAGATACCTCGAGTTTAGTTTGAATATCGCTGAGTTTCTTTAACAGCGTGTGTAAAGGTAACACAGATGAAAAGTGTGAAAACATTTTTGAACAGTTACTTATTTTACTTTTTTATTTTAACATACTTCGAGGTACATTTATGAAATGATTTGTCTTCTACACTAAAAAAGTAAAATAGTTTGGTAAACTGTGCCCTTTGACTCAACTGGGTGTCGACGTGCAGTGGATGCGCGCGCACTAGAGGAACAGCGCCCCTTTTGTTCCACAATTTAAAGAGAAATGTTTCTTTCAGTTCGATAGTGTGAAGGAACTATCCTAAAAGCCACTTCCTTCTAACAGCAGAAGAGGAACGTGCACCTTCATTTCCTGATCACTGTATTGTACAGTAGCGGCTGCTACCGGACGGTTGTGGTGGGCGGGGGGGGATCAAATGCAGAAGAAAAAAAAGAACTTACCTGAAACGAACAACGGCCGCCTCTCCTCTGTACTCTTCATTTTACAGTCCCAGTACTGGCCGGCAGCAGCAGAAGGAAGGGTGCAGCTCCGTCCGCAATGTTAAAAGTGCATGGTTTGCATTGCCATGCACAACGTGCCAGGCACCGCGCAGTGCCTGCCACCTTGTGTATGGCAATGTAGGGGGGTACCGTAGGTACCCCCCAAGTGCAGCCCCCCACCCCTCGGGGGCCCGCAACGGGCCCCGATGCAAAACTCCGTATGCCTTTCCATGGCGGCATCGCCGCCATGGAAACACAGGTTCTGGCATGCATCCTAATCTGGTGGACGGTGCCTGCTAGGCACCGCCACCATTTTGGGCCCCCTGCACCGTCCGCCAGGCAATCGGTATGATTGCTGGCGGCGGACGGTCTTTGCCTCCGCAGCGGACGCTGCCATGTTCCCACCGCCATCATAATCCGGCGGTGGGAAAATTCCGTTCGATGGCGGAAGGACCGCCACTGCAGGGCCGGTGGTTGCCACCGCCGGCCCTGCGGTGGCGGTCCTTCCGCCATCGTAATGAGGCCCGAAGTACTCTCCTGAGTCAATCACAACGCTGCAATGTAGTGTTGTGATTGGCTCCCCATAGCCAATCACAACATTGCAATGGGTGGTTCGGCGCTCAGACGGGTACAGGGAGGCTTTGCATGTCCCTCACCAGACTGTGTAATGTAGCCTGGTGGGGAACATGCAAAGTATGCAGGACTGCTTGGCCGACACAAGATGTCCGGCCAAGCAGTCCTGCGCACTTAGGGAGTGCGAACCACTCCTCCCCCTGCGCTGCCCAGCCCCGCCACGCAAGCCACTGACTTCTATTCCATACGAAAAATACAATGAGAATAACAATACGTTATTAACATTGTATTTTTCCTTTGGAGCAGTGGGGCGACGCTCCTCCGCCTTAGCCGAGGAGCCTCTACTGGTATTGTACAAACAACCCATCACGCGAAGCTGAACATCCCAACAGAGTACATGGTGTCTGTCTTGCCATTTAAGTGCTTACATTTGCTCCTTGTTTCTTCTGTTTACATTCTTGTGTATAGGATTTAAACTTCAAATGGAACTAGAGACATTTAAATAATACCGGGGTGAATTGTTGTTTACTGATGCGGATGAGACTGGGGTGGAAAGGGTGAACGGCAGCTCGGAGAGACTTCACAGAACAACCACATGTTTGCCTAAGGTTAGCATCGCAACAAGAAGAAGATGGCTTTCAGAGTCAAACTCAAGAGTGGTTTTCGGCAGTTCCAATATGCGAATATTAAAATCATTTCTGAAGCTCTTTAACCCCTTCGGTGCTAGGCCTTCCCATCCGTGCTAATCCTTTTTTTGGCAATTTGGGGTAGTTCGCGCTTAGGCCCCTGTAACTTTTTGTCCACATAAGGTATCCACGCCAAATTTGCGTCCTTTTCTTCCAACATCTTGAGGGTTCTAAAGGTACCCAGGCTTTGTGGATTCCCCCGCGGGGGACCCAGAAATTAACCAAAATATAGCAAATTATTTATTTATTTTTTAAATGGGAAAAACGTGCTGCAGAAGAAAGCGTCTGTTTTATTCCTGCAAATGGTATTAACAAAGTGTTTATGGTGCTGAAATCACCATCTTCTCAGCTTTGGGGACAGGCAGACTTTTGTCAGAAAAGCAACATTTTCTACACAGTTTTGGCATTTTACTGGGACATAGCCTATTTTTGCTATTTTCTGTGCTTTCAACCTCCTTTCAGTTAGTGGTAGAAATTGGTGCGAAAGCGATAATGGATCCCGGAAAGCTATACATTTCTGAAAAGTAAACAACATTTTGAATTCAGCAAGGCGTCATTTGTGTAGATCCTTCAAGGTTTTTTTTTATAGAAACTAGGGGCCAGATGTACGACCGTGGAAATAGCGCCTCGAGAATTGCGAGTTTTTTGCGACTCGCAATTTGCGAGGCGCTATTTCCAATGTACAACTGTGTTTTTCACACTGTTAGCGATTCCCAATGGGGTTGCAAATAGAGAGGCTCATGAATATTAATGAGCCTCTCGCAATTTGCGACCCCATTGGGAATGGTAGGCCCTCCCAGGTATGGTGGCCTGCTGGGCTCAGCAGACCACCATGTCTGGGACTGCTTTTAAATAAAGCAGTTTTTTTTAAATTGCAGCCCGTTTTCCTTAAAGGCAAACGGGATGCATTTAAAAAGAAAAAAATGAAAAGTTTTCGTTTAATTTTTAAGGGCAGGTAGTGGTCCCTGGGACCACTGCCTGCCCTTAAAAATATTTCCCCTGCATTTGCAAGGAGGAGGGGTCCCCTGGGGACCCCTTCCCTTTTGCAACCCCATTACCACCCTCTTGAACAGGGTGGTAATTTGCAAGTGTTTTGCGCCCGCAATTGCGGACGCAAAACATTCTTACATAGGATTGCGCTCGCTATTAGGAAGGGAACGCCTCTTCCTAATAGCGAGTCGCAAAACCCTATTTTGTGACTCGCAAAATAGGGTTTGTACATCCCCCATGCTGTTTTGTGCATGTGCAAACGGGTTCGCAAACCCGTTTGCGCGTGCAAAAATGGTCGTACATCTGGCCCTAGCAGTTGAAATTAACAAATATTGAAATTGAGTTGAAAAAACAGCCATTTTTGCCAACGTTTTTACCTGTAACTTCTTCTAAGTATGACAGATTTTTTAAAGCAATATACCGTTACAGCAGCTGGGCCCTTATGGTTGCAGAGCTATATAGCACTTGTAGGTTCACCAAGAACCAGGTGGAACCCAGAGCCAATAACCGAGCTGCGTCTTGCAATGGTTTTTCATTGTGTACCAGGTATATAGCAACTCATTTGGTAAAATATAAAGAGTGAAAAATAGGTACCAAGGAAAACTATATATTCCGAAATGGGAACAAAATATAGAGTTTAGACGCAGTGGTTATTTGCACATCTCCAAAATTGTGGGTACCCATACAAGTAAGTGAATTAGAGGTCATTTTTCAAAATGACTTCTTTTTACAAATTGTCTTACATTTGTAAGGCAGAAATGCAAAGAAAGTCAATTGGTAATAACACTTGTTCTACTATTCTGTGTTCCCCTAAGTCTTCCGATAAAAATTCTACCTCACTTGTTTGGGTAGGCCTAGTGCCTGCGAAAGGAAACAGCCCAATACGCAACGCAGTTACATCACATTTTTCCAGTGAAAACAGCCCCTTTTTTTGCAGTGTGCCTAGCTGTGGATTTTGGACCCTAGCTCAGCCGGCACCTAGGGAAACCTAGCAAACCTATACATTTTTTTAAAACTAGACACCCAGGGGAATCAAGGATGGGGTGACTTCTGTGGCTCTCACCAGGTTCAGTTACCCAGAATCAATTGTAAGCCTCAAACCTTGTAAAAAAAAACAAATTGTCCTCACATTTTCGTGATGGAAAGTTCTGGAATCTGCGTATATCCACAAACTTCCACCCACCCAGCATTCCCCAAAGTCTTCCAATTAAAATGGTACCTCACTTGTGTGGGTAGACCTAGTGCCCGCAGCAGGAAACGTCCCAAAATACAACATGGACACATCACACTTTTCCAGTGAAAGTGGACCCTTTTTTCGCAATGTGCATTAGCTGTGGATTTTGGACCCTAGCTCTGCCGGCACCTAAGGAAACCCAGCAAACATATACATTTTTGAAAACTAGACATCCAGGGGAATCTAGGATGGAGCGACGTGTATGGCTCTCACCAGGTTCTGTTACCCAGAATCCCTTGAAAACCTCAAACTTTGTAAATAAAAGCATTCCCCAAATTCTCCCGATAAAAATGGCACCTCACTTGTGTGGGTAGGCCTAGTGTCAACAACAGGAAACATCCCAAAACACATAGAGGACACATCACATTTTTCCAGGGAAAACTGACCCTTTTTTTTGCAATGTGCCTAGCTGTGGATTTTGGACCCTAGCTCAGCTGGCACCTAGGGTAACCTAGCAAACCTATACATTTTTGAAAACTAGAAACCCAGGGGAATCAGGGATGGGGTGACTTGTGTGGCTCTCACCAGGTTCAGTTACCCAGAATCCCTTGCAAACCTCAAACTTTGTAAACAAAAACACATTTTCCTCACATTTCTGTGATGGAAAGTTCTGGAATCTGCGTGTATCCAAAAACTTCCACACACCCAGCATTCCCCAAAGTCTCCCAATATAAATGGTACCTCACTTGTGTGGGTAGACCTAGTGCCCGCAGCAGGAAACGTCCCAAAATACAACATGGACACATCACATTTTTCCAGTGAAAGTGGACCCTTTTTTCGCAATGTGCATTAGCTGTGGATTTTGGACCCTACCTCTGCCGGCACCTAGGGAAACCTAGCAAACCTATACATTTTTTAAAACTAGACACCCAGGGGAATCAAGGATGGGGTGACTCGTGTGGCTCTCACCAGGTTCAGTTACCCAGAATCCCTTGCAAACCTCAAACTTTGTAAAAATAAAACCCACATTTTCCTTACATTTTCGTGATGGAAAGTTCTGGAATCTGCGTGTATCCACAAACTTCTACACACCCAGCATTCCCCAAAGTCTCCCAATATAAATGGTACCTCACTTGTGTGGGTAGGCATAGTGCCCGCAGCAGGAAACGTACCAAAATACAACATGGACACATCACATTTTTCCAGTGAAAGTGAACCCTTTTTTCGCAATGTGCATTAGCTGTGGATTTTGGACCCTAGCTCTGCCGGCACCTAAGGAAACCTAGCAAACCTATACATTTTTGAAAACTAGACATCCATTGTAATCCAGGATGGGGTGACTTGCGTGGCTCTCACTAGGTTCTGTTACCCAGAATCACTTGTAAGCCTCAAAGCTTCTCATAAAAAACAAATTGTCCTCACATTTCTGTGATGGAAAGTTCTGGAATCTGTGGGAAGCCACAAACTTCCAGCCACCCAGCGTTCCTCAAAGTCTTCCGATAAAAATGGTACCCCACTTGTGTGGGTAGGCCCAGTACCCGTGACAGGAAATGGCCCAAAACACAACGTAGACACATCACACTTTTCCAGTGAAAACGGACCCTTTTTTCGCAATGTGCCTAGTTCTGGATTTTGGACCCTAGCTCTGCCGGCACCTAAGGAAACCTAGCAAACCTATACATTTTTGAAAGCTACACATCCATTGGAATCCAGGATGGGGTGACTTGTGTGGCTCTCACTAGGTTCTGTTACCCAGAATCACTTGTAAGCCTCAAACCTTGTAAAAAAAAACAAATTGTCCTCACATTTCTGTGATGGAAAGTTCTGAAATCTGCGTGTATCCACAAACTTCCACCCACCCAGCGTTCCCCAAAGTCTTCCGATAAAAATGGTACCTCACTTGTGCGGGTAGGCCCAGTACCGCGACAGGAAACGACCTGAAACACAACGTAGACACATCACATTTTTCCAGTGAAAACGGACCCTTTTTTCGCAATGTGCCTAGTTCTGGATTTTGGACCCTAGCTCTGCCGGCACCTAAGGAAACCTAGCAAACCTATACATTTTTGAAAGCTACACATCCATTGGAATCCAGGATGGGGTGACTTGTGTGGCTCTCACTAGGTTCTGTTACCCAGAATCACTTGTAAGCCTCAAACCTTGTAAAAGAAAACACATTTTCCTCGCATTTCTGTGATGGAAAGTTCTGGAATCTGCGTGTATCCAAAAACTTCCACACACCAAGCATTCCCAAGCTCTCCCGATAAAAATGGCACCTCACTTGTGTCGGTAGGCCTAGTGTCAGCAACAGGAAACGTCCCAAAACGCAAAGTGGACACATCATATTTTTCCAGTGAAGCTGACCCTTTGTTTGCAATGTGCCTAGCTGTGGATTTTGGAGCTACTCAGCCGGCACCTATGGAAACCTAGCAAACCTATACATTTTTTTAAACTAAACACCCAGGGGAATCAAGGATGGGGTGACTTGTGTGGCTCTCACCAGGTTGTTACCCAGAATCCCTTGCAAACCTCAAACTTTGTAAAAATAAAACCCACATTTTCCTTACATTTTCGTGATGGAAAGTTCTGGAATCTGCGTGTATCCACAAACGTCTACACACCCAGCATTCCCCAAAGTCTCCCAATAAATATGGTACCTCACTTGTGTGGGTTGGCCTAGTGCCCGCAGCAGGAAACGTACCAAAATACAACATGGACACATCACATTTTTCCGGTGAAAGTAGACCCTTTTTTCGCAATGTGCATTAGCTGTGGATTTTGGACCCTAGCTCTGCCGGCACCTTAGGAAACCTAGCAAACCTATACATTTTTGAAAACTAGACATCCATTGGAATCCAGGATGGGGTGACTTGTGTGGCTCTCACTAGGTTCTGTTACCCAGAATCACTTGTAAGCCTCAAACCTTGTCAAAAAACCCAAATTGTCCTCACATTTCTGTTTTGGAATGTTCTGGAATCTGTGGGAAGCCACGAACTTCCATCCACCCGGCGTTCCTCAAAGTCTTCCGATAAAAATGGTACCTCACGTGTGTGGGTAGGCCCAGTACCCGTGACAGGAAACGGCCCAAAACACAACGTAGACACATCACACTTTTCCAGTGAAAACGGACCCTTTTTTCGCAATGTGCCTAGTTCTGGATTTTGGACCCTAGCTCTGCCGGCACCTAAGGAAACCTAGCAAACATATACATTTTTGAAAACTAGACATCTAGGGGAATCTAGGATGGAGCGACGTGTATGGCTCTCACCAGGTTCTGTTACCCAGAATCCCTTGAAAACCTCAAACTTTGTAAACAAAAGCATTCCCCAAATTCTCCCGATAAAAATGGCACCTCACTTGTGTGGGTAGGCCTAGTGTCAGCAACAGGAAACATCCCAAAACACATAGAGGACACATCACATTTTTCCAGGGAAAACTGACCCTCTTTTTTTGCAATGTGCCTAGCTGTGGATTTTGGACCCTAGCTCAGCTGGCACCTAGGGCAACCTAGCAAACCTATACATTTTTTAAAACTAGACACCCAGGGGAATCAGGGATGGGGTGACTTGTGTGGCTCTCACCAGGTTCAGTTACCCAGAATCCCTTGCAAACCTCAAACTTTGTAAAAATAAAACCCACATTTTCCTTACATTTTCGTGATGGAAAGTTCTGGAATCTGCGTGTATCCACAAACTTCTACACACCCAGCATTCCCCAAAGTCTCCCAATATAAATGGTACCTCACTTGTGTGGGTAGGCCTAGTGCCCGCAGCAGGAAACGTACCAAAATACAACATGGACACATCACATTTTTCCAGTGAAAGTGAACCCTTTTTTCGCAATGTGCATTAGCTGTGGATTTTCGACCCTAGCTCTGCCGGCACCTAAGGAAACCTAGCAAACCTATACATTTTTGAAAACTAGACATCCATTGTAATCCAGGATGGGGTGACTTGCGTGGCTCTCACTAGGTTCTGTTACCCAGAATCACTTGTAAGCCTCAAAGCTTCTCATAAAAAATAAATTGTCCTCACATTTCTGTGATGGAAAGTTCTGGAATCTGTGGGAAGCCACAAACTTCCAGCCACCCAGCGTTCCTCAAAGTCTTCCGATAAAAATGGTACCTCACTTGTGTGGGTAGGCCCAGTACCCGTGACAGGAAATGGCCCAAAACACAACGTAGACACATCACACTTTTCCAGTGAAAACTGACCCTTTTTTCGCAATGTGCCTAGTTCTGGATTTTGGACCCTAGCTCTGCCGGCACCTAAGGAAACCTAGCAAACATATACATTTTTGAAAACTAGACATCCAGGGAAATCCAGGATGGAGCGACGTGTATGGCTCTCACTAGGTTCTGTTACCCAGAATCCCTTGCAAACCTCAAACTTTGTAAACAAAAACACATTTTCCTCACATTTCTGTGATGGAAAGTTCTGGAATCTGCGTGTATCCAAAAACTTCCAAACACCCAGCATTCCCCAAATTTTCCCGATAAAAATGGCACCTCACTTGTGTGGGTAGGCCTAGTGTCAGCAACAGGAAACATCCCAAAACACAAAGTGGACAGATCACATTTTTCCAGGGAAAACTGACCCTTTTTTTTGCAATGTGTCTAGCTGTGGATTTTGGACCACAGCTCAGCCGGCACCTAGGGCAACCTAGCAAACCTATACATTTTTTAAAACTAGACACCCAGGGGAATCAGGGATGGGGTGACTTGTGTGGCTCTCACCAGGTTCAGTTACCCAGAATCCCTTGCAAACCTCAAACTTTGTAAAAAATAAAACCCACATTTTCCTCACATTGTTGTAATGGAAAGTTCTGGAACCTGCGTGTATCCACAAACTTCTACACACCCAGCATTCCCCAAAGTGTCCCAATAAAAATGGTACCTCACTTGTGTGGGTAGGCCTAGTACCCGCAGCAGGAAACGTCCCAAAACACAACATGGACACATCACATTTTTCCAGTGAAAGTGGACCCTTTTTTCGCAATGTGCATTAGCTGTGAAATTTGGACCCTAGCTCTGCCGGCACCTAAGGAAACCTAGCAAACCTATACATTTTTGAAAGCTACACATCCATTGGAATCCAGGATGGGGTGACTTGTGTGGCTCTCACTAGGTTCTGTTACCCAGAATCACTTGTAAGCCTCAAACCTTGTCAAAAAAACAAATTGTCCTCACATTTCTGTGATGGAAAGTTCTGGAATCTGCGTGTATCCACAAACTTCCACCCACCCAGCGTTCCCCAAAGTCTTCCGATAAAAATGTTACCTCACTTGTGTGGGTAGGCCCAGTACCCGCGACAGGAAACAACCTGAAACACAACGTAGACACATCACATTTTTCCAGTGAGAAAACTGACCCTTTTTTCGCAATAAGCCTAGTTGTGGATTTTGGACCCTAGCTCTGCCAGCACCAAAGGAAACCTAGCAAACATATACATTTTTGAAAACTAGGCATCCATTGGAATCCAGGATGGGGTGACTTGTGTGGCTCTCACTAGGTTCTGTTACCCAGAATCACTTGTAAGCCTCAAACCTTGTAAAAGAAAACACATTTTCCTCACATTTCTGTGATGGAAAGTTCTGGAATCTGCGTGTATCCAAAAACTTCCACACACCAAGCATTCCCCAAGCTCTCCCGATAAAAATGGCACCTCACTTGTGTCGGTAGGCCTAGTGTCAGCAACAGGAAACGTCCCAAAACGCAAAGTGGACACATCATATTTTTCCAGTGAAAGCTGACCCTTTTGTTTGCAATGTGCCTAGCTGTGGATTTTGGAGCTACTCAGCCGGCACCTATGGAAACCTAGCAAACCTATACATTTTTTTAAACTAAACACCCAGGGGAATCAAGGATGGGGTGACTCGTGTGGCTCTCACCAGGTTGTTACCCAGAATCCCTTGCAAACCTCAAACTTTGTAAAAATAAAACCCACATTTTCCTTACATTTTAGTGATGGAAAGTTCTGGAATCTGCGTGTATCCACAAACGTCTACACACCCAGCATTCCCCAAAGTCTCCCAATAAATATGGTACCTCACTTGTGTGGGTTGGCCTAGTGCCCGCCGCAGGAAACGTACCAAAATACAACATGGACACATCACATTTTTCCAGTGAAAGTAGACCCTTTTTTCGCAATGTGCATTAGCTGCGGATTTTGGACCCTAGCTCTGCCGGCACCTAAGGAAACCTAGCAAACCTATACATTTTTGAAAACTAGACATCCATTGGAATCCAGGATGGGGTGACTTGTGGGGCTCTCACTAGGTTCTGTTACCCAGAATCACTTGTAAGCCTCAAACCTTGTCAAAAAAAACAAATTGTCCTCACATTTCTGTGATGGAAAGTTCTGAAATCTGTGGGAAGCCACAAACTTCCATCCACCCGGCGTTCCTCAAAGTCTTCCGATAAAAATGGTACCTCACTTGTGTGGGTGGGCCCAGTACCCGTGACAGGAAACGGCCCAAAACACAACGTAGACACATCACACTTTTCCAGTGAAAACGGACCCTTTTTTCGCAATGTGCCTAGTTCTGGATTTTGGACCCTAGCTCTGCCGGCACCTAAGGAAACCTAGCAAACATATACATTTTTGAAAACTAGACATCCAGGGGAATCTAGGATGGAGCGATGTGTATGGCTCTCACCAGGTTCTGTTACCCAGAATCCCTTGCAAACCTCAAACTTTGTAAAAAAAATAAAAAAAAATTCATCATTTCCGTGATGGAAAGTCCTGGAATCTGCTTGTATCCACAAACTTCCACACACCCAGCATTCCCCAAAGTCTCCTGATAAAAATGGTACCTCACTTGTGTGGGTAGGCCTAGTGCACGTAACAGGAAACGTCCCAAAACGCAACGTGGACACATCACATTTTTCCAGGCGAAAACTGACCCTTTTTTCGCAATGTGCCTAGCTCTGGCTTTTGGACTCTAGCTCGTCCGGCACCTAAGGAAACCTAGCAAACCTAAACATTTTTGAAAACTAGATATCCAGGGGAAACCAGGATGGGGTGACTTGTGTGGCTCTCACCAGGTTCTGTTACCCAGAATCTCTTGCAAACCTCAAACTTTGTAAAAAAAAAAAAAAAAATCCCAAAAACGCAAGGTGGACACATCACATTTTTCCAGTGAAAACAGACCCTTTTTTCGCAATGTGCCTACCTGTAGAGTTTGGACCCCAGCTCCGTCGGCACCTAAGGAAACCCAGCAAACCTATACATTTTTGAAAACTAAACATCCAGGAGCATCCAGGATGAGGTGACTTGTGTGGCTCTCACCAGGTTCTGTTACCCAGAAACCCTTGCAAACCTCAAACTTTGTCAAAAAAAACAAATTTTCCTCACATTTCTGTGATGGAAAGTTCTGGAATCTGCGTGTATCCACTAACTTCCACCCACCCAGCATTCTCCAAAGTCTCCCGATAAAAATTGTGCCTCACTGTTGTGGGTAGGCCTAGTACCCGCGACAGGAAACGGCCCAAAACACAACCTGAATACATCACATTTTTCCAGTGAAAACTGACCCTTTTTTCGCAATGTGCCTAGCTCTGGATTTTGAACTCTAGCTTTTCCGGCACCTAAGGAAACCTAGCAAATGTATACATTTTTGAAAACTGGGCATCCAGGGTAAACCAGGATGGGGTGACTTGTGTGGCTCTCACCAGGTTCTGTTACCAGAATCCCTTGAAAACCGCAAACTTTGCAAAGATAAATACATTTTCCTCAAATTTCTGTGATGAAAAGTTCTGGAATCTGTGAGGATCCACAAACCTCCACCCACCCAGCATTCCCAAAGTCTCCCAAATAAAATTGGACCTCTCCCAAAGGGACAGATAAGGGGCTATTGCCCCCATCTGCCTCCCGGAGGGGCAGAAAGACTGTGGCAATTCTTTTGGGGGTGAGGGCATTGGAATGCCCATTCTGGGCAGCCCCCACCCCTACGTATAAAAAAATAATAATAATCCCAGGTCCCTAGTGGGCTTTCTGCCCCCCCTGCCTCCTGGGGGGGGCAGAAAGATGGTGGATTTTTTGGGGGGGTTGGGGGCATTGGCTTGCCCATTCTGGGCAGCCACCACCCCTGAACTTTGGCGAGAAAGAAATCCCTGGTGTCTAGTGGGCTTTCTGCCCCTCCGGAGGCAGATAAGGGGCTATTGCCTCCATCTGCATCCTGGAGGGGCTGAAAGACTGTGGCAATTCTTTTGGGGGTGAGGGCATTGGAATGCCCATTCTGGGCAGCCCCCACCCCTACGTATAAAAACAAAATAATAATCCCTGGTGCCTATTGGGCTTTCTGCCCCCCCCCTGCCTCCTGGGGGGCAGAACGACGGTGGATTTTTTTGGGGGGGGTTGGGGGCATTGGCATGCTTATTCTGGGCAGCCCCCACCCCTGAACTTTGGTGAGAAAGAAATCCCTGGTGTCTAGTGGGCTATTGCCCCCATCTGCCTCCATGGGGGGCAGAAAGACTGTGGCAATTTTTTGGGGGGGTGGGGGCATTGGTAGGCCCATTCTGGGCAGCCCTCACCCGTAGGTATAAATAAAAAGAATCCCTGGTGCCTAGTGGGCTTTATGCCCCCCTGGGGGCAGATCAGGGGGTATTGCCCCCATCTGCCTCCTGCAGGGGGCAGAAAGACTTTTGACTTTTTTAGAGCGGAAGGGTGGGGGCATTGCCATTCTGGGCAGCCTCAACCCCTGACCTAAAAACAAATAATCCCTGGCGTCTAGGGTGCTTTCTGACCACCCGGGGGGCAGATTGGGGGCTACTGCCCCCATCTTCCCCAGGGGGGGCAGAAAGACTGGTCATGCCATTTTTTCTGGGTGGGAGCACAGGCCCTTGCCCAAGGGGCCGCTCCCCCCTCCCTGGTGCATAGTGGGTGGATCCCTGCTTAAGGATAGCCCTCCTGGGAAAATCCCCCAGCAGGGATCCACTAGGGAAGTGTACCATTGGTAAGGGGAGATTCTCCCCTTTCCAACGATACCTCTCCCATGTAATAAGGTGCTCGGGGGCTGAGATAGCCCCACGAGCACTAAAACAATTAAACTGAAACTAAATTTCTGTTTCATTTATAATGTAATGACGTCAGTGCGCCATGCGTGCGATTGTCATTACATTGAAAAAATAAAAAAAGCCCCGGAAGGTTGGGGAAGCTCTTTCCCACCTCCCGAAGCAAAAATAAAAAAAAAGGAAATCCCTCTGCTGTCTGCAGCAGAGGGATTTTGTGCGCCTGTGCACTGTGACGGAATGGTTCTGTCATGAGCACAGGAGCACTGGTGCTCATGACAGAACCATTCCGTCATGAGCACTGAAGGGGTTAAACACCATAGATATTGTTATGGTTATTATTACAAAAGCACAGCGTTACCTGCACAGTAGGCCTCCGTTAATATATGCTTGGCTGACGTGTCCTAAGTGCTTTGGGGATTCTCTGCTGCAAGTGATTCTGCCGCAGAAAGCTTCAGAGAAAAGAGTCAAGTTACGGCTCTTTTATGATCCTGCATTAAAATGCTGCTGTAAATCACTTCACTTCTCTGCTGGTCGGCTTGCGACTAATGGGACACCTCATTTGATTGAGCATAGATTCCATAATTTCAGGGTCATGGACACAGGGGAACTATTTTTAATAAAATGTGTGCGCTATGGGGTAATTTAGTTAACAAGCTGACCAAAAGCAGAGATTCAGGAATATATTAGAGAACTTTGAATGGCAACGCTGTAAGTGGATGCTGAAGTATTTGGTCTGTAGAGAACATTTCTCTCGTCACAATTTTGACAGGTGTGCCATGTAGCGCTGTCTCGTGCTTTCACACAGCTGATTGTGTTCTACCAGCAGACATATATCAGCCTGCCCTCGCGTACAAATTTTTACGCTTCAAAAATAAGGTTCACTCATTTATATGAATGTACCAGCGCTGCTATTGGAAAAACTTCACACCAGGAACCCATAAATTGGGGGTCAAGGTGTGGCAATAAAAAGGGAGCGGGGTAATGAAAATCAGTTTGACACTGGGAAGGCGTCTGCACTCCCGCCCTCCTCTCACTCTAGGTTCTGTTACTTCTGTTTGGTGCTGCAAAATTGTAATGAATGCTTTTTTTTCTTGGAGTGCCTCTTGCATTTTCAGTATAGAGCCATCAGTACATCCTCCCACTGCGCCTCGTAATGCCTATGACTTGTGGACGATTCTATGCGCAAAGCTCAGCGAGGGCTCACTACACCCTGACTTGCAGCACCAGGACATGAAGCATCATGGAAGAGACGTAGAGACACAGCAGGACACACACTCGACCCCATCTTCGCATGAGGAAATAGCATCTGCTACAGTCACACAATGGAACTGCTCTGGACAGACCACCACTGCATCCATTTCTCCTTTACTAAACCCACCGCACACAGGCACGAGCTCCGCCTCCCACACAGAATCTGGAACAAAGTCTCCGAAGAACACCTCACCTCCGCCCTCACCTGCACTCCACCCCCAACTACGACAGACGCCAACAACGCGGCTAGCAACCACCACCAATGGATAGCCAACTGTGCAAACACACTCGCCTCCCTCCATGAGACAACCCAACAAGAAAGCAAACTGGTTCACCACAGCACTCCACTAATCCAAGCGCTCCTGCCGACGACTGTAAATGATGTGGAGAAACAGCAAAACTCTGGAAGCACGCTCCGCCTACAAAACAGCCACCACGGCTCACCACCACCTCATCAAATCCACAAAGAAGAACTTCCTCCAAGACAGAATCCTCGCCAAGGCCCACAACTCCAAGGAACTCTTCAACATCATACAGGAATTTGCCAAACCCAACAGCGAAACAACTGATGTCCCTCCCTCCCAAGACCTCTGCAACAGAGTCAGCTCCTTCTTTCACCTCAAGATCAAGACGCTTTACGACAACTCCGACAACCAAGACCTCTGCACCACCTCAGCCCACACCCCCAGCGATGTTACCCAACAGACCCTACTTACCTGTACACCATTCAAGACAGAAGACACCTTTAGACCATGAAGAGCATCCACTCCGAAGCACCTTCAGACTCCTGTGCGCCGCACATCTTCCACAGGGCCGCCACAGCCATCGCACCCGAGCTACTTCGAACCATCAACTGCTCTCTCGAAACCGCAACATTCCCCGACAACTTGAAGCACGCCAAAGTCAACCCCCTCCTAAAGAAACCCTCCCCAGACCCGACGGAACTTAAGAATTTCAGTCCCATCTCACCACTTCCTTTCACAGCCAAGGTCATTGAAAAGGCCGTCAGCACCAACATCCTAGACACCTCTCAATTTGAATTATGCAGCAACCACAGCACTGAGACCACCCTCCTTGCCACCACAGACGACATACGTGCCCTCCTCGACCAAGGCCAAGCGGCAGCCCTCATCCTCCTGCACCTATCAGCAGCCTTCGACACCATCTCCCACCGTACACTAGCCACCAGACTGCACGATGCGGGTATCCCAGGAAGGGCCCTAGACTGGTAACGCGCATTTCTCACGGGCAGAACACAGAGAATAAGACTCCCGCCCTTCCTCTCAGAATCGACTAGGATCAGATACAGAGTACCCCAAGGATCCTCCCTCAGCCCCACCCTCTTCAGCGTCTACATGGCCCCCCCACGCAACCATCGTCAGAAACCATGGGCTCAACATCGTCTCGTACGCCGATGACACCCAGCTCATCCTCTCCCTCACCAAGGAACCCGACATCACCAGGCACAACTTTCAAGAAGGGATGAAAGCCATCACAACCTGGATGAAGAACAGCTGCCTGAAACAACCCAGAGAAAACAGAAGTCCTCGTCCTCGGCTCCACTCCCTCCGCATGGAACGACACCTGGTGGCCCCTGCCCTCGGAAACCCACCTACCCCGACAGACCTTGCATGTAACATCGGCATCATACTGGACTCATCGCTCACTATGAATCGTCAGATCAACGCTGTCTCCTCCGCATGCTTCAACACCCACCGCATACTACGTAAAACATTCAAGTGGATCCCCTCGGATCAGGGCCGGCTCTAGGGTGGTGCGACCGGTGCCATTGCACCGGGTGCTGACTTCTGGGGGCGCCGTCTTTGCAATTATGTTATAGTTTTAAAAGCACCTGCTGCCGTATTCTGTGCGTCCAGCAATTTTCATGCAGTAAAAATGTCTAGATAACTCCGGTGATTAATGTTCTTCCTGGAGCGAGAAGTTTTGTTTAGTGGAAGTTTTAAATCAACCAAAAGTAGCGTAGTGGGTTAATATGCCTGATGCAAAGTACGTGTACTGTGCAGATCACAAAGTTCATATAATCTAAAGAGGTCAGTGCTTTTCTCAGAGAGATCCTTTTGTTCCTTGCAGTGTATAAGTTAAAATCCTAATGTAGAACAGTGAGCTAATAACTGTCAAAGAGCTGCATGCAAACTGCAAGGTATATATTATTAGAGCGTTATGCTTTTCCCCCCAGCCTTTCAATATTCTAACCTTGCAAAATAGGATTATTTTGGTAAAAAAAAGTGAAAAAATCAATTCTCATTATTAAATGTAACCCCCAACTATGGTGTTATGTTTTAAAGTATGAGTTTGTGCTTCTCCACACCAAGCACTCTTAAACTATACTGTCTACCAGTATGGATGACGTGTGACCCCTACACCTTGTATTCCTCTGTGTTATGCAACATTCCTATACACTGATTTACACACGTGTGATTGATTGTCTCTGTGTAATGTGTGTGTGATTTAAAGTGCTCTGACACCCTACATTGGTATGAGCGGCGCTATACACCAAATTAAATGCATCTCAGCGAGTGAGTGGTTATGGAGACGTGAAGGGCTCTGTTAAAGGGTGGTAGTGAGGGGATTCGTGGCGAAGATGGCCATTGGGGGGGGGGGCAACAAACATTGTCGCACAGGGCACCCCCAGAGCTAAAGCCGGCCCTGCCTCGGATGCCAGGAAAACAGTCACTCACGCCCTCATCACCAGCAGACTGGACTACGACAACACCCTATACACCGGAATCAACAAAGAACTCCTCCACAAACTCCAGACTATCCAGAACGCCGCAGCCAGACTAGTCCTTGATATCCCACGGCACAATCACATCACCCAACACCTCTGGGACCTCCACTGGCTCCCCATCGAAAGAAGAATAACTTTCAAGCTGCTCACGCACGCCTACAAGGCCCTCCACAACATCGGACCTCAATTCCTCAACAACCGCCTCTCCTTCCACGCCCCCAAGAGAAACCTCCGCTCAGCCGACCTCTCCCTAGTCACCGTCCCACGCTTCTACAGGAACAGAGCGGGTGGAAGGTCCTTCTCCTACCTCACAGCCAAGACCTGGAACGATCTCCCTCTCCACCTCTGGCAAAGCCTGACACTGCACCAATTCAAGAAGGACCAAATTTGCGCTATGTACCAAACAAAAGGGTCTGTCAACTCTTCTCAGTTTAGATTTGCCGTGCGCTTTTAATTCGGGAACAGGGAGAGCTCAGTCAGTGTTACCACATGAAGACCACCTGCCATTCTTCTGCTGCAGTAACTCTGTAAATTCTTCTGAACCCAGACCTGCTGAACCCCTGCTACTCTAGTACAGCGAGCGCTCTACCAATGGCCACGATCAGCGAGCTCTTTTGGTGGCTAGAAGGTAACCTTAGGGCTGGAGCTTGGATTCTTATGGCACTAGAAGCAATTATATGTGTTGCCACTCCTCTGCCACCATACATAGCACTACCCCATTTAACAAATGTCCACACTTTATAATACCACCAATAACAGCACAATATATTGCCTTTCTTGAAAAACAAGTCATAACACTTGAACGGAGTTCCAGTAACTTATATTGCACAACTGTTCACCAAGCTACAACAAAAACAGCTTAATATTAATAACAGGCAAATCCTAATGCTTGTTTTTTCTTTCAGTGTTATAGGCAAACTCAACCAGAAGGTATTGGAGTGCTTTACGTTACATGAGGATACATTCTTTTTTGTTTTGTTTTGGTAGGCATGGAGGGCCGGATTCACAAAAGTAATCTGAGACAAAATCCTAAACTTACTACCTTTGGTATTCACAGAAGCATTTAGTAGTAGTAAAGTTAGGATTCCTAACTTTACTTCTACTAAACTGAGACAAAATCCTAACTTTAAGACTTTCGGTATTCACAAAAGGCATTTAGTAGTAGTAAAGTTAGGAATCCTAACTTTACTACTACTAAATCCCTTTTTTTGAATACCGAAAGTCGTAAAGTTAGGATTTTGTCTCAGTTTAGTAGTAGTAAAGTTAGGAATCCTAACTTTACTACTACTAAATGCCTTCTGTGAATACCAAAAGTAGTAAGTTTAGGATTTTGTCTCAAATTAGTTCTGTGAATCGGCCCCAATGAGTTAAATGATTTGCCCAGAATCACAAGATGATGAGCCCACGCCAAGACTCGAACCTGGTTCCCCAGTTCCAAAGTCAGCAGCTCTGACCATTAGGCCACATCCTCTTAAAGAGACAGGAGCTGCTTTTATAAATAAATGTTCACATACAGTGACTCAATGAATGGCATTGGCAGGAGCAAGCAGTAGTCTCCACTATTGTCTGCTTCTCCCACCCATCAGCATTCACACCCCTTCTCTTTAGAATGGGCCACTAACGTCACTGTGCGAGTTGGATAGACTTTTCCAATTTGCAAAGTACCTTTAAACATCGCGATTCCCAATGGTGTGGTCCCAAAGTCTGTTATTTTAGGAGGTAATATATGAGAACAGTCGCTCCTCTTCAATTAATTAGTTATTGTTATGCATGCAAGTAAACCTTTTGTTTAAAGGTTTGCATAACTGTCAAGCATCAGCTTAATTGTACACCGGGTAGACCCACCAATTATACCAAATGGAAATGGAGAACACAAAAAGATTTTTCATATTGTATTCAATTCAATTTGAAATATAGTACGATAAGTAAGAATTGTTGGTACAATATGAAGGACACAGTACTCAGTGCAAAAGGTGCAGAACAATTATTGTGTAAAGGACCTTCTTTGAAAATTATGCAGTTATTCCCAGTGGAATAAACACACGTCTAATCTGTTTCTGGGAAAGGGCCAAGATCTCCAGTGAAATGTTGGTCGTGAAGAAATGCACATCTCTTCCTGCGTATACTTGATGTTTAAACCTAGTAGGATTAGCCGGAAGGTCATCATGAGGAACAGGACAATATGTGATAGGATTCTGAGAGGAAAAATATGAACCGGCAATTCTGCTGACACTTAGCAGTGTAAAATGGCAGAGTAGTCTCAAATTTCCAAGAGTAGTTCTATGTATGTCTGTTTATTTTTTATCTTTCTTTTTATAAGGGTTCCGCTGTTCTAGAAATGTTGGACTACCCAGCTTTCCTACTAGCAGAGTGTATCAGAATGAGCACAGCAGGCAACCATCGCTGCCCACACTCAGTGCAGAATGGGGAATCACACCCTTTGCATTTAATCGGAAATCATAAGTTTTGCAACAAATCAATTTGTACATCAAGCCCTATTGTCTTTATCATTTCAACCTAAATTCTTAAATTGTAGAGATTCTGATATAAACTTTGTGTCCAACCCTAACACGCTGGATTCTGTTCTTCAGCAGATTTTGCTGTTCCACGAATTATATTTACCTTTTCTCTCCTGTTAACTGCAACAACAATTAACTGAACATTTAAGGTTATTTCCTACAGTTTCCCATCAGAATTACACCCAAATCTACTCCATGAAAAGGTTAAAGCAAATTCGTAAATGTGATGGAAAAGTTCCCTAAAATAATTTAAGGATAGGACATTCTCTGCAGGAATAAAATATAACAATAACATTTTATGTACTTATGGAAGAATGTCAGCCTCATGGACAATTTGTGCAAGTTTGAAGGAGGAGGAATATGAGTCGAAATCTATAACAGTTTTGGAATTCTAGGCATACTGGTCCTTCTGCATGGGATTTTTGCTATTTGCAAAGTTAAAATCTACTCCAAACAGAAATGGAAACATGGGGAGTAGATTTTTAACTTTTCCAAAACGATTGGTAATTGGCCATTTTAATTCTACATGCCTCAGTTCCCACATCTGCTAAATATCAGGAGTCCTAAAGGAAATGTAGTATGCAGTTGTGTTCTCTGCCAAACCAAAAAACGAATTCATGAGCCATTTTCAAAGTGCATATCCCGGCAGCTGGCTAATGGCAACATTCACAAGTGGATGTTTGCCAGTCACACATGGGGACTGCGTGTAGAGATGCCAAAGAATGTTATTCTTCCTTTTGGTGGTTCGTATTTTGGGTAGCAACAAAAAGAATACAAAAATTGGGATAGGAGGTGACTTAGCTTTGGAATACAATAGGCACTTCCTATTTGAGATCCTGCAACTGGTGTAGAAAACTGAGTGTAAGTTAAGACCTAGCTGGTGACCTGACCTACTCCTTTACCACTTTCGTCACACTTACGAGTGACTATCTAGAGTGCTTTTTGACATATGCCTCCCATGATGCGGGTGCTGTCTGTGGAATTCTTGAATCTATGTGTGCTCCAATATCTCCAGTATTAAAAGACCAACCTACGACGGCATGCAGATGAGCCTGTGGAACCTGCCATTGTAGGCACAGAACTGTAAGACTACAGGAACTGGAGCACCCCTGTTATTTTATGCTGATTTGTATAGCGCGCTAATCACCTGAGAGGGTATCCAGGTGCTTATATGAAGAACCAGGTCTTCAGCTTCTTTAGGACCTCATTAAGTGAGGAGGTGGCTCTGATGTGTTGAGGGAGGTCATTCCATGTCTTGGGTGCAATGTAGGAGAATGAGCGACCTCCAGTTTTGCTTTTGCAGTACCGGGGGTGTGTGTGTGTGAGTGAGAATGAGGCAGAGCATAGGTGTCTGATGGGTTGGTGAAAGTGTATGCTGCTGGTCAGGTATTCTGGTCCTGTGATGAGTAGGGCTTTGTATGTGTGTGTGAGAAGTTTGAATTAGCTGCACTTGAGAATGGGGAGCAAGTGAACCTTCCAGAGGGGTGGTGTGATGTGGGTGCAGCATGGAAGGTAGAATTGGGGCTGCGTTCTGGATGCTCTAGAGCCTGTGTAGGAGTTGTTTGGCGATTTCGGTGTAGAGAGTGTTGCTGTAGTCCAGCCTGCTGGTGATGAGTGCTTGCATGACGGTCCGTCTGGTGTTCTGAGGCAACCATCTGAAGATCTTTTGCAGCATGTTTAGGATGTGAAAGCAGGATGTGCTCACTGCATTGACTTGAGACATCATGTTGAGCTTGTCATCTAGGATGAGCCCTAGATTTCTTGCATGGTTTGTGGGTGGTATGGGCTTTGGTCCTAGCTCCGATGGCCATCAGGTGGAATCCCATTGGAAGGTCTTGTTGCCGAAGACCAGAACTTCCATCTTGTTGGAGCTGAGCTTCAGGCAGTTAGTTCGCATGCAGCCTGATAGCATGGTCATGCAGTTGGTGAAGTTGGTTCTGGTGGTGTTTCTCTGGTCTGTCAGGGAGAGGATGAGTTAGGTGTCATCGGCGTAGGAAATGACTGTGATGTCTTGTGCTCGAATAATGTTGGCGAGCAGTGTCATGTAAACGTTGAAAAGAGTGGGGCTGAGCACTCATCCCTGTGACAAACCGCATATCAATTTCTTGGTCATAATGTAAAGGGTGGCAGCTTGACTGTAAAGATGGGTCGTACACGGTGATACGAAGTTTAAGGTATTTATTCCAGGAACACTGTTACGCAGAGAAACGCCTCCACTCTCTTCTCAGCTCTCCGTCCACAACTCAACACTCTAGATCTCTAGCTGCCGTGGAGAAGTGGAGCGAGAGCAGAAGACAGTAGAGCGAGGCATAGAATGTACAACAATAATGCATCAACATAAGTAATTACAACATAACACATCTTCCTCCCTTCAAAAGAAAAAAAAACAAAGAAAAAAAAACAAACTAAGAAGCATCATCACAAAAATAATCCATCATCCACTTTGGTTTAGAGCAAATGCGTTTGTCCACACTTGGTAAGTCTACATTGGTGTTGTTTTGTTCCCCACAGGAAGGTAATTCCACATTTTGCTCCACATTGGTACTGTTTCGTATCTCCCGAGATGGTAATTCCACATTTTGCTCCCCACTAGATGGTAAAACCACCTCACTACCTCCATTGGAAGCAACAACAACACCACTATTCACACTAGAAGAATCAGAACTATTAATAACGCAATCAGTAGTGTTGTCACAATTCCCATCAGAGTTGGTAGGAACACTCCTCTCTGTGATAATGTCCTACTCAGAATGAGAATCAGGAGAGGAAGTAGACCTTAGCGGGGAACGTTTACGAGACCAACATGAAGAGGGGCGAAAAATGGCTACTCTCTTAAAGTTCCAAACTTTACCATTCGACAATTGTACAGCATTTTTTAAAACTTTGATAACTCTCAAAGGTTTGAAGTATTGACTTTCACCTTTACTAGTTTTCCAGGGCTTCTTGACCCTAACCCAGGAACCAACTTTGATAGAAACATTTCTTGTATGATGTTTTTGGTTATACACTTCTCGGTACTTGTTACATTTGTCAACAATCTTTGACCTGATGACCTCAACAGGAACAGTGCTAGAAACAGTTTCTAATAACCACTCGGGATTGCACTTAGTTCTGGCACCACGACCCCTCATGACTTCAAAAGGAGAGACTTCCAAAGAATCATGAAGGGTGGTTCTATACATCCATACAGTTTTAAAAATGTGTACTTCCCAATCACAATCATTCTGGACGGCCATTTGAATAGAACTCTTGAGAACTCTGTTAAATCTTTCGATCATGCCATTCCCAGAAGGATTGTAAAGAGAAGTAGTCCTGTGTTTAATGCCAGCTCTTCTAAAATATTCCTGAGTCATATTGGACATGAATTGAACTCCATTGTCTGAAATAACTTGGACAGGTAAACCTTCTTCAATGAAAGTCCTGTCCAGGAACTTCAAAATTTCTTCCGAATTAATTTTGTCGACTACTTTAATGACCGGCCACCTTGAGAAAATGTCAATGAGTGCTATAACGTACTTCTTCCCCAAACCAATTGGGCCCATAATGTCGATGGCAATAGTGTGCCATGGTTTGGAAGAAACGAAAGTCTCACCTAACTTGGGTCTCAAGGTAACTAAAGATTTATCTGAATTACAACAAGGTAAACAATCACGAACCACCCTCTCAATTAGGACATCAATGCCGGGCCACCAGAACCATTGCTTGGCTCTTTGTTTAGTTTTAACAATGCCACTGTGTTCCTCATGACAAAGTTTAACAACTTTCATTCTCAAGGAAATAGGAGGAATAACTTTATCACCCCTGAAAATGGACCCGTTATACACTGAAAGTTCCTGTCTGATTTCCCAAAAGGTCTAAAGATCTCAGGAAGTTTGCTTTTGCAAGGCCAACCAGTATTGATAAATACAAACAATTGTTGTAGAATAGAATCAAGACTATAACCATCTGACCATTCTTTCTCATCAAAATTAGATAAACCTTGATTGTGAATTAAGGCAACTTGTACAGCTTCCCAGTCAGGTTGGTCACATTCACACATATCGATGGGTAATCTAGACAAGAAGTCGGCAACTACGTTCTTTTTGCCAGGAACATACACAATCTGATAAATGTAATCTTGTAACCGTAAGGATAGTCTAGCAATTCTAGCTGAAGCATTCAAGATTCCCTCAGTGGTGAGTAATTTGACCAAAGGTTTGTGATCAGTACGTATTACACAGGATTTACCCCAGACAAAAGATCTAAAATGGTCCATGGCCCATGCACATGCTAGAGTCTCTTTTTCGATCACCGAACATTTTTCCTCAGAAGGAGATAAGGCACGGGAAGCATAACCAACAATATTCTCTTTGCCATCAGCCCTTATTTGAGATAAAACACCTCCCAAACCTTTGTTACTAGCGTCCACAGTGACAATATTATCTAAGTCAGGATCAAATCCCTTAAGAGCAGGGGCTTCTACAATTGCACGTTTGATGACGTCGAATTCCGACTGACACTCTGCATCCCACAAGAATTTGACCCTATTCTTAAGGAGCTGTCTAATGTGAAACATTTTGGAGGAGAAATGTCTTACAAATCTAGAGTAGAATTCTGCAAGTCCTAGGAAAGACCGAACTTCCTCCTTACTCTTGGGATTGGACGCATCACGAATTGCTTCTATCAAAGAGGGTTTAGGTGAAATACCTTCTCTACTGAGAATATGACCTAAGTATGTGATGGATTTAACAGCAAACTTACATTTGGAATGCTCAACCGTTAGCCCTTTGGATTCCAGGATGGTAAGGACTTCATTCAATATTTTATCATGTTCAGACCTAATAGCGCCAAAAATGAGAATATCGTCTTGAAAACACCTGACGTTTTTGATTTGGCCAAATAAATGGTACATCAACCTCTGAAAGATAGCAGCTGCAGAAGCTAGACCAAAGGGAAGTCTCTTATACTGGAAACAGCCGAATGGGGTAATAAAAGCTGTAAATTGTTTACTTTCGTCTGCAAGAGAAATCTGATGATAAGCAGCAGAAAGATCTATTGACGAAAACCACTCAGCACTCTTCACCAAGGACAACATTTCAGAAATCTTTGGAAGTGGGAATTTATCTACAACAATATTATTGTTTAAATGCCTAAGATCAATACACAATCTCAATTTGCCATTGCTACGTCTTGCCACAACAATCGGAGAAATCCACTCCGCAGATTCAATGGGTTCGATGATGTCAGCCTTAACCAATTTATTGAGCTCCTTTTCAACATCATCCCTGAGAAGGACCGGAATGTGTCTTACTTTGTGTATTTTAGGGCAAGCACTCGACTTCAAAACAATACGATGTTCAAAATCATTGAGATTCCCTATGCTCCCATTAAAAACTCTGGGAAACCTCTTTAACATTTCCTTGCACAATATATCCTCATCATTAAGCACCATGACAGGATCTGGACTATTAGGATTGAGAATTATATCTAATTTAGCCTGGTCTTTCCAGCCTAAAACTGCAGGTCCCTTCTTGGCGACATACAGTTTGCTGGAGGTCTGTCTGTTCTTAAATTTGAAAACTAAAGATCTATACCCAACCATATCGATTTTCTCCCCAGAAAATCCTTCTGGATGAATGTCAGATTCTAGGAGTTTATCACCTAAACGTGCGGCAAATAAAGATTTCCACATTTTCTCGTCAACAATAGTATATGGCGAACCGGAGTCAGCATACATTTGCACAGAAATACCCCCAATGGACATTGTACAAAATGGCTTCTTCAAAGACACACTGCTATCATTTACATTCCAAATGTATAATTGTTTTGAATTCAAGGTTTGAGAACTACCACCAGAATCATTGATGGTAAGTTTCTTAATACTACTCTCACAATCACTCGAGTCATAATCAGCTTCATCCAAACATTTGATTTTTTTCCTAATCTTCCTCCTACAAGCTTTGGTATAATGTCCCACTAAACCACAATTGGAACACCGTTGCCTTAAGGCCGGACATGTTTTACTGGATGCTAGATGTGTGGGACTATCGCAACGGTAGCATCTGAAATTGGTATCGCGATTGAACTCTTTCTTTTTAATTGTATCAATTTTACGTTGGACTGGAATATTGGTTTTGGAAGTGGACATTTTGGCTTTAATCTTGCTGACAACCTCTGCAGAGGTTTCTGCGATAGCAGCATCTCGTTTAAGTAGCTTTGCGCTACGACTAGACATTTCAGCCTTTCTAACTATGCTCAAAACGTCTTTTAATTCAGCATCCCCATTTATCCACAGTCTGTCTTGTACAGCCGGATCATTGCTATGCATAACTACTTGATCTCTGATAAACTGATCAACTAAATGATCAAATTTACAATCAGCAGCAAGTTTTCTTAAGGCTGACACATATTCATCGACAGTTTCATTAGCTTCTTGTGAAAAAAATGAAACCTCACAATCCCAATGCAAACTTTTGGTGCAAAGTAGGTGTCAAAATCGTTCATTATAGCATCAAATACATTGACATCACCACCTCCTAAAGCCTTTGTCATTCCTTCATAAGCCCTTAAACCTCCCGGACCCACAGAATGCAGTAGGAATTTCTTTTTCCTATCAGGTGTCATTTTCCCGTCTTCATCAATAGTGTCTATAAAGTTTAGAAAGTAGGCTTTCCACTCCGACCACTTCATGCACGGATCAGATCCAGCAGGCCAGAAAGCTTGAGGAGGCTGAATTGAATAACTTTGACTCGTCATCATGAAGATCAGAAACGAAAATTTAAAAACAAAAAGAAAATATTCAAAATGACAAAATAAAATATGATTGTAATTGGAGGTGTGCGCGTCACCGCGCTGAATAAGAAAATGTACTTTAATTGAGGAAAGAGGATTACATGAAGAGTGTGCGCATCACTGTAGAATCCAAAATGAAATTATGCGCAACAGTAAAAGGTGTGCACATCACCGTAGAGCGCAGTAGTAAAGGTGTGCGCATCACCGTATAGGGGTTAATGACGAAGAGCACAACCAACCAATAGATTAGGAAAGTATTAAGTATAACTTGACAGAACTGCTGCACGAAACTTGAAACTTGATGTGCAATTAATTATTATACATGCTGCGCGCACCACTGTGTATGTAGAAACAGTTGTGGACGAGGCGTAGTAGAACAGCGTGAAGCGAGATGCACGATTAGTTAATCACTAAGGTGTGTGCATCACCGCGTAGCTTAAAAGCAAACAGCTGTGTACACGTTGGTGCCTGACAAAATGGCGGCACGTAAAGGTCACGGAGCGTGACCTCTGACGTCACAGCGCGATCGACGTCTGGAAGAATAACGAAGAGGTAGCAGGGAAGGCGAACTCCGCTGGAGATGCTAAGTTCGACAAGGTGCGCGAGGTAAGTGCGCTCACGATTGATAGTTGGGGGCCAAACAGTGGAAATTAGTAAAACCCCAGAACATCAGGTAGCAGAAAAATACTACCTTAGGAAGTGGTCCCGTACAACATCAAAGGTAGAAGAACACAGTGATTCTTGTCCTGTTCTCGTTGCAGTGAAGACTTCCAGTTTCGGGAAAAGACGAAATAGCAATCACTTTAAAAAAAAAAAATACAATGCGTAGGTCCTGCCAGTGTTCCGCTCGTCGCCAATTGGGTTCTTCCTGTGAGGAAAGAACAGATTCATTTGAGAGTAGATCCTTATATGCCAATCTCATAGAGTCTTCAGATGAGGGTGTTGTGGGAGACAGCATCGAAGGCTGTGGGGAGAGGTCAAGCAGGATGAGGGCCGCTGTTTCTCTATGTACAGGATGTTTTGAATGTCGTCAGTGGCTGCGATGAGTGCTGTTTCAGTGCTGTGATTGTTCCTGAATCCTGATTGGGTGTTGTCTAGAAGATGGTGAAGTTCGAGGTGAGCTGTGAGTTGCTTGTTAATGGCCTTCTCAATCACTTTGGCTGGATAGAGGAGCAGGGAAATGGGTCGGAAATACCTCAGTTGATTTGGGTTGGCTGTGGGCTTCTTGAGGAGTGCATTAGAGCGGGGGGGCAGGTCCTTTCGCTGTCTTGCCGCTAAATTGTGGAACTCTCTCCCTGTGCAGACTCGCCGCTTAGATTGCCTGTTATCCTTCCGTAAGGCCATCAAAACTCACCTGTTTCCTACAGTCTCTACCGACACTGCTATCAGCGCCAGGACGCCCCTTCGCTGGGGCAGCTGCGTGCTATACAAGTTTACTTAACATAACATAACATAACATTGATGATTTGCAAGTTTCCATTCAACTGGGAAAGTGGTGGACGTGATGGAGGTGTTGATGATATGGGTCAGGGTGGTGCTGATTTGGGATATTCCCAGGTTGTAGATGTGATGGGGGCATGGGTCCATTGGTGCCCCTGAGTGGGTGGTCTGCATGATTGCCTCTGTGTCGTTTCTGGTCATGGCTGTCCACTCGTTCAGGTGGCCGTTTTGGTTGGAGGTTAGCAATGTGTTCTCTGGGGTTGGGTTGGTGTGTGAAGTTGCTGTAGATGTTTGCGATTTTGCTGTGGAAGAAGTTGGATAGGTTGTCGCAGAGTTGTTGGGAGGCAGCAATGTTGTTGACATTGGCTGAGGGCGATGTGAAATCCTTGATGATTGAGATCTACTTGCAGTTGTTGGAGCTTCCTATGATGCGATTCACTAGTGCTTTTTTCTTAGTGTCTCTAATTTGCTGATAATAGCGTCTGAGTGCAGCTTTGTAGGTAGTTCTATCAGTGGTTTCGAGGCTGGCTCTCCTTTTCATTTCTAGCTGTTTAAAGTGTTGCTTGGTGTCTCAGAGGCCTTCTGTGTACCAGCTGGCCTGCTTGTTAGATCTACTATGCTTGTTGGGTTTGATAAGTGTGAGGGAGTCTGCGCAGTTCTTGATCCAGTTGTTGATGTCCTTGTCGAGGTTGTTTGTGGGGCAAGGCTGATCAGTGCTGAGGGCGCTGATCCTGTCTTCTTCTGTGATTTTGCTCCAGCTGAGGCTTAGAGTGCTGAACCTGGGAGGGGTGTTGACTTGAGGTGTGTTGATTTGGAAGTTGAGGATGGAGTGGTCGGTCCACGTGAGCTCTGTGGTGGAGTTGTATTTGAAGCTGTCGCTTGTGGTGAAGATGTGGTCCAGTGTCTGTCCTGTAAGGTGTGTTGGTTCTTTGGTGAGCTGGGTGTGTCCAATGTTGCTCAAGCTTTCGAGGAGTGCTGTGAAGCAGGGTTCATTCCGGTCTTTCAGGTGAAAGTTAAGGTTACTGAGGAGAATGTAGGCTCTGGAGTCGATGGCAAGCAGAGCGAACAATTGGGTGATGAGGTTGGTAAAGTTGGCTCAGGGTCCGGGTGGTCGATAGGCAAGGGTTCCGTTCAGGGTGAATTTTTCAGAGATTTGTAGCTTGAAGTGCAGGTGTTTCATGACTAGGGTGGCCTTCTCTGTAGATGTTGTGCATTTGATGGATTCCTTGTAGATAACGAATCCTCCTGGCTTGTGAAGGCTGTCCTGTCGAGAGATCTTGTAGCCCACTGGGATTGCTGCAGCGATGTCGAGAGCCAATGAGGGGTTGAGCCAGGTCTCTGTGATGAAGAGGATGTTGAATACGTCACTGCTCAGTAGGTCCCATATTTCGGTTGTGTTGGCTGAATGATCGCTTGTTGAGATGCATGCATGAGCGTGAGAGTTGACGTGTGGGTTTGCTATGGCATGTGGTGTAGGGTGGGAGTGTAGGCGTTGTTGGCACTTGTATGGTGTGTGTGTTGGGAGGGGGTGTTGAGGGCATTGTTAGTATTGTGTGGGGGGTGTGAGTGAGTGGCTGCTGGAGAACTGGCAGTAGGTATAGTAGGTGCAAGCTCCTACAGTGGTGTGAGGTGTGGCAGCAGTTGGGGAAACGGCGTCCGGGATCTAGAGACCTAAGGAGTGCTGCAGAATATCTCTGGGCAGTGATCAGACCAGGGTTCCTGGCACTGGGCATGGTCTAGGCGTGGACGGGCTTGCCTTAGGCCCTCCAGCGGCGTGCCTGTGATGCAGCTGTCATTAAGTAGGTCCTGGGATGGGGGAGGAGTCCAGGGTGCCAGGATGCCATTTCCTGGGCTGATGGGTGATGGGAAATGAAGTCCTCTTCCTTTGCCTTTTCATTTAAAGATTACCAAAGATCCCTATTATTGACCCTTGAGCAGGATGTCTCACTCGACTAACCTATTTAACACTATTCCACTTAATTAATTTAACTGGTTAAATAACTTCCTTCAATGTCTGGTGGATTTAATGGCAAGGCCCGGAGGCCAATATTATGCATACTCCTTTAATGCTCCTCACACACATCAGCAACAGGAATCTTAGAACCAGAACACATTAGAACTCTAGAACATTGAACATGCATATAACCCATGCACTGGAAGACATCTTTCTTCTTTTGTTGCTTCTCATACACAGATAAGTACATCCATTTAATGTCCTTAATATTTGTATGAGTCTATATGGTTTAAAATATTGTCTTTATAAGTTATTATATGCATAGGTGATTGGTAAAGCTTGTGTTTTAAGTATTGAATGCATACTGAATGCCTGAGGTCGGTAATTAGTGGGGGGTTTTTTCTCGTAGTTTTTTTAAGAAGAATTGTGACTGAACGGCATCTGAATAGGATTACCTAATGGGAGGATTTAGTTGAGTTTTTTTCTTGGTATGAGCATTTTGAACGCATGTTTTTATTTTCATAGGGTTATGCGGCCGTATTGACGGAGGAAAACGGTTCTTACTGTTGGAGATTTGGATTGAGCGGTGCATGGGGGTGCGAGGCTGTGGCACGCGAGCAGAGTTGTGCGTTTGATTGAAAGCACCCTGCTCGCATGCATTGGGGCTCCGTCTTCACGGGCTCGGCGCGTCTTCTCAGTGTGTGCAGAGCGTTCGTTCTAGCACTCGCTGAGGGGGGTTGTTTCTTGTCAAATTGGGGCCGCCGTATGCGTCACGTAGCGTGCGGCGGCCATTTTAGGTGCTTCGGCAAATGTGTAAGATTTGCATGGATAAGAGGCCGCCATGCTTTGTGGAGTAAGATCGACCGTCTGACTGAAGGAAGGGTTATCAGTCAGTCGGAGGTCGATCGGAGGTTAAGTAGCAGCGCAAGTGAGCAAGATAAGATAAATAAATTAGAGGAAAGTTGAAGCAGTTTTGAAAAGAGTTAAATGAATACAGAGTGGTTTTTTGTGAGGAAAGTTATAAGGAAAATATATTTTGTAGTGTGAAGAAAAGGTAGTTTACAATGAAGCAAGTTGAAGGGACAGGTTTTGAACACAATCCAAACCTTGGTTTATTGGTGCCCTAAATGATGAATGTCGCAAACTTAGGCTCTCAGAGAGGCTTTGGAGAAATGCGCCCTCCACCACAAGCCTCTTTCAGCTAAGGAAGGTGAGAAGTACATACAACAAACACATCCACATTGCTAAAATCAACCATGTCAGGGGTCAGCTGGACGGAGCTAAAAATAGACCCAAGAAACTCTTTGAAATCATCAAGCAACAAGCTAACCACTCTATCAACCCTATCTCGACTCCCATGACCGCGCTTCCGAGTGGGGAGGACTTCTCAGTGCACTTCTCAGAAAAAACTAGAAAAATTGAACTCGAGCTGCAACCTGATACTCCCATTTTGTGGCCTCTGAACTACCCCGCATCATCAGCTGAACCTGCGGAACCGTCGATAGTGTCTTTACCCATTGGTTATTCTCCCAAAAACGACGCCTCTTAGAATTCCTTTCTCCTGCCAGATGTCACAGAGCTGCTCCATGCTATGTCGTCCTTAAAACCTTCCAACTATTTTAGCGATCCACTACCTGCTAAGTTTTTTAAAGATCTCAATTTGGCCATTCTCCCTCTTTGGTCCCGGATCATTCATGAACCTCTCCTGCAGGGGAGGATCCCTGATTGCCTCAAGACTGGGCAAGTCACTCCCATCCCTAAGAAGCCCAACACAGATTTATCTGATCCTAACAACTTCCGGCCTATCACCAGCATCATGACTCTAGCTAAATTGCTCGAGAAATGCGTCCACCCGCAGCTCTGCAACCACATAGAGAAATTTCAACTCCTTGACCTCTATCAATCGGGTTTCAGAGCTGGGCACAGTCCTGAAACTGCACTAACTCACATTGTGGATGACGCCCTGGGATCCCTTATCACAATGTCCCTTGTCTTTGGATCCTGCTTGACCTGTCCTCAGCATTTGATACCATCAAACATGATAACTTGATTGCTCTTCTTCAACAGAGGATGGGTCTCTCGGGCCCGGTCTTAAATAGGTTTGCCTCTTTCTTACATAACCGCACACAAAGAATCAAAGTTAACCATTCCCTTGCTACCAGTACCCCTGTCACGATTGGAGTTCCGCAAGGTTCGGCACTCTCGCCCACTCTTTTCAACCTGTTTATGGAACCACTCACCGAAATTCTGAACCATTCTAACATTCATTACCACATGTACGCGGATGACTCGCAACTGTACTTGAAGATCTCCTCTCCAGAGGACATAAAAATGTTAAACGATGCACTCTCACAAACTCAACAATGGTTAGCCCAGAACCATCTTTTGTTAAATACTCTCAAAACCGAATTCCTTCTGATTGCCCCCCGCAACCACTCTGCACCTACCCTTGACTGGCTTAAACAACTCACTGCTCTTAACTGCACCCCTCATGTGGTTGACTCAGCTAAATCGTTAGGCATTACCTTGAACAAATACCTAAATATGCAAGCGCACATCAGTGCAACCATTAGGGGAGCCAATTTTCAACTCAACACCCTTAAAAAAATCAAGCCTTTCCTTCCCCCTGAAGACATACGGCCTGCAGTACAATCCCTGGCTATCTCTCATCTGGAATATGGTTTGGTAACCCTTGCTGGGCTTCCTAAAGCTAGCCTGGCACCGCTCAGAGCCCCTCTAAATGCATCAGCCAGGCTCATTACTGGCTCCAGAAAGCATGACCACATTACCCCCGACCTTATGCAACTAAATTGGCTGTCTATCAAAGCTAGGATACGTTTCAAGATAGCCTGCTTGACTCATAAAGCCATACATTACAACACCCCGGTGTTCTTGGCGAGAAAGCTTGAACTATCTGGCTCATGTCAGATCTTAAGAAGTACGTCCACCCTACTTTTGAAACCTCCCAAATTCGAAAAGAACTTACAATCGTGCCTTCACCAGACCTGCTCCAAGAATTTGGAACGCTCTTCCTCCCGAGATCAGATTCAATCCTTCCACTGCATCTTTCAAGAAACATGTCAAATGGCTACTCTTGAGTGAATATTAACAGCATCAACCTGTATTCCTTCTCAAGCTCAACCTGTCTACAGATTTGATTCTTATTTTACACCATTGTTTGGATTCATTTTACGCTCGTCTGTTCACTTGTTATCTCGTTCTTTGGCCCTTCTGAAACTGTACTGGCCAACTCCCCAGCCCCTGACCTTGATTGTTTCCCCCCTTTGTTTGACAGTGTGTGTTCACTTAACTACATCATTTGTACCATTGTGTTGGTTTTATTCGTGCTTTCAACTCTTTGTAGAACGCTCTGATACCCGTAAGGGTCATGTTCGCGCTTTATAAAACTTTTCAAATAAATAAAATAAGACTGATTTAAGGTATATATGGATAAGATGTTTGGAGAGTTGACAGTGTCTTTGGACAAGAAGATAGAAAGTAGTGTAGAAAAAAGATTGAATGAGCAAGAGAATAGGAAGAGGTCAGTAGAGGAAGAGAGATTTTGGTCCACAGAGGAAGTGGAGGTTGTGGCCAGTGGGTCAAAACAGGGGGGCGTTAAGAGGACGCAAAAGAGGAAAAATGTAGAAGAGAAAAAAATAGCAAGACGATCTGAATGTAAAGTTCAGGAAGATTGGAATGCTAAAAAGGCAAAAGGGGATGCTATAAAGGCAAGTAAGAGAAGTCCCAGTGTGGTGGCATGCCTCTTCTGCAAGTGGAGATGTAGATCTAACATGCTCAACGAGTTTTGAGGATTCAAAAGATGAAGAGATTGCGCGGAAGAAGAGGAAAGTGGTTGATAAGAAAATAAGTTAGAATTGGGTGATTTTGTGGATCCTCTTGTGGAGGAGATGTTTGATCCTCTACTGATACAGAACCCTTTATCGCCACAGTGGACTCCAGCAGAACATGTGGCAAAATATATATCATATTGGATACGAAGGGAGATCCCTAAGGAGGTGAGGACCCGGCTTAGGTCGGAGTGTCCGAGGCCAAGTTAGAGAACAAGGTAGCTTACACTCCTGAGCTAGACCCAAAAATGTTGAGTTTTCTTAATAAGTCCGGCCGTGACCCTAGGAAGGGATTGGATAAGGGTCTGAAGGGTTGTAAAGACAGATTGCTTGACATACTTGGGCCCCTCACAAAGGTGTTTGATTTGTGTGAGGAGACTCATACAAATAACACAGGAGTGAATGTGGAGGAGTTGCACCAGTGGGTGCAAAGAGCTATTTGTCTGTTGGGTAACTCAAATGCGGCCTTGTGCATTGAGAGGCACAAGAGCATATTGATGAAGATTGACCCAAAATTGGCTGAGTTGGCCAGTAAGGAGTTTGGTGAGCGGAGTGAAGGTATGCTCTTCAGTGAAGAATTTGTCAGAGGTATGTCAAGGTACGTGGGTACCTTTAATTCTTTGCAGAAGGCGCAAAAGGATATAAGAAAGGTTTTTGGTACAGCTGGGAGAATGCGGGGTCGATTCTTCGGCCGTGGTCAGGGAATCATTGAGGGTCTTTCGCGAGAGGTTTCAGGCCCTATGGTTACGGATATGGATATGGCTACAATTCCAGATCCGAACAGGGTGGGTTCTACCCACAGAAACAGAGGACGAGGTCCCATGGGATGCGTTCGGAGAGGAGAGGAAGAGGCTCTTCAGGTAAGACATTGCAAAGACCCTATTTCTATCCATGTAAAATTGGGCGGCAGACTAGCCCAGTTTGTTTTAAGGTGGAGAGAAATAACGCTGGATCCATAGAGGGTTATCGTATAGATTTCATGGAGGTTCCAGTACAAGGGGAGTGTCCAAGCATGCTGAGGTTTGCGAGGGACCTGGAGGAGTTATTGTCACAGGAGTTAAAGGCTTTGGCGAGAAGAGGTGCAATAGAGGTTGTGAAGGAAGTACCAGGGTGTTTTGTAAGTAATATATTTCTGGTGGAAAAGAAGGACAAAGGAATGAGGCCGGTGATAAATCTTAGAGAGTTGAACGATTGGGTGTGTTACAACCACTTCAAAATGGAGGGCATTCATATGCTGAGAGATCTGTTAAGGAAGGGGGATTGGATGACCCGGTTGGATCTGAAGGATGCATATCTGACGGTTCCAATGTGTGTGGAGCACAAGCATTATCTCCAATTCAGGTGGAACGGCAGTCGATGGAGACTTAAAAGTCTCCCGTTCGGTCTGACATCAGCTCCGTGGTGCTTTACGAAGGTGATGAGACCGGTAGTAGCATGGTTGAGATCCAGGGGTATTCGGTTAATTGTGTACCTGGACGATATTCTGATTATGGCAGAGGAAAGATGTTTGGCGTTGGAGCAGACGGAGTTTGCTGTGAAGGTTTTGGAAGACTTGGGTTTTATTGTGAACAGGGAGAAATCGTGTGTGGAGCCAGCTCAGGAGATGCAGGTTTTAGGTTTTCAGATTCAGACCTTGGAATGTGTGTTGAAGTTGCCTATGGAGAAAGTGAAGAAGATTCGCAGGGAAGTGAAGAGAGTGAGGAATGCGGAATGGATAACTTTGCGCCATTTGGCGAGGTTGCTTGGTCTGCTCTCAGCGTCCATTCAAGCGATATTTCCAGTACCACTTCACTACAGGGCGTTGCAAATACTGAAGGTGTATCATTTGAGACGGGGCGAAGTATTCGCAGAGAGTGAGGATGAATCAGGAGACTCAGGAAGAGTTGGAATGGTGGTTGATGAGTCTAGAAGCGTGGAATGGAAGAGCAATCTTTGGGGAGGCCCCAGCAGTGGTGATAGAGTCTGATGCGAGTCTGTATGGTTGGGGAGCAAGATGTGGGGCTCTGACGACTGGAGGTCAGTGGTCCATAGAGGAGAAGAATTTACATATAAATTGTCTGGAGCTCCTGGCAGGGCCCTTTGCAGTCAAGAGTTTTCTAAAAGGTCACGCCAAATGTTGCATTCTGTTGAAGATGGACAACATATCAGCAATGCATTATGTCAACAAATTGAGGGGCCCTCGTTCAAGGGGTTTAGCGGAATTGGCAAAGGAGTTTTGGAGGTTTTGTTTGGACACCGAGATAATGGTGCAGGTGCAGTATATTACAGGGAGGAGCAATATGGAAGCAGATTGTAATTCAAGGTATCTGAGGGATGTAAGCAACTGGAGATTGAACAGGGGGGTGTTCCTAAGATTGCAGCAGAAGTGGGGCCCACTGCAGGTGGATTTGTTTGCAGACAGGTTGAATGCGCAGTTGGAGGCCAGAAGTGGAAGCGAAAGGGATAGATGCCTTCCTGCTGGAGTGGGGAACAGGGAGGCTTTATGCGTTTCCTCCGTTCTCAATGATTCAGAGAGTGCTGATGAAGGTGAGGAAGGAGAAAGCAGAAATGGTCTTAATTACGCTGTTTTGGCAAGCCCAGGTTTGGTTCACGATCTGGTGATGTCGGGGCAATTGAGGCTATTGGGTTGACTGATTTCAGGAGAGTTTGGCAGGTGTCTGGACTATCAGAAGAGGCTTCAGAGCTCATCAAGGGGTCTTGGGCGACAGGAACAACTAAGGTCTATAGGTCAGCGTAGAGAAGATGGTGTGATTTGTGTGTTGAAAGGGACTTGGATCCCGTATCAGCCACTGTAGTAGAAATGTGAATTTTTTGTTGAGCTTGTTTAGGAGAGATTTTGCTTACAGTTCAGGGAATTTGAGCAGATCCGCAATTTCAGCTGGTCATGTGTTGGTTGAAGAAGTGCCAGTTGGTCAACACGTCTTGGTTAAAAGGATAATAAAGAGTGTTCGCTTGGAGTGGCCACCTAAAGCAAAGTACGCATTTCTTTGGGTTGTGTCGGTTGTGTTGAGGGAGTTGAATGGTTAGGGGTCCAATTCCGGTTTAAGTCTGAAGTTGTTGTCTTGGAAGTTAGCAGTACTTTTATGTTTGGTTTCTTTTAGAAGAGTGTCAGATATTAGGGCTCTGGAGGTGTCTTCGTGAAGTTACCAGCCGGAAGGGGTGTGTTTTAAGTTGAGGAGAAGGACAAAGACTATGTCTAGGACGATTTTTTACCCCAATATGGAGGGACATGGCAATTTGTGTGTGGTACGTTGTTTGAAGGAGTATGAGAAGAGAACAGAAGGACTGAGAGAGTGTGGTTGTTCACAGCTTTTGATTTCTTCCAGGACACTGTTCAGGGCGGTATCGGCGCCAACTTTAGCGAGATGGGTTAAGGAGGTGATGAGTAAGGTAGGTGTGGATGTGAGTGTTTTTGGTGCTCATTCAGCAAAGGTAGCTGTGGCGAGTAAGGCTTTTATGAAGGGTTCCAGTTTGAGTGGTATTATGAAGGCAGCTGATTGGTCTAATGATACAACTTTTAAAAAGTTCTCTTTCAAACCTGTGGAAAATGTGTTGCAGAAAGTAATGGAAGAACTTTGAACATGCATAATATTGGCCTCCGGGCCTTGCCATAAAATGCAGATTTTCCACAGTTTTTTTTCTTCTTTTTTCCTCATTCACCTCCGACCTCACTGAACAAACGAGCCGTCCGTACCAAAACCCGATGATGGAAGAGACGTAGGCTGTTGACTTGGGACCAAGGGGAACGCCCTGCCTACAGGTACCATGACAGGCTCGAATGTCACTAACCCCCGAATAAAGGGGGAGAGGTCACTCTTCCACTCGGCCCAAGTGAGCCTGACGACTATTATCGTTGGCCTGTCGGGGGAACTGGAGATGCCCAACATAGTCAGAAGAGTGCCAAAGAGGCATAATCATAGGACCCACAAATTATTTTGAAGATACTTAAATGATTATTTAACTCCCTAACAATCTCACCCGACTAAGCCCCAGACCATTTTAACAAAAAATCCCAGAAAGCTGTCTTTTTCCTGCCCAGAGTTCTACTCAGATCCATCTTGGATGTCTCAAAGAGCGAGGCCAACCAGTCAGAGTGCAAGGGGGGTGTGGGATCTATCCATCTTTTACATATTTGCCTCCTAGCTAATAGTATAGCATAAAATAGGAAGGATCAAGCAGAACCTGTGATTTCCTTAGATAAACCAAAAATTATCAAAGCGAGATTTATTTGGATTGGGAGGCCTAAAATATCCGCCACAGAATTTCCTACTCCTTCCCAGAAATCTGCTATTGCCGGGCAGTCCTTGAACATATGTACATCTGAAGCACCTGCCAGACCGCATTTTCTACAACTGACTGGAGCCCCCCTCGACATTTTAGTCAACCTCAGCAGAGATAGGTAGGCCCTGTGTGTGGTGAACAAGTGGTTCCTCTTAAGCCAGGCTGGTTTTACAATGGCGAATAAGATCTTAAACGAGGTTTGCCACAAATACTCCCACTGTTCATTTGGTAAAGGATCCCCCCACAATTCTTCGGCCAGTTTGAATTCTCCGTCTACAGCCTCCTCGATGGTCCAATACCAGAAAGAAACCTCCTTCCTCCCAGCTGGCCTTACCACTAACTGATGTTCCAAGATGTTACCGCTACCTATGGGGATTTTCAGAGTTTGGGCCCAGCTCTGCAGCTGAATGTACTTGAACCTTGAAAGACCCACTACAACCCTTTCACTGAGTGATGCCCATGAAATAAGCGTACCCTCATGGGCCAAGTCCCCCCACACCTTTAAACCAGCTGCTCTAAGAGGTAATGCCAACCTATCCTTTAGGCACTCTGGTGTACCTGGTGAGTCCCAAAGAGGGGCGAAGCTAGAAAAGTAGTTAAGACCGGCAAGGCGCTTGAGACTGGCCCACGATCTGGCCATTGCCTGGAGAACTTTAAGCTTGACCTTTTTAAAAAATTTCGGTTCTCCAAATTTAAACAGGAAACCCTCCTCAGATAGGCTAACACCCTTTAGCATTGCAGAGAACATAGCCCCCACCCCTGTGCTTGCTGGAGTTTTTAAGAGCATCCTAGAATACGTCAGCTGGAAAGTCCATGCATAATATTGCAAATCAGGCAAAGCAAGTCCACCCTTCTCCCTCCTATGCCTCAGCTTCTTCCAGGCAATTCTAGTGGACCTATATGCCCAAACAAAAGAGTTAATAGCCTGCTGGAACTTGTCAATAGCCGGTTTGTCAAAATGCAGGGGGATAGAATTAAAAAGGAAGATTATCTTGGGGAGTACCACCATCTTAACCAAATTGACCCTCCCAAGAATGGTTAAAGGGACATGGGCCCAAGATTTCATCAGTTTCTGGCACTCCCTTGAGACAGCCTCAAAATTAACCTGTGTGATCTTGGCAATGCCCTGAACTATTCTGACTCCCAGAGACTGCATATTACGCTTGGTCTGATGCTGGGGCCCCTCAAGATTCCATGACATCACCTCAGTTTTCCCGGCATTGACCTCGTAACCCGATACCTGCCCGAAGTCCTGTGCCAATCTGATTACAGCAGGGAAGGTCGTATCAAGGTCCGCAGAGAGAATCAAAATGTCATCTGCATACAGGGCCACCTTCCTCTCCCAAGCACCGTGCTTAAAATGCAAAATGCTAGACTCCTCTCTCACCCGCTGAGCAAAAGGCTCAATGTATAGGTCAAAGAGGAGAGGAGAAAGAGGGCAGCCCTGCCTAGTTCCCCAGGTGATATTAAAAGATCTGGTCAGGTTTCCATTAACCAAACGTCTGGCTGACGGCTCTTGATAAATCAACTGAATAGCTCGACAAAAATTCCTGCCCAAATTAAATTTCTCCATGACTGCCGACAGGTAAACCCAATTAACCCTGTCGAAAGCCTTAGTGGCATCTAGTGTCATAGCTGCGAGAGGAAGTGAGTGAGTAGAGGCGATGTCTATTGCACCCATGAAATCATAGGTAAGGTCTGATAAGTTCCTGCCTTTAACAAACCCCTTCTGATCCGAATGAAGGATGTCACCTGCCACGAGGCACAACCTAGCCACCAGGATCCCGGCAAAGATTTTATAATCTGCGTTCAACAGCGAGATGGGCCTATAGGACCCACAACTCGCTGGATTCTTACCGGGTTTCAAAATCAGGATGATTGTGGCTTCACCCCAAGAACCTGGAAGCTTAAAGCCATCAGATAAGATCTCATTAAATAGTTGTGTCAAAGCCGGAACTATCACCTCGCCCAGAGATCTATAAAGCTCTATTGGAAGCCCATCGGGCCCTGCAGCTTTCCCTCTCTTACAGGCAAAAATAGCTTTTTTCACCTCTTCCTGCGTGATATCCTGCTCTATATCTTCCTGCTGTATGGAGCTCAGGGGGGTGAGGGTGATCCTGTCCAACCACTCCCTAGCCTCCATCTTATCTACGACTCGATCTTCTTGATATAAATCCTGGAAAAAATCAAAAAATGCATCTCCTATCTCTTCGTCCGAAGAGAGAGCAGTTACCCCATCATCACCATCAATTTGTTTAATCTGGTTGCGAAGCCTGTCGGATTTGGCCTTCCATGCCAACAGCTTACCTGCCCCTTCCCCGTACTCGAAAAGGGCAAGTTTGCTTGCCTCCCATCTACTCATAACCCTAGTTTGGAGAATAGTGTCCAACTGCTCCCTTAACTTGCTGAGTTTAGCCAGATCCTCTTGCTGTCCCTCCAAACCGACCCCTCTATTCAGATCTAGCTCTACTGCCTTCATTTCCGCCTCCTTAAGTGCCACCTCCCCTCTGTATTTTTTATTCCTAAAGCTCACCCTACTCGTGATTAGGCCCCTTAAAAAAGCCTTCAGGGAGTCCCAAACCACAGCAGTTGTAGCAGAGCCTAGATTCACCTTCAGAAAATATTCAGTCTCATTAGATAGGTAGGACATCTCTTCTGCCTCGAGAAGCAAAGTTCGATCGAAAGTCCAAGCTCTGAGATGCTGGGCCTGCACCAAATCGAGGTCCATCGATATCCCTGAATGATCAGACAGATGCGGAGTCAGGTATCCGATGTCCTTGACCTTGCCCCTCAAACATTGGCTGACCAGAATATAGTCGATTCTCGACTTGGGTTGATATTTACTATTGCAGTATGAGACTCCTAGCTGATGGCCCGATCTTTCTCTCCAAATATCGCAGAGGCCGGTTTGCGCCATCATAGGCTGCAGGTACATCCGGGGCTTAGAAGGAACCATGGCTCTGCTACATGCCGACTTGTCGAGTTTAGGATTGAGGACAATATTAAAGTCCCCGGCCATAATAACCGGGTCTGGGTAATCTAGGAGATGCGAGAAAATGATTTTAAGAGAGGAAGGGTCATCTTGGTTTGGGCCATAATAGCCGACCAAGGTGAGGATAAAGCCCGTGATAGTCACCTTCAGGATTACCCATCTGCCACCTGGGTCAGCCAAAAAGTGTAAGACACGTGCATTAGCTTGTTTTTTAAAAAGTATGGCAAAGCCCCTGATGTTGGCGGTCTGATTTGAACAAATGAGAGAGTCCACCCATTTTTTATTTTTGAATATCTCGGTGATCTTCCTTGAGGATAATGAGCGAGAACATGGCGGCTGCTTGCTGAACTGCCGCTTGCACCCGGAGCATTCGCGTCCCGTTTTGAGATGATTTTGTGTCTCTGAGAGAGACTCGCCTTACCGTCTGAACGTCGCTGGATTTCGGCTGCAGGCCTGCTTCTTCCCGCGGGGGCTCGGCTGCTTTGGCTGCTTTGGCTGGGGATGTGCCTGGGGGAGACGGTGGCCCTCGGTTCTCTCCGCCTGACTCGCTGGTTGGAGGCCCCCCTGGAGCTCAGGAGGGGCCGCAGAGCAGCGGCTCGTGGGCTCCTCCGGGTCAGAGGTGGCAGTGTCAGCACCTGTCGACACCCCGGCATCCCAGAGAGGAACGCTCTGTACGAAGAGACACAGGAGGAGCTGGCTCTAACCAGCAACGCTACCTTAGAGCCATTGTTGCAGTTGCAACAGGAGAAGCAGGTACAGGGGGTACAGTGGGTCCAAGAGGTGCACGCTAGCCCATTACCCCAGGTGAGACCTACTATCGTTCCTTTTGTTAAGGGGACTAAAAAAGGCAAAAAGCGTGGGGGGGTGACCCTGGGGCCAGTAAAACTAAAATCGGGTGGCAAAAATAGCAAACAGCCCCCCGAAGAGGCTGGTAGGGGGAGCAGTGGTAAGAGTCAGGGAACCAGGGGTCTCCCCAATGCAGATGCGGTTACCAGCAGCTCTGCCTTTCAGTCGTACGAGGTCAAAGGTAGGAGCATTAAGGCAGGAAGGGCCAAAAGTAATCCCCTTGACTCCAAAGTTAGGATCACCCCTTCCTTGAGGTCATACTTTAAAGTACAACCAGCGGTACTGGACATTGTTAAGCAGGGAGAGGCTCTCAGAAGAAGGTCAGTAGGGCAACTAGCCTCAAAATCAGCTCCCGATAGCATGGAGGCCGCTGGTGGCTCCCTGTACCCGGACGTAACCCCAACTTTTCTTAGTGAGAGCTGTATAACAGGGGGTCCAGATAAAGCGAAAGAGTCCGCTGGGCAGATGGCCTTGGCACCAGTAGTTGGTCACGACGGAGGGGTAGATAAGGGCTCTAAGGACCATGATGCAAGGGGACCCTCAGTGGCTTCTTTGGAGGTTCTTTTCTCTACACTATCGGAGGACATTAAGAAGGGGTTCTCGGTTTCCGCTGCTAACCAGGGAGAGATTAGGAACTTCTGCGAGTCATTGGAGAGGAAAGTGGATCTCTTAAATACAAGAACTGAGACTTTAGAGAACACTGTCGGAGAGCTAAAAGATCATCTTGGGGCCGCTAAAGCTGATATTCAGTCTCTCAAGAGGGAGGAAGTGGCCCTTCGTGACAGGTTGGAGTTGTTAGAGAACAACTCTCGAAGGAACAATCTGCGTATCTTGAATGTTCCGGAGGGGAGCAAAGGGACTGACCTCAGGTCTTATATGGTCTCATTGCTGAAAGAATCCTTGCAGCTTGATCAATCAGAGGAGGTTCTGAGTAGCGATATTCAGAGAATCCATAGGGACCCTTTTCGCAGAAATCCGAACAGAACAAAGCGAGGAAAATTCTCATAAACTTTCATACTTATTCTCTAAAGGAGAAGATTCTTAATATGGCCTTAAAGGTGAAATCGTTGAAGGTCAGGGATTTCTCTTTTGAAATCCGTTCAGACCTTGCCAGAGTTACTCTTGATAGACAATGGGAGTTGGGCAGGAAGCTCGATGACTTTAAAAAACTTGGTGCCGTCGCCCAGCTCAAATTCCCAGCAACTCTGAAAATCATGCATAAGAACAAAATGCATAATATAAGATCAGTTCAGAGGCGGACGAGTTGCTCGAAATCATGGGGAAAGGGGAGTCTTAATGGGCGAATCTATCCCCGAGGCCTGGCATCGACTCGGTTTATTTGCATATCGGCCGTTCAGGCAGCCCACAGCAGTGGATTCCTAAATTCTTGCCCTCTTTTTTGCTTAAATATGATATGACATGATAGTAATAATCATTTAGTTGCTCATCCCTTTGTTTTTTTTCTCTCAGTCTGGCTCATACTCTTTTTTGTCTACACATAAAGGGACGGGGTGGGCTGCTCCGGGAGGCAGCATCTGGACTACATCTGTCCAGGGGGGGGGGGTTTGGAAGAGGGGGTGGGGGGGGGTGTGGGGGGAGCACAGGGGTATAAAACACAAAAATTCCTCACTCACCTTAGTGTCCATTCAGATAGCCGTGGTTAGGGTGCGATTGGTCTGGTGCTGGTTCCTTCCGTGTCTTGACCGTGTTAGAGATCTCGGGTCTAAACCTCCATGAAAACAATTCAGTTCCTGTCCTGGAATGATAATGGCTTGCGCGTGAGGTCCAGAAGGGAACATTTTTTGCAATATTTAAAAGACTCCCCCGCGCAGGTCATTATCCTCCAGGAAACTCATCTCCTCAAGGAAGAGATCACCGAGATGTTAAAAAATAAAAGATTTTCCACAGTTTTAATGGGAAGAAAATTATGATTTTATTAAAGGCACGGAGGCTAATATTATCCCTCTCATTTTATGCCCAACCCGCTTGACCTTTTTGTGTGATGTTTCTTGTTTTGGTCAAAGTTAAGATGAAGAATGACGACGTGGGTGCCGGAGTTGTGGAGTTTGGATTCTTCGGTTTGGGATCCGCAGTTCATGGAAAGGACTTTGTTTTATTCGCAGCAGTAAAAAGAAGAAAGATGGCTGCCAGTGCATGGGTGATATGCATGTTCAATGTTCTAGAGTTCTAATGTGTTCTGGTTCTAAGATTCCTGTTGCTGCTGTGTGTGAGGAGCAATAAAGGATTATGCATAATATTAGCCTCCGTGCCTTTAATAACATCATGATTTTCTTCCCTTTAAAACAGTGGAAAATCTGCATTTACTTCCCAGAGACAGTCATACTCATATCGGAACCAGCATCCAATAGATTATTATTGCAGCCACCTTATCCAACACAGGTCTTGGGTGCAAGGAGAACGAAACCCCTTGTGATGAAAATTCATTACTAATTGAGTCTAATAATGAGGGAATGATAAAAACAACAATAGGAGGGATTAGATCAAATGGCGCACCAGGCCCCAACGGTGTTCCCAACGCCACTTTCAAAGCTAACAAAGATCTCTGGGCAAGAATTTTAACTCTGTTATTTACAGATGTGGTAACAACAAAGCTGGTTCTGGAATCCTAGCAAGGGAGTATCATACATCCTATTTACACGAGCCGGCCAGCAGACAATCCGGCCAATTACTGGCTAATAGCCTTAACCGATGTGGAGGCGAAGGTTTTTGAAACATGCCTACTTAATGATCTGGAAGAGTGGGCCATTTCATCAAACAAAATACCAATTTTTCAATCTGGATTTTGAAGAGGACAATTAACAATCACAAATTTACTATCACTCACATTGCTAGCGGAGAGGGCAATATATAAAGGCCAACAGTTGTATATTTGTTTTGTTGACTTGAAAGTCGCTTTTTACTCTGTTCTCAGTAATTTACTCTGGTCAAAATTAGCTGCATGGGGTCTACCACAGAAATTACTGGGCATGATTATACTGTTATACACAAACACATGGGTCCAGGTAAAATTGGGGGATGGCAGCCATATAACTTGTCGTTTTGAAACATTTAGCAGATTGAAACAAGGCTGTGTATTAGCCCCATGTTTTTTTAATCTTATATAGCCGACCTATCGCTCCATTTGCAAAAGTTAATGCACAATCGCCAAATCTCTCAGGCTTCAATACAAAATACCTACAGTACGCTGATGATACCATAGTGCCTAGCCATACACCAATAGGCCTACAACGGTTTATAGATTCATTTAATAACTATATTATAGCTAATAGTTTACAAATGAATATAAAGAAAAATAAAATAATGTTGATAGGTCAATTTAAACCTGGGATGAGAAAATGCAAAGTAAATAGATCAGTGATTGAATCTGTAAAGTCCTATACGTATCTAGGAATCACATGTGATAATAGACTAGTTTAAAAAAATCATTTTACTAATCTGAAGGCTATAGACCACATCACTTTCATTTGCTTTTAGAACATTGTGAGATAATCTTTCAAGTCTTAACCATGAATACTTAGTAAAAACTATGAGGCAAAGCTGATCCCCTCTTTGACCCATGGGTCAGTAATTTTTCGAGGCAAAGGCTCCAAACTTCTGGACAATCTACAAATTATAATTTTTAAGTCTACTTTTAAAATCCTGAAAAATATTGGACATGCCAATGTCCGACTGGAGTTTGGCCTGACAAACCTAAGCCTAGTGAGACAATCAGCGTTCTTAAAATGTTTATATTCCTGTATCAATCCGACCCTTGTACGCTAGCAAATCTGTGTTGGCAAGAACTTATAAAATATGACTATGCAAATGTTTGGAGATGCTACTTATCTGAGAGCCTCCATACTTTTAATTTTCAGCCTTTTGGTCATTTGGATATAAACAAAACCTTTTGTAAGCAGATTTTAAATCGATCAACAAATTCTCTATACTTATTGCTCGATAAAGGGGCCCTCGCAGTAAAAAAGCATACCTGGTCGGTCATTAACTCATTTAATAAAATAGAGCCCCAACCACATTTATCGTTTCACTTACAACCTTTTATAAGAGATCAGTTTCTGAGGTTAATGATTGGTAGATATTGAACAAAGGATGGAATTCCATCCTGGATACAAAAATGGACAGCGAATAGTTGCCTTATCTGTGGTTATCCAAATGAATACTCTATTACAATTATTTTGTGCATCTGCCCCTGCTTACGACAAGAGCGGCAAGCTTTGCTGAAACCTGCTTTTATCAACCAGGGGGTGAGAACATGCCGGCAAGCTATAATATTTTGCATCTCCAGAAAATCGGCCCGTCTAACCACCCAATTTGTTAAGTTCATTCTTATACCTGATAATATGTTGAACCACGATTTAAAACACCCGTAGAATGGTTGCAGTGCAGTAATGATTTGTAAGCACGTAGACACTTTACTGATTATGCATCAGTTCATTGAACCACAGTGTTTAAGGTTTAATTTGATTTGTAAGCATGTACGCACTTTACTGATTTTGCATCAGTTCTTTGAACCCCAGAGTTTAAAGTTTTATTTGATTTATGAAATGTGGTGTTATTGATGCGTATATGCGGTACCAATACCCTAGTACGGTATGCAATTACGCTGTATTCGGACTCAAAAATTTCTCTAGATCGAACTGAAGTTCAGTAACAATGAAGGAAGTACATAGACGCTTTACTGTTTAGGACTCAATATCAATTGAGGTTGAGTGTAGTGATGATTTGCATGCACGGAGGCACATTATTGAACATCTATTTGCTTATTGAACTCCAATTTTAATAGATTTATCTGACTTATGAAATGTGATTTTAACGATGTGTATACACGGTACCAATGTCCCAATATGATATGTTGATATGCAGAATTCAGACTCAAGATTCTCACAGACCAATGTGGAGTGTAACAAAGAGATGTAAGCATGGAGTCACTTTATTAATCATCCATCTGTTCTTTGAATTTATAAGTGCTATATAATTTTATGAAGTGTATAATCAGTATTTTTTTTTTTTTTTTTATAAACTCTTTTTATTGAGAATATGGCATGACACATGGGTAATACAGTTGCTTGCAAGTTGGCAATAAATGTTACACACTAAATGGTTCTTTAAAACATACGTATCGCAAAGTGAAAATGACAGTTTCAATTATACAGAATTAGGTCTCACCGGTAACATCCTCTCTGGATCTCGGAGGTTCGCACATCCCTCCCCTGTGGACATTCCATTGCCCCCATATTTGCGTCCATTTGTTCGGGCACCCCCTGGCTTCATAAATGGACTTCTCCGTAACCATACACCAGTCCATATCTTTGCCCCAGTCAGCTGCCTTCGGTGGGTCTTGAGCCCTCCACAATCGGGCAATGTTCCTTTTTGCAACCATCAACCCCAAGGTGACCCACGTTCGCTCCCTGGAGTTCAAGTCAGTAGGATCCCATATGTTCAACAAAGCCAGTTTAATGTTGCATTGGATCTGTTGCCCCAACGCTTCCTCCATCTGGTGCACAACCCCCTCCCAGTAACTCTGTATCACTGCGCATTCCCAGAGAGTATGGATAAAGGTTTCCTCCTGACCACATTGTCGCACACAGCCACCATCCAGAGTGTAACCCATGCTAACCATCAGGGGCCCTGACAAGTAGGATCTGTGGAGAAGCTTTAACTGCACCAGGCGGAGCTGGGAGAAGACGGCCACCTCCTGAGGGGAGGCCACTGCTGACTGCCACTCCTCATCATCTAAACCCGCCACATCGTGATCCCATTTGGCTCTCAGGCGGGTCAGGGGATCCGCCATGTTGTTGATGAGCTTTTTGTAAATGAGTGATATGGCCTTCTCCAGTAGGTCGCCGTCCAAGATCCTGTCTTCGAGTGGGGAGGATTCAGGGAGCTCCCTACCCTTGGGAAGCACAGCCTAATTTGGAGATATCTGAAATATTCAGACTGGGCTAGATCGTATTCTTGCTGCAATCGGGGAAAAGGGACCACCTCACCCGACTTCCATAAATCACCCACCTTGGAGATACCTATAAGGTCCCATCTATCGAAGCCCTTCGAACGGATCAGTTTACCTAATTGCTCACTGTGCCAGAGTGGCGTGGCCTGTGTGAGTTTTCCTTCCCAGCCCAGACTCCTGGTAGCCACCCTCCACACGTGCACCGCGTGCCCGGTCGGGCCCGTCAGAGCAGGTTTCAAAGATTGTACATATAACGCACCCTCGAAGCCGCCACCCGGCAGGAGCCACCTGTCGATCTGAAAGGCCGGGTTTCCCTGCGGTCTGTACATGCATTGGTTGATTGCTGCGAGTTGCGATGCCCAATAGTATCTCCTAATATCCGGAAGTCCGATGCCCACATCAAACCATCCTAGCGTGAGTTTGTGTGTTGCAATACGAGGTGGTTTACCCTCCCACAGCAAATCCCGAACAATACAGTCAAGTTCCTTGAAATACGAGGTGGCGGAGGTGAGGGGGCGTGGCTTCGCGGCGAAAGAACATGGCCGCCTGTTAGAGCGTCTCCGAGGCCCCCTCTCCTGCCCCATATATCCGGCCCAAATATCCGAACCTCCGGTGCTGGAATCGCGCGCCGGAGGTGTAGCGGTACACATTGCCGTGATCCCGAGTGCTGGCGGTCCCCGGAAAGCGGAGAAATCCCGCCCGGAATTTGCGGCCTTCAGCCCTGGGGAAGCCGGGACCTCGAGTGGGCACGTCTGCCTGACTGGGTGCCTGGAGCGACGGCAAGACCTCCCCCGCATACATCTACGGAGGGACGCAGGCAACTGAGGCGGAGGGGCATTCACACCTTGCAATAGCCTACGCGGTGGGGCGCTGCCCGACGGAAATACGGCCTGAAGACTACCGGTGGGGCCGGCTGCATCGGAGCCAGTCCCGGAGCACTGACCTGAGGGACTCGAATTATCGGCGGATGTAAGGTACATCGGCGCGCAGGGGTGGAGGAGGTGCCTGACATATAAGCCCAGCGCCGGCGAGTGCGCCTGAGATTGGACCTGTGGCCCGCATTATCGGGGGCCCCCCCTCCCCCTGGCGGTGCAGAGCGGGCCCGAAGCCAAGTGTGCACACGGAGCCTACTCCTCGGCGCCTGCAAGAGGTCCACCGTTAGATTGCGGAACAAGCATTCGACTACACAGTCTGTTACCGGGAGGAATATACTCAAAGGCCCACAGTTACGGCGAGGTGAGAAAGGCACAAGCCGAGCAGAGCCCCCAGAAACTGCGCAACGCGCTGGCGGCGCGGGCCCGGCCCTGATCATGGCTAACCCGAGAAGTACGAAAACGTCTCAACAGAGCAGGCTGGACCGCTACACCTGCCCAAGGGCGGAATTGCCCGAACGAAAGGGACCTGGCGACACACAGCAAGGAGGGACAGAGCACGATCCCCCAGAACCCACTAATAAAGACCTGATGGCGGCGATCACTGGAGTGCGCACATCTATAGACAACCTCTCCTCGGAAGTGACGCTGATTAGAGCTGACCTTACAAAATACAGGGAAAAAGTCAAGCAGCTGGAGCTCACCACCACGAATTTAGTAGAGGACACCTCACAACTGCGGAAGGACATTGTGGAACTCCAAGCGTTCCGTAAAATCGCTGAAGACAAGCTGGACGATTACGAGGGGCGCTCGAGACGCAATAACATACGCGTTATTGGAGTGCCGGAGACATCGGAGGGGCCCGATGCTGACCTGTTCATTGAACACCTGGTGACGACAAAGCTACAACCAAAGGGACTGTCCAAGCTGTTTGTGGTGGAGAGGGCGCACAGAGTACCTGGGGGACGCCCAAAACCGGGAGCCCCCCCGTCCCATACTGGCCAGGCTATTAAACTACAGAGACAGAGACACGATCCTACAGGCCGCCAGGGTCGCCCCTCCGATAAAAGTGGATAACTCAGAACTCGCCTTCTTCCCTGACTTTACCCAGGCAGTACAGATGCGTCGACGCTCTTTCCTAGAAGTCAAACGAAAACTGCGTGATAAGGGCCTTAAGTACGCTATGCTTTTCCCGGCGCGTCTGCGAGTTGAGGCGGAAGGAAAAGCGCATTTCTTCGACCAACCTGAGTTGGTTTCTGACTGGCTGGACGGCTGGAGGACCTCACCGGAACGAAACCCAAACAACCACTGAACACTAAGAACTGCCTTTCTTGATTTGAATGCTTGAACGCTCTGTTCCGTATGTTCCTCCCAAATATAGAACAAAATACGCAATCTCTTAAAGGCCTGAAGACCTTGACTAAGAATCTCTGATACTAAAAAGATGGATCAATTGGTCACAGGGCGCAACACCACAGAAAAGTACCTATGTCTAGTGATGGCAGGAGGGGGGACCAGAGGGGCACTGAGGCCTCCCCTCATTTTCTTCTGTTAGTACACGTTGGGCGACAGGCACTCTGCATTTGATTAATATGGGTAGTTTGGAGCCCAGAGTGCAGGGGAGCAGGGTGGGGGGTTGTTGGGAGGGATTATTGTGTTTTATTGTTTTTCTTTGTTTGAGTTTTTTCAATGGTACAGCCGGATTTGTGCAAGTAACAGTCAGTATGCGTCACTAAGATATCAATGGGTAAGCAATGGAATAAGGAAGTCAAAATATTAAGTTGGAATGTGAACGGGTTGGGGGACAAAATCAAGAGAAGTGTGGTATTGCAATATATTAGGAGATTGTCGCCAGACATAGTAATGCTTCAGGAAACACACCTGGTGGGTAACACATGCAAGGCCATGCATAGATGGGGTTACGCAATGGTGGCACATGCAGGTTTCGCATCTAACTCCAGAGGGGTGGGCATCCTGCAAAAGAAATCATTCCCCCTGACTCTCACGTCCACCTATACAGACGACCGTGGCAGATATGTCGGGATCACGGGCACTTGGGAGGGCCGAACGATCACATTCATGTCCATCTATGCTCCCCCGGGGCTGCAAGCTGCAACCTTTGCAGACCTAAGCGCCGTGTTGATAGCACTGCCAGAGGGACACCTAGTGCTCGGGGGTGACTTCAACTCAGTAATTTCGGGCTCCCTAGACAGACACCCAACCCGCACACTCCCACATACAGCGCATTCTTTTTCCAGTTTCCTAGAGGCAATGGGGCTGGTGGACGGGTGGAGAACCTATAATCCTGATAAGATCCAATACACCTTCCATTCAGGGGCACACAGCAGCTTCTCTCGCCTGGACTACATAGTCATCCCGGCTACTCAGGTGATGGAAATCCAGGAGATCAGACATCTGGCTAGAGGTATTTCAGACCACTCCCGATCTGGGTCCATATGGCCCTGGAGAGCGCACAAGTAGGACGCATTGCCCCTATCAACCCATGGTACTTAAAACACCCCAAAATACGCAAGGACCTCACTAAAGCCGTAGATAACTACTTCCTAGAGAACGAGAATTCGGTAGACTCCCCGCAAATACTATGGGAAGCCTTCAAAACGGTGATCAGGGGCCAGGCACTCTCTCTGATTGCGGGAACAAAAAGAGAAAACATAAAAGACGTATCAGATGTAGAACACGAACTTTATCGGCTGGAACAAGAAGTGAACACTGACCCGTCCCCTGAAATACTCCATACCCTTCGCCTCCGACAGGCAGAATACCGAGCGCTGGTCACTGACCGCGCCAAAATAATGGGGCAAAACAGGCTGGGCCGGATCTATGAGTGGGGGGATAAGGCTGGAAAACTAATCGCCTGGTTAGAAAAAAGAGAACATGCTAATCGGCTGGTTCCAGAAATCAGGAGCTCGGATGGCTTCCCCATAACTGACCCCCAAGACATAGCCGAACAGTTTGCAACACACTTTCACACAGTATACAGCGCAGTGAGCCCACACACTGAAGAGGAGTCCACGGAACTCCTACAGGATATCTCCCTCCCAGGGTTATCAGCCACTGATCGGGAATACTTGGATAGTGAGCTCTCCCACGATGAAATAGCGGCTGCAATCCGAGCGCTCCGCTCGGCTAAGGCCCTTGGCCCCAATGGCATCCCGATTGAGCTCTACAAACTCCGTCCGGATAAGTTGGCCCCATATTTGAAAACTATGTTCGAAGACAGCCTTGAAAAGGGATTGCTACCCCCAGATCAGAGAATAGCAACCATAGTTACAATCCACAAGGAAGGGAAGCCCAAAACAGACTGCGCCTCCTACCGTCCTATCTCGCTGCTCAACGCAGAACCAAAAATCCTTGCCAAATTACTAGCCAACAGGCTGATTAAAGTAATAGGGGACTTAGTGCATCCTGATCAATCCGGGTTCATGCCAAAGAGGAACACGGCGTTAAATCTGCGTAGAGTACATGGAGTGTTGGGCAGGGTGCCGACCATACGAGAAGATGCAGTCATCGTCTCCCTAGACGCCACAATGGCCTTCGATACACTTGAGTGGCCCTATCTATTTGCCGTGCTAAAAACTGGGATTCGGAACGAACTTTAGACGATGGGTACGATTACTATACGCCACACCTATGGCACAAGTGGTAGTGAACAACAAAAAATCAGAGGCCTTCACACTTGGCCGAGGGACACGGCAGGGATGCCCTCTATCTCCTTTACTCTTCGCTTTGGCCCTGGAACCGCTTGCCGCATGGATCCGCAAAGACGTGAGGATCCGTGGAATGCGATGGTCGGCAGATTGGGAAGACACTTTTAAGGTCGAGCCTAGCGTTGCAGCGCATGCGCTGCTCGCTCTGCGAGGCATGCTGTATTAGGGTATGTTTTAGAAGTAGAGTGGAAGCCCCACCCATATTTTTCATTGGCTGATGGCATTGTCCTTGGTAAATGCTGGCTTCTGATTGATAATGAGGCTTCTTAGTCCCTCCTTATTACCGCCCTGTCTCTTTTTGTGACCGCCCATCAGGACTGGATCTTTTACTTGCGGCGTTACAGGGTCTCCTTCATTAGTCGGAAAGCACTATTTATTTTCAGCCGGCTTTGGCAATGGCGCAACGTGTTTATTTTTGCATCGCGCTTTCACTTTAAGAATAGTTGCCGGCCAACCCCGCGAGTGCTGTGTGAGGCAGCAGCTATCGTAAAGTGAAAGCGCGATGCAAATATAAACAAGCGGCTGCCTTTACGCAATAGCAACAGTTTGTTTTGTTATCACCATGGCGCCCGCTTCACGGGCCGCCATGTACATAACTTAAGTATGCACGGGCGCCGCGCTATAGCACAGCGCTCGCTTTTTTTTATTGTCTACTGCTTGTTTTTTGTTTATGTCTTCGCTTATGGCACCCGCCTTTAGCTTTAAACATTGGAAGCTAAAGCGCGGGTGCCGCGATTGCTTCAAAAGTAAAGAAATAGAAAAAAAATGCTTTTCTATTTCTTTACTTTTGAAGCAATCACGGCACCCGCACTTTAGCTTACGATGTTTAAAGCGAAATCGTAGTGCCGTGATAATTGCTTTGTAATTGCAAATGCTTGTGTAATGAGGTACACCGCTTAGCCAGAGGAGCCTTGCACCGTGTGTCACAATCGAGAGTTGAATTTTAATAAAATGAAGTTATAGGTGAAAATGTTTTTGACATATATTTAACAGTAGACTTTTATGCCAGTTGATATTAGTGTTGTGTGAAAAGAAATAGACAAGTGTCACGCTCAGAATTGTATCTAGTCTTTAGAACTCTGCATCTTCCTACATTCCCTGCCTGGCTACCCAGGTCAGTGCCCAATGCTGCCGCTAAACATGTCCGTAAATATGAGATTTCACTCTCCTATGTACGCACGAATAACGGGATCCCTACTCGTTGTTTGAATTCAGCCGTTTCGAAGCGCAGAAACTATCCCAAATAAAAAAACAATAACAATTCTTCCGGTGCATTATTCAGATATTAACCCCTTTATTGCGGTTTTTTAAGTTGGGCACATTTTGGCAAGATGCCAGTTTTGTGACCTCTGGAGGTCAAAAGGATTTATGGTTCTCGCTTCATAAAAGAAAATATAACTTGTGAAACGGAATAGCTGTTGCTTTTAGGATTGACCGTTACTGCATATTTTCTGTGATGTGTTGTAGGCACAGTTTTATTATACTCCGGTTGAACAACGTTTTTGATTCCTTTGTGACCCTCCGCTGTGTGCATCGGGGTTTCGTCACATGCTGCCGCCCCTAGGTCTAGATTTAAAACATTCCGAGGTGGACTGTGGGTTTTGCAACCAAAACCCACAGAATGTCTGTTTCCTCCTAAAAGATTTTGGGCTAAAATTAGGTTTTGCTACATAAATTAACATCTCTTTACTGGACATAATTGATGTAACGTTAGTCATTGGGTATCAGGTGCGCTTAAGCTACAGTATTTCTCAATTTTGGTCCATGTAGGTACACTACAGGTTAAAGCCAATAACAAATAGTAGCTTGTTCCTATATAGCTCGTAACACTACGGGGTATATTCACAAGAACGTGTGATAACTACCGCAAGAGTAGCGTAACACAACTTTCAATATCGCAGCCTATCACGGGAAAATAACCCTGTGTCAACGTGGAATTCACAACAAGGCGGTAGCATGCGATAGTCACCAGATAACGCGTCAAATGACAGCGTGAAAATCAACGCCACACCGAAAAAATGCGAAACGCGAGAAATCATGCGATGAGGCCAATCGCAGTACAGAAATCAGCGAACACCAGCCACAGGCCTGTAAATCCCACACGTACGGCGGGAAAAAGCACCATAAAAGAAAGGGAAAAAAAAGCCCAAAAACAATTCAAACTGCGTAGCAACATGGATGCACCCGGACCGAGTGCAGAGGACAAGCCGAACACCACAAGCCCTACGGAGGACCATCCAGGAACCCCGCGTTCGGGGAAGGGCAAGGACAAGAGGAAGAGGAAGACCGGGTACAGTCCGCAGGAAGACCAGATCATCGTCACGGGGGTGACCGAACACCATCAACAACTGTCCGGCACCTCCACTGCGGCACTGGCAACCCAAACCAAAATATGGCAGGCCATCGTCACCAACGCCAATGCAGTCGGAGTGTCCAGGAGGTCACTGGACGAGGTCAAGAGGCGCTGGCATGATCTGAAAAGTCAGACCAAACATAAGCTCGCCGCCAACAGGGAGGCAGCAACGGCGACTGGAGGTGGGAGTCCTGCGACACAGGAGGAGCTGGATGAGCTGGAGCAAATGGTGGCCACAGTCAGCAGTGAGGAGACGGTGGCAGGATTGGGGGGCCTGGACACAGCACAATACGACCTGACCCAACAGCAACAGGGTGAGTAACGACAAGGGACAGGGGGGACGGGGGGAGATGGGCACCATGGCACACATGCACAATTACGCGTAGCACACAGCACACCCACAATGACCGTGGAACATGTCCCTGATTGCCTTGGCACACTGCAGCACACATAGAAACGCCAAGTAGGCCCCCATCCACAATGTGCACAGAGGGCCCCCCCCTATCACCAATATCACAACCGACCCGTGCACATGTACTGAATCCAGCAAAGCAGCGGCTCTGTGACCCACACTGACTATGAAAGTAACACTGCATGTCCGATAGCATGGCAGCTGCCCCAAACAAATGACATGGCCCACGAAGCGACATGGAGGTAGCCAAGTGCGGATCACATCCGTAAAGGAGCAGGTCACACTCCGACTTGTCCACGTGCACCCACAACCCATGCCTTACAATACACGCAGCAGACAAACAATGCACCAGGCCACAAAAACAGTCCGCGAGCACACATGACCCAAGTCAAAAGCAAATCAGGCCCCGAAAAGTACACAATTCAAAGGCACCCCGCCTCAAAGGGAGAAGGCTACACGAAATCAGAGCTGCAGGGGCAACTCCCCCACAATGCAGCACACACACATAGCAATCACAGAACATCAGCAATGATGACAATGTGGTACAAAGTGCAACACCAGCACCACAGGACAGAGCTCACAACAGGTTCCGCTCGTGCGTAGTAACTGTCCACTCACATCTGGCATTGCCTGACACTGTGTGATGATAATGTACGGGTACTACCACACATCCGTCATGTAGTCGAAAAACACACTGACTGTCATCAAATAGCCAGCTCCCCCAAACAGTCACAATGTACATTGGCATGCAGTCTGAATGTAAACATCTGCAAATCATCACCATACATGTGAAACTGTGTTAACCTGCATCTCCCTTTACATTGCAGAGGGACAAACAACACCCCTGCAGAGCACACCACACATCCCACCATTGATGATGAAGAGGACAACCTGCACATATGTCAAGACACCCTCCAACGGATGCTGGACAGCCTCTGCACCCCACCCCCAGGAGCAGGCCAGGCCAGCTGCCTCGAGGTGACCCCACCACCTGCACAGACCACACAGCAGGAAACACACACCACCACGGTTGTCTCCCAGGACCCCCCCGACCAATACATGGAATTCCAACGGCGTGTGTTGCGTTGCCAGGTGGAGTTGGCTCATCAGCTGCGGGTGGGTTTCGAGCTCGTGGCAGCCAAACTCGATGCCATACGTGGGTGTCTGAGTCCCATCAGGGACCACGTACAGTCCCTATCGGACAACCCCTGTACGCACCATGCTCCGCCACAGACCTTGGCTAACCTCGCTGGTGCCATGAGTCTAATACAAGAACTGTCTGGTCAGACAGGCACCAGCCATGACAACACAGAGTTGGCACAGATGCGGAGGGCAATGGAGACCATGGAGCAGATGCAGGCTGGGAGTATGTCTGCCACGGCTGGACACCAGCGAGTAGTGGCTGGGAACAGCAACGCCCTGCAGTACTCAATCTTGCCATTGCTGCCACTGAGCCGTTCCCAGAGGACTGCAGCGGGAACATCGACACACACAGCTCCGACCCCTGATGTGTCCGTGGCACACTGTGATGCTGCCCCATCACCTACGCAGTCTGATGTGTATGGGGCACACAGCGATGCAGCCATCACCCCACCACACACACCGGACACAGAACCCGTATCAGGGGAGTGAGAAGGGGATGGGAACTACTGTGTGAGGAAGGAGGCAGTAGCATCCATCACCGCCATATGGCCTGTCCCTGCCTGGTCATGACCTATGCATCATGCCCTGGGAAATACCTCCTACTGACCTCCGGAACACCCTGCGACATTCACCCGGACCCCGACACGGACTGCCATTTCTTCACCGCTGGCCAATCACACAGCAATTCTGCTGCGGACTGCACTCTCCCTCTTCCCAATCACTGTGCAATCCCCAAAGGACTCTGGTTGGCCCACCACTGGGCTTCCATGTGATGTGGGCTTGGCTGGCCAGGTACAGCTCCAGCTCTGTCAATCACCTGAATGTGAATAAAACATTCTAAATCACACAGATGTGTCATCACTATGTTCACTCACGTATGGAAGTATGACTGGATGTGGGGACGATGATTGCACATGAAGGTACACCCTGGTAACTGACATCTATGCGCATGTCTATCCCTGAGACACATGGCCAATTGGATGACTGTGAAGGTGAGTACTAGCTGTGTCCCGATTGCACATCAACAGCAATCTCACAACACCCCAACGTAGGCACACGTCCATGTGTTGAATAGGGCTGTGTGTAGGAGTGACCAAAACGGTGGCAGGCCAGGAGTGGTGTCCCACACCACGTGTGACAGCAGAACTTCACGTCGCATACCGACTTACACACATCTGTGTGGACACATTCTGTTGTGATGTATGACATTGCTCCACATGGTCAGAGGTTGGACACCATACACACATAGCTGGAGTCATGTAAGTGCACATGTCGTCCAGCACCTATCCAAAAACAATGTCTGGCTCACAGAGGTGGAGCTTTCCAAAGGGACACACCCCCATTGCACATGCGTCAGTCAGTTCCTCCCTGTGTTGGGACGATGCTCATTGTGGCACACGAGTGGACAATCTGAACAACACACCTCACAGTTAGACGCCAGTGGAGTGGCATAGGCTTTATTGGCATGTGCGTGTCAGTACACACGAGGCAACGGCCACAACAGGCAGGGACATGCTTAAGACACTTACACGCAGCATGGGTACATGTCGAGGTTCAGATAATGTTGGGGCTGAAAGGGACAACATTCATCACGGATGGCAACGCTCACAGCCCACCTTGCCTTGCTTGATGAGTCATGTGTTGTTTGGCGTCTGCACATTGCCCCGTGTGAGGGGGCACGACTCACTGCACGATGGGTCTGCATGGTGCTCTGCCTCCGGGGTGCGCCGATTGTCTGCTCTGCCGACAGTGATCAGGTGTGAGGGTCCGACAGGTTCACATGTCGTGCTACATTGCCATGTGTGTGCTCTCACCCAGCAGTGTGTCCGAATTGGCAACGTTGCCAGACGACGCTGTGTTGCTCCGACCATGGACCTGCATCACCTTGCACAGGTGTGTGTACACACGCGTTATTCCACGCACATGCATCCAGAGCCCGACCGAAGGCAGACGTGTCCTCTGTTGTGGTGGGATATGTGAGCAATCCCCACGACGCAACAAGTTGTTGGGCCATGTGCTGTGGGTGGCAATCGGATGTGGCTGCAGGAACGTAGTTACTCGTCCATGAATGCCCGTGCAGCTTCATGTGCAATGTGTTCCAATAGTACGTCGTTGTGATGTTCAAGGAACACCAGGGTGAGCCAATCCATTAGGTGGTCCGGGCAGGTGTGCTCAGCCCACGCCGTCTCACCGATCCGCAACACAGCCCAATAGGGGAGCGCCTGGATGTGGTCACTGCACACGAGAAATTGTGCAATCTCCCATGCACAACTACCAATACATACGCAGTATGTCAAGGCATCCCATGCACGGCTGTCTCGGTTACACTCCTGTTCGTGATCCAACAGGGGGCGCAGACACAAGTCATAGTCCAATTCATCAACAGTTGTGTTGGATAGCAGACATCCATGGGACACTCGAATGTGCATGTTCGGCAGTGGAACCAGGGCTGGACGCAGGTGACGTGGGCAATGCGGAAGCTGAGCCTGTAACTGATCCGCAGCACTGCCAATGGCAGTGCACCCAGTAAATGCAGCATACGTGCACGGTACTGTTCCATGTGACGGGGGTTGTGCATGTGCCGGGTATGGCCTGCCATTGCGTTGGTGCGTCTCGTGAACAGGCACTCTTCTGGGCTGCGGCAGTTGTGTGGAGGATATGCCACAGCTCTGAGCAATGATTCGTATGTGTGTGCAACGTTGTGGGTAATGGGTTGCTGTTTCCGTGAGTGTCAAGGGCATCCCATGCGGGGGTACCACAGGCAGGGGCTTCTGTGTGTGGGCTGTGGATGAGTCGGATGGTTCATTTGCGGAATGTGTGGTGTGGGAGTCGTCCCCTTCTGCCATTGCATCTCTATCAGGGTGTTCCAGGCGCGTTCTGGACCAAGGTCAGAGGTGCAGGTGTCCTCCCGCATTCTGCATTGGGACAATGGTGCTTTCATCCCTGATGTTTGTCTGACTACTACTTGCGTTTTTGGAATGTGATGTGGCTTTGGCGCTGAGATTGGTACACGGCCTTGGGCTCATGGTGTACGGATGGCGATGCACACACACATGTTGGCATGTGGAGCCAGGTGCCCGAGCGGCCTTGCGCTGCTTGTGCTATCTCACTCCGTCTCTCTCCCTCGCTCTCTCCCTCCCTTTCCTTTGTTGGGCGCATGGCACACCTTCTTCTCTTGGATTTGGTCTTCCAGGCTGTGTGCTACGGATTGTCCAGTGAGGAGCAGCTAGGACTCATCCTAAGGGTTGTTTCTGCTTTTGTTTGTATGGTTTTTTGTGTTGGTGATTGCATTGCTGTATGACTGATTCTCCATTTTCTGGCCACGCATGTATGTTTATTTTCCTGCTTGTGCGACATCAGGCAAAATGTTTGTTTTGGGATTCGTGGTGTTGGTGTGCAATTTCTTAGTCCGGGGTTGAGGTGGTCCCGGGGGTGGGGGGGTGTTCCGGGCCTGGGTGTAGTGTCGGTGGGTGTTGTGGCCCTCTTGGGTGTCTGGGCCGCATGATGTGTGGCTCCATGGCATCTGTTGCCCTTCGGATGTGGCCCTGGGCTGTGCTCCCTTTTGTGGTGCTGGCTGCCGTCCGACTTTACACCAGGTCAGAGCAGGTGTAAATTTCCTGGTGCTAACGCGCCTTATCGCCTGTTTTGTGTTTTTATCGCCGATGTGGCTGGTCGCTGAGAATGTTGAGGTGTGATGTTGTCTCGACTTTTGTCACGGGAACGCCTACTCTGCATCTCATTAGCGATATTTGTGGGGGTCCTCTGTGGCGATGTTTTTTGCGGCTGCTATCGCGGGTAAACTGGTGCTGTGGGCTGTTAACACCGGCTTGTGAATGGGGGGGTAAATTTATCACGACTTTGGCTGCGATAAAGTGCCGTTAATTCGGCGATGGCTCCTTGTGAATATGCCCCTACATATTTCCGTTTTCCAAGTGCCCTAAATAACTAGTGATACCCATTTAATGGTACTCTGTTTATCGACTTCTGGAAGAGGAGAGGCTTTGTTGACTCTGCTCCGATTCCAAGTCATCAGCTGCACTAATATCAGATGTCAGTAGTGAGTGCTTAACTCCGTTGCCTTTAAAATAGATATTGAAGGAAATCTGATGCAAGTACCTTCAGGTACTAATCTGGCTTCCATCTTCAGGCCTGGTTTGGTTAAGGCTCGAATCAGCCCTGTCACCTTTCCTCTTGCTATCCATCACTTTGGGGAACTTGCTCTGCTAAACCTCCTGCAGGTAGACTTGTGGTGAGTTAGATGGGGCCTATATAACTAAGCATTCACCCTGGATTTAACATTTTGGGTAAACGATGGTGCGGGCATCATGGAGCCAGTGTATTTTTGTGTCCATCAAACTCGGCGTTCGTTATGCATAGTAAAGGTGGTTTGCCACTACACTTTAGTGATCTGTAAAGGGAGGCATGCTGCCTGTATGGATTTTCATTTTGTCATACATTCTAACATTATTAGATGTACTCTCTGGAAACGTCTGGAGCTGTTCCATCTCCCACTCCCACATCTCCCACTGCGGAAGGCGTACATTAAGGGAACATTTGTGAATGGACGGCAGCGAGGGAGCATGTCCCAAAAACATTCTTTTGCAGTGAAGCTGTCTCCGCCTTAACTGCGGTGTCGGAAATGTCGATTCTGTACTGCATGTGTATCTTAATAATTGATTTTTACAAAGCTGTTATGTATGGAGAAGAGGCTGTTACAAATGCCCAGTACAGCAGCGTGTTGTGTATGCGGAATTTATACTGGGATTTGAGGTAACAGGTTTGGTTGAAGGCATTTTTTTAAAGGATAGACTACTTTCATATATGACAGATGTTGCTAAACATATTGCACTGGTTATTATTTCATAACTATTCACATATATGAAAATATAGTAAGTGTGAAGGTCACTGCTAATGGCAATGTATGTTGGCATCCTAGATATTTACCTGTCCGTTTTAGCCCCACCCACCAAGTTTATCCTTTAAATTCCTGCCAAAGTCAGTGGCTGAAGGTTCTTATTATCTGGCAGTAGGTGATGAATTTAAAGAAAATGCAGAGGTAAATACAATGATTTCGTTTTTCTGAACCAAAAAAAAACTGGCTTCAATAACATAGCGTGACATCACCTAACCTAACATGAGGTTATAGCATGAAATAAATAACACAACAACATACCACTACATGCAACATGATTCAACTCCACATATTTACACTCTACTCAATACCACATAAATACACCACACATAAAACCACAGTCACATAGCAACAATCCACATAGATACTCCAGAAATGCCACATAATTCCAATCAGCATAATTTCACTCAATGCCACACACTTTCATGCCACACAATTCAACTCCACACATTTCCATTCCACACCACATAATTCAACACCAAACAGCATCATTCAACTCAACAACACACCACATACATCCAATACATACCACAGAATTCCACATCATGCCACAAAATTCAACAATACACCACGTAATTAAACTCCACTACATACCACTCCACAACACAAAATACCATTCCACATAATTACACTCCATGCCACACAGTCCCATTGCACATAATTCCTCTGCACACCATGCCACATAATTCCACTACTCAAATCCACTCCACACAATTCCACTACACACAATTCCACAACTAACAATACCAATTCAACCCACATAATTCCACTCCACACCACATACATCCACTCCACTCCAAAACAAAACACATGGGTAAAAGACATTGTCATTTACAACGCCAATAGCTCCAACTCTCACAAATGTGAGACCTATTGCATTGCAAATGCTTGTTTTCTTCTGCACACAGTCTGACACAATAAGTGCTGTCTCAGTCCTGTTCCTTTTCTGTCAACTGCTGCCTTTCCTGGTTGCCCATCTGAGCAGTATTTTATTCTTAACACAGCTGTGTCTCATAATTACAGCTATCTCAGCTCTCGTTCCCTCTCTGTCACTGCTACTTTCCTGGCACAGTTTTTTCCCTACAGTCTCATTTTCTTTGTGCAGCAGCCTCTTACTATTAAAGCTCTCTTATCTTCAATTCCCCCATCACTGCAGTCTACAATGACAGTAAAACACCCTGAGCAGTCTCATTTCTTCTCTGCACTGCTCTCAGCCCCAATTCCCTTTATGTCGCTGGTGTCCCACCAGACTGTCTCCCTCCCTGCGCATTCTTCTCTCTTTTTGTTTTTGTTTGTAATGTTATCTTCTCATAGTTTGGTAGGTTTGCTTCAAACTACTTGCTGGCCTCACTGACCCTGTCATTCCTGACTGCCCTTAAGATCAAAGACGCCCTATATTTTCATTTACTTACAAAGGACTTCATTATGTCTCCTAATTCCTTTTCTCCTGCTCCCAAAAGTCTACCAAGTATGGGGAAGGGGGTGAAATTGCATTCTCCTTGACAGCACTCCTCCTACTCCAACATGTTGGGCTTTGCAGGACATGTTGTTTGTCTATTCCTCCTCAATGACTGCCTAGGTTCAAGGTGAGTTGTCTGCTTCTGTCAGTAGTAGGGGAGGGGTATGTCTGTATTAGTGTAGGGTGAGAGTTGTTCCTGTGTGAGTGCACATGAGCAGTGTGCATGTTTGAGGGCAAGATGAGCAATACACATGTTTGAGTATATGGTGAGGGATGCAACTTTGTGGTTGGAGGGTGAGGGGTGTGCCTTTGTGAATGTACAGTGAGTGTTGTGTTAGTGATGTTTATAGTGCATGCTGGAGTAGGTGAGGGTCAGTAGAAGTGCGTGGTGAAGGAATTGTCTTTATATGTGCAGGTAGAGCCTTGTGAGTGTAGGGCCAGCAGTCAGCCTGTGTGAGAATGAGAATTAAGTGCAGGTTGAATGGTGTGTATTGTGAGTATATAATGAGTGGTTTGCCTGTATGAGTGCATGGTGAGGAATCACTGACAGAATATCGACTACAGAAATATCGACGACAAAAATATCGGAGCCGAAATATCGATGTCCAGAATATCGAAGTCCTATCTACATTATGGTAAGTACAAAAATATCGAAACAAAAATATCGTAAAAAATATCGTTATTAACACTATCGTTTTTTTTAAATGTCTAAAAAATAATGTAAAATAAAGTAAATAATACATATAATTAAAAAAACATAGAATTATTACAAAATGTTTAAAATTATCAATAATAAATATAATTTTAATAAATATTAAACATACATATATATAAAATATAATATATAAATTTACTTTATCATATTAAAAAATAAATATTATAATAAATTATAAAATGTTAGAAACATATTAAAAATTATAAATACATATATATATACATACCAGTAAATATAAAATAAAAATACAATATTTATATAAAAATTAAAAAAATTAAAATATTTTTAATCTTTTACAATTACATTTCATACTACATTAACAGGAACAGTAGAGAAAAAATTGGATAGTGGAGAGGATAAAATTACTATTCCCACTCCAGGGAGTGCAACAGTAGGGAAAGTGTTGGATAGCGGATGGGAATAATTTACTATTCCCACTCCAGAAAATGCAACAGTAAGGAAAGTGTTGGATAGCGGAGGGGAATAATTTACTATTCCCACTCCAGCAAATAAAACAGTAGGGAAAGTGTTGGATAGCATTTGTGAATAATTTACTATTCCCACTTCAGGGAGTGCAACATTAAGAAATGTGTTGGATAGCGGAGGGGTAAAATTACTATTCCCACTCCAGGGAGTGCAACAGTAGCGAAAGTGTTGCATAGCGGAGGGAAATAATTTACTATTCCCACTCCAGGGAGTGCAACATTAAAGAAAGTGTTGGATAGCGTAGGTGTAAAAATTACTATTCCCACTCCAGAAAGTGCAACAGTAGGGAAAGTGTTGGATAGCGGAGTGGATAAAATTACAATTCCCACTCCAGCAAGTACAACAGTAGGGAAAGTGTTGGATAGCGTATGTGAATAATTTACTATTCCCACTCCAAAGAGTGCAACACTAGGGAAAGTGTTGGATAGCGGAGTGGATAAAATTACTATTCCCACTCCAGCGAGTGCAACAGTAGGGAAAGTATTAGATAGCAGAGGGGAATAATTTACTATTCCCACTTCAGGGAGTGCAACATTAAAGAAAGTGTTGGATAGCGTAGGTGTAAAAATTACTATTCCCACTCCAGCGAGTGCAACAGTAGGGAAAGTGTTGGATAGCGAAGTGGATAAAATTACTATTCCCACTCCAGCGAGTGCAACAGTAGGGAAAGTATTAGATAGCGGAGGGGAATAATTTACTATTCCCACTTCAGGGAGTGCAACATTAAAGAAAGTGTTGGGTAGCGTAGGTGTAAAAATTACTATTCCCACTTCAGGGAGTGCAACATTAAGGAAAGTGTTGGATAGCGTAGGGATAAATATTACTATTCCCACTCCACAGATGGCAACACTAGGGAAAGTGTTGGATAGCGGAGTGGATAAAATTACTATTCCCACTCCAGCAGGTAGAACTGTAGGGAAAGTGTTTGATAGCGGAGGGGAATAATTTACTATTCCCACTCCACCAAGTGCAATAGTAGGGAAAGTGTTGGATAGCGGAGGGGAATAATTTACTATTTCGACTCCAGCAAGTGCAACAGTAGGGAAAGTGTTGGATAGCGGAAGGATAAAAATTACTATTCCCACTCCAGGGAGTGCAACAGTAGGGAAAGTGTTGGATAGCGGAGTGGATAAAATTACTATTCCCACTCCAGCAAGTGCAATAGTAGGGAAAGTGTCGGATAGCGGAGGGGAATAATTTACTATTTCCACTCCAGCAAGTACAACAGAAGGGAAAGTGTTGGATAGCAGAAGGATAAAAATTACTATTCCCACTCCAGGGAGTGCAACAGTAGGGAAAGTGTTGGATAGCAGAGGGGAATAATTAACTATTCTCACTCAAGCAAAATAATTAAAATTAATTAACAAAATTTACCTCCCACCATATTCCCCTATAAATGACACCACCAATATTATAAAACATAACACTATTAACATAATTAATTTATGATTAATTAATTAATGAAAATTAACAAACATATTAAAAACACTCAAGAATACATTAATTCACACGATTAACACTATAAAAAAGTTTAAAAAAATATTATAATAAACAATTTTAAAAAATAGATTAAAATTAAATTTCTTCCCAGCCTACTCCCCTATCAACCCACAACGCCCTCCTAAAAAAATAACACAATTAAGATATTTACCAATTAATTATTCATAATTAACAACAGATTAATAACTAATTAATATCAAATTAATTACAACAATGAACAATATAAAATATTAAATACATAGATATTAATTAATAAATTGTTTAAATTAATTAATTATAATTAAATTACTGCCCACCCTATTCCCCTATAAACCCACAACCCGCTCCTAAAAAATAAAAATTTAGATATTTACCAATTAATGGTTAATTATTATCAACCAATTAATAACTGATTAATAATTAATTAATTACCACAATTAACAATATAAAATATTAAATACATAAATATTAATTAATCAAAATTATTTACTAATTAATTATAATTAAAATACTTCCCACCCCATTCCCCTATAAACCCACAACCCGCTCCTAAAAAAAACCCACAATTTAATTAATTAATTAACTAATCAATTAATAAAATGTAATAACCAATTAATATTTAATTAATAAAAAATTAATTATAAATAATAATCAATAAAATTATTGATTACTTTAGTAAAATTAAATTACTTCCCACCCTATTCCCCTGTAAACCCACAACCCGCTACAGAACTAAAATACGCAGAATTTAATTTACATAAAATAAATAACTTCTAAAAATTTCACAAATACATTAAAAAAAAGATATACTTATACAAAAAACATTAGATCACATACTATTAACATACATACTAAAATACAGAATACTAATATAAATATCGATATTATTAACAGGTATATTATGACAAACGATATTACTGACTTCGATATTAAAAAAACAATATTTCTTACCTTCATGTCGATATTCTGGTCACCGATATTCTTGATGTCGATATTCTGTCCCTTCGATATTTCCAACTCGATATTTTTGTACTTCGAAAATAAAAACTCGATATTATGTCTGTTTACCCTTGGTGAGTAGTGTAAGTTCAGGGTGGGTGGGAGTTCAGGGTGAAGGGATTGCTTATGGAGTGAATAATGAATGATGTGCCTGTGTGAATGTATGGCGAGTCATGTGTCTGTGTGAGTCTAGAATTAGTGGTTTGTTTGTATGTGTGTACATTGAATAATCTGCTTGAATGCAGCATTTCAGTGTGTATATGAGTGCATCTGAATGCGGGGTAAGCAAAGTTCCTTAATGTAAAGTGAGCAATGTGTCTGTGTGAGTGTAGGGTAAGGGGAGTGTCTTTGTAATTGTAGGGTGAGTGGTGTTCTGTGTGAGTATTGTGCCTGAGTGCAAGTTCTCAGTGTGTATTGGGATTGTATGAAGAGTTGTGTGCCTGTGTAAATTCAGGGTGAGTTATGTGCCTGTGTAAGTGCAGGGTGCAAAAAGAACAATTGATGGACAGAATGCAGAACAATGTCATACATTCACCCCAGTACAGAGATCTGGGCCTAAATCCATCGTTTTTTTGCTCACCATGTCATTCCAGTTTGGACCCAGCCATATGCAAATCAGTCTTGACCCTGCGCCCATTGGGAACAGTCCAGCCCGAACTACTAGGCCAGGTCCTCCCTGGACTGGGAACAAGCATCCTAGGACCGGTTTCGGGCTTTCAGCCCTCATCAGCCAGGATAGCTTGATTCCAGTGGCATGGAGAGCACGGGACACACGTCTGGGCATACCCGTCCCACTCGGGGTGACAAATGCAAAAAGAACAATTGATGGACAGAATGCAGAACAATGTCATACATTCACCCCAGTACAGAGATCTGGGCCTAAATCCATCGTTTTTTTGCTCACTATGCCATTCCAGTTTGGACCCAGCCATATGCAAATCAGTCTTGACCCTGCGCCCAATGGGAACAGTCCAGCCCGAACTGCTAGGCCAGGTCCTCCCTGGACTGGAAACAAGCATCCTAGGACCGGTTTCGGGCTTTCAGCCCTCATCAGCCAGGATAGCTTGTTTCCAGTGGCATGGAGAGCACGGGACCCACGTTTGGGCATACCCGTCCCACTCGGGGTGACAAATGCGAAAAGAACAATTGATGGACAGAATGCAGAACAATGTCATACATTGACCCCAGTACAGAGATCTGGCTTGGCAGTTCGCGCTGGACTGTTCCCAGAAGGAACAGGGTCAAGACTGATTTGCATATGGCTGGGTCCAAACTGGGGTGGTGTGGTGAGCAAAAGAATGATGGTTTTAACCCAGATCCTTGTGACTGGGGGTGAATGTTTGCATTGTCTAGCATTCCGTCCATCAACTGTTTCTTTTGCATATGTCGCCCTAAGTGGGAAGGGTATGCCCAGACGTGGGTCCTGTGCTCACTACACCACTGGATTCAAGCTAGCCTGGCTGATGAAGGGTGATGCCCTGAAACCGGTCCCAGGATGCTTGTTTCCTGTCCAGGGAGGACCTGGCTTGGCAGTTCGGGCTGGACTGTTCCCACAAGGAACAGGGTCAAGACTGATTTGCATATGGCTGGGTCCAAACTGGGGTGGTGTGGTGAGCAAAAGAATGATGGATTTAACCCAGATCCTTGTGACTGGGGGTGAATGTTTGCATTGTCCAGCATTCCGTCCATCAACTGTTTCTTTTGCATATGTCGCCCTAAGTGGGAAGGGTATGCCCAGACGTGGGTCCCGTGCTCACTACACCACTGGATTCAAGCTAGCCTGGCTGATGAAGGGTGATGCCCTGAAACCGGTCCCAGGATGCTTGTTTCCAGTCCAGGGAGGACCTGGCTTGGCAGTTCGGGCTGCACCGTTCCCACAAGGAACAGGGTCAAGACTGATTTGCATATGGCTGGGTCCAAACTGGGGTGGTGTGGTGAGCAAAAGAATGATGGATTTAACCCAGATCCTTGTGACTGGGGGTGAATGTTTGCATTGTCTACCATTCCGTCCATCAACTGTTTCTTTTGCATATGTCGCCCTAAGTGGGAAGGGTATGCCCAGACGTGGGTCCTGTGCTCACTACACCACTGGATTCAAGCTAGCCTGGCTGAAGAAGGGTGATGCCCTGAAACCGGTCCCAGGATGCTTGTTTCCTGTCCAGGGAGGACCTGGCTTGGCAGTTCGGGCTGGACTGTTCCCACAAGGAACAGGGTCAAGACTGATTTGCATATGGCTGGGTCCAAACTGGGGTGGTGTGGTGAGCAAAAGAATGATGGATTTAACCCAGATCCTTGTGACTGGGGGTGAATGTTTGCATTGTCCAGCATTCCGTCCATCAACTGTTTCTTTTGCATATGTCGCCCTAAGTGGGAAGGGTATGCCCAGACGTGGGTCCCGTGCTCACTACACCACTGGATTCAAGCTAGCCTGGCTGATGAAGGGTGATGCCCTGAAACCGGTCCCAGGATGCTTGTTTCCGGTCCAGGGAGGACCTGGCTTGGCAGTTCGGGCTGCACCGTTCCTACAAAGAACAGGGTCAAGACTGATTTGCATATGGCTGGGTCTAAACTGGGGTGGTGTGGTGAGCAAAAGAATGATGGATTTAACCCAGATCCTTGTGACTGGGGGTGAATGTTTGCATTGTCTACCATTCCGTCCATCAACTGTTTCTTTTGCATATGTCGCCCTAAGTGGGAAGGGTATGCCCAGACGTGGGTCCCGTGCTCACTTCACCACTGGATTCAAGCTAGCCTGGCTGATGAAGGGTGATGCCTTGAAACCGGTCTCAGGATGCTTGTTTCCTGTCCAGGGAGGACCTGGCTTGGCAGTTCGGGCTGGACTGTTCCCACAAGGAACAGGGTCAAGACTGATTTGCATATGGCTGGGTCCAAACTGGGGTGGTGTGGTGAGCAAAAGAATGATGGATTTAACCCAGATCCTTGTGACTGGGGGTGAATGTTTGCATTGTCAAGCATTCCGTCCATCAACTGTTTCTTTTGCATATGTCACCCTAAGTGGGAAGGGTATGCCCAGACGTGGGTCCCGTGCTCACTACACCACTGGATACAAGCTAGCCTGGCTGATGAAGGGTGATGCCCTGAAACCGGTCCCAGGATTCTTGTTTCCGGTCCAGGGAGGACCTGGCTTGGCAGTTCGGGCTGGACTGTCCCCACAAGGAACAGGGTCAAGACTGATTTGCATATGGCTGGGTCCAAACTGGGGTGGTGTGGTGAGCAAAAGAATGATGGATTTAACCCAGATCCTTGTGACTGGGGGTGAATGTTTGCATTGTCCAGCATTCCGTCCATCAACTGTTTCTTTTGCATATGTCGCCCTAAGTGGTAAGGGTATGCCCAGACGTGGGTCCCGTGCTCTCTACACCACTGGATTCAAGCTAGCCTTGCTGCTGAAGGGTGATACCCTGAAACCGGTCCCAGGATGCTTGTTTCCGGTCCAGGGAGGACCTGGCTTGGCAGTTCGGGCTGGACTGTTCCCACAAGGAACAGGGTCAAGACTGATTTGCATATGGCTGGGTCCAAACTGGGGCGGTGTGGTGAGCAAAAGAATGATGGATTTAACCCAGATCCTTGTGACTGGGGGTGAATGTTTGCATTGTCCAGAATTCCGTCCATCAACTGTTTCTTTTGCATATGTCGCCCTTAGTGGGAAGGGTATGCCTAGACGTGGGTCCCGTGCTCACTACACCACTGGATTCAAGCTAGCCTGGCTGATGAAGGGTGATGCCCTGAAACCGGTCCCAGGATGCTTGTTTCCTGTCCAGGGAGGACCTGGCTTGGCAGTTCGGGCTGGACTGTTCCCACAAGGAACAGGGTCAAGACTGATTTGCATATGGCTGGGTTCAAACTGGGGCGGTGTGGTGAGCAAAAGAATGATGGATTTAACCCAGATCCTTGTGACTGGGGGTGAATGTTTGCATTGTCCAGCATTCCGTCCATCAACTGTTTCTTTTGCATATGTCGCCCTAAGTGGGAAGGGTATGCCCAGACATGGGTCCCGTGCTCACTACACCACTGGATTCAAGCTAGCCAGGCTGATGAAGGGTGATGCCCTGAAACCGGTCCCAGGATGCTTGTTTCCGGTCCAGGGAGGACCTGGCTTGGCAGTTCGGGCTGCACCGTTCCCACAAGGAACAGGGTCAAGACTGATTTGCATATGGCTTGGTTCAAACTGGGGTGGTGTGGTGAGCAAAAGAATGATGGATTTAACCCAGATCCTTGTGACTGGGGGTGAATGTTTGCATTGTCCAGCATTCCGTCCATCAACTGTTTCTTTTGCATATGTCGCCCTAAGTGGGAAGGGTATGCCCAGACGTGGGTCCCGTGCTCACTACACCACTGGATACAAGCTAGCCTGGCTGATGAAGGGTGATGCCCTGAAACCGGTCCCAGGATGCTTGTTTCCGGTCCAGGGAGGACCTGGCTTGGCAGTTCGGGCTGGACTGTTCCCACAAGGAACAGGGTCAAGACTGATTTGCATATGGCTGGCTCCAAACTGGGGTGGTGTGGTGAGCAAAAGAATGATGGATTTAACCCAGATCCTTGTGACTGGGGGTGAATGTTTGCATTGTCCAGCATTCCGTCCATCAACTGTTTCTTTTGCATATGTCGCCCTAAGTGGTAAGGGTATGCCCAAACTTGGGTCCCGTGCTCACTACACCACTGGATTCAAGCTAGCCTTGCTGCTGAAGGGTGATACCCTGAAACCGGTCCCAGGATGCTTGTTTCCGGTCCAGGGAGGACCTGGCTTGGCAGTTCGGGCTGGACTGTTCCCACAAGGAACAGGGTCAAGACTGATTTGCATATGGCTGGGTCCAAACTGGGAGCGGTGTGGTGAGCAAAAGAATGATGGATTTAACCCAGATCCTTGTGACTGGGGGTGAATGTTTGCATTGTCCAGAATTCCGTCCATCAACTGTTTCTTTTGCATATGTCGCCCTTAGTGGGAAGAGTATGCCTAGACGTGGGTCCCGTGCTCACTACACCACTGGATTCAAGCTAGCCTGGCTGATGAAGGGTGATGTCCTGAAACTGGTCCCAGGATGCTGGTTTCCGGTCCAGGGAGGACCTGGCTTGGCAGTTCGGGCTGGACTGTTCCCACAAGGAACAGGGTCAAGACTGGTTTGCATATGGCTGGGTCCAAACTGGGGTGGTGTGGTGAGCAAAAGAATGATGGATTTAACCCAGATCCTTGTGACTGGGGGTGAATGTTTGCATTGTCCAGCATTCCGTCCATCAGCTGTTTCTTTTGCATATGTCGCCCTAAGTGGGAAGGGTATGCCCAGACGTGGGTCCCGTGCTCACTACACCACTGGATTCAAGCTAGCCTGGCTGATGAAGGGTGATGCCCTGAAACCGGTCCCAGGATGCTTGTTTCCGGTCCAGGGAGGACCTGGCTTGGCAGTTCGGGCTGGACTGTTCCTACAAGGAACAGGGTCAAGACTGATTTGCATATGGCTGGGTCCAAACTGGGGTGGTGTGGTGAGCAAAAGAATGATGGATTTAACCCGGATCCTTGTGCCTGGGGGTGAATGTTTGCATTGTCCAGCATTCCGTCCATCAACTGTTTCTTTTGCATGTGTAAGTGCAGGGTGCAGCACATTAAAGCCAAACCTGGGTGCATTACTAATCAGGGCCGGCTCTAGGGCGGTGCGATCAGTGCCACCGCACCGGGCACTGACTTTGGGTAGGGGCGTCATTTTTGCAAGTATATTGACAATTTAGAAGCACCTGCTGCCTTCCTGGCCTCTAGCAATTTTCAGGCATCAATTAAAATGTCATGATAACTCCGGTGATTAATCGTCTTCCTGGAAAGAGAGGAAGTTTGTCTCCTGGAAGTTTCGACTCATCCTAAGGTAGCGCAGTGGGTTAAAATGCCTACTGCTAAGAACGTGTACCATCCAGATAACAAAGTGCTTGTAATGAAATAGGTCAGTGGGTTACTGCTGCTGTAAGAGAGCTCCTTTTGTTACTTGTCCTTTGTAAGTCAAAATCCTAATATAGAACATTGACTGTCATCAAAGAGCTGCGTGTAAACTGCAAGTATTATGTTAGAGCTATATGTTTTTTTGCACAGTCTTTCATTATCCTAATCTTGCCAAAAGGGTTCATTTGGGTAGAAAACATTTCTTGTTATTGAAGAGAACCCCTAACAATGGTGTTACATTTTAAATTCTGAATTTGTGCTTTTCCAGAATAAGGACTCTTAAACTATATTGCCTACCAGTATCGATGACATGTTACTCCTACACTACACCTTGTAGCCCTGTCTGATGTAACATTTCCTATACACTGATTTACACACACACCTATGATTGTCTCTGTGCAATGTGTGTGTGTGTGATGTAAAGTGCTCTGACACCTTACACTGTTATGAGTGGTGCTATAAAACTAAATTAATCTGAGAGACAGTGGTTCTGGAGACTTGAGGGGCACTGTTAAAGGGCGGTGGTAAGGGAATCCGTGGCAGAGGTGGTCATTGGGGGTAGAGGGGCGCCAACAAACATTGTCGCACAGGGCGCCACCAGTGTTAAAGCCGGCCCTGTTACTAATTATTGTTAGACAATTTAGCAGAGAAATGTAAATGTTTGGAAAGTTGTCTGTTGCAACCTCTGTCCTGTAGAAGAATGTCGTGATACGTTTTTTTTTCCAAGAATGTTGCTGTTCTGGCAGGCTTCCTTCTGTCTACCACGTTTCCAATAAATTCTTACCTTTTCACTTGCTGTGATCGTCTGCCCACTTCTCATCACTGGCCACTGGATCACTTATTATCTCAGGAGGAGAGCGCCTTCACGCAGACGGAAAGCGGTCATACTCTAGGAATCGTGGCGATGAAGATAACCATAATTTTTTAAAACACGGGTGTGGCCAGCAACAGATCGTGAGTGTTGCGACTAATGAACCTATTTTGAATTTTGTCAACATCGTAGTATTTATTCCACATCCTCGAGCATGTGACGTTCACTTTTCAATATTGTTTGCAATATTCTCTTGCGCATATCTTCCTGCATGTCCTGAGCGTTCACACCTCTGATCAGTGTGCTGACATCCACTTTTCCTCCATCTCTCTCTGGATTTGTTAATCTACGCATCTTTGTCCTCCTGCTCTGCTCTCATTGCAGCATTTCTTTCACAAGTGACTGAGCCTTAAAACCTGCATTCTGTACATGTACAATGTTCACATTGTTTATAGTTGCTTCCGGATGAAAGAACTATTACAATCACTTCAGCTACATATATTAACATTACATTTATATCATATCTTCATCTAAAGCATGTTCAAACCTCATTGCTACCTTACATAAAGGAAAAATATACAATAAACAAATAAAATGGATGGAGTAATTGCACCTTCTCCTTTCTTAAGTATCCCAGGTGAGCCTACACTTATCTGGGAAGAGTGAAGAGACAGTTTTGAGGCATTTATTGAAGCTGTAGGAGGGGATAGATTTACAGCCTCCAGGAAGCTAGCATTGTTAAAGCATTGCCTGGGCGCTGAAGGGTTATGCACATTAAAACACCTTCCTCCACTACTTCATAACTGCCAAGGTTTCAGATAGCTATGTGTGACATTTTCATAATTTCAGTGTAATTATGAGTGACATTTCAACAACTATGAGTGACACTTTCTTGCGAGCAAAATCAAGGAATGACCACGAGGGAAACATACAATTATCAGAAATGACACCCATTTGAGCAACGAGAAACTAAGCAGATCTTAAAACAGCTGCAAAAGCCCAGACATGGCAGAGCACTAAGCTAGTGCCTGTGTAATCTGATTGGACGTCGGGCACAGACAATCAGCATTGGGCAAGCCTCAGGAGAGTGAGGCTGAGGTGTACACACACACACAGGTTACAGCCAGCCAGGGCGCAATCTATTATGACAGGAGGAGGACCGGACATTGAATTTTCACTTGTAATTTACTGTGCCATACTTTAGTTGGAAACTCCGCACCTCCTGCAGAAAGAAGTGTTGGCTGCTCGCTATCCTTGAAGAATTTGGTGTACTGATGAACCAACTTGATTATATAATTAGAAGGCAGTAGGCTTTATGGCCATGGGACCACCGTATGGGGTCTCACTAGTGCAACGATGCAAAAAGAATACAAAATCTGGTAAGTGGCCAGGGTGGTCCTCGCCACCTGTAGTGTACCTGTAAAACTGCAATGGCTGCCTGCGGGGAGAGTTTTGAAGCTTCTGAACATTCGACCAGTATGTGGCTAATTTTTTGTTAATTAGCAACCTTGTCGTCAGTTGAGTTTGCTGCTGAACATGAGGGCTTAGATGCATTAGGCGCACTTCACGCAGAAGTGCACCCCTGTTTGTTACTTACTTGGGTCGCGGCCCGGCCACAAATGAGAGTATGCCTGGAGGACTGTCTGTGGCGGGTGGTGGGCAGGCTGGCAGAGGTCAGGCGAGGCCGAGTCGAGCCTCCGCAGGCCGCGGAAATTCGAGTTTGCCGCCTAGTCCGTGGCCGAGTCCGCATTGATAGTGAGGCTGTCCTGACTCCTGTGAGTCGTGGTCGGGGCTATCCAGTCACAGACCCGGGTGGGTCACCGACTTCTCGACTCTGTCTCCCTCGAGTCGCCTGCAGCAATAATTTGGCGGCTGCGGCGGGGTAAAATAGCAGAGATATAGCACGGCGGGGGCCCAGGCCGTGTGAGCTGCCTGCAACACCGCTGCGAGGGGCCCAATCATTAAATATGCAGAGCAGCCCGACGGCATGTAGTCGTATGTCATTGGACGATACTTCAATGACGACAGGCTGTTAGTCAGAGCTGCATCGCGGGGAATTATTACAATTATGTAATGCTACATTATAGCGAGTGTGAGCCTGTCAGCACTGCCTTAGCTCACAGTCACTGCGAGCCCCAATCCGGGGGCAGAGTGCGCACGTCGGCGGCGCGCTGTGACACTTTTAAACAGCTCTCAGTAGACAGCTGAGACACAACATGCACATGCGTGACAATGCATTTCAGTGCGGTAATGTGGAGTACCACACTGAAATGCGTTAGTCTAACGCCTGATGCGTGATACTTGGCAGGACTGCTACTTGAGGAGGAGGACGACGATGCAGAGCTTGATGATCATGAGATGGCTTCAAAACAACTGTACTTAATTTTGGGAGAAAGAAAAATGAAGTGGTAAAAAGATTGAAATTTGTGAAGAGAGCACAACTTCCTGGAGAATCTGTTGAGAACTACTTTGCTGCTTTATGATGTCTAGCTCCCACATGTAATTATAAAAACTTTCATGAGGAGATGTCAAATGACCAACTAGTATAAAAGGTTTCTAGTAAAAAGATTCAAGAGAAACTACTCAATACAGAGGACTTAACATTAAAAAAGCAATAGAAATTATACAGCAGAAGTCACCAGTGAAGGCCTGATGGAGATGTCACTGAAAGCGTTACAAAGAGTTAGTGCTGGGCAGATGAAGAGTGGAAAGGGTTACTCAGAAGCAAAGAAGATGCCGTCTAATCCAAAGAATAGTACTTGCAATGACAAAACTGACTTGATTTGTTTTAAGTGTGGTTTAAAAGGTTGTTTGACTAATAATTAAAACTGTCCTGTGATTGTATTAAATGCAGAATGAAAGGGCATTTTGCCAGGGTTTGTAAGGGCAAATCAACAAGTTATTTGGGGAAATCATAAATCTTAATTAACATTGTGAATGATGACCAAGAGGATGGAAGTTCAGGAGAATTCATAGTCCAAGTATGTGAAAGTGGAAAAGTAAATTGCGATAACCCCTTTTGTACCATTAAGATTCTTTGGTAGGTTATACCATAATTGGCAAAGAGCACTTGTCTAAATTTTCTAAACATGCATTATACCCTTCGGATGTCAAATTGGTAGCATATAAGAAGAAACCTATAGATTTATTTGGATATATCGAGGCTACACAAGAGTTTCAAGGCATTCAAGTATCCAAGGTATACATTGCTAAGGATGGGTTCTGTTTACTGGGATGGCTGCAACAAAAAAGATATGTTGATCTGCCGAAGCCAAAGGTAAATGAAGTAAAAAATGAGGAATGGGAAAAATAATTCCCCGAGGTGTTTAGGCATGGTCTGGGTTTGCTTAAGAGTTTCACGCACAAAATAATCTTAAAGCGTGGCGCTGTCGCCAAAGCACATAATGTTTGTAGTGTTCCTTTGGTCACAAGAGACTCCTACTGGAGAGAATTACAAAGATTATGTGAGGAGGATAATGTAGAAGAAATTAAGGCATCCGAGTGGTTGATGCCTGTAGCTCTGGTGAAGAAGGCCAGTGGGCAAATTTGCCTGTGTGTGAATTTGTGTGTTTTGAATGCTGCAATATGGGTGGATAGGCATACCCTACCTAACATTGGGGAGATGCTGACGACTAAAAAAGGAACCAAAATGTTTTCCACGTTGGACTTGCATTCCGTATATTACCAAATAGCTCTCCACCCAGATTCCAGACCTTTGACGTTGTTCATTTCACCTGAAGGGGCATTTAGGTCTAAGCGCAGGCCATTTGGTCTGGCACTTATATCAAACGTTTTTCAAAGGATCATGCACCAACTTTTTAAGATGTATCAAATATAACATACTTTCTAGGTGATACATTGGTTTTTGGTTAGAGTACAGAGGTGCATGATAAAGAATGAGATCTGTGCTAAGAAAATGTCCATAAGTGTGGTTTGACTATAAAAAAGAAAAGTGCAAAATTGGTGTATAGGGCATTGTTTATCTGGGACATTGGTTAGATACAATTTCCCCAAAGATGAAATTAATTACAACCATTGGGAATGCCAGTTCTCTTACAAACAAGGACCAGCTGTGATTATTCCTTGGTCTAGCTGAATATTATTCACGCTTTGTTTCTATGTTCTCAGATAAGAACAGGCGCTTGCAGAAACTTATGTTGAAAAATGAAAAGTTTGTTTAGGGGTAAAATGTGAAAAAGAGTTTGTTCAGCTGAAAAAAAGATTGCAGCTGCTCCTGCATTGAAAGCTTTGAATACAAGAGATGAGACCATCAACAGTAACGACGCCAGCAATATTGGTCTGGCGTCTGTCCTGCTTTAAAAAAGGGATGGGAGAGACCATAGGGTATGGTTCACTACCATTGGGGGATGTTGAAAGGAAATACTCCACCATAGAGAAAGAAGCACTTGCCTGATGGTGGGGTGTGAACTACTTTAGGAAATTTGTTTGGGGCACAAAGTTTGTGATTCGTACTGAACGCAGACCATTGGGGGATGTATTCACCATACAAGGAGCAGGTAGAGCTTCTGCGGGCATCACCTGGTGGATGATGAGGTTGGCAGAATATGATTATTCTGTCCAGTATGTTCCGGGTAAAAAGATTGTTTTAGCTGACTGTCAGAGCAGCCTGTAGATGAAGTTCAAGTAGATATCTTTAGTGATGATAGACAATAGGGCCGATTCCGATCTCGGCTGGTAGGGCACCGAATCGGATTCGGCTTAACCGGATCCGATTCGGAGCCCTCTTTCCCGACCAATTCGTACGTGCGTCCGGGCGAGCGAGTACGATGCGAGCGCACGCGAAATCGCCGACTGACTCGTACGCGGGTCCGAACCGCTCCGACCGACTCGCACGGACACGACTTGCACCGCGCAATGGAGACGTTCCCCGGCCGGGCAAGTACGATGCGCGCCTCGAGCAGTCCGACCGACTCGCGCCGTCCGGCTCCAAAGGGCAGTCGGAGCCGGACTTTGGGGGTCCGTGTCGGACCCCCTGTACCGCGTAGACGCGCGAGTCGCACACAGGGGGACCCATGGGTCCCCCTACCTGTGCATGTACGGCGCGATTCGCGATCGACGCGTACCCGCTGTAGGGGTGCCCTTGTTCGCCTCGCACCCATTGAGTCAATGGGTGCCCGCGTACGCGTTGTACGACCGGCTCCCATTGACTTCAATGGGAGTCCGACCGAATCGAGTCCGATTGCATGCGTACGCATCGTACTCGTTCGGTCGGGCTGCCAGAGTCCGATTCGGTCGGAAATCTCTCCGTGTCCGGCTCGGTCGGAGTGATTTCCGGCCTGAATCGGCCCCAATATGTATGCCATCACTGAAAGACATATTTCTCATCAGGAGTGAGTGCCTGCCATGCAAGAAGATGTGGTATTGGACGTCAAGCAATGTCTGGTTGGGGGCTTCCTGGTTGAAGTGTTGGCAGCCAATCAGATGACAGCACGGGGACAGTTGGATCCGTGGATAATCCGCGTCCTCAGATATACAGATTTATTTTCCAGTTAATTTCTCCCAAACTGCTGAACGGATTTACACCACATCACAAAAAGCATGATCTGCATACCAACATTTAGCTTCCTGCCAAGTTTGGTGTAATTACGTCCAGCGGTTTGGGCTGTAAGCTTGTTGGAAGGTCCTATGGGAATTAACATGGGGAAAATGTGTTTTCAGACCCCCCTTTTTTCTCAGCCTCCACTTAACGTATCACCCTGAAACTTTCCAGACTTCATCTGAAGTAACGGGCAAATATTTGGGGAAAATGTCATGGAGATTCATCAAGCAGCGCCAAAGATATAGCCTGAAAATGACATATATATATATTTATCTACTGGCGGTCGCCAGTAGATAGTTATAGTTACAACCTATTATCCATAGGAAATCCGCGACATTCTATTTGAAATAACTCTCTTGCCGGTTGACGTATCTTCGCAAAATTTTCAAACTTTGTGGCCCGCTCCGGTCCGCTCCTACCCTGAAAGTCTCGGGGGATTCGTCAAGCGGGGCCGAGAAAAAGGGGGGTCCCAAACGCGTTTTCCCATGCAATTTTCCATAGGAAACTTTAGACACGGCTACAGCCCGAACTGCTGAACGGAATTACACCAAATTTGGCAAAGAGGTAGTTCTTGGTTCAGAAAGAACCCTTTTGTTAAATGGTGTAAATCCGTTCAGTAGTTGCTGAGAAAATCAAAAGAAAAAAGATAGGTATATCTAGGGCCGCGGATCCTCCCGAGCACGAGCTTTATGTTAATTGGCTGTCAACACTCCAAATCAGGAAGTGTTGGCAGCCATTTTATCCCTCGGTAGAACCGAGGGACAGAAACAAAGCGCACAAAGGGGGCAGGGTAGAAACACCCTGACCCCCTAGGTCTGCTCAGAAGGTCCCACAAGGACACCCTGGGCAAAAAAAAATTTTTTTTTTTTTTTTTAAAATCGGCAGGATGCGCTCAGGGAGCGCGAACCCTGCCGAAAAAAATCGAAGCGTGGTCTCCGCGCTTCGATGTTAATTGCCCCGGGTGGGCCAAGTCCCGGGGCATGCTGGGGGGGTTAATTTTATGTGTGGGGGCCTCTAAGGGCCCCCAAGCCCCGGGACCACCACCCCCGGGGCTTTATGGATAATGGTGCGGAGGGCTCTGAGCCTTCCCGCAGCCCCGGGACCACCACCTCCCGGGGCTTCTTTTTATATTTGAAAAACCTGTGTGGGGGCTCCAGCCCCCACACGCCCGGGACCACCACCTCCCGGGGCACTAAGAAAAATGAAAATAGGGGTCCGTTTTGGACCCCCAAGCCCCGGGGACCACCACCTCCCCGGGGCTTTCTCGATGTAGGAGGGGGCCGCGCGGCCCCCTCCTGGAGCCTGTGGTGGCCCTGGGGACCGCCACCCCCAGGGCCGGCTCCTGCAGTGTCCCGGGTGCCTACCCCCGGGACACTGCTGTTTGCAATGACAGGACGGGAGCCTCGCGGCTCCCGTCCTGTCATTGCAAACTTGCTTTGGATATTGGAAGAGAGAGCAGGAAACCTGCTCTCTCTTCCAATATCCAAAGCCGATAGCTTTCACATGGGGAGCAGCATGTTAGCTGCTCCCCATGTGTAAGCAATGCCGGCTCCCGTAGGACACGGGGAGCCGGCGGGACTGTGGGGGGCTTGGGGACCCCCCACAGTCCCCAACGAGAGGCCAGGCCCCGGGGGATGGGGTCCCCGGAGCCATAAGAGGCCACGGAGGGGGGCCACGCAGCTCCCCTCCCCAAAGTAACAAAAATGGGGAAAAAAAAAAAAAGTGCATGGCCGGCCCCGGGGGATGGGGTCCCTGGGGGCCTTAAATGGCCTGAGGAGGGGGGCCACGCAGCCCCCCTCCAAATAAAAACAAAAGAGGCCATGCCCCGGGGATGGGGTCCCCGGGGCCAATACAGGCCCAGGGAAGGGGGCCACGCGGCACCCTTCCCGTTTTTTTATTTTAATTTTAATTTAAGGGAGTAAGGCCCTGGGGGATGGGGTCCCCAGGGCCTAAAAATAGAAAGGAAGGGGGGCCACACGGCCCCCTTCAGGGAAAAAAACAAAAAAAACGATCGGCCCCGCAGGCCCCGCCCCTTCCTTCACCACTCTGCAAACGCGCCCCTGGCGCATTTGCAGAGGGGGAACAATTCCCCTTGAATACTGGGGGTCCCTGGGGCCAACTAGCCCACCAGGAACCTCCAGTATGCGCCAGGGGCTGCCTTGCAGAGAGGTGTACAGAGGCCACGCCCCTTTTACACCTCTCTGCAACGCAGCTCTGTGGCGCTTTTGGAGGAACATGGTGGGCTAGTTGGACTCCAGGGACCCTCAGGATTCAAGGGAGTTAATCCCGACTTAAAACGCGCCACGGGCGCGTTTGCACAGTGGTGAAGGAGGGGCGGGCTTCAGGTGACATGTGTGCAAACAGGCCCCGTGGCGCGTTTTAAGATGGGGAATTAAATCCTCTTCAATCCTGAGGGTCCTGGGGCCAACTAGCCCAACAGGTACGTCCAGAAAGCGCCACAGAGCTGCGTTGCAGAGAGGTGTAAAAGGGGTGTGGCCTCTGTACATGTCTCTGCAACGCAGCCCCCTGGCGCATACTGGAGGTTCCTGGTGGGCTAGTTGGCCCGTAGGGACCCTCATGATTCAAGGGGACTTAATCCCCCAACTTAAAACGCGCCACGGGGCGCGTTTGCACAGATGTCACCTCAGGCCCCGCCCCTCCCTTCACCATTGTGCAAATATTCCTCTAAAATCAGCCGAAATACGAATTCCGATTTACTCACCTGTTATCAGGAGAGACCTCAGTGCTGCATCTTTCAGCCCAGTACTGGTCCTGAAAAGTAATTTTAACCGTACTTACCAGTAACTTGAATTTCCTTCCATAGGCTAACATTGACTGGTTTCACTTGGAAATTCTTCTAAGTGTGGAGTTTTGGAACTTTAAAATATTCCTCTAAAATCAGCCGAAATACGAATTCCGATTTACTCACCTGTTATCAGGAGAGACCTCAGTGCTGCATCTTTCAGCCCAGTACTGATCCTCAAAAGTAATTTTAACCGTACTTACCAGTAACTTGAATTTCCTTCCATAGGATATCATTGCCTGCTTTTTGCTGAAAAAGTTTCTAAGTGTTGATTTTTGAAACATACAAATATTCCTCTAAAATCAGCCGAAATCCGAATTCTGATTTACTCACCTGTTATCAGGAGAGACCTCAGTGCTGCATCTTTCAGCCCAGTACTGGTCCTGAAAAGTAATTTTAACCGTACTTACCGGTAACTTTAATTTCCTTCATAGGCTAACATTGACTGGTTTCACTTGGAAATTCTTCTAAGTGTGGAGTTTTGGAACTTTAAAATATTCCTCTAAAATCAGCCGAAATACGAATTCCGATTTACTCACCTGTTATCAGGAGAGACCTCAGTGCTGCATCTTTCAGCCCAGTACTGATCCTCAAAAGTAATTTTAACCGTACTTACCGGTAACTTGAATTTCCTTCATAGGCTAACATTGACTGGTTTCACTTGGAAATTCTTCTAAGTGTGGAGTTTTGGAACTTTAAAATATTCCTCTAAAATCAGCCGAAATACGAATTCCGATTTACTCACCTGTTATCAGGAGAGACCTCAGTGCTGCATCTTTCAGCCCAGTACTGATCCTCAAAAGTAATTTTAACCGTACTTACCAGTAACTTGAATTTCCTTCCATAGGATATCATTGCCTGCTTTTTGCTAAAAAGTTTCTAAGTGTTGATTTTTGAAACATACAAATATTCCTCTAAAATCAGCCGAAATCCGAATTCTGATTTACTCACCTGTTATCAGGAGAGACCTCAGTGCTGCATCTTTCAGCCCAGTACTGGTCCTGAAAAGTAATTTTAACCGTACTTACCGGTAACTTGAATTTCCTTCGTAGGCTAACATTGACTGGTTTCACTTGGAAATTCTTCTAAGTGTGGAGTTTTGGAACTTTATAATATTCCTCTAAAATCAACCAAAGTACGAATTCCAATTTACTCACCTGTTATCAGGAGAGAACCCAGTGCTGCATCTTTTAGCCCAGCACTGACCCTGAAAAGTAATTTTAACGTACTTACCAGTAACTTATATTTTCTTCCATAGGAATCCATTGTCTGGTTTTCAGCAGAAAAGTTTCAAAGTGTCGATTTTCACAAACTACAAATATTCCTTAAAAATCGCCTGTATGACTTAAACGCATTCTTTCAACTGTTTACAGGAGATGCACCAGTGCTGGATCCAGGATCCAACACTGAGTAAGAAAAAGTAACGATAACAGTTTTTACCTGCTAAGTGAATTTCCTTCCATAGGATAACATTGGTGATTCTATGAGAAAAAGTTTCTAAGTGTCAACTTTTAAAATACAATAATATTCCTTAAAAATCACGACTGTAACCAAAACGCTTTTACTCAACTGTTTACAGGAGATGTACCAGGACTGAATCTAGGATCCAGTCCTGTGGTTAGAAAAGTAATCCATAAAGTAACTAATTGCATTTAACTAGAAATTCACATTGAGCTGAATGTTGCATTGTGTTTGAAAATGTGTTGCCCATTGCAACAACTGTAACTACTGTACTTAAAAGTCTATTGCCTATGTGCAAAGTATTTAAACTAAAGTAATTCATTCTGAGAAAGTATTTTTTGTAATGTAATGTATAATGTAATTACAATGTAATTTAAAAAATAAAATATGTAAAAAAAAATTGTTTCTAAAAATGTAGTAAATCAGTATGAAAAAAATTAATATAACAATTAATACATTTAAAAATTGTCATTTACAAAACCTTTGAAATTCACTGAAAAAACCGTAGGTTTCAGACATGTTATAGTTAGGAATTAGCATTTAAAAAACCTTTGAAATTCACTGAAAAAACCATAGGTTTCAGATATGTTATAGTTAGAAATTAGCATTTAAAAAACCTTTGAAATTCACTGAAAAAACCATAGGTTTTAGGGACAGTTATAGTTAGTTGGACATTTTACTCGTACAAAACCCGTGAAATTCCCCGTTATAGTTAGTTCAGCTAACTATAACTCGCGCCCCGCAATGCACTGCTGATGACGTCACATATTACATCACTCATGACATGGTCAGTGACATCACTGATGACATCACTGATGACATCTCAAATGACATCACTGATGACATCATCCACGTGATAATCTGATGCAGCTCTTCACACCCTAATATAACCTTTGATACACCCAATCTAAATTACAGACTGCCATTCGCAAAACCATAGACACTCCAACACCAATAACTACATACCCACTCACTGATTCTTAGGTCTACACACACACATCCACTCACTCACCCGTACAGTCACTCATACTTATGGTCACTCAGTACAGGACTATCATATGCACTCTTACTCCTATATAGACACTCAAACACCGCCACTCATCCATAGAGGTACTCACACACCTAGTCAGTCATGCAAATAATTAAACACACTGCCATTTACTCACCTATACAGTTATACACACACCAGCTCACTTAATCATACAAATACTAGCACATTGTTACGCTCTTATATAATCACTGATACAAGCACACACTCATCCATACAGCCACTATCACAATCACTCACTCTCGCTTATAGCTATTTATATACTCCAACACACATATATACTGCCTTTCACATATGTAGTTACTCACACATGTACCACTGGGACATACATTCACTCACTAACACACTCTTACACACACTTACCCACCCATACAGTCTATCACAGATGCACTCTTGAAACCATCCACCCAGTGAATCACCCACTCACACATCTATGCACAGTCGCACACACCCCATCCACACAAACACTCAGGCACCCATACAGATACTCAGACAACAAATCAATAACTCTTATAGACACTCATGTAGCTATTCACAAACCCATGCAGCCACTTACACAGCAACAGACAGACGGATACAGACATTCACCCAGTTTAGTCACTAACCCATGCATTCAGTAAGATACGTTAAATCACTCACTTATAGAGTCAGTCACGCACCTACTAAATCATCCATACAGACACTTACACACCCACTCATTCTTCAATACGTCTTTTCCTATATATATTAAAAATATTTAAACTTTACAGAAACACACAGTCACTGGATGATGTCATCAGTGATGTCATTTGAGATGTCATCAGTGATGTCATCAGTGATGTCACTGACCATGTCATGAGTGATGTAATATGTGACGTCATCAGCAGTGCATTATGGGCGCGAGTTATAGTTAGCTGAACTAACTATAACGGGGGAATTTCACGGGTTTTGTACGAGTAAAATGTCCAACTAACTATAACTGTCCCTAAAACCTATGGTTTTTTCAGTGAATATATATATACAAATACATATCTCCACATATATATATATGTGTGTGTGTGTGTGTATATATATATATACACACACACACTATTAGCAAGCCTTTACAAATTAAAAACAACCATGAAGGATTTGTGTAACGTTTATGGCAAGTTCTGTTGGTGGAGCTACTTCTGGGTGGGCTCTGTTAGTTACTATAATTAAATCTTAAGAATATATTTACATAACAGTAGTATACTTTTGCAAATTAAAAAAATCATAAAGAATATAAACCACATCGGGTGATTAGCATATTCCTGTATGCGTTGCTAGGCCTTCAAGCAAAAAGAACATAATAGCCCATTGCATGAACTCTGTAGAGGAATAATACCCATTGCCAAAGACAACTCTCTAGATTTATATCATCAATGCCAGCATTGATAACTGACTGGGAAAAGACTTGTGTTTACACAGCACAAGAGGGATTCTTTTCTGATACTTGAGGATTGATAGTTTGGCTGTGTTTAGTGTTGAGCTTGCATCAAGAAGTTGCCCCAATTTCCTCAGGCTCCTGCTCCATTTTAAGGCCCATGTAGAGGTCATCTTTATATATTTCGATCCAAATGTATTCTCCTTCTATGATGTGTGCCATTTAGACATTGAAGAAAATTGAGACAGGGAAGGAAAATCTTAGGTTTAACTTGCTGTTGTGTTTGTTAATCGGGAAAGATGTGAACCAGTTCAGGGAAGCTATATAGGAATATGCCTCGTTTTCCTGCATGTGTTTTTTTACGCATGCCATTACAACGCAGTCATTACAACGACCGTGTTGTAACAACGCATGCCATTACTCCGCAAGTCGGAATAGGGGGGGGGGGGGGTGCTGGATGTTAGAATAGTATAATTTACTATTCCAACTCCAGTCTGTGTAGCAGTAGGGAAGGTGTTGGATTTTAAATCTAACACCTTCTGACCCCTAGAGCAAGTCGTTGTTCCGACTTGCGGAGTAATGGCATGCAGTGTTTTCCGGTTTTGGGGTAAACGATGTTTACCGCTATACACATTAGGGGCTTGATTCACAAAGGTAAACTTATACTTATGTGTAAGTTTATGATTGCTTGCTATTCACAGAGGGATTTACGAGTAGTATCTTAACGAGTGCAGAGTCTCTGCACATAAAAACATAGTCATAGTTATACCTAGGCCTGTTGAGTAGTCTGTCTATTGATTTATTTGTTAAATTCTCTATTTGATATTACCACAATTTTTGGGGTAAATGTTCTCAATGTTACTCAATTTGGTGGAAGCACGTACTGTCATGGCTTGATAGGGGGGACATGTTCAGTGTATCTTTATTTACAATATACAAAATTATCACAATGTTGGATTAATTGGCACAGTTCTATGGTTTTTACATACAGATATAAAAATGTTGTTGAACTTGCCATTTGATGTGTATTAACAGTTAATTTGTGTGACAGGGTTGATTGTGACAGTCTGTATCTTTCAGAATAACTGTCAAAGTTAGCCAGAGGTGCACTCTTTCAGTATATGTATTTCATGTGGCCCAGTCAGTTGTATGTCGGAACCAGGCAGGCATTTACCATGCATGCCTTAACAATGCAGACCTAACCACGAATGCGTCTTTACAACACATTCCTTTACCACACAAGTCGTTACAGCGACTTGCCTTAGGGAAAGCGAGGGACTTTGAATAGTATAATTTACTATTCCAGCTCCATTTTGCGCAACAGTAGGGAAAGTGCTGGACTTTCAATACATTCAATATAACTTTATTCAAATACATGTTGTATCCACAAAAGTGCAATGATAAAAATACATCCAATTCATTACATTAAAAACCAAAAACAAACATAAATATGACGTATAATGAATAAAAAAAGTTTAGATATCCAGCTCCCTCAAAAGTACATAAAGTGCAAAATAGTGCATCAGAACTATACAGTATTCATGGAGTGACGTGCTCTTACAGCAGCTTTCAAAAATGCACCCAAAGAAAGTGTCTCAGCTTCATCATTTAGGTGAAGAAACAATTCATGTGCCTCTATTAAATGTCTAACTCCTCGTTTCTTTGAAAAAGTGACCAGAAAATGTTTGGAATGTCTAAGATAAAACCCACGAAAAAACATAAAATGTAACTTTGACGGTCCTGACATGGGGTAAAATCCAAATTAGTGTTAAAACCCAGCCGGAAACATAACTGATATTTCGCTGTACCAGCCCTATACCGAAATAGAAGGCTTTTTCCCACCGCCCTCTCACTCTAGGTAAGTACAATGCCATGTTACCTGAGCGGGCGAGTAACATGTAATTTGACACACTCTCCTTTGCGGTTTCCTTACGCAGTCTATTGGAAATTAACTGGCCGTATAGTGCCTGCCGTAACTGTTTTTTATTAATATTTAAGTTGTTAAGTGGATCATCAAAAATCCGTCAAGATTGATGGAGCATAATATGGATCTTACACTAGCTAGCCATGGAATTTCAATCCCCTTCTCACAACTGTAGCAATCCTTAATGATGTTCCTAGTTAAACAAGCTGTTTCATTTTTCCAGATGGCAAGCATAATAACGGCGGTTGGGACTTTATGTAATCCTCGATGTATGGAATTCTATTTCTGTATGGCAAATGTAAATAGAAGACGAAATAGGAGCCATAAGGGCCTTTCTACAAAATCCGTTCTCTTCCAATTGAACTGGGTTGCAATTCTGAAATCCCCAGACACCACTGCTATACGTGGCCGCAGGCAAACATTGTGTTATAAATGTTTGCGATAAAGGGGGGAGAGCACCCCCACCCTTCGGTTGCGGTAAGGAAAATAGTGCGCAAATTGATTTTGTTAGTTTTTGCCTGCTTTGCGCGATCAGTGGGCCCCATGAGCCTGTGGCTGCAAATGATATTCCCAAATAGTAAAAAGTACTAACTTGTAATAGCTTGTTTTTGTTGCCTGCAGAAATAGAGAATGTTTCTTAGGGCCAAAGGCCAAAATAAAGGATTTGTTAAAATTCGTTTGTAAATCTAAGGTGGCCATAAAATCAACAAAGCCCTGTACCAGGCATCGTAAAGCGTTCAGCGTGCGTGCCATTACAACAGCATTATCTGCATATAAAAGTGTAGATAAATGGGAGCCATTGATTAGAGGAACGTCTGGGGTCATGTTGATTAAAAATGGGTGAATGTTATTAACATATAATATGAAAAAAAGTGGTGCTAGTACGCAACCTTGCCTCACTCCTCACGAAACATTTATTGGAGATGAAACCTCACCCTCTGTGGGGATTCTAACCGTGGCCTTCATATCTGTGTGCAAATATGCGAGAAAGTGCACTAGTGCCTCATCTAGTCCCTGGGCCAAAAGGTTTCGTCCAAACCTTAGACCAATTTACACAGTCAAAAGCTTGTGATAGATCCATGAATGCTAAATACAATGGTGACTTACGTGCAATTGTATATTTTCCTAGTATCAGTGTCAAATTTAAGCATTTGACCGTGCCAACATTACTCCTGAACCCATATTGACAGGGATATAAAACTGACTTTGCTTCTACCCCGTCCTTAATACGGTTGTATAAGATTCTCCCTAGAATCTTAGCTGTGGTGTTGATAAGGGAGATCGGTCTAAAGCAACTAGGCTGGATGCGGTCTCCCACGATGATAGACATTGACCAAGATTCAGGTAGGGGGGAGTGAGTCAAACGATTAACAACATTCACTAATAGAGGTGCCCAGAACTCAATGGAATATTTAAAAAGATCTATTGGAACTCCATCCAGTTCGGGAGACTTCCTACCCAGACTTTGAGCAGTTGCTTCCTCCACTTCATCTATAGAGACGGAAAACCATTACAATGGCCCTTCGCCTTTTTTGTACTTGGTTCATCAACAGAAACATAGATTTTAGAAAAGTGTGCTTCCCAAGTAGCACTAGACTTAAAAATCAACATTAGACTAACAATGCTTTCCTAAAGGCAAGTCATTGTAACGACTTGCGTGGTAAAGGAATGTGTTGTTAAGACGCATTCATGGTTCAGACCACGTTGTTAAGGCACAGCATGGTTCGAGCCGAGATGTAAAGGATGTTTCCTGGCCCCGCCTCTTTCCCTGCTTTAAAAGGGCATAAGCCCATTTCTTTATGAGAATTCAGCCCCAGCACCATCTGACAGTAATTCACATGAAAAGAACAACAAAAACACAATTTTGAAATCTTAACTTAGAAGGTGAATACTTTTAGACAGGTTATAGGTAGACCTGAAGAAATGTGAAATCTCACTTTTCCCAAAAGGAGAGGCCCTTTGCCTGTAATGTGTCCCTGGCTCATTTTCAGATAGCTGCAAAATGATTCTCGTCACTATGTTTTAGTTCTCCTTATCATATGCTTGAAAGGCCTTGTGAACTGGGAGTACACACTAACCTTTACAGCAGTGGTGAAGAGAAGGTTTCCTTTACAACTGCGAATCTCTGAATTTAACTGTTTTGTTTCTACAGGCCTAGAATGTGGACATTACATTGTACTAGATAAGTCTTGGTCAATATTAGGTTATCGGGTGCCCTTTCAGCAAGAGGGATTTACCAAGACAAATGGAAAGGTGTGACTTTATGTTGCCTTTAAAATTACTTTGAGGTATTTTAGGACAATATGCTCCAGTCAGATTATTATCTCTGATCATGAAACTAATTGTGGTGGTCATGGAGTTAAGGGGCACACTGTTTGAACCAGTGCACAGTTGCAAGATGACATACTTTTCAAGTCATTGTAGTAGTTGTAACCTTGGCTATGAGAATATGTGAGCTGCAAGCTTTTTTGCCTCTGAATCTGTTAGAAAATTCTACTAAGAATGCGGCAATAAGAACATACTTGACTTTCGACGCAAACATTTCCTTGGTCAGTATGACAACTGAAACAGAGAAATGTACCCATATTTTGTAACATTAACTGGTCTCTCTGATCCTTCATAGGTAGGAAAAAGCCATTTAGAGTAACTGATCCTCGTACAATATGGAGATTTTCATAATGGTCAGAGTGAACACGCATCCAGTATTGTGATCTTATGTCTCTCGACCAGAAACTTGACAAAGAAAGCAGCATTTCTAGCAAGCATATCATTGCCAGAAAGACTGCAAAGCAATGGCATTAAAATCAGCTTATACATTTGCATGGCATTTCTACATGGAGGTAGGTGCCAGTGCTGACACTCAGGTTGGAAAAATCGTGCTTAGGAACCTCTTTAGAAATTTAGATGATGTCTAAGTACCAGTCCCTCCATCCGTCAGGTAATTAGATCTAGGTACTCAGTTCTAAGCATATAGAGCTATGAACTATTTGCAGTGTTGGAGAAACAAGTGTTATCTGCCTGTCACTGTGATGTGCTAATCTCTTTCACATATCCACATGCTACCACCCTGGCCTGCTCCATAGACCAAACCTACAGGAGCTTCAGACTTGTAAAGAAGGGTCTGAAATTGCCCATGAGACTCAGGCAGAAAAAGTGGTAAATGTTATGTAAAATCACACAGAGAATAACCATATTCTAAGCAGGTGAATCTATGGAACAACTAAATGCTAGAGAACTGCACTATGTGTAGAAAATATCTCTGGTCTATGCCATTGTCGGGATTTAAGATTGTAGTTCCACACACATCTGTCTTTCAAAAGTTGGAGTTCATTCGATATTGGACTTTGAATATGCCTTCCTAAGTTATTCTACAGTTTTCTCAATATTTCTTACAGAAAAATGTTATTGCAGATACTGCAGAGTAAAGGGAGTGTTATCTGTTTCAATGCAAAGGATTTTCTTAGAACATGTCTTCAACTTTACAACAAAGACTTGTCATGGAAACAAGGTAAGGAGTGAACAAATTAGCTCATATTATTAAAAGAACTTAAATGTATTACCATTTAAAAAGAGAGAAGCAGGGCTATGTATAAATACAGGTAATATTACAATTTTAATGATGTATATTTGCTCGGGTGAAAACCTAGCCAAGTTATGATATGTAACTCACATGAATCAGTTGAATAGATTATTGTTCAGATGCGCATCTAACATGCATGTGTACATTATATGGATATGTCGCCAAGCTCATTGTTCCAGGAGCAGATGAGACTGGAATTTTGCTGTAATTGTCAGTCCCTACATTAAGCATCAGTGCTGTCTTCATTTGCCACCAAATTATAAATTGTGAGTGAAATTCTCCTAAGGGTCTACTTTGGTCCGAGTTTTCAAATGGCACACTGCGCCTCCATTCACAGCGAACTGTTTACCAAAGCGACTCCTCAGATTCACTAGCAGCAAAAGATTTCATGGAATTAACTTTGAATCACACATCCTTTAGAAAGATAATAGTAAAGCAGATGGTCATTATATTGCACAAGACAGACATGACAAAAAATGTGAGGAAGAGACGTTGGGCTTGAATTTGTTTCATAATTACAATCCTGTTTTCCAGGGCCGTACTGGCCGTAGCGGGCACCAGGCGTTTTCCCGGTGGGCCGGAGGGGTGGGGGGCGGTTTTGGAGCGGTGGGGCCGTCTTTGTTACTGGGGGCGGTTCTGCAGCAGTGCTGCAATATGGGCCTGCTGTAACAAAAGCGGCAGCAGTGTTTTGCACCAGCACTTCCCGCCCCCCCGGCCTGTCCAAACTATTTGCCAGGGGTAGTTTGCGTTCTCAGTCCGGCCTTGCTGTTTTCATATTTTTTTATAGTATATATTTGTAAATATAATATTTTTTAATAAATTGGATATGTTTTATTGAAAAATTGTTTTAGGAGCGGGTTGTTGGGTTTATAGGGGATAAGGGTGGGGAGTGTTTTAAAATATATTTTTTTTAATTTAAAAAAAATTTAGGTAATGAAGAAATTTATTTTAAAAATTTGGGAACGGGATGTTGGGTTTATAGGGGATAAGGGTGGGGAGTGTTTTAAAATGTTTTTTTAAAAATGTATATAATAATTTTTAATTAATAAAGACATTTATAGATATTTTTAGGAGTTTTGGGTTTATAGGGGACAAGGGTGGGGAGTGTTTGTAAATATTAAAAATAATTTTAAATATTAATTGTTTTATAATAATTAAAAAATAATAATAATAGTGGGATGTTGTGTTTATAGATGATGGTGGTGGGAAATTTATAGAAAATTTAAAAAATATTTAAAAAAAAAACAATTAAATTTAAAAAAAAAAAAATCCCATTAAGAGTGGGATTGTGTGGTTATTGGAGATAAGTTTGTAAAGTAATTTAAATTTTTTTTTTTTTTTTTAAATAATTAAAATTAAATTTCATGATTTTTTGTTTTTTAAAGGAGATAAGAGTAGTGATTAAAAATAAATGTAATTAAATAAAATAATATAAATTTTAGGGTGAGGTGAGTTGTGTTGATATGGGATTAGTGTTTTGTTTTTGTTGAAAAGTGTAATAATATATTTAATTTTCAAAATAAAAAAATAAAAAAATTAAGTTGGAGGAGGTTGAATGTTTGAGTTTGTAATTATTAATGTTATCAAAAACAAAAGTAAAAATTTGTTGTGATGGTTATTTTATAAACAATTTTGTAATTAAAAATGTAATTTAAAAAAGAAAATTTGTATTATAAAATAATTTATATATATATATTTTTTTTAAAAAAAGGCATAACTCTGGGAATTTTACATTTTATGAATTTATTGTCCAGCACCTTCCATGTGTTAATGTTGTTGGAATACTACATTATATATGTTTAGTGACCAGCACTTTCCCTGTGTTATTGTATTTTGGAGTGGGAATAGTATATTTTATATGTTTATTGTCTAACACCTTCCCTGAGTTAACATAATTTGGAGTGAGAATAGTAAATTATATATGTTTAGTGTCCAGCACCTTCCCTGAGTTAATATAGTTTGGATTGAAAATAGTAAATTATATATGTTTAGTGTCCAGCACCTTCCCTGAGTCAATATAGTTTGGAGTGAGAATAGTAAATTATATATGTTTAGTGTCCAGCACCTTCCCTGAGTTTTTTTAGTTTGGAGTGGGAATAGTATATTTTACATGTTTATTGTCCAGCACTTTCCCTGAGTTTTTGTACTTTGGAGTGGAAATAGTATATTTTATATGTTTATTGTCCAGCACCTTCCCTGAGTTAATATAGTTTGGAGTGGGAATAGTAATTTATATATGTTTAGTATCCAGCACCTTCCCTGAGTTTTTGTAGTTTGGAGTTGGAATAGTATATTTTATATGTATATCGTCCAGCACTTTCCCTGAGTTAATATCGTTTGGAGTGGGAATAGTATATTTTATATGTTTATTGTCCAGCACCTTCCCTGAGTTAATTTTGGGCCTCATTAAGATGGCGGAAGGTCCGCCACCCCCAGCCGTGCGGTGGCGGGCCTTCCGCCATCGGACCACGATTTCCCCCCGCCAAATTAGGTTGGCAGGGGGATCCCGACCGCGACCATGGCGGGAGCAAAGACCACCCGCCACAGATCCGCCACAGGCAATCGGTCCGATTGCCTGGCGGAGCGGCCAGCATCCGTAAAATGGTGGCGGTGCCTGCCAAATTACAATGCTGCATTCACGCCAGCCGGTGTATGGCGGTAGAACCGCCATTCACAGGCTGGCGGGGATTGTATTTGGGGGCCCGCATCGGGCCCCCTTGGGGTGGGGAGCGTGGGGGGTGCACTGGGTGTCCCTGCACTAAGTGGTAGGCACCGCGTGGTGCCTGCCACATAGTGCAGGGAAATGAAAACAGTGCATCTTTAACATTGCGGCGGGTGCTGCAGCTAGCAGCACCCGCCGCAATGGTAAAGATGGTAGATGCGACCGTCACGGAGGCGGTGGCATCATAATGCCACCGGTGGGACCGCCGCCTTGTAGGTGGGCGGTCCCACTCCCCGACACAATGGCGGATGGACTGCAGTCAGTCCGCCATCGTAATGAGCCCCATAGTTTGGAGTGAGAATAGTAAATTATATATGTTTAGTGCCCAGCACCTTCCCTGAGTTTTTGTAGTTTGGAGTGGGAATAGTATATTTTATATGTTTATTGACCAGCACTTTCCCTGAGTTAAGATAGGGGCTGATTACGATGGCGGAACGATCGCCACCGCGATTCTCCGACCGCCATATTACAATGGCGGTGGGATCCAGACCGCGACCGCGGCGGAGGCAAAGCCCGTCCGCCACGGAACCGCCACAGGCAATCGTTACGATTGCCTGGCGGAGCGGTCAGCATGCTCACAATGGTGGCAGAGCCTAGCAGGCTCTGTCCGCCGAATTACGATGCTGGCGGAAGCCAGCCTTTCCGTGGCGGATTGGTTCTGGTGGGCCGTTGCGGGCCCCCCTTGTGTTGGGGGGAGGTGTGGGTGCACTGGGGGGGGTGGGTACCCCCCTGCATTTCACTGCACCATGTGGCAGGCACAGTGTAGTGCTTGGCATGTAGTGCAGTGAAATGCACAACATGCTCCTTTCGACATCGCGGTGGTGCTGCTGTCTGCAGCCACCGCCGCAATGTTAACGGTGCGGAATCTGACCGCAGCAGTGGCGGTCCCATCCTAATCGGGTATGCGGGACTGCCGCATGCATGGCGGACGGTCCCAAACACCGCTACGATGGCGGGCGGACCAAGTTCGCCCGCCATCGTAATCAGCCCCATAGTTTGTAGTTGGAATATAATTTTGTATATGTTTAGTGACCAGTTCCTTTTGTGAGTTAATGTAGTTTGGAATGAGAATAATAAAATATTGGGGGTCATTAGGATGGCGGAAGGCCCACCACCGACAGCCTGTCGGTGGCAGGCCCTCCGCCATCGTGCAGCTGTTTTCCCCCGCCAAATTATGATGGCGGGGGGAATCGTTGGTTGAGCGCGGCGGTCTTAAAGATCGCCCGCCACGGTTCCGACAGGCGGTCCTTTTCCGACCACCTGTCAGAACCAAAACATTGCCCAACATTGCGGCAGGCACCGCCGTAGGAATTATGATATCCCTTTCCTCCGTTTGTTTTGCGGCGGACAATCCGTAGCAAAACGAATGGCGGAAACGGATTTGGGGGCCTGTAGCGGGCCCCCCTTAATCCCTGGGCCTAGGGCACCTATGGTGCCCCCCTACATATCCCTGCACCATGTGGCAGGCACGGCATGGTGCCTGCCACATAGTGCAGGGATATGCAAGTGCCTTTTTCTGGGCATTGCGGCGGGGGCTGCTGACTGCATCCCCGCCGCAATGTTAGGGATAGGGTCTGCGACCGCCGCGGTGGCGGTCGCATCGTAATGCGGTAGGTGGGTAGGCCGCCTCGTAGACGGCATGTCCCACTACCGCAACGATGGCGGTCGGACGAAGTCTGACCGCCATCATAATGACCCCCATAGTTCTATATTTTGGAGTAATATATGTTTATTAAAATATTTATTTATAACAGCAATTAGATGTAAATAATTATTTTAAGGCAATATAGTATAAGAAAATAATATAGGAATTAAGGGGCCTATTACGATGGCGCCGCAACGGAGCACGGGACCGACCGCCGATGTTGCAGCGGTCCCGCCATGCAAATTAGGATGCGCCCGCCACACTGGCGGGCGCATCCTGGCCCTTTTAGATTGCGGGTGGATCTGCTGGCTGCAGCCCCGCTCGCAATGTAAAAGGATTGTGCACAGCATTGCCATGCACTACCTGGCAGGCACCACGTGGTGGGGGGAGGTGTGGGTGCACGTGGGGGGTGCACGTAGTGCACCCCCCAACACCCTGGGTGCCCGCAACAGGCCCCCAATATCAAACACCGCATGCCTTTCATGGAAAGGCCAATAACTGCACGCATCATAATATGAATGACACCGCCACCATATTGTGTCCCTTTTCTGCCCGGTCGACAAGTCGACCGGCGGAAAAGCGGCGGACGGTCTTTCTGTCCGCCGCGGTGCCCTCCGCCATACTAATATGGCGGGGGGAGTACCAGGGACATTTGGCGGGCGGATCGTAATGGGCCCCCAAATACATAACAATATTTATATTTTATTTATTTCTTTATTTTCACTCAAAGACTCAAGCAAAGAAATATAGTGCATTTTATTTTATTTACAATGTTTCATATATATTGTGATAAACTTAAAAAAATAATACATTTTTTAATTTTTGATGTGTCACATATTTAGTACATATTTAAACATAACTGTGCAATTTTTAAGCATAGTAAGTATGAAGCAATTTTATGTTTTATATAATGTAGAAGTTGGTAAATATGTACTTTTTTACAAACAAAAGATGCAGTTATCCAATGTTTTGAATGCAATTTTGAATATATATTTTTTTAACAGTTATACATTTTTTTATATTGTAAATATACATTAGATAATTATATACAGTTTACATTATTCATAATATACATTTTGTAACAATTATTTCATTGTATTTTTTTAATTTATTTGCAAAATTGATACTAAATAATATTATATTTTGTATAATATTATTTAATTTGTATCAAAAATTAATATTATACAGCTAAGTAAGCATATTGTAAAAGAGAAATATTTTTAACTTTAATACAATTTTTCACATTTTTAGCAAGCAGTATAATTTGTTCTTACAATATTAAGGTGTCCATTACGATGACGGACGGTAAAAAATCCGCCAACTACCACAGTGGTAAAAAACCGCCCGCCTACACCGTCTGAATACCGACCGAGCAATTACGATGCCGCAAACCGAAAACCGCCGGAGGCGGAAAATAAACAAAGAATACCGCCCGCCCATGTCCGAGTCTAAGTCCATCCGCCCGCCACGGACGGAAAGACGCATGACAACCCAAAACCGCCCGCCCTGACGACCGAGACACCGCCCGTGAAATTAGGATCGCACCGACATGAGCGCGGAAAAACCACAAATACACCGCCCGCCAGCGCAAACAACAGTGACGAAAATGGACACGGCAGAAGCTCTGGCGGCCACGTCCATGCACAGAAATCATCCGCAGACAAAACCAAACACACACAACATGGCCAACAAGTCCACACAGCAACCCACGCACAAATACCCAAACACAGTACACATTCCGGAAACACCCCCTCCCCTGGACAAACAAATCAACTACAAATCCCAGAACACTAGCCACAACACACCTGAAAACAACAGACCATCATGACACACCCACATAAGTAAGTACAAAACCAGCCCCTTCACAGACCACAACCCCCTGCAACATTACAAACTGAGGACGAGAGCACACAACACAGCGAGACAGAAAGGACAGCAGCACACCACAGACACGCATATATCACACACATCACCACCACCACCACCAAACACCGGCCACACAAACCCCCTGCACATCACACACCACACACCGCACCAGCACCACAAACACCAAAACACACACCATGGCATCACACAGAATGCCCAAGTTCACTTCCACTGAGCTGACGGTCATGGTCGACGAGATCGTCAAGGTGCACCCACAAATCTATGGCAACCAGGTCCAACAGACACCACTAGCCACCAGAACCCGGTTGTGGAGCAGGATCATAGACCAGGTCAATGCAGTCGGGAACGTGCCACGCAACAGAGGCGAAATCAACAAAAGGTGGAACGACCTGAAAAGCGTGGTCAAGAAGAAGGAGGCAAAGAATCGTGAGCTGGCTGCCAGGACTGGCGGAGGTAATCCCGCGCTATTCAAGACCTTCAAGGCGTGGGAGGAGAAGGTGCGAGTCATCATACATCCGGAGATCCTCACCGGATTACCAGGCGGAGTGGAGGCTGGTAAGTACAAACAAACGTATACCAGCACACCGCTATGTACTCACATGCACTACCACTATGCCATATCTCCGAGGGACAAACACCCCCACGTCCAGTACACAATACACAAGACATCACTCACACATGCAACAGACACTCACACACACAGCCCAAACCTACCAACTAACAAAACCATGGGGGCATGTGTACAGTCAGCCAGCACTGCAACTCCCACCAGGTCCCCTTGTACTCCAGAAGCGCCAGAAGGAGCACTCCCCACACCCACACCCATGTGTCAGCCATAGCTGCACTAACCAACAAGTAACAGGTAAGTAGCCGGAACACAAAGTCAGTGGGTCGGAGGGGGACAGCTGAAGTACAACACCCACCAGGCCCCCACTCCCACAGACCAGCAAGGTGGAGCACTCCCCACACCCATGTGTCAGGCACAGCTGCAGTAACCAACAACTAACAGGTAAGTAGCCGGAACACAAAGGCAGTGGGTCGGAGGGGGGACAGCTGAAGTACAACACCCACCAGGCCCCCACTCCCACAGACCAGCAAGGTGGAGCACTCCCCACACCCATGTGTCAGGCACAGCTGCAGTAACCGACAACTAACAGGTAAGTAGCCGGAACACAAAGGCAGTGGGTCGGAGGGGGGACAGCTGAAGTACAACACCCACCAGGCCCCCAATCCCACAGACCAGCAAGGTGGAGCACCCCTCCCTCCCAGCACCATGTGGCATCCATTGCATTGCGCACTCAAAAACAACCTGTAGGTGGGAAACTGTACAGGGCGGGGTGTCTGTAGGCATGAGGACTGTACTACGACTGACACATGGGACATGTCACGTAGCAGAGGAACACGCAGCACTGCTCCCAGTCACAATCATGTGACCAATGTGCACACGGACATGTATTACAGAGTCATACCCCACATGACCCATCACAGATACAGCAACACCCAAGGAGCCACGTCTGCATGCACAAGTCCCACTGGAGTACAGACCCACACGGCATGCACTGTGCCACCCACCACACACATCAGCAACACCATCGAAGTCTTGTCCATGTAGTCCTAACTGCCTGTCACCCACACATCGGACAACAACGCCCATGTAAGACAGACCGTACTAGAAGTACCAGCTTGGAACCACAATGTTGCACACAAAGACAACTGGACCCATGAAACACACAGGCACACAATGCACATTCAACATATCATCCATCTCATCTCTCAGCCCCAGTGTCATGAAAGGTATGTCATCCGAACAGCTGGCCCTCATACAGTAGTCATGCAAAGATACCTGCCCATGACAAATCATGTGCCTGCAGTGACTGAAGCGCACGTCACACTGCGAGTAACAACACACATAATGTAGTCAACACCCCAAGAGCACTGCATTGATGCACATGTACGAGGGCAGCACGCACACAAAGGATTTGGCCCATCTGCAATACGTCGTGTGGCACACAACAAGCACGAACTCACAACAATGCTACCAATGTAATGTCCATGAATGATAACAGTCAGCAGATATGCCGGGCATGTTAGACAGACACACACCTTCGTCTATGCACTGTCATGTTGCCAGAACACATGTCACGTCCTGCACCCATTACTCACAGAATGTACCCCAAAAGCATATTTCAACCCAAAAGCGTTTAGGGGGCTGTACCCCCTTTTGGCATCAGCCTTTCTAAGCGTTCAATTTGAACCCCAAAAGCATATTTCAACCCAAAAGCGTTTAGGGGCTGTACCCCTTTTGGCATCAGCGTTTCTAAGCGTTCCATTTGAACCCCAAAAGCATTTTACAACCCAAAGCGTGTAGGGGGCTGTACCCCCTTTGGCATCAGCGTTTCTAAGCGTACCATTTGAACACCAAAAGCATCGTTCAACCCAACATCGTCGATGGTCCTGGAGCCCGCATACACCCGAGCCACAAAATGTAGGAGCAGAGCAACACACACCCATCGGCATTGCTAATCCGTCCCATGCCACATGTCCACATCACACAGTTCCATTGCCTAGCCCACGCATACACACATCGTACATCCACACACACGCCCCTGGGAAACCTGTGCACGACAGTGCACGAACTGTGAATGTCAGACAACCAATACATACTTTGCTAGGTGCAACACAATGACCTATTTCATTCTCCCCACAGGTGCCGAACTGCTGGATGCTGTAGAGGGAGACAGCAGCCAGCACAGCCAGTCCGCAAGCCCCCGACCCGGACTCACGGATGTAGAGGAGCTGGACACCTCTTCGGACGCGGACCACCCAGCAGACCCATCTGCAGTGGCAGGGCACAACCGCTCTCCAGGGCCCCTCCTGCCCACCAACCCATCACCCAGGGCTGCTGACCAGTCACAGACCCCTGCTGCCACGGTCGTTGCGGCCACCACCACCGCCGCAACCACCACCACCACCACGCCATCCCTCGCCACAGCCCCTGTGCAGGGGTGGCACGGCCGTCGGGCTCCACCCTGGGAGCCAGAGCGAGGACCGTGGTGAGCAATGTGGCTAGTGGGCAGGTCGGTGGCAGCAGTACTGGTAGGAGGAGCAGGGCCAGGCCAACGCCAACTGTGCCTGGGAGCCAAGCCCTGCCGCAAATCGACAGAGTCCTTGGGGCCTATCAAGAGGCCCAAGGAGAATGGGCCAGGTCGGCTAGCGACACGCGGGAGGTCCTTGGAGTGTTGAGGTCCATGGACGCCCATATGGGCCAAATCGCGGCCCTCATGGGCCAGCTGGTGGTGGAGGGAGGGCACAAGCAAGGCCAGCAACACCACCTCCGCCACCACCTGCTGTGGCGCAGGGTCGTGCAGCATCGCGTTCCCCTGCGTCCACAGCGAGTGAGCTATCCTCAGCCACCACCAGCGGCACATCAACACACCCCCCCTACCAAACGTGGAAGGGGCCGTCCGAAGAGGAAACAGGTGTCCAGAGAGGACTTCGCACGCACCAAACGCCAGTGAGTCAGCCAGCCACCTTGACCACCTACTGCATTGACTTGTAATACGATCCTACCCCACACTGCCATGTGAATGGCATGTGTCTGTTGGACTGTGGACATAGAACTCCATGGGTACACCTTGACCATCACGCAGCCATGACCGTCAACTCATTGTCACAGCATGCACCACATTTGTCATCAGCTTGCACACAATCACATGTCACCGCTGTTAATAAATACACCTTGATCACAATCGGCTTAATGTGTCCTGGGTTTATTCAACGATGTGCAATCGCCACCATGAGCAGAAATGCATCTGCTGTGTGGTATGTCGATGGGACAGGAGAGGCTGTAGGGACCTAGGGGTGAAAAACAGAACAAGAGTACATTCAATGAGTGTGTCACACACTCATCACACAGTACTTGTCACCAACTACAAGCAATGTACACACAACTCACAGAGCAACAGGGCACAATGCTACAGCCACTGTCAGTGGCATACCAACCTGGACATGGACCATTGACACACAGCACTCAGTGAACAAAAGGCCCCCGTGACAGAGCACACATACACCTGCACAACTACAGCTACATCAGCCGTCGTACATGGACACTCACCGTCAAGTGAAGTAGCGGGCGATGAGCTGCTGACGCACATTCACAGCTTCATCCTCTCCACTGTCCTCTTCACTAGAGCTGTCCTGGTCTGCAGGCTGGGGCCATGGTTGATCTCCGTCATCCACAATTAGGGGGATCTGCTTGCGAATAGCCAGATTGTGCAGCATGCAGCAAGCCACTACTATCTGGCACACCTTCTGTGGGGAGTACGCCAGTGCGCCCCGGTGCGGTCCAGGCATCTGAACCTGGACTTGAGGAGGCCAAAGGTCCGCTCAACCACACGTCTGGTCCTCCCATGTGCCTCATTGTAGCGGACATCAGCTGGGCTCCCAGGACGTCGTAATGGGCTGAGCAGCCAGGGCCCATTCGGGTAAGCAGAGTCACCTGGGTGTGAGGGACACAGAGAACCGTTGCAATTCCAACTGGACACAAGACAGCATCGCACAGCCAGCATGCTACACTACTCCACATACTCACCAACAATCCAACCACGGTCCGGTTGCAGATTGGTCATCAGACGTGGTAGGATGCTGTTGCGCATGATGTGCGCGTCATGGGCCGATCCTGGGAATTTCGCACACATGTGTGAAATCACCATGTCCGCAAGGCACACCACTTGCACATTCAGGGAGTGCGTATGCTTCCGGTTTCGGTAGAGGTGCTCAGTGGCCTGTGGTGCAACAAGGCCAACATGGGTGCAGTCTATTGAACCAACGACGTGGGGGATCCGTCCAAGGGCATAGAAAGCACCCTTCACTGCCGCCAATTCACGAGCCCTGGGGAATCGGATGTATCTGTTCCTGTACAGCATCATGGCTGACAGTACATCCCTGAGCACCATGCTGAACATGGGTTGGGACATCCCACCTCCACTGCCCACTGTGTGTTGGAATGACCCAGTGGCGAAGAAATGCAGTGCAGCCATCACCTTAGCCGTGGGGGTGAATGCTGTTGGATACACCCTGCGAGGACGGAGGTGGGGTTCCAACAAGGCACATAGACGATGCAGGGTGGGTCGGTCCAGACGATATTTGCGGATGACCTCCACATCCACCATGTCTGACAGCAATTGGTAGGGGCGATGAATGTTTGGTCTCCGCCTAGGAAAGATGGAAGTGGACACATGTCAAAGCAACACGCCACATGGCATATTCACATACTCAAAACATAAATGACTGAGCAGGCAATTGAATAACAGAACAGCTGACAAGTAGGGAGAGCACAGCCACAATACACTTACACAGGTCCCCTACCAATAGCAATGGGCAGTGACACACCCCATTGCTATGAGCATGCACATGGGGATCTAGGCCTCAATCACTTGTAAGGCATGCTGATGGTAACAGACTGCATATTCGGCAAGCGGCAACACCACGGCAATATGACTAGCTGCTGTGCATCACACTGCTTCCGAGGCTGGGTGTGTAGGGCACCCACCAACAACGCTATGGACACAGGCTGAGCGGCCAAAACACGTGGGACCTGTGGCACGAGGGGATATGAGACAGTCATTGATGTCACTACTGCACCCTATGTACAGCACTGTACGGATCACACCTCCAGAAACATTGACAGGTGTACACATTGACAGCCCCATGCCAACACGGCTGTGTGCTTGCAATTACACATCACAAGTGACATGTAACATTGCATGTGCCAAGTGTCAGATGTACATAGTGAAAGATGGCATGTGTGTGCATATGCATATCCCATGCTCCCATGCCAATGTGTACATGATGATGTGCCAACAGACATGTGGAGGCTGAGCACTGGCCGTCCCTGCCTATGCACACAGCATGTTGTGGCCCTGTCCATTGTGGACCTGCACCCACACGCAAATCATGGCCACACCTGCAGATGCATTGCGCACATTATACTGTGTGGTGCACATGGCATCAGCGGACTGTACCCGCCATGGGCCAGGCCCTTACGGCCAACTCCAATGACCCTCGCGGTTGCACCCTGCGTGTTCCACTATGGAGGTAGGCGTCCAGGGCCAGCTGGGAGCAGGCCAACGTCTGCAATTGAAGCTGCCAGACATGGTACACGAATTGCAGCAGCTTGTACCCACTGAAACTGCCCCAGGGGGTTATATGTGTGTGTGAGTGGGACAGGCATAACCACAGCTACCTGGAACTGCAGCCTGGCACCCCTCGACAACACCTGCTGCTGCCACCACTCCACCTACACGTGGATGACGCTGAGGACATGTCCAGGTCCACTCACCAGCGAGGAGCTGGAGATCCTGGATTCCGAGCTCCACGCACACTGCACATGGCTATTCCTTGCGAAAGTTGTGTGTGAGAGACAACTGCAGTGTGTGTGGGAGTGCATGTGGGGGACACACATGTCGTTGATCCGCAGCACTATGAGTCAGAGCCTGTGGTGTTCAAACATGCACTGCTCACCATGCTGACTGCAGGTGGCATGGGTATGTGAGCTCTCGGGCGCTTTGACCTGTCTGTCCCTCCCGAGTGGTGGTACATGGCAACTTCATGTCAGACATCCAGTGACACAGACAATTGGCAATGCAGGTCCCAGTGCACTTGTTGGTCGTGTGAATGTCAGGCTGGGGCCATGCTGCCCTTCTCAGTCCCAGCAGGCCTGGCCTGCACATTGACTGCACAATGCCAGTAGGTGACGACACAGACTGCCTAGTGGGTTACATGTGTCTCCTGTTCAGGACCCTCCGGATGAGCGCTAACTCAGTCCTGTCGATTGGACACACCATGCCTCGTGATAGGGATGTGTGTGTGAGATAGTGGCACTGAATGTGACCTCCGTTGCGGGGTGGGCCATGCACAGGGCGAGTACGTTGATGGTTGCGCAGTGTTGGTCACAGTGGGTACACCCACACAGATGTGTTGCCTTGTGATCTTTTTCTAGGTCCGCCTGACAATGGGCAGTAGATGTGGGCAGACTACACATTGCTCGATGTGCTGTCTATATGCATGTGCCTTCACACCAGGCACAGCTGCCCCAGCACATGTGACCCCTGCTGCACTCAGTGCTGGGTCTGTTGAGCTGATGCACCATCTGTGCGTGGGGCAGACAGCTCTGCTCACTTCCGTCATTGCCCATGTCATCACTTTGACGCAGGTGACATGGATCATGGAGGGCCCACATGTACGCGTGGGTGGACTACACAAGACTGTCCAATGGTTGTCACCCCCAGTCAGTGCTTCGAATGGGTAGAATGTGGTGCTGGTACTCATTTTAATGTGTCGAGTGGGCGGGGCTAGGTGCGGGGCTACATGCAAGACATGGGAAGTTCATCGGCTTATCTACTAGTTGCAATACACACGAGACACGTCTTTTTCCGACCACATCAGGGTCATTCCTTAAACTGGCTGAAAATCAAACAGTCATCTTTTGCACTGTCCTCATGGCCTCCCCTCGCTCACCCCAATATGCGTTTGCACCTGAGCAGCTAGCGCATGCACAAGCAGCTCCAAGCTCGCCCCAGAGAGGCCAAGGAGTGTATGTGTGGGTCCAGTTGAACAAGTGGTCTGTCTCACGGTATAATAAGTGGCGGGACGCCGTCCACCTGCGTGGTGCCCCGACTCGAGACACGGGCAACATTGATAATGCATGACAGGCTCCGCAGTCCGGATGCACCACCTGCAACACACAGAGGCTGTAGCTGCCCTAGCGGGCCAGGCCGCGTCCAACTGGAGCTCATGGACCCACACATTCACTCTTTGGCCTCTCTGGGGCGAGCTTGGAGCTGCTTGTGCACGCGCTGGCTTCTCTGTTGCAATGGCATGTAACGTGTGTGGGTGTATTGGCAATGGGTGGGATGGTGCGAGCCACCTTCCGTGACATCACTCCTGCTTGTGATGTGTGCGTCCCCCACTACTTCCATTTGACTTGTGCCATACTACACATTGAGGATGTGTTGCCTGCGTGATGTGACCAGGAGGAGCGCGCCATGACCTCTCACCCACCATGCTCCACTGCCATCCCGTGCCCTGGATTGCCTGTGCAAGTGGACAATGTTGGGGATACACCAGGTCGACAGGGGATGTGAGTGCCTTGGCAAGGGCCTGGCGGACGCACAGCAGTATCCGGCATGTCCACGGAGGGTGGGCTGACGTCTACACTTGATGCAGCATTGATCGTGTGCCCGCCTGTTGTGCACACACGAGTTCACATTCATCCCCAGACAGGTGGTCTTTACAAATTCCCAGGAGAGCGGCAATGTACTGTTCCTGAATCCTCCCAACACAGCGTGTTTCAACATTGCATGTGCGCACCTACCCGTCACACCCACCCACCTGAGCCATGCGTAACTCCCGCTTCACATGACACATGTGTGTCTTCCACAGTTGTGCTACTCATTTGCGTTGACATCCAATGACAGTGGACTACATGGTCATCTCACGACTGCCGTGTACTTCACACACTCTCATCCTCTCTCATTCGTACTTGTGAAATGAATCAGCAGAGACACATTTTTGCTTCAAGCCATGTATTGGGACTTATGTCCTCTGTGATGCAGTATAGTGGACACTACTGGCAGCGAAATGCATGTGGAGGATATACTCAGCATGTGTACACATAGCATAGGGTGTAGGGGTACATGTGATTAGTTGTTGACTGTGGGATGTGGGCTTCAGAGTTACAACTGCTTAGCCGTTGCTGTGCTAATGTACATTTGCTAATTACTGTGGTGCTGCTGACTTTGACACAGACAGTATACATTTAGCCTACCAGTCCGCTTGTCATCATGGGCACAGTGCATCTCAGTTCCATGTTACAGGTTTGCTGCTATAGTTACTCATACACACGTGCGTGGAGGTGACATCAGGGCATGGGCTTACGTGCATGCAACGGCGTCCCACTTGTTGTTGCGATGTGGTGGGTACTGGCCATGTCACAGTCACTGGGCTCATGTTGTTGGTGGATGCACTTGTTGTCCATGCAAAGGTCCTGGCACGGACGTTCAGGGTGAGGTGACAGCTCTCACATACTACAGCAGGACGATTACTGTCCACTGACCGGTGCATATGTTCATGGGCGCAGGATCCATATTATGGCATGGTTGTACGTGCAGTTCTGTCCATGTGGTTGCCATACACGAATCCCATGCCTCTGCCTCCCCTGTTCATGCAGAGTTACTGGATGTGATGAGGAACAGAGTGCATGTCCCGAAAATATCAGATGTCATGGCAGTGTAGTTGATGGTGTGGTGTCAGTTGCAGGTTGTATGGCATAGTTGTTGTACTGGTAACTGCCTAGTCCGTGCGGAAGCCAAGCATGGGTACGGTGTGGGACATGATTGTTCAATTGGGGGCATAGCGTCGGGGGCCGACGAATTGACAGGTTGTCAGGTATGCGATACCTTCCAGCAGGGCTTCCATGGCATTGGTGGTAAACATGGATGCCATCCAATGTAGCGGATGGTGGCTGTCAAGGTGTTGGTCGTAAGTTGTCCCTTGTAGGAGCATGATGGGACATGTTGGATGACATTCGATGTAACTGTGATCCATAATCCATCGTGTGGAGGCACAGTGGTCCCATTGCAGTGTGGGTCCGATAGCAGCCACATACGCCATGCCCCCATAGGCTGAACAGACCCTGTCGTGGACGTCCAGGGGGTTGAATAGTTGTAGCAGGTCCGCCCTTGGACATGCCGGGTTGGAGAGACATATATCCACAGGATAGTGGAAGGGACACCTCCGACAGTAGAAGACGGGGATGACGCAGCTGAACAATGCGATGCGGTAAGTTAGTCGGTAACTTACGTTCAGCAAGGCCAGGTTTTCACATCCCAATATCTGTATCAGGTTATGTTTGTACAGCTTCATCTGTCCGGCGTAGTTGGGTAGGTGTGGTGCAAGTGCCATTTTGCTGCAGGGCGATGTGATGGCGTGCTCCGGCTGTCTGTGCAGTCTGCAGGGTGCAACCTCCGACGTTGCTGGGAATTCTGTAATGGTCGTAGGGAGGCAGGACTTGTGTTATGTTGGCTTGTGCGGAGGACACGGGCCCTCATCCCACATGCTTCTCTGAATGGTCAAGGTCAGTGGTGTCTGACTCCTTCCAGATAACTTGCATGCGAACCACATGGGGAGTGTTATCATTTCTTTTTCCGTTCTGAATGTTCTTTGGTGTTATGCGCTATCTGCCCTGTGGCCGCTTCCCTCTGCATGCCTGTGTTGTTGTTTTTTTGGGACATTGACTGTTTTCTCCGGCTTGTTTAGTCGGGATGTGGTTTCAGAGTGGGAATGGAAGGTCATTCAGTGCTGTCTCCTCTCCCGTGTGTGGGCGGCAGGCTGCGTTTCCGCTATTCGTTGGGCCTTGTGTGTGGGTGTTATAATTGGAACCACCTGTTGTCGGTCCCCGGGATCTTTAATGTTACGTATTGCATGTCTTGGTATTGGGTGCAGGGTGGTATCAGTGTTTCTGTGTGGTACTGGCGTACCTTTTGCCGACGGGGTCCATATTCTGCTCGGTGATGTTGCCGCCGCTGTGTGCTTCGCCGTGTTTTGCACACAGGGGTGTGTCCTAATTTGCCGTGACATCACTGACATGTTCGGGTCACTTGTGTGTCGTCAGGTTGGCAACAGTGAATTGCCGGTTGGGGACATGACTGTGGCAGGGCTGTCACGTGACATGTGCGTTCTGGGTGGGGCTGGTGTGTGTGGTGTTTGGTTGTGACCCTGTGTAATTTGTGTGCGGCGCATACATGCCGCTGCCGTTGGCCTCTGTGTTGTGCGCATGTGTGGGTGCAGTGGTGGATGTGTCGTGTCCACGCAGGGGTGTCGGGGGGCCATATACAGTTTTCCCGCCCTTGCAGTGTGTGCGGTGTTTGCGTGCCCTTGTTGTGTGTCTGCCTACCTGCGTCTCCGCGGTGCGTTGACTCCTAGGTTCTGCATCAGGTAGAGCATGGGGAGGGCCTGCAGTGCTGGATTCATGCTCGGGGGTCCGCCTCTTTGCTATCCGTACTGTGCGTTCGGGGTTCCGCCTTGCTTTCACGTGCGGTGTCTCTTAGCTGGGGGAGCTGTTTGGTTGTGGTATCGTAATTTGTACGCCGGGCGGTACGTGATTTCGTCGGGCGGTGTGTCTCCATTGGGCCGCGCCGCTACGTGAACGGGCGCACTTTGATGGCGGACGGCGTCGCTGGCTTACGGGCGGTGTTTGGCTGTCTTTTCACATCCTAATTGGGCGGGCGTGTGGGCTGCGGCGGGCGGACGGTAAGTGGTGGTTTTTGCATCCGCCAGCACGGCGGTGGTGCTTCCGCCCACCATCCTAATGGGCCTTTAAGTTATTATAATTTTTTTAATGTATAATAATAAATATTATTTGTGTTGTAATATTTATTATTATACATTTTACAATTTTTAACATAACAGAAAAAACATTTTTTACATTAGTAATATTAATAAGTATTTTTTAAACTATTTTGTATAACATTTCTAATTTATATTGAGTTTAATGTGGGAAAGTATTTTTGTTATTTTAATTAGGCGGCCATTTTTTAAACTAAGTTCTATTTTCTAGGCTATCGGTGTTGTTTTAGGTCATTTCTGAGAGGAGAAGCTCGCGGTTGGAAGCTGCGTCGCATCGGTTAAGGTAAGTTTAATTTCATTGCTTTTAGACTTAATTTAGGGGTAGGGCGAAGGTAGTTAGATACTACATAGTGTATATAAGGTTTGGATTTTATGTTTGTTGTGAGGTTTCGTTTGTAGTTTAGCGTATGTGAAATGCAGTTATGATAGCGGGCGGATCGCCACCGCCCGTATGGCGGTGGCGATCCGCCCGCAATCCATTTCCCCCTGCCATATTACGATGGCGGGGGGGGACCCCGGCGGATGGAAAGACCGTGAGCCGCTTTTCCGCCGGTCTCGTCGACCGGGCGGAAAAGGGGCATAACATGGTGACGGTGTCTGCAAGACACCGCCATCCATATTATGATGCATGCGGAGATGTGCCTTTCCATGGCGGCAACGCTGCCATGGAAAGGCATACGGTCTTTTGCAATGGGGGCCCGTTGCGGGCCCCCGGGGGAGGGGGGGTGAGGGGTGCACGTGGGGGTACCATACATTGGCATGCACAGGGTGGCAGGCACCGCGCGTTGCCTGCCACGTTGTGCATGCCAATGCGCAGCATGCTTTTTTCACATTGCGGCGGGTGCTGCTCACAGCACCGCCCGCCGCAATGTAAATGATGCGGGATGCCACCGCCACCGTGGCGGTGGCATCCTAATAGTCATGGCGGGACCGCCGCACCTCTTGCGGGCGGTCCCGTTTGCCGTTGCGGTGGCGGGCGAATGACCCCCATAGTTCGGTGTTATGGGGGCCCATCACGATACCCGGCGTAAAAAAATCCGCCAGGCATGGAAGCGGCAAAAATCCGCCCGCACACACCGTCTGAACACCGACCACGCCATTACGATTACACAAACCGAAAACCGCCATCGGCGGAAAAATCACACAAAATACCGCCCGCCAACGTCCGAGTCGGAGTCAAACCGCCCGCCACGGACGGAAACACGCACGACAACACAAAACCGCCCGCCCTCACGGCCGACACACCGCACGTGAAATTACGATCGCACCGCCATGAGCGCGGAAAAACCACAAATATACCGCCCGCTAGCGCAAACAACGCCGATGAGAATCGACACGGCAGAAGCCATGGCGCCCACGTACCTGCACAGAAACCATCCGCTCACAAAACCAATAGCACACAACATGGCCAACAAGTCCACACAGCAAGGCACGCACAAATACACAAGCACAGTACACATCCCGAAAACACCCTTCCGGACAAACAAAAAATACAAAGGCCAGAACCCCAGACACAACACACCTGAAAACAACAGACCATGAGGACACACCCACATAGGTGAGTACAAAAGCAGCACTCCCACAGACCACAACCCCTTGCTACATTGCAAACCAGAGAGGAGAGGAGAGGACACAGTGACACAGCAAGGACAGCAGCACACCACAGAAACGCACACATCACAACCACCACCACCACCACCACCACCACCAAACACCTGCACCACAAACCCCTGCACATTACACAACACACACCGCACCAGCACCACAAACACCATGGCACCACAAAGGATGCCCAAGTACACGCCCATTGAGCTGACGGTCATGGTCGACGAGATCATCAAGGTGTACCCACAAATCTATGGGAACATGGTCCAGCACACACCACTAGCCACCAGAAACAGAATGTAGAACCGGATCGTAGACCAGGTCAATGCAGTCGGGACCCTGCCAAGGAACAGAGGAGAAATTAACAAACGTTGGAATGACGTAAAGAGCCTGGTCAAGAAGAAGGAGGGAAAAACAGAGAGCTGGCTGCCGTCACTGGCGGAGGGAATCCCGCGCTCTTCAAGACCTTCAAAGCGTGGGAGGAGAAGGTGCGAGTCATAATACATCCGGAGATCCTCGCCGGATTAGCAGGGGGAGTGGAGGCTGGTAAGTACAAACTAATGTATACCAGCACACCGCTATGTACTCACATGCACTACCACCATGCCACAGCTCCCAGGGACAAACACCCCCATGTCCAGCACACAATACACAACACATCACACACACATGCAACAGACACCACCACACACAGCCCAAACCGAACAACTGTAACATACGTGGGGACATGTGTACACTCAGCCAGCCACGTAACCACCAACAGGTCCCCAAATATGCCAGAAGCGCCACAACGAGCACCCGCCACACCCATGTGTCCGCCACAGCTGCACTAACCGACAAGTAACAGGTAAGTGGCAGGAACACAAAGTGCAGTGGGTGGGACGGTGGACAGCCCAAGTACAACACACACCAGGCCCCTAGTCCCACAGCACAGCAAGGAGGAGCATCCCCCACACCCCACAGCCACGTGTCAGCCACCGCAGTGCACAACGACAGCCGAAAGGCAGACATCACGGTCCACAGCAATCGGTGTCAGTGGGTGTCCAGCCACCCCCACGACCCACAACACCCCCCACAGACCTGCAACATGGAGCACCCCCGCTTAGAGCCATGTGGCATCCAGTACAGTGCACGCACGAACAACTTGCAGGTGGGAAACTGGACAGGGCTGGATTACTGGAGGCATGAGGACCGGAACACGACCAACACATGGGACATGTCACGTAGCAGACGAACACGCAGCACCGCCCACCGTCACGAACAAGTGAACAATGTGCACACGGACATGAACAACAGACTCACACCCCACATGACCCATCACAGACATAGCAACACCCAAGGAGCCACGTCTGCATGCACAAGCCACACTGAATATAGTACCACACGGCAGCCACTGTGCAACTCATCACACACAACCGAAACACCATTGAAGTCCTGTCCATGTAGCCCCTACTGCCTGTCAACCACACACCCCACAACTACGCCTATGTAAGACAAACAACACTAGACGCAACAGAGCGGAACAACATAAATGCACACGAACACCACTGAACCCATCAAACACACAGACACACCATGCACATACAACATACCATCCATCCCATCCGTCAGCCCCAGTCTCATGAAAGGCATGTCATCCGCACAGCTGCCACACATACAGCAGTCACGCTAAGATACATGCCCATGACCAACCATGTGCCAGAAGTCAATGAAGCGAACGACACACTGTGAGCAACAACACACAACATGGGCCACACCCCCACGAGCACTGCAGTGATGCACATGGCACAGGGCAGCACGCACACCAAGGAGATGGGACAACTGCAATACGTTGGCTGGCACACAACCATCACTCACTCATAACGATGCGTCCAATGCCATGTCCAGTAATCACAACAGACAGCAAATATGCAGGCCATGTCAGGCATGCACACACCTCAGACCATGCACTGTCATGCTGCCACAACACATGTCACGTTCGGCACCCATGGCTCACAGCATGTACCCCAAAAGCATATCCCCTCCCAAATGCGAATCTGGGGCATGGCCCCCATGTTGCCATATGCGTTCCTAAGCGTTCCATTTGAACCCCAAAAGCATATCCCCTCCCAAATGCGAATCTGGGGCATGGCCCCCATGTTGCCATATGCGTTCCTAAGCGTTCCATTTGAACCCCAAAAGCATATCCCCTCCCAAATGCGAATCTGGGGCATGGCCCCCATGTTGCCATATGCGTTCCTAAGCGTTCCATTTGAACCCCAAAAGCAAAGTACAAACCAGACCCAGGATGGGCCAGGAGCCCGCATACACCAGAGTCACAATAAGTAGGGGCACAGCAACACACCCATCGGCATGGCCAATCCGTCCCATGCCACATGTGCACAGCACACAGTCCCATTGCCAAGCACACACAACTACAGATGCTACAGCCACACACACGCCTCCAGGAAACCCATGTACGAGATTGCACGAACTGTTAATGTCAGACGACAAATACATACTTCGCCAGGTGCAACACAATAACAAATCTCATTCTCTCCACAGGTGACGAACTGCTGGATGCTGGGGATGGAGCCAGCAGCCAGCACAGCCAGCCTACAAGCCCCCAACGAGGACACACGGATCTGGAGGATCTGTCCTCCTCTTCGGACACGGACCACCAAGCAGGCCCATCTGGTGTGGCAGGGCCCAGCCGCTCCCCAGGACCCCTCCTACCCACCAACCCATCATCCAGGGCTGCTGAACATTCCCAGCCCCCTGCTGCCACTGTCGTTGCGGCCACACCCACGGTCATTGTGGCCACTGCCGCAACCGCCACCATCGCCGCACCGACCACCACCGCCGCCACCACCACCACGTCTTCGCTGGCACCAGCCCCAGCGCAGGTGGTGGCCCGGCCGACTGGATCCACCCTGGGAGCCACAGCGAGGACCGTGGTGAGCAATGTGGCTAGTGGGCAGGGCCGGTGGCAGCAGGACTGGTAGGAGGAGCAGGGTCAGGGAAACGCCAGCCTCCCCTGGGAGCCATGCCCTGCCTCAAATGGCCAGAGTCCTTGGGGCCTATGAAGAGGCCCAAGGACAATGGGTCCGGTCTGCTTCAGACACGCGTGAGGTGCTGGGGGTGCTGAGGTCCATGGACGCCCGTATGGGCCAAATCGTGGACCTCATGGGCCAGCTGGTGGTGGCGGTGAGGTCACAGCCAGGGACAGCAGCTCCCCCTCCGCCACCACCTGCCGGGGCGCAGGGTGGAGCAGCAGTGTCCAGTTCCCCTGCGTCCACAGCCAGTGAGCACACCTCAACCACCAGCATGTCGCAAGCAGGCACCCCCTCGCAAACGTGGAAGGGGCCGTCCGAAGTGGAAACAGATCTCCCGGGAGGACTTCGCACGCTCCAAACGCAAGTGAGGCAGCCAGCCAGCCTTCCGCCAGCCTTCCTTGACCAGCCACTGCATTGACTTGGACTACGATCCCACTCCACACAGCCATCTGGATGGCATGTGTGTGTTCGACTATGGACATAGAACCAGTGGGTACACCCTGAGCATCACGCAGCCATGACCGACAGCTCATTGTCACTGCACGCACCACTTTTGTCATCACCTTACACACAATCACATGTCACAGTTTGTAATAAATGCACCTTTTACACTAACTGCTGTTTGTGCCCTGTGTTTTATTTGTACGGAATACAACGGCCACCTTGGGCGGAAAGGCACCTGATGCGTGGCATGGCAATTGAATCCGGAGGGCCTGTAGGGACCTAGGGGTGGGAGACAGAACAGGAGCACATTCAATGAGTGTGTCACACACCCATCACACAGTACATGTCAACAACTACAAGCAATGTACACACATCGCACAGAGCAATAGGGCACAATGCCACAGCCACCAACAGTGGCATACTACCCTGGCCATGGAGCGTTGACACACAGCACGCAGTGAACAAACGGCCACCCTGACACAGCACACACACACCTGCACAGATACAGCCACATCAGCCGTCGTACATGGACACTCACCGTCAAGTGAAGTAGCGGGCGATGAGCTGCTGCCGCACATTACCAGCTTCCTCCTCTCCGCTGTCCTCCTCACTCGAGCTGTCCTGGTCTGCGGGCTGGGGCCCTGGTTGATCTCCGTCATCCACGATGAGGGGGATCTGCTTCCGAATGGCCAGATTGTGCAGCATGCAGCACGCCACCACTATCCGGCACACCTTCTGTGGGGAGTACGCCAGCGCACCCCCGGTGCGGTCCAGGCACCTGAACCTGGACTTGAGGAGGCCAAAGGTACGCTCGACCACACGTCTGGTCCTCCCATGTGCCTCATTGTAGCGATCGTCTGCTGGGGTGCGAGGATTCCTCAATGGACTGAGCAGCCATGCCCCATTCGGGTACGCAGAGTCACCTGGGTGTGAGGGACACAGAGAACCGTTGCAATTCCAACTGGACAGGGGACAGCATCGCACAACCAGCACGCTACACCACTCCACATACTCACCGACAATACAGGCACGATCCTGTTGCATATTGGACATCAGTCGTGGCAAGATGCTGTTGCGCATTATGTGTGCGTCATGGGCCGAGCCTGGGAACTTTGCACACACGTGGGTGATCACCATGTCCGCAAGGCACACCACTTGCACATTCAGGGAGTGCGTGTGCTTCCTGTTGCGGTACAGGTGCTCAGTGGCCTGTGGTGGAACAAGGCCGACATGTGTGCAGTCAATGGCTCCAACGACGTGTGGGATTCTGCCAAGGGCATAGAATGCACCCTTCACTGCCGCCAATTCACGAGCCCTGGGGAAGCGGATGTACCTGTTTCGGTACAGCATCATGGCTGCCAGTACATCCCTCAGCACCTTGCTGAACATGGGCTGGGACATCCCTCCTCCAATGCCCACTGTGTGCTGGAATGACCCAGTGGCGAAGAAATGCATGGCGGCCATCACCTTAGCCGTGGGGGTGACAGCAGTCGGATACACCCTGCGGGGACGGAGATGGGGTTCTAACATGGCACACAGTCGATGCAGGGTTGTCCTGTCCAGCCGAAACTTCCTAATAACCTCTGTATCGTCCATGTCCGCCAGCAATTGGTATGGGCGGTCAATGTTCGGTCTCCGCCTAGGGACAATGGCAGAGGACACATGTCAAAGCAACACGACACATAGCAATTTCGCATACACATCACTGACATGACTGAGCAAGCACATGAGCCACAGCCCAGCTGTCAAGCTGGGACGGCACGGCCACAATACACTTACACAGGTCTCCCAACAATGGCAATGGCTAGTGATACAAACCACTGCCATGTGCATGCACATGGGGATCTAGGCCCCAATGACTTGCGGGCGTGCTGATGGGGACTGACTGCATATCCGTCAAGCGGCAACGCCACGGCAACATGAATGTCTGCTGAGCATGGAACTGCTTCCGCGGCTGGATGAGTATGGCACACGACGACGATGATGTGGGCACAGGCTGAGCGGCCAAAACAAGTGGGACCTGTGGCACGAGGGGACATGAGACAGTAGTAGGTGTCAGCACTGCACCCTATGTACAGCACTGTACGGATCACACCTCCCGAAACATTGACAGGTGTCCACATTGACAGCCCCATGCCAAGACGGCTGTGTGCTTGCAGTCACACGTCACAGGTGAGAGGTTACATTGCACGTGCCAGGTGGCAGACGTACATAGTGGGAGCTGGCATGTGTGTGCATGTGTCTCCTGTTCAGGATCCACCAGATGGGCGCTGACTCTGTACTGACCATTGGACACAGCATGTTCCGTGGAAGGCTTGTGTGTGTGGGATGGTGGCACTGGATGTGCCTCCGTTGGGTGGGGGCCATGCACAGGGCGGGTACGTCGATGATTGCGCATTGTTGGTCACGGTGGGTGCACCAACTGAAGATGTGTTGCCCTGTGTTCAATTCCTATGTCCGCATGATGATGGACTGTAGATGTGGGCAGACTACACATTGGTCGATGTGCTGTCTATTTGCATGTGCCTTCACACCAGGCACAGCTGCCCCTGCACATGTGACCCCTGCTGGACTCGCTGCTGGGTCTGTGGAGCTGATGCACCTTCTGCGCGTGGGGCGGACAGCTCTCCTCACTTCCCTCATTGCGCATGTCATGACTTTGCCGCAGGTGACATGGATCATGGAGGGCCCACATGTACGCGTGGGTAGGCTACACATGATTGTACACTGGTCGCCACCCCCAGTCAGTGTTTCGAATGGGAAGGTTGTCGTGCTGGTGGTATGTTCGATGTGGCGGATGGGCGGGCCTAGGTGCGGGCTTACATTCCGGACATGGGGGGTAGTTGGATTGGCGACTAGTTGCAGTACACACGGGACACGTCTCTTCCTTTCCACATCTGGGTCATCCCTTGTACTTACTGACAGTGATACAGTCATCTTCGCCCCAGCCCTCATGTCCTCCCCTCGCTCCCCCAATATGCATGCTCACCTGCGAGGCTAGCGCCTGCACAGGCAGCCCCAAGCTCGCACCAGAGAGGGCAAGGAGTGTATGTGTGGGTCCAGTTGCACGAGTGGGCTGTCTCAGGGTATGATGTGTGGCGGGACGCCGTCCACCTGCGTGGTGCCCCAAATGGAGACCCGGCCTGCATGGACTATGCATCACAGTCTTCGCCTTCCGGATCCGCCACCTGCGACACCCAGTGGCTGTGGCTGCCCTTGCGGCCAGGCCGCATCCGTCTGTGGCTGATGGCCCACACATTCACTCTTTGGCCTCTCTGGGGAGGGCTCTAGGGTGGTGGCGCACGCGCTTGCACTTAGTCGCAATGGCATGTGGCGTGGTTGGTATGATGGGCAATGGATGGGATGGTGCGAGCCACCTCCCGTGACGTCAGTGCTGCTCGTGCTGTGGTGCGTCCCCCTACACTTCCATTTGACTTGTGCCATGCTAGACGTTGAGGTTCTATTGCCTGCGTGATATGACCAGGAGGTGCGCGAGGAGACCTCTCACACACCATGCTCCACTGCCATCCCGTGCCCTGTATCGCCTGTGCGGATTGACTATGTTGGGGTTACACCTGGTCGACTGGGGCTGTGTGTGCCTTGTCAAGGGGCATGGCGGGCGCACAACAGGATCCAGCTTGTCCACAGAGGGTGGGCTGAGGTGCGCCTGGTACCGCTTTGTACGTGTGCCCGGCTGCTGTGCACACACATGTTCACTCCCCCCGACAGGTGTCCTCTCACAATGCCCAGGGAAGCGGTGGTGTACTGTTCATGACCCCTCCCAACACGGCGTGCTCCAACTTGGCATGTGCGCATCTACCCGTCGCACCCACCCACCTGAGCACTGCGTCCATACGACTTCACACGACACATGTGTGTCTTCCACAGTAGTGCTACTCATTTGCGTTGACATCCAATACCAGTGGACTACATGGTCATGTCACGACTGCCGTGTACTTCACATACTCTCATCCTCTCTCATTCGTACTTGTGAAATGAGTCAGCGGAGACAGTTTTGGTTTCAAACATTATATTGAGTCTTCTGTCCTCTGTGATGCAGTATAGTGGACACTACTGGCAGCGGAATACATGTTGAGGATATACTGAGCATGATTGCAAATGGGATAGGGTGTGGGGTTACATGTGATTGGCTGTTGCATGTGGGATGTGGGCTTCAGAGTGACATCTGCTTGGCCAAGGCTGTGCTAATGTACATTTACGTATAGCTGCGGAGCTGCGGACTTTGACACAGACGGTATACATGTAGCCTACCAGACCGCTTGGCATCATGGGCACAGTCCATCTCAGTTCCATGTGACAGGTTTGCTGCGGTTGTTCCTCATGCACGCGTGCATGTGAGATGACATCAGGGCATGTGCTTGCGTGCATGCAGCGGCGTGCCACTTGTTGTTGCACTGTGGTGGTTACTGGACATGTCACAGTCACTGGGGTCGTGTTGTTGTTGTATGCACTTGTCGTCCATGCAAAGGTCCTGGTATGGGATTCCCGGGGCGGGGGTGGGAGGGGTGCAGCACCCACAGACTCCAGGCGACCTATTCATGTCCACTGAGCGGTGTGTGTGTCCATGGGCGCTGGATCCATGTCGTGTCCTGGTTGTTCGTGCAGTTCCGTCCATGTGGGTGCGATACACAGAGCCCATGCCACTGCCTCCCACGATGCATGCGGTGTTCCTGGATGTGATGGGGAACAGTGTGCATGTCCCGGTCATATCCAATGTCATGGCGATGTCGTTGATGGTGTGGTTACAGTTGCCGGTCGTTTGGTATGGCTGTTGTGGTGGTGACTGGCCAGTCCGTGCGGAAGCTAAGCATGGGTGCGGGGTTGGACATCATAGGTCAATCGGGGAACCTGCGTTGTGGTCCGACAAATTTACAGGTTGTCAGGTATGCGATGCCGTCCAGCAGGGCTTCCATGTCATTGGTGGTGTACATGTTTGCCAGCCAATGTAGCGGATGGTGGCTGTCAAGGTGTTGTTCGTAAGTTGTCCCTTGGAGGACCATGATGGGGCATGCTGGGTGACATTCGATGTAGCTGTTCTCGATGATCCGTCGTGTGGAGGCACAGTGGTCCCATTTCAGTGCGGGTGCGATGTTGGCCACATACGCCATGCCCCCATAGGCAGAGCAGGCCCTGTCGTGTGCGTCCAGAGGGAGGAGTAGTGGTAGCAGGTCCGCCTTCAGACATGCCGGGTTGGAGAGGCATATCTCCACGGGATGCTGGTAGGGACACCTCCGACAGTAGAAGACGGGCATGACGCAGCTGAACAATGTGATGCGGTAAGTCAGTCGGTAACTTACGTTCAGCAGGGACAGGAGATCGCATCCCAATGTATGAAACAGGTTGGTTTTGTACAGCTTGAGCTGTTCGGCGTAGTTGGGTAGGTGTGTTGCGGTTGCCATTTCGCAGCGGTGCGTTTTGGTGGCGTGCTCCGGCTGTGTGTGCAGTCTGCAATGTGCACGCTCCGAGGTTGCTGTGAGCTCTGTGTAGTCGTAGGGAGACAGGACTTGTGTTCTGTTGGCTTGTTTGGAGGACACGGGCCCTCTTCCCACATGCTTCTCAGACAGTTCAAGGTCAGTGATGTGTGACTCCTTCCAATTAACTTGCATGTGGCCGACATGGGGGAGTGTTTTCTTCTTTCTTCCCCGTCCGTTGTGTGCTTCTGTGATATGCGCTATCTGCCCTGTGGTCGGTCTCCTCGGCATGCCTGTGTTGGTCTATTCTTGGACAATGGCTGTATTCACCGGCTTCTGTCGTAGGGCTGTGGTTTCGGAGTTGGAATGGAAGGTCATTCAGTGCTGTCTGCTCTCCCTTGTGTGGGCGGCAGGCTGCCTTTCCGCTCTGCGTTGGGCCTTGTGTGTGAATGTTATTCTTGGGCCACCTGTTGTCGGTCCCCGGGCTCTTTGGTGTTCCGCTTTATATGTCTTGTTCATATGTGCAGGGTGGTATGGGTGTTTCAGTGTGGTACTGGCGTTCCTCTTCCCGAAGGGGCCCTGCTTCTCCTAGTTGGTGTTGCCGCCGCTGTGTGCTACGCCATGTTTGTTACACTGGGGTGTGTCCTGCAGTTGCGTGTCTTCACTGACATGTGTGCGTCGGTTGTGTGGCGTTGGGTGTTGTCCGTGAATTGGGCGTTGGGGACATGTCTGTGGCAGGCCTGTCACGTGTCATGTGCGTTCGGGGTGGGGCTGATGTGTGTGCTGCTTGGTTGTGTCCCTGTGTCTGTGTGCGACGCATGCATGGCGCTGCGGTTGGCCTCTGCGTTGTGCGCATGTGTGGCGGCGTCATCGCCGCTTTGGGGCCGTGACGGGGTGGTTGGTTCCTAGTCCCAGGTGGTGTGTACACATGTGTTACGCGATGTTACGATTTGGCCTGTGTGTCATATGTGGATGCAATGGTGGATGTGTAGTGTACACGCGCTGGTGGGGGTTGTCCGCTTTTTCCGCCCTTGCACTGTGTGCGCTGTTTGCGTGCACTTGTTGTGTGTGTGCCTACCTGCGTCTCCGCGGTACGTTGCGTCCTTGGTGGTGCATCAGCAGGAGCATGGGGAGGGCCTGCAGTGCTGGATTCATGCTCGGGGAGCCGCTTCTTCGTTGTCCGTGCTCGGCGTCCGTGTTACCGCTTCGGTTTGTCGTACGGTATCTCTTGGCCGTGGGAGCCGTTTGTTTGCGGCATCGTAATTTATGCGCCGGGCGGTACGTGTTTCGTCGGACGGTGTGTGTCAGTTGTGCTGCGCCGCTACGTGTACGGGCGCACTTTGATGGCGGACGGTGTTGCTGGCTTGCCGGCGGTGTTTGGCCTACTTTTCGCATCGTAATTGGGCGGGCGTGTGGACTGCTGCGTGCCGGCGGTAACTGGTGGTTTTTGCATCCGCCAGCACGGCGGTTGTGCTTCCGCCCGCCATCGTAATGGGCCCCATGGTTTGTTATCAGTATGTTTATGTGTGTTTTTAAATAATATTACTTTGTTTGTGCGGGATGGATTGTGTTTTTTTTTCCACAGGTATTCTACGTTTCCAAATTGGCGTTGGGAGAAGGATGTAGTTTTTTTTAAAAAGGAAATGTGTATTAGTTTCTAGTAAACATATAATTATTTTACATTTCCTTTATTTTTCGGGTTTTCTTGGAGCGTTTCTTTTTTTAAATTGATTTTTCGGGTTTTTTATGATTCTACACTATGGATATTTTGTCGGCGGAGTTTTTTACACAGTTGTATTTTTCCATTTTGTTTTGGGAGTTTTAACTAAATATTGGAATACCTATAATTTTAGATTTTTTTGGGCTGACTGGATAAATTTTTTCAGCTACAAAAACGTAAGTTTTTAAAAATTATTTACAGTGGGAGGGAAATGTTATTTGTTTAATTGTTATTGATATTTTGTATGTTATAAAATATATTTATTATGTCAAATAATTTTTAAAAAACGATAACATTTATTTACATTATATTTATATTTTAGATGTTAGAATAAAAATGTTTAGTTAAGAACTCAGTTTACAATTATTATTTTTCTATGTTTATGTGTTAATGATTTATAGTAGGGATTTTGCTATTGTTTCTAAATATTCTAGCCCTTTAGTGTTTGGGTAGAGTCTTACTTTGTATTGTAAGTGCTCGTACTGTAGTGTAGTTCCTATTTCCCTAATAGACTCTGCGCATTGGAATAATATAACCTATAGGTTTGACATAGGACTAAGGTCGGTATTTCCCTATCGATTATATTAAACTTAATTACCTGTGCCAGCTAGCTCAGAGGCCACTAGAAACTCCTTGAGAACAAGAAGGGAGTAGTTTCTGGCAACCGAAAAACATGACAACTTTGTTTCCCTTTAGAAGCGGAACATGTCTCAGAATCGTGGAAACAATAGATAACAGTTTTACTCATTCAATCGTGCATGCTTAGTTTCTGCAGAGTTTACACAGAAAGGAAAGACGGGCGTTTCAAGAAAAAGGGTTTTATTGAACAGTCTTGTTTCTCGTGTAAGAGATATGTGCTGTTATGATCACAAGACAGTATGCAAGATAAATAATGTACAGCGTAAGCAGTAGAAATAAATAATACTGCGCTAGCATTATCTTTTAGCATATATTCACGTACATAAATAACATGAGCTAAAAATGCGAGTACTCATACGATGCATCTCTAAGCTAGTTCTACCCCAATGTACCTAACCTAGTCTAGAGGGCCGACTCCGATTCGGGCCGGAAAAAATACCGACTGACTCGGTATGGGAATATAGTCCGACCGACACGTACCGGCGCTGCCCGACCTGCGTAGTACGATGAAATGCATGTGAATTACGACCGACTCGTACGGAACACAAGCCGAACGACCGAACCGCACGGAAACCAGCTATCCGGCCGGGAAACCACGCAAATCGAACCGACCGACACACACCAGGAATGAACCCGACCGAAACGTACCCGCGAACTCCGACCCGCGCAGTACGATGCAATGCGTGGAAAACCAGACCGAGTCGCACGGAGCCCAAGCCGTACGACCGACACGCATATAAAACCCAGCCGAAGCAACCCAATACTCCGCGACCGACGCGTACGCCGCACATGAAACCTAGCAGAAACACAGCGTGAACGAATCGGAGAAGCTCGCACGAGACAACTGCAGCGTCCTACTCGGTCAGAAGAACGCCTCCTACATGCACCAAAAATACAAAGGAAAAAATACAAAAAAAGGGCCAAACAAGCAATTACAAAGCCAATAAATACTGGGGGGGGGAAACATGGAACAAAGACACACCCACAACTCCACCCATATAAAGGCCACAAATCCCTACCAAGATCCTTTGCAAATTCAACTGACCTGCCAGCACAGAACAACATCAGACAGCAACCACAGACACACTCACAGCTCATCCATCACACAAGCCACACACCATTAGCACCTCAACAAATAGCACCCTCACATACACCCAGCAAAACCTACACTCACACACCCTCACTTGCACACACACACACATCAATCACCACCACCACCCATCACCATGCCCCCAAAGAAGAATCCAAAGCTCCTAGACAGTGAATTGGAAGTCCTGGTAGATGAGATCCTCAGAGTAGAGCCACAGTTGTTTGGTACATTGATCCAACAGACCCCCATGTCGCAGAAAACCAAGATGTGGGAGAGGATCGTCGACAGGGTGAATGTACAATCACCATGTTTGCGCACAAAGGAAGACATCCAGAACAGGTGGTATGATGTGCGCAGGAGGGTCAAGGACCTACTAAAGAAGGATTACATCTTGAGTCAGCACATCGGCAGTGGCCCTCCTGCCAAACCACTATACCTCAGGCCCTGGGTGGAGAAGGTGCGGGCCATCCTACCACCAGTGAGCGTATATGGACTATCAAACATCCCAGAGCCTGGTGAGTACACCTCAAATATACACAATATTGTGTGACAATACACACACATCACTGTCAAGGGGATAGTCAAACCATGCACCCTTAGCAAATCCACAGCAACCAAAAGATAATCACCCCAAGATGTGTCTGCCAGTCAGATAAACACAATACATGCCATCTCATAGTGATATGTAACTGTGTCATGACATGTACAAACCTAACAACAAATACAGCAAGGCAGTGGCACAAATCTAACGAACAAACACAGTCAGATATTTTGCCACCACTAGAACACCACCTCACAGGGAAGCTCACTGAAAGGAAGGAATTCTGTGTATGCTGGTGAAGTCAGTGTAGCCAATAGCATGATGGGAGTTGTAGTCACAGATATTGGTCACCCTCACAATTGGCCCAACAACACCACCCTGAACCATGCTCACATCACAGGCAGTGGAAAAGAAATGACAAGATGGCTGACACTGGGTACTGCTGTGGGGAGCACAAGGCCCTGCTGGGAACTGTGCACCAACAAACAGCAGGACACCACTGTCAGCCATCTTGCCATTGCTGTCACACTCACACACAGTGAAGCCGACTCAAAAGGAAGGAAGTATGGGCATGCTGGGAAGGGGGGTGTAGGCAATAGCATGATGGGAGTGGTAGTCACAGCTCAACATCCCCCACCCACATGGCCCAGCAAGCTCACACAGAAGCATGCACACCTCACAGGGAGTGAAAAGCCACTTCAAAGATGTCTGACACTGGCCTCAGCTGTGGGGTGCACAAGGCCCTGCTGGGAACTGTGCAGCAACCAACAGCAGGACACCACTGACTAACATCCTGAAAGCCAACTTGCACTCCCTGAAATGGAAGCACGTTTCATGGTGGGATATCTGGCTGGGTGGGAAGGAGGACTGACAGCTCTGACCATAGTCACCAGCAGCTTTTCTCACACACCCCCTTAACACAAACTCCACACAACTCACCTGGGAGAATGCAATGCCTCACACTCTAATTAAATATTCCACAAAGAACAACCACACTGGGTTATGCCGTGTGAAGCACAGGGACACTTTTGGGACTTGTAGCCAAACAAACGCCAGGACAACACTGTTAGCCATCCTGTCAGCACAGGCACACTACCCCACAGGGAAGCAGAGTCAAAAGGAAGGAAGTATGGGCATGTTGGGAAGGGGGGTGTAGGCAATAGCATGATGGGAGTGGTAGTCACAGCTCAACATCCCCCACCCACATGGCCCAGCAAGCTCACACTGAAGCATGCACACCTCACAGGGAGTGAAAAGCCACTTCAAAGATGTCTGACACTGGCCACAGCTGTGGGGAGGACAAGGCCCTGCTGGGAACTGGGAACCAACAAACAACAGGACCACACTGTCAGCCATCTTGCCATTGCTGTCACACTCACACACAGTGAAGTCCACTCAAAAGGAAGGAATGATGGGCATGCTGGGAAGGGGGGTGTAGGCAATAGCATGATGGGAGTGGTAGTCACAGCTCAACATCCCCCACCCACATGGCCCAGCAAGCTCATACTGAAGCATGCACACCTCACAGGGAGTGAAAAGCCACTTCAAAGATGTCTGACACTGGCCACAGCTGTGGGGAGCACAAGGCCCTGCTGGGAACTGGGCACCAACAAACAACAGGACCACACTGTCAGCCATCTTGGCATTGCTGTCACACTCACACACAGTGAAGTCCATTCAAAAGGAAGGAAGTATGGGCATGCTGGGAAGGGGGGTGTAGGCAATAGCATGATGGGAGTTGTAGTCACAGATATTGGTCACCCTCACAATTGGCCCATCAACACCACCCTGAACCATGCTCACATCACAGGGAGTGGAAAAGAAATGACAAGATGGCTGACACTGGGTACTGCTGTGGGGAGCACAAGGCCCTGCTGGGAACTGTGCACCAACAAACAGCAGGACACCACTGTCAGCCATCTTGCCATTGCTGTCATACTCACACACAGTGAAGTCGACTCAAAAGGAAGGAAGTATGGGCATGCTGGGAAGGGGGTGTAGGCAATAGCATGATGGGAGTTTTAGTCACAGATATTGGTCACCCTCACAATTGGCCCATCAACACCACTCTGAACCATGCTCACATCACAGGGAGTGGAAAAGAACTGACAAGATGGCTGAAACTGGGTACTGCTGTGGGGAGCACAAGGCCCTGCTGGGAACTGTGCAACAACCAACAGCAGGACACCACTGACTGCCATCCTGAAAGCCAACTTGCACTCCCTGCAATGGAAGCACGTTCCATGGTGGGATATCTGGCTGGGTGGGAAGGAGGACTGACAGCTCTGACCATAGTCACCAGCAGCTTTTCTCACACACCCCCTTAACACAAACTCCACACAACTCACCTGGGAGAATGCAATGCCTCACACTCTAATTAAATATTCCACAAAGAACAACCACACTGGGTTATGCCGTGTGAAGCACAGAGACACTTTTGGGACTTGTAGCCAAACAAACGCCAGGACAACACTGTCAGCCATCCTGTCAGCACAGGCACACTACCCCACAGGGAAGCAGAGTCAAAAGGAAGGAAGTATGGGCATGTTGGGAAGGGGGGTGTAGGCAATAGCATGATGGGAGTGGTAGTCACAGCTCAACATCGCCCACCCGCATGGCCCAGCAATCTCACACTGAAGCATGCACACCTCACAGGGAGTGAAAAGCCACTTCAAAGATGTCTGACACTGGCCACAGCTGTGGGGAGCACAAGGCCCTGCTGGGAACTGGGCACCAACAAACAGGACCACACTGTCAGCCATCTTGCCATTGCTGTCACACTCACACACAGTGAAGTCAACTCAAAAGGAAGGAAGTATGGGCATGCTGGGAAGGGGGGTGTAGGCAATAGCATGATGGGAGTGGTAGTCACAGCTCAACATCCCCCACCCACATGGCCCAGCAAGCTCACACTGAAGCATGCACACCTCACAGGGAGTGAAAAGCCACTTCAAAGATGTCTGACACTGGCCTCAGCTGTGGGGAGCACAAGGCCCTGCTGGGAACTGTGCAGCAACCAACAGCAGGACACCACTGACTAACATCCTGAAAGCCAACTTGCACTCCCTCAATGGAAGCACGTTTCATGGTGGGATGTCTGGCCTGGGGGGAGGAGGAGTGCCAGCTCCGACTACAGCTACCAGCAGGCCCTTACTCACACACCACTTCCACTAACTCCAAACAACACACCTGGGACCGTGCCCTACAAGAGAGTGAGTGAAAAGCCACTTCCAAGATGTCTGACAATGGCGCTCTGTTGTGGGGAGCACAAGGCCCTGCTGGGAACTGTGCACCAACCAACAGCAGGACACCACTGACTGACATCCTGATAGTCAACCTGCACCCACTGCAAGTGTGGCATGCTTCATGGTGGGACAACTGGGCTGGGGGAGAAGGAGGTCCGGATGTCAACCAAATACCACCAATGCTGGTCATGCACACACCTCAACATCCACATAGAAATGCATCAGGTTGGCAGGACAATGAGCCACACCAATATCAACCTCTGACTGTGACAACTTAGGACAATGCAATGTACAGGGCCGCATCCAGAGGTACAGTCACAACTGTCATGTGTTTGAACCAGTGATGCCTGCAGAAACATAACATACATTGTGTGTCTCTTCCAAAAACAGGTGATGATGGGGACACGGCAGCAGATGAGGAGGAGTCCCTGTCCCAGGCTCCGGGGGACCCTGAGCTCTCTGGTGTGGAACATCCTCTGCCCTCATCGGATGGCGAAGACCAACCTGGCACCTCCGGTGTGAGTCATCATGCAGCACCAGCAGCACCACCATCTGCACCCCCTGCACCCATTCCTCCAACATCTGCCAACACACAGACCACCCCCCGCCGACACAGACAGACCAAGGACACTCAATGACAACAGCACAGGGACCACAGCCCACCGTGAAGCAACGGACAACAACCCCAGTACCAACCCCCAAGGGGGCCGAGGGTCACCTGTGCGTGCCACGGCAGCTCCCGCACGTGTGTCCAGGGGTGGTGGTAGGGGTGGTAGGCAGAGGTCGCTGTTTGCAGAGGGGTCTGGACTGCATGATGACCCACAACTGGCACGCATTGCTGAGGCGTACCAGAATAGCACCGGAGAGGTCAGCCAGGTAGTGGGGATCCTCAAGGACATTCAACAGCAGCAGGCTGCCCATCATGCCCGCTTGGACTCCCACATGTCCCGTGTGGAGACACACATGTCTGGCATGGAGTCCAAGTGGGACACATTGGAAGAACTGACAGCGGTGCAGAGGGACATATTGACATGCCTCCGCCAGATTAGCACCAACATGTCCACACCTCCCTGTGTGCCCACAACATCTGGTGCCGCAACAACTGCAACTGCCACAGGGAGGGAGGAAGACTCTGGTGGGGAGTCCTCTGCACCGCAGCGGCCTGCACGTGAGGGTCCCCCCAGAAAGAAGAGGGGTCGACCGAGGAAGGACAACTGAGAGGCCGATGGCCATGTACATCCCCCAGGAACCCAACACCTGTTCTGGAAATTCTCCTTTGTGTGCAAACTGTTCACCCTGTCGAATGCAACACAACTCTCCCACATGACATGGGGAGTTTAAGTTGGACTAATGTATCATATGACTGTGGACTTTACTCAGGACATTTCTGCTACCAACACTTCCAACTCATCTGGGAACTTTGGATTACAATACCAATGTACAGCACCCACCATCCTGTGCACTATCCTCACACATGTATGTAATAAACTCACTAATACACCATACTTGCCTCTGTTGTGATTCCAACATTGTTTTTGTCATGGAGATGATGATCTGCTAAATGACACTGTGCATGCTAACTGCCACAGCAAGTTCAACACCGTCATGTGAGTCATGGCGACGTGACACATATGAGGGAGACACACCACTAGGGCTACACAACACATAGACACCAGGGCCATCTGACTCATCGCCTACACTGATGTTGCCAGGAAATACAGTGGAATGCACAGACACCACACCTATTCAGAGTCTGTGTTAACTAGCCCACAGGTGCAGTAAGCAAATGTCAGTCAGATGTGTGACCACAGACAACGCACATCCCAAAGTGAAGCACAGGTTTATTACACATTTGCAACATGTTGTTTCCACTACAAATGCAAGGTAATCCCACGTGGCAGTGGCCACACAGTCAAAAAGTGTAGAAGAAATAAAGTCCAGGGGTGTGTGGCACATCACCTGTAGGGAAACGACTGCTGCCACCCTGAAAGCTGAATCATGGTGTCGGGGGATCCAAGTTGACCAAACAACTCTGTAAGCACCCTGTGAAGGACAGACATGACACACAGTCAAAAGCACTGAAGAACAGGACAGAACTGCAATACTCATGCCCAATACATGTCACAAGATACCTACACAAAACCAAGTTAGCATGTCAACACTGTTGGGGAGTACAGACTACCTGTAAGGACACATCGCTGCACGCATCCAGTCAAGTAGCACATGGCCACACTCAAACAGCACCAGAGCACCACCCACACATATCATGCAAACTCACATCATTGACATGACAACTCTCTGGATACTCACATTCAGCTGAAGAAGTTGGTGATGAGCTGTGTGCGGACATCACCCTCATCATCATCATCATCACTGGCATCGTGGCCCAGGCCAGGATCCTCCACAGGTGGCGGATGTTGGTCATCGTCATCCAGGATGAGAGGCAACTCCTTCCGCACTGCCAGGTTGTGTAGCATGCAGCAGACGATGACAATCTTGCACACCTTTGCTGGGGCATATGGGAGGGCCCCTCCTGTCTTGTCCAGGCAGCGGAAGCGGCTCTTCAGGAGACCAAATGTCCGCTCGATCACTCTCCTGGTCCGACCATGTGCCTCATTGTAGGGCATCTGGGCTGGTGTCACAAGGTTCCTGAGGGGTGTCAGCAACCACGGCATGTTGGGGTATCCGGAGTCACCTACAGACAGACAATTGCACATTAGCTGAGTTGGAAAAGAGGGCGGAATACAACATAACAGAACACACACAATGGTACAAAGTCAGTACACACCGACAAGCCAGGCACGCTGGTTCTGCATCTGTGACATCATCCTCGGGATGCGACTACTCCTCATCACGTAGGCATCGTGTGCCGAACCGGGGAAACGGGCACACACATGTGTGATGCTCATATCTGTAAGACATACCACCAGAGCATTGATCGAATGATAATGTTTCCTGTTCCTGTATGCCTGCTCATGTGCCTGTGGTGGTACCAAAGCCACATGTGTCCCATCAATGGAGCCAATGACATATGGCATCCTCCCCAGGGCATAGAAGTCACTCTTGACGTCAGTGAGTTGTTGACGTTTAGGGAAATAGATGTACTGGTTCAGGTATCTCAACATTGCCTCCAAAACATCGCGTAGCACACGGCTGAACATAGTCTGTGACATCCCACCAGCAGACGCCACAGTGTGTTGAAAGGTACCGGTGGCAAAGAAGTGTAGGGCTGCCATCACCTTCACCTTGGGGGTCAGCGCTGTAGGGTATGGTCGGCCAGGTTGCAAATGTGGGGCCAACCGCACCGCCAATTCCTCAATCAGCGCCCTGTTGAAGCGGTACCGTCAGATGCAGTCACGTTCCACCATCGTTGCAAGGTCAGGGAATGGTCTATGGACAGCTGGTGCCCTGCAGTGCATAGGTGAAGAAAGAAAGATTGTCAGTCACCCCACATATGTGGCATTGACCATACTCAATATCACATGATACATCATTACGAGACACAAGTACCTGATTTGTGTGCCGTTCTGTATGGACATATATGGCACCTACATGGCCAACATCTAACATCACAGTTCAACATGTGTTGACAACAAGTTCTAGGTTGTGCTATGGGAAATCATTAGGCTGTGTCACAGTACCCATTTACTGCTGTCACGTTCCAAACACACACCACAGTGACATGTCAGGACAGATGTGCCACAGGCATCACAGCTCATTGACAGGTAGATTCCCAGGGACCCTGTATTGCCACATGGACACTGGCATGACATGGCATATCATGTACACGTCAGCAAAACAACCATGACTCCCACAGGTAGTGGCCCCTGTTGCCTCTGCAGGACAGACATGGACGTCTGTGACACACACACGCACAACATCAAAGTCCATGCACAAACAACGTGGATGTGGAGACTGTCTCCCATTGTGCACATGGAATCAGAGACATCGGAAACACAACATGCACACAGACTGTGGAGGGCCATCACTATTGTGGCAATGGGTCACGCTGTGACGTACATACCTTCCCACATGGGACTCAGGGGGTATGTGACATGACATACACATACACAGCCTGGAAATGTGACCATGCCACATGCTCTGAAATGAACAGTTGCACATCACAGTGGTCATTTGCACAACACACAAAGGATTCTGTCCCCATGAACACGTGCACAGCCTGGGAGTGGCTGCCCCAAAGTACCACCCAAAAAACCACATGTTGACCCCCATACACAGAAAAGGTAATGCAGCCTTACATGCCTTAGGATACAGTGTGGACAGGCTGTGGTATTGTAGGTGTGCCCCTGAGTCCCTGGCAAGTAAATGTGGCTGGCATACGTTCACCAGTGACAAGCATGGTGACATATGCGAGTGACTTGTACAGGGACGCGTCGTACAGCAATGGACCGATCCGTGTGCACGCATTGGCCATTGCATATGATGTGAGCGGGTACGCGTTGTACAGCAATGGACCGATCGGTGCGCACGCATTGGCCATTGCATATGATGTGAGCGGGTACGCGTTGTACAGCAATGGACCGATCGGTGCGCACGCATTGGCCATTGCATATGATGTGAGCGGGTACGCGTTGTACAGCAATGGACCGATCGGTGCGCACGCATTGGCCATTGCATATGATGTGAGCGGGTACGCGTTGTACAGCAATGGACCGATCGGTGCGCACGCATTGGCCATTGCATATGATGTGAGCGGGTACGCGTTGTACAGCAATGGACCGATCGGTGCGCACGCATTGGCCATTGCATATGATGTGAGCGGATACGCGTTGTACAGCAATGGACCGATCGGTGCGCACGCATTGGCCATTGCATATGATGTGAGCGGGTACGCGTTGTACAGCAATGGACCGATCGGTGCGCACGCATTGGCTAGGGCCTAGCATGGCAACGGACGCTTTTTCGAAGCTTTAACGAGTCTAATGCAGTGAATTCAGTTGGCCAGCCACAACAATGTTGCAAATTCATGGGTGTCATGAAGTTTAACTTTTGAAGGATACTGTGGGCGTGTATAAGTGGTGCAATTCCATGGATTGGCCAGATTCAGAAGATGCAAACGACTTGGACCTATCACTTTGGACACATGGGACAGTATCTGCCTCTGCAGCACACATATAATGCTGGCTGTTCCCCTGAGAGCTCACTTGCCTGCACTACATGCTTCAGGACGACATCTGCCACCAACACTGCTGCTGTCTCTGCATCCTCTGGCTACTGCAATGGCACGTACTGTGGAGAGAGCCCCAGCCTTCACCACTGAGGAAAACCAGGCCCTGCTGGACAGCCTCCTTCCACAGTACAGCAAGCTGTATGGGAAACCAGGGGAGCAGGTGAGTGTGCTGTCCACTGCCCTACTAAATGTGCATGTTGTCTGACTAGAAAGACTTACAGTGTGCACACCACTGGCTAGCATGCTCACTGAGTAGTTCTCACCCCCCAAAGTGTGTAGTTACATGCACTGAACAGGTATAGTGCAGTAACAGTGCATTCCAACAAGGTTTTACTTCCCAGGCAATTATACCATGTAGTAACTGCTGGCAAACTGTTCATAGCCATCGTTGCACTGCCTGTGTACATCATATGCCCCTGTGATTGAGACATGTATATCCAACTGTGTGATGCACGGATATGTTGCATGTGTAGTAATGGCCTTTTCACTTTGTCATCCCCACAGGTTGATGCCCACCAGAAGCAGGAAATCTGGCTGACCATCGCCCGGGCAGTAAGATCCGTGGGGGACTACAAGCGCCGGATCCGCAACTGCCAGAAGAGGTGGCAGGACCTTCGGGGCTGGACCCGGAGGATCACAAGGGTCCAGCTGAAGCTGTCCCCTCCTCGCAGGAGAGGTGGACACCGGACCCTGACCCCCCACATGCTCAGGATCCTGGCGGTGGTCTTCCCTGACCTGGATGTGCAGCTGAAGGCCAGACAGCAGCAAGGAGGGGGTGAGTCCATGACTGCACTGTGAACTTTGTATGACATGCTATGTGCCCTCCTCTGGCCTGGTTAAACTTCCACAGTACATCAGTCTTGTGGTCCAGGACCCATGTCCCTCAATTGTGAAATGCCCACTGCTCATCTGATACCCAGGTGTGGCCCTTACAGTCAGGAAATTGTGTCACTTGGGTACTGTGTCCTTGCATTTTGCTTCGCTCAAGGTGGGGGACAGCATTTGTTCCCATAACTTTGTGGTGGGCTTCATGGGTGGGTCAATTGCTTACACAATGCCTGAGTTCTGACATGTAATCTGCGTGTAACTTTGATATGTGGTCCAATTGCTGATCTGAATCACCACATGTGCCTGGGGTATTTGGCACACCCCCATGCTGCGGGTGGGAATAATGTTTGGGCCTCAGGAGTATGTATATCAAGTGTGTCACACATGCTTAGCCACCTGCCTACTGTCCAGGGCTCATCCCTCTTTCACGTGGAGCAGGACAGTCATGCCTACTCCAGGGCATACAATACACTCTGTACTCCCACTCCCGTGTATCAGCTGACACGTTGTGCTCAGTGAAATGTTCCCTCAGGTGTCTGCCTCTGTGTCATTGTGCTGTGGCTTCGTTGTCAGGACTACTGGGGTGTTTATCGGTTAGGGCTCAGCATGCCATCTGAGATGTGACCATGAGAGACGATACTTCTGTGACATATAGGTGTTTGATCACTTGACTGTGCAGACTGGTGTATGCGACTGTGAAGTTCAGGCAGCTGTTTTTCATTCACAGCAGACTGTGAGGTGCTCAGGTTCAGAGAGTTGTGTTTCATGTCTCCCATATGTCCAATTGGTATGACGTGGACAAATAAGAGTTCAGATGATGTGGTTTGTGGGGGATGGACATGTGCACTTGTCAGCTACAGAACTTGCATTCCCCATGACCTAGGATTGTGACACAGTGCAGACTGTTGTTGGCTGGCTGCCCTGCCCATGTGACTGGAGACAGTGATGTATGACTTTGCAGGTATGCCTGTGCCATGGCATTAAACTTCCTAAGAGTGATCCTGCAGGGGAGTGACATGTGCAACATGCACCCCATTGTGGCATTGACTATCCGGACATGGGTGCATCATGGTGTCTGGTGCTGGTATGCATCACATGCATTTCAAATTAGACTCTGGCCATCCCTTTATCTGGACACCTGTACTGACTCAGTGGCAAGAGATGTGATGTGTGCATGTTCACATACTTCACCGTGTTCTCTGCAATGTCCAACAACTGTGTAGGTGGTGCATGTGTCCACACTGGGGTATTACCATCCGACAGGCACCAGACAGATGGGTGCAAGGCCAGGAGGGGTGTGAGTGCCATGGTTGACCATCAGACTGACAATTGGCTTCTCCTAATCTGTGTGAGCACTTTTGGCAATGTTCAACTAAGGATGCCAGGGCTTGCTCTGTAATGTGCTGTACTTACTGTGGTGTGTGCGGTCAGTGCAGGTGACTGATGTTTGTCTGTTTCCCTAATTGTTTGCAGATACATCCACGGCCACAGGAGGGGACAGCTCCACGGACCAGGAGGAGCTGCAGAGCCAGACTGGGTCAGCATCTGATGAGTGGTCGGAGGGACCTAGTGGCACGGAGGGCGAGGGGAGCCACACCGAGGAGTCCTCAGCACAATCCACCTCAGCTGAGGACCACAGCAGCTCGGAGGATGACTCCCTTGTGGAGGCGGGTGTCAGCAGCCACCACACCCCAGCTAGTATGGCTGGCCCCGCCACCACCACCACCACCGCCCTCCCATTGGCTCCCATTCCAGAGGTCCGTGGAGGCTCCCGTGTTCGGGAGCGTGTCTCCTTCGTGCCAGGCACCGCCCCTGCCCCTGTGTCCCCTCCTGCCCTGAGTGAGGAGTCTGTGTACTTACTTTGCCAGCTCCATGTAGGGCAGACAGCAATGCTGAGTGTCCTCCATGCACACACCACTCTGTTGACACAGCTGGTGTCGTTCATGGAGGGCATCTCATCGGGCATGTCTGCCCTACAGAGGAGCAATAAGTCCATGGACTCCTCCCTGACGGCAGCAGTGTCCCTCCTCCAACAGTCCCTCACCCCTCCTACCTCTGCCCCATCCACACTTCCTGGCACCCTGCCTGTCCCAAGCACATGCACACCTGCACAATTACCCAAACACACAGACACGAGCAGCACAGAAACACCCAACACAAAGTCAAAACGTGCACGCAAGCAACCTCAGGGGACTGATACCACACCCACAGGGGATGGGGAACAGACACACACACAGGCATCCACAGTCACTCCGCAGTCCTCCAAATCCTCTCCCTCCAAGACCCCTTCCCTTGCCTCACCTGCAACCCCACCTAAAAATCAGCTCTTCCTCTGTGACCTCGGCCTCTTCCCCTCTGATCCGGCTGATCCAGCATACAGGGGGAAGAGGAAGTCCACCCACACAGAGGGGAGTGCCCCTCACCCCCGGACACCCTCCCCCAGGCACAGACAAACTGAGGCCCCCACCCGCAAGTCCCCCCGGGCCCGGAAGAGCAAGACCCCGCCACCGCCCTGCAGCTCAACCACACAGTCTCCTTCCTCCATCCCTCAGGCCCCCACAACACAGGTTCCCCCACCACACCCTGCCCCAGGTTCCCCCACCCACAGATACACCATCCCCAAAATGATCCGGCCTTCTCCACCTACCACTTGCTCTTCCAGCCCCACACCCCCGTTGCACATGTTTGTGCCACTGGTGTGGAGACCGTGTCCTCCCCTCTGTCCTGCCCACCTTACCTGAACCCCATTCTACTCCCCTGGAGATAGGCACTGCAGTGGAGTCCACTACCACCCCGTCTGACTTGGGCACTGCAGTGGGGAACCTGTCCACTCCATCTGGCCAGCCCACTACAGTCGTGCCGGCACCCACAGCATCTGACTCATGCCCCCCAGTTGTGCCGGCACACACCATGTCAGACACCTCCACTGCAGTTGTCAGTGACTCTCCAGCACCAGCCACCCCTTCCCTGCCTCCTTCTGGTGAGCCCTGATCCTGTCCCTGCAGTGCCTGGCCTGCCCCCCGTATGCCCCTCCGAGGGGAATGTCCCTGGTCCGTAGCAGTGCAGGCAAGCAAAGGGTGACATCTGCCACTGTCACCCTGTTCGGACTTTAGTGATGGACTGGCCATTGGCCTTTGTGTTTTTTCAGGACTTTCTATTTTACACACACATATGCTGAATAAAGCTACTTTCAGTTCTCTAGTGGTTTTGCTTCAGATGTACATGATGTTGATGATGCTAACCATGCCCTTGCTGCAGTGATGGTGATTTTTGATATCAGGAAAATGAAGTGTTACTGTGCAGGACCCCATGTGGTCCAGGGGGAATGTGTCCTATCCTGGTGTGTAGCCATGTCATCCTTTGCAGCAATATGAGGGTGTCATGTTTTCAATATTTGCCAATGGGATTTCCTACATTTATTTGCAATATCACATCTGTGGCTTACACCCCTGCACATCAGATGTGCTTGCCATTGTTCAATTTGTCTATTTCCATGACCGTGTGACCATCTCCACTGGACATGCAAGTTTGGGCATCAATGGGGAAGGACTCATCTGTGTTATCAGTGCAACTTGCTATACATGTGTGTTGGATCTGTGCAGATGATTTTGGTGACACTCCCATGACCAGGCTGATGTGACGAGAGCCTTCATTTTGTGCTAATTGTTGACTGAGTGACCAAGTGTTCTGCTGACATGATAGAGCCCTGCAGAGACAACGTATGGCACAGCTTTCCTTACACAGGAGTGGAGTCCCCTCATGGCAGTGTGTAATTCCGTGACATTGCCTGAGCCCAAGGTGTGTGTTGTGTGAGCATGTCTGTGTGTGTTCACTTCCATTTTGCTACGCAGGCTGGGATCCCTAGTGATGTTCCTGTTTGTGATGCTTGCTGAGTTGACCTATGTTCCCCCCAAATCTTCGCCCTGGGTTCTCTGTGATGTGGGTGCATGGCACATTACTGGTCATCAGGGTGTCATCCATAGGTGTGTTTGCTGTCAGGGCTGAGTTTGTGGGCAAACGCAGATGAGACACAGTCAGGATTCCCCTTGGCACTTGTTGGTTACACAAGTCATGTAATATACAGTTTGTGTTAGCTTTCAGTGATTGTGACACGTTGTGTGTGTGACTGCTGCCACCCCTCAGGGTCAGAGCTGCAATGTTGGAAGTTGTCTATGTGTGTTCTTTGTGGGTGACCTTGGCTTCTTCATTGGTGTGTGACTGTGGCCGGGATCCCATTGGTTGGTGTGGATTTGACGTCATGCCCATGTACAGCGTACTGTGCAGTGTGTCAGACATTCACGAGTCCTGTTGACTGGCCATGTGTGATGGGTTTCTGCACCTTAGTTCCCACCACCACCCCTGGGATTGTCATGGGTGCATGTGCAATGTCACCAGTCCATGTGAGCTTCACTGCTGCACATTGGTGGAGATCAAGGTGTGTGGTGTTGAGTGTGTGCAAATGAGAGTTGTTGCACGGCTCGACCCCTACCTCCATGTTGGCCTTGGCTGACAGGCCGTGCTGATTGATTTGTGCTTGTGTAGGTGTGATGGTAGTTTGTTGCTCAGGACACATGACTGTGGTTCACAGTGTGAATGACATCTAGCTTTGTCATCACAGTGGATTATCATGCAGGCCAGGGTCACCACAATGTGGGGTCCCTGGGGGTAGTGCGGTGGTGGGTCTGTCTCTTGCTGTGTTAGTTGCTGTTCCTACAAGCTTGTGTGACATGTGTAATTTGGGCTCCCTCTCATCTAACAATGCCTGATTGCCCACATAGGGGAATCCGATCCATGAGTTACTTTTGTGTGGCATTGTATACACATCTGTGTAATTGGGATTCAGGCCTCCTCATGTGTTGTGTGGTTGCCTGGGGATACTGGCACACCCCCCCATCACCTGTTGTGTTTGATATGCAGTGTGAGGCTGCCTGTTTGTGTTTGTGCATCTGCACCACTGCATTGGCATATCTTTAGTGTGCCATTGGCTGTGTGTTGTTTGGTGGCTTTCCCCTGCTGTCCCTGGGACTCCTAGGTCATCAGTCAGCACAATGATCATGGTTTGTATGTCCCATTGCTGCCATGTTATGGTATTTGTTCACCTCACATCTACAGTCTCCACAGGATATCTACACTTGTGTGTCCATTGGTGCAGATATGTGGGCCTGCATTATGATGGTCACTTCTGTCATTGTGTTATTGATGAATGTTGACATTGTGACCCCCCCATGGGTGATGTTTGTCTGCACATGGCCAAAGGTATGTCTTATTTGCACTGCACTGTTTGCCTCACCCAATCTATGTTGCTATGGGACACAAGCACTACTATGCCACAGATGTGTTTGTTGTTCTGTGACCAGGAATCATCCATGCTGTTTGGCAGTTGCAGCTTTTCCCATGACAACACTTACATTTTGGTCACTGTGATGATGGGGGTTTAGACCCCATTGCCACAATGTTCAAAATGTGCTCCAGCTATGGACCCCAGACTTACATTTTGGTCACTCTGGTGATGGGGGTTTAGACCCCATTGCCACAATGTTCAAAATGTGCTTCAGCTATGGACCCCACACTTACATTTTGATCACTGTGATGATGGGGTTTAGACCCCATTGCCACAATGTTCAAAATGTGCTTCAGCTATGGACCCCACACTTACATTTTGGTCACTGTGGTGATGGGGGTTTAGACCCCATTGCCACAGTGGTCATGGTCTGCTTGCATTGTGGAGGCCACACACATTTATGTGTGACACATGTGATAGGGGGTCACATTGTATGTTCAATGTCATGTTCAGTGTTGTAGGCATTTGACACAGACTACACACGCTTGTCATGGTGTTGGGGGATGTATTTTTCAGACATTCCTTATGTTGGAGTATGCTGGTTGTGTCATGCATTACCCGTCCTATGAGTAGGGGTGGTGGTAGTGGCAGGCATCCAGGCCCCCATGAGTAGGGGTGGTGGTAGTGGCAGGCATCCAGGCCCCCATGAGTAGGGGTGGTGGTAGTGGTGGGCATCCATCCCCCTATGAGTGGGGATGGTAGTGGTGACAGGCATCCAGGCCCCCATGAGTAGGGGTGGTGGTAGTGGTGGGCATCCATCCCCCAATGAGTGGGGATGGTAGTGGTGACAGGCATCCAGGCCCCCATGAGTAGGGGTGGTGGTAGTGGCAGGCATCCAGGCCCCCATGAGTAGGGGTGGTGGTAGTGGCAGGCATCCAGGCCCCCATGAGTAGGGGTGGTGGTAGTGGCGGGCATCCAGGCCCCCATGAGTAGGGGTGGTGGTAGTGGTGGGCATCCATCCCCCTATGAGTGGGGATGGTAGTGGTGACAGGCATCCAGGCCCCCATGAGTAGGGGTGGTGGTAGTGGTGGGCATCCATCCCCCTATGAGTGGGGATGGTAGTGGTGACAGGCATCCAGGCCCCCCATGAGTAGGGGTGGTGGTAGTGGCAGGCATCCAGCCCCCATGAGTAGGGGTGGTGTTAGTGGTAGGCATCCATCCCCCTATGAGTGGGGATGGTAGTAGTGGCAGGCATCCAGGCCCCCATGAGTAGGGGTGGTGTTAGTGGTAGGCATCCATCCCCCTATGAGTGCGGATGGTAGTAGTGGCAGGCATCCAGCCCCCCATGAGTAGGGGTGGTGGTAGTGGTAGGCATCCAGGCCCCCATGAGTAGGGGTGGTGGTAGTGGTGGGCATCCATCCCCCTATGAGTGGGGATGGTAGTGGTGACAGGCATCCAGGCCCCCATGAGTAGGGGTGGTGGTAGTGGCAGGCATCCAGGCCCCCATGAGTAGGGGTGGTGGTAGTGGCAGGCATCCAGGCCCCCATGAGTAGGGGTGGTGGTAGTGGCAGGCATCCAGGCCCCCATGAGTAGGGGTGGTGGTAGTGGTGGGCATCCATCCCCCTATGAGTGGGGATGGTAGTGGTGACAGGCATCCAGGCCCCATGAGTAGGGGTGGTGGTAGTGGCAGGCATCCAGGCCCCCATGAGTAGGGGTGGTGGTAGTGGCAGGCATCCAGGCCCCCATGAGTAGGGGTGGTGGTAGTGGCAGGCATCCAGGCCCCCATGAGTAGGGGTGGTGGTAGTGGTGGGCATCCATCCCCCTATGAGTGGGGATGATAGTGGTGACAGGCATCCAGGCCCCCATGAGTAGGGGTGGTGGTAGTGGTGGGCATCCATCCCCCTATGAGTGGGGATGGTAGTGGTGACAGGCATCCAGGCCCCCATGAGTAGGGGTGGTGGTAGTGGTGGGCATCCATCCCCCTATGAGTGGGGATGGTAGTGGTGACAGGCATCCAGACCCCCATGAGTAGGGGTGGTGGTAGTGGCAGGTATCCAGGCCCCCATGAGTAGGGGTGGTGGTAGTGGCAGGCATCCAGGCCCCCATGAGTAGGGGTGGTGGTAGTGGCAGGCATCCAGGCCCCCATGAGTAGGGGTGGTGGTAGTGGTGGGCATCCATCCCCCTATGAGTGGGGATGGTAGTGGTGACAGGCATCCATCCCCCTATGAGTGGGGATGGTAGTGGTGACAGGCATCCAGCCCCCCATGAGTAGGGGTGGTGGTAGTGGTAGGCATCCATCCCCCTATGAGTGGGGATGGTAGTGGTGACAGGCATCCAGGCCCCCATGAGTAGGGGTGGTGGTAGTGGCAGGCATCCAGCCCGCCATGAGTAGGGGTGGTGTTAGTGGTAGGCATCCATCCCCCTATGAGTGGGGATGGTAGTAGTGACAGGCATCCAGGCCCCGATGAGTAGGGGTGGTGTTAGTGGTAGGCATCCATCCCCCTATGGGTGTGTATGGCATTGGTGATAGCCATCCCGCCCCTATGGTTCTGCTGTTGCTAGTGTACGTCATTTCTGCATCCCTATGTGTGTGTGACATATTTCGGGTACGTGTCGTTTGTTTGTGTTGTGGGTGTTTGACTTACCGTCTGCGCCGTACGCGTCCGTACCGGTCCCGGTAATAGATGTAGAGTATTGGTAGGACCTGCGCGATGGGATTCATGGCTGGTTCGTCTCGTTCGGGTTTCTCGTGGCTTCGACTCGTACTCGTCGCTGGCTTGTTCGTCTCGTCGCCGTGGATCGTCTTGTGGCGCGAATCGGAGCTTATGTACAGCTCTCCCGGATGCTCTGACGTGCCGGATGTAGCGACGTGTTCGGCGCGTACGGAAGGCGCATCGTAGTAGTCCGGCCGGAAGGTGCTGTATATTTCCTTCCGTGCGACTCGATTCGGCGTTTACGGATCCGGCTCGGGCAGGGAACAGGAGCTGGAATGGGTAAGTACGGCTCGCTCGGAATCTGTGCTGTTATGCGCATCGTACTTGCTCGTTTGGACGACTGTTCGAATCGGTCGGGAAACACGCGTTCGGCTTGGTTTTTTTCCGGACGAATACTGTTAGGTGCGCTTCCGGCCGAGATCGGAATCGACCCCTAGGTGTAGGGAAGAGTAGAAGTAGGTGGAGTATTCTCTAGTATGGTAGACTAAGAGTATGTTAAGTCTAGTATGCCAAGAGTCCCTCTAGGATCTAGTCAGCTCCATACCTTGAGAATGAGAGAGGTTGGAATCTCCTGCCGGATCTTGGAACTCTAACACCCCGCGAAGGGAGTCAGAACACTGGAAGCTGGATTCGTCTGCGTATAGGAATGACAGCGTCTTCTCAGTGCGTCAGGCCGGGATACGGGCTCCTCTGAAATCGAGGTCTCCTCTGACTTGCTTGGGCAAGGGAAGGTATATTTATACCTGGTAGGTGTCGAGGAATGTTAGCATTGACGTGAAGTCGAACAGAGGAAGACGTCAGGAATGAACCCTTAAGGTATAACGGTTCATACATAATAGATGAGTTCTTGGAGAAATCAATAGTCCTGTGCTAGGGGAACTCCCGAAGCTTAAGGGTCTGGTTTCTAAGAACTCGTTGTGACGTTAGGGTGGACGGATGTCGGTGACCATGCCTGTATTTGGAGTGCACGGTTAATGCCTAAATAAGGACAGGGATTCTATGCCTATATAAGGGCAAGGCGAATTGTGCCTATATAAGGACATGATTCAGGAAAACCTATATACAGACCCCTAAAGCGGAATACAACAGTACATTGTTTTAGTTGGTTTAGTTAGTTTTGGACATATCTGTGTTATAGATTGTTCTAGTCTTAGTTGTTGGTAGCTTTGTTCTTTTTGGATTAATTCTAATAATTTATGTAGGGTTGGTTGTGTTTTGCCTGTTGTGGCTTGGAAAGCATTATGCCATCCTTCGACAGCGTTATTAGTTTTTGCTTCTTTGTTTAGGGTACTGTTGTATACATTCCACCATGGAATATGGAATTTTGGCTGTCTTCTGAGTCCAGATCTGTGTAGCCTTCCCACCCAGGTATCCTCGAAATAGTCGAGTAGGGGACTTAGTTTATGTTCATTTGTTTGGTAGTAGGGTCTTTCTATTAATAAATTGTAGTGTCCTGCTACATCAGTTGTTGGGACGTAGGCTAGTGCAATTAGCTTTTTAATTTCATATGCAAAATTGCTATTAGTTGCACCAGTAGATCCACCCGCCATCTGTACCTGATTTATCCCCCGCCATATTAGTATGGCGGGGGTACCGCGGCGGACGGAAAGACCGTCCGCCGCTTTTCCGCCGGCAGGTAATCGTTACGATTGCCTGCCGTGCGGATCTGGGCCATAACATGGTGGCGGTGCCGAGCAGGCACCTCCATCCATATTATGATGTGCAAATTTAAAGGCCGGCGGAAATTGCTTTGGGGGCCCGTTACGGGCCCCCGTGGGGTTGGGGGGCTGCACTTGGGGGGTACCTATGGTATCCCCCTACATTGCCATACCCAAGGTGGCAGGCACCGCGCGGTGCATGTCACGTTGTGCATGGCAATGCAAACCATGCACTTTTAACATTGCTGACGGAGCTGCACCCAGCAGCACCGTCCGCAATGTTAAAGGCCAGAATGCGCCCACCAGTGTGGCGGGCACATCCTAATTTGCCTCGTGGGACCGCCACACCTCTGGCGGTCGGTCCCATTTTCCGTTACGGACAAAGTCCACCTGCCATCGTAATGGGGCCCTAAGGGTAGATTTTTGAAGGTGTCTCCCTATGCATTGATTAAAGTGGTAATAGCAGCCTTGTATTGCTGTGTGACGGTAGTTTTTAAAGATAGCTAGTATCATTGACTGTTGGAAGTCTATGATAATTTTTTGAGGGTAGTAGTTATTGGTTTCTTGCTTAACTTTTGTTAGGAGTTCTAAATAGAAAGTTGTTTGTTTGTTCGGTAACAGGGCATATATAAAGGGGATGTTGCTATTGTGATACTGTCCATGGATTGTGTATAATTGGTAAAATGGTTTGGGACATATTTTAAATGTTCCGTTCATCATCCATGGCTCACAATTTTGTAGTTTAACTAGGTTTGTAGGAGTTGCAAATATTATAATCCTTTTTTCATTCGATTTATTATCATGAGGAAGGAATTGCTCTTCATTATGAGTTAGAGTGAGTTCAGACGGTATTTGAACTTCACAGAAACTTTTGGGCAGGTGGGGTGTTCATAGTTGATTTTTTTGTTCTAGCTGTTAATCTTTTTAACGTAATTGGCCAGTTACGTATTCTGGAACTCGGGTATTATGTCCTTTAGTATTTCAGTAGTTGGTTTTTGAGAGCTAGTGCTAGCTTCCTTAAGAGTCTCTAAAGTATCTCTTACTTCTATTTCTGCTATGTTAGGGGGTGGTTATGTTCTTTAACATTTAATACAGTAGTTTCTTTTGTTGTAGCCCTCCCATAACATGCATTAGCATAATATTTGATGCATTTCCAATTAATTTTGTCGCCTGTTTGTTTTTCTTGGGTGTAGACATATCCCATATAGCATAATAAAAGTTTTCCTTTCTGTGAAGTAATGAATTTTGCACCTTCAGTCATTTTGATGTTTCAAATGCTATGAGAAATTTATGTAAAAAATGTTACATATTTTATAAATGTTTTTATTGCATTATAGATTTTTATAAATAAAATTATACTTACATGTTTTAATCTGTAGAACTTTTTTGATATTGAGATGTTTCTGTTGGTGCTTGGCTTTAGGGTTTACTTTTATTTTCTGTAGAAAAAATATATAATTTTAATTCATTTGTTTAACACCATTTTCAGTTTTTTTGGGTTTTTGTGGTTAGTGAGGCCTTTGGGTTGGGATTAATAGTTGTTGCATTAGTATAATTTTCATTTATACTTACTTTTTGGCAAGGTGGTTTTTTGATGTTGTTTGTAGTTAGTTGAGTGTCGTTTGGAGTTTCTGTAGAGGAGATATAATTAAAATAAATATTAAATTACTTATTTAATTATTTTAAAAGTACTTTACTTATCTTTTATTAAGTTATAACCTTAGCTTTATATTTTACTTACTTTGTAAAGTTGAAATCTGAATTTTGAATGTGGAAGTCCGATGTTGTAGAAGCAATCTGGCAGAGCTTTTCCTTATTCTTGTGTTTGCTGTTGTAGCATAAAATAATGTTAATTTTTGTTTAGTTTATGTAGTGTTTGTCTAATTGTTCTGTAAATCTTATTGGGTTATTTAAGTTGTAGGTGCTTTTTATTGGTTGTTACTAATGTTTGTCAATTATTTTGGCTGTTGTTTCCTTATTTGGGAAACGCTAATTATTTTTCAGTTAACCTTTTTTTATTCTTTGTTAATTTAAAAGCATGATAGTATATAATTTGTAATTTATATTGTATTTAAGGTATGAAAATAATTATTTATTTTATATATTCTGTTTGTAAAGAGGAATTAATTTGTTGGTTTTACTTATGTTAAAGTAAATTTTTGTATTTATAATTTTTTTAATTTTAATTGTGTATATTTAATATGTTGTGTGTGTTTGTGATATTGTTTATATTTTATTTGTTATGTGAAATATTTTTAAGGTGTCGATATTTTAGTTTTGGCGATAATTGTGTGGTATATATTTTTGATTTCGGTATTTGTGTTATTTTGTATGTTTATTTAGTGTTAACGATATTGGTTTTAACGATATTATTGATTTTGATATTAGTTATATCAATGTTTGTGTTTGACGATATTTGTGCATTTTTTTAACTAAGTATAGCATATCGATAGTTATGTTATCGATATTTGTGTCTTGATAATTTTGTATGTCGATATTATGAGTGTCGATATTATGTCAGTGACTTGTTTCCGGTCCAGGGAGGACCTGGCTTGGCAGTTCGGACTGGACTGTTCCCATGAGGCACAGGGTCAAGACTGATTTGCATATGGCCAGGTCTAAACTAGGGTGACATGGTGAGCAAAAGAATGATGGATTTAACCCAGATCTCTTGACTGGGGGTGAATGTTTTTATTTGTTCTGCATTCCGTCTATCAATTGTGTGTCTTTTCCCTCCCTTTCTGTGGCAGAGAGCAACCAAGCTCCATTTTCTATGTTGGCGGCTAAGGCCGGGTGCTCAGTGTTGTGTTTCTGCTGCTCTCCGTCCGGGCGCTGCTGACAAAGTGAGCCTATCAGCTGCCCCCTTGAAGATCATCATCACACATGGATTTTACCTCTGTAACACATAAAGAGAGAAAAACAAAAAGTTTTTTGCTTTTAAACTACTTCTAGTCATTGTGTAGCGAAAGTTCTTAGCTAGGATTTCACCATCAAGTTGTCCAACGCCTCTGTCCCACCAGACAAGGTAAGAAGAACATCGACCTCACACCACCACACATTCCCTTAACACTGCTGTCTTTTACTGCTGTCAGGAGGAGGTGCAGGGTCAAATCATATTTCTTTGATCTTGCTTGTCGATGCTCTCTGTGGCGAAGTTTGGAGATATTCGTTTTTCCGGCATGCTCGAATATGTGTAATATAATATATCGTTATAATTGAAATGCGTATTATTGGGGCATTAACAAGGGCACTTGGATGGGCCTTGCCACTCACTTATTCTGCTCAGGTGCTGTATTTCTGTTCTTCTTTCCAAGCAATCTAGAGTTTGAGCAAACACTGCGTTGCAGAAGGATTTCCTGTTTCGGTTGAACTCGGCATTAGGCAGTTAAGGTTTTCTAGCAGTGTTTGTCCTTTTAATTCAGAAAAATGGCAGCTTGTGCTATGCCTGTTCAGTTGACACTCCGCTTGATCCGTGTATGTTCACGGCGCCGTCGGCTGTGCTGTAGACGTATGTGTGTGCATTTGCACTATGTTTTCATGATTTTAGCTTGTTGTCTCGCCTGATTGTTTGTCTCCAACAAACAAATTGCTGCAGAAAGCACCCATCATATGCCACACACAGTGTTCTTTTCCTAAATCGTTTTATGTTTCCCAAGCTAACAGAGGTGTCTGCTGTTTGTGAAATGAAAAGATGTTCCACATTGAGAAAACGAGCACACTTATTTATGTGTTTTTATATAGCGCATCCTTTACCGAAGGTGTCAGAGCGCTTTACAAAGACCAGTTATATTACATAAGGACTTTAGAGTACATGAATTACATAAAAGATACAAACAGATAAACTCTAAACTCACATCAGAATGGTAATAAGTGCATAAGTCTACTACAAATACTAGTGGTTAGAGTTACATATATACAAGTTGCAAATTCACTTAAGCTTACACTTTAACAGAAGTTCGAAGCGATTGAGTTGGACAATTATATATTACATATTTACACAGTGTTGTGTCCCCACGCATAGAACATGCAGAGACAGGTAGGTGATCTGTTCTTCTTTTTTTTTTTTTGTCCTCATATGTTTGATCAGTATGAAACTGGAGAAAGAAGAGATTTCCGACTTAGGGGCCGATTCCGATCTCGGCCGGTAGGGCACCGAATCGGATTCGGCTTACCGGATCCGATTCGGTGCAGCCTAATTTCCGACCGATTAAATGCGATGTCGGTCCGTGCGGCTCAAGTCACGATGCGAGCCTACGCGAAATCGCCGACCGACTCGTTCCCGGGTCCGAACCGCTCCGACCGACTCCGTACGGACACGAATCGCACCACGCAATGGAGACGTTACCCGACCGAGCCAAGTGCAATGCGCGCTTGAACAGCCTGACCGACTCGTACCGTCCGGCTCCAAAGAGCTGTCGGAGCCGGACTTCGAGGGGTCCGTGTTGGACCCCCCTGCAGCGTAGCCGCACGAGTCGCACACAGGGGGACCCTTGGGTCCCCTACACATGCATGTACGGTGCGAGTCGCACCGACTGACGTACTCACTGTAGGGGCCCCTGTTCGCGACATGCCCATTCAGTTAATGGGAGCCCGTGTACACGTTGTGCGACCGGCTCCATAGACTTCAATGGGAGTCCGACCCGAATCGAGTCGGGCAGCATATGGCCGCATCGTACTCGCTCGGTCGGACTGGGGAATCCGGCTCGGTCGAAATCTCTCCGGATCCGGCTCGGTCGGAGAGATTTCCGTCCCAGATCTGAATCGGCCCCTTAGTCTCTTACCATCCAAAATTGGACAGAGTGGCACCCGCGCTCTCCACTTAGGAGGGGATGGTAACCATCGCGGATCCTTCTCTTCGAGGTCGGCTTACTCTTTCTCCTTAATTACAGGTTCTTACTATACTTCTTTCTAGGTTCACTCAATCCGTCTAGATGAATCTCCTAGATGTTTAGAGAACATCCTGGGCATTTTGCTGGATACTTAATCATAGGATTAATGGTGGTCGTTGTTACAATTAGGAAAATAAATAAAGATATACTTTTTATATTATATTTTTATATAACAAGCAGGGTACCAATGCTTCTCCAGTAGGATTTGAGAAGTTGGTTTAAAATAAAAGTGGTTCCCATGAGGAATTGGTGAAGGTATGAAAAGGAAAAAGAGATTTGGTTACTTACAAAAGGCAAACATTCTCCACCCAGTTATCCCATATACTCCAAAGCACTTTGTTCTCTTATTAGAATGCAGGTTGCTCTCATCCATTTTGGCTATTCTCATGTGATCTGAATTCTTATCCCTATCCAGATTCTAAAGGATGCAATCAGAGTAAGATCCACTTAATACACAATTCTCTACGGGCTAGCAGGATTAGAATAAAGATAAGGGCCTTAAGGAGGTTTAAGACATGCCACCACTAGACTTCTTCCTTCCGGCATCACTCCCAAATATTACCAATGCCAGACTCACCTTTACTTCTTGGCCCGCCATATCTGACAAGATTTTACCCACTCTCTGCCAAAACGATTGTGGCTGGAGGGACACCACCGAGGCATATGCGTTTCATCTACGTTGGCTCCTCTCCGCACTTCGGCACTTCCTCACCGTTTGCAGGCCCATCTTTGCCAATCTTCGAGGCGTCCAGCAGGCCTTATGGATAGTAAAAAGGTGGTTTTTCTTTTAAAGGCGCGGATTTCACACAATACCACAAAAGAGATGTAAGATACTCTGCCATAGTGCTTCTAGATCATACTACGGTAGTTCCCTCCTCCACGACTCCGTCTGCCATGTACCAGGGTCTTCTGATGATTGTACCAATAAGATCCAGTACCATACCGAGACCTCTTTCTGTAATCCAGGCCGCAAATGCTATTTTTGCCTCATAAAATGTTTTTGTTTCCCCCTGTCTCTAGAGTCTTTGCCCAGCATAGTAACTGACAGTGGTGGATGGTTCCAGAGACGGCGCCTTCTGTGATCTCCTGAAAGTCTTCCCAGGATTTTAACTTAGTACCTTCCAGCCACTGGCCCCATCTACAAATTCCCTTCCCTTTATCGGGGTAGCTAAAGAGTCTTGCAAACATGCGGGGGTTCCTGGCGATCTCATATTGGCGCACAGTGGCTGTAATATGGAATCTGTAGTATCTTCCTAATTTGATACCACAATTTACAGGCCCATTGGAGAGACTTTAGTCTGATTTTGCTTTTGAGGTTGGGCGTCTCCGAATTTATAGAGAAAGTGGTTGGATACGTCTGGTGGGCCATAACGCCAAGGCACGGAACATAGGGGTGATATTACTGGGAATCCTTTAATAGCTGTCCTAAAAAATTTCAAATGAAAGGCTCTCTGATATTGTAGGAGATCTAGGGCTTGCCTATACCCCCATTTTCCTTCTCTTCCCCTGCATTTCTACCATGCTTAGATTTCTGGGCCTTTTTTTCCCCCAGATGAAGCTGGAGAAGGCCTTGTACTTTTAATCCAGTCCTTCTTGAATTCCAGTGGAATTGCATTCAAAATAAATGTATATTTGGGTAAAATAGACATTTTTAATAAATTTGACTTTCCCAAGAAAGATAAAAGGTAAAGAATCCCACTGCTGCAGTTGTTTCTTGACTTTTGATGTGACTGAATCAAAGTTCACCTTTGCTAGAGTTTCCAGATTTTGAACCACTTCGATCCCTAAATATCTAATCTTCTTTTTAATACGCTCAGCTTCTCGGAACTAGTATTCCACTGCATGATCTCTGGTTTTGGAAGGGCTTACAGCGCATTCCTGATAATTTACCAAAGTTGTCCTAAAATTTCCCCCAAATAACAGATATTACTGGGTCTAGGTGGGTTGTAAAAATCAGCTAAATCATCGGCATAAGAAGCCCTATCTCTTTTTCCCAGTCATTGCATGTAAATGGATGGAATGTTGAATACATGCTCTTAACTTGATGGCCAGTGGCTCAATGTATGAGATTAAATAAAAGGGGGGAGAGTGGACCCAGCCCTGTCTGGATCCTCTTCTTATTTGTACTTTTTCAGAAAAGGGTTCCATTTACTAATATCCAGACCATAGGTTTCTTGTACAGTGCCTTAATTGCTGACCCGATATACTTCCCCCATATTAAAACGTGGCTGGATTACTTCATTGAGAAAGGGCCAGCTGACCCTGTCAAAAGCTTTCGCAGCGGCCGCAAGTCATTACGGGACAAGGGTCTTTCAAATTCTGTGGCAAGATCTACTGCGCCAACTAACTCATGGGTCAATATCCTCTAAATGCCTCCCTCGCATGAATCCCTTTCTGGTCATTATGCGAATGATTGAGCCGACCATTCGCTCCAACCTTTTAATTTCAAAATCTCGTGTGTATAATTTACAATCCTGTTGAGCAGTGATATCGGCCTGTATGATTCACATACTCTGGGGTTTTTGTTAGGTCTTGGGAGAAGGATGATTATGGTTGCCAAATCCCAGGAGGGGGGTGTCTTGTTTTAAAATGTATGCTGAGTTAAAAAGATCAAGCAATATCGGGGCTAATTCTGCCCTCAGCAAACTATACAATTCATTAGGGATAGCATCAGGGCCCGCAGCCTTTCCCTTTTCAAGTTCTTAATTGAGTTCTGGATCGCCTCACTCAATGTTATAGGGAGCCGATAGCATCTCTCTATTTTCATTACTTAACAGCGGAAGATCTATATCGCTAGAAAAAGAAGACAGCTGTCTGTTCATTGTTTTGGGCCAAATCTTCTGTATAAAGTCCCCTGAAGAACCGAACAAATTCCCTTGCTCAATGGCTCTGTCCTCAGTGATGACCTCACCCGTGACCCGATTTTCCAGGTCCTAATATGTATTCCTGGTCTCGGTCTGTTTTGGCCTTCCAGGCCAATAGCTATGCCACTGCCCTCCCCCATATTCGCTGTAATTAGCCAGTCTACTCGCTTCCCATCTCTTTTTCACCACTGGAGTTCTGTAAATAATCTGCTAGCTTTACCTTGGCCTTTGGCTAGATCTGCTTCTATTGGAGGTTTTATGTTAACATCTAGGGCTCGGCCACAGCTTTCCCTTGAATATCTCTTTATCTGTTCTTCTAGAGAGGAGAGTTCCCATTTTCCTTTTCTTGTTTCGCCTCCAAAGCATTTTGGCTGATTAGGATAACCTCTAAGATATGCTTTATACTGTGATCCCAAACCTTATTTATAGGGGCCGTCTCCAGGTTAAAAAAGAAAAAACCCTTTAATGTCTGTTTTTCACGTTCTCACTAATGAAAGATTCAAGAAGGAGAGCTCGGTCTAGTGAACCAGCGCCGCTCTGGAGTTTTGCCGCACGAGCTTAAACTGTATAAAAATAGCGAGTGGATCCGATAAATGTGCCTCCGTTATATGGGCAGTCGATGCTTGACGTGAACTGCTAATAGTACTAGATGTCAGGAAAAATCGATGCCTGGATCGATGCCCATGCTTTTTATTGTGGAACGTAAAATCCCCTATAGAAATTCCCCCGACACGCCCCCTCTTGAGCCATTTAGGCTCCAAGTGTCCCTACTAGGCCGAGGTCCTGCATTATAGATTTCCCGGAGCCCAGTTCTCATTTTTGAGGTAGCCGCCAATAGGAAGCTTTTGAAGTAGTGTCTTTATCTTAAACTCGAGAATGACATTGAAGTCACCTCCCATAATAATTCTGTATTCATTGTATTCAAGTAAATGAAGGCATTAATGTACGAGAGAAGAGGGGAGAGAGGTCGTCCAAGTTAGCACCATAATGTGATACAAAAATTAACCATGTGCCCTGAACTCTTGCCCTAACTATCACCCACCTACCTTGAGGGTCGAGCACACTTCAGCAACAGTAGCTTGAGCTGATTTTTTTAAATATTACAGCCACCCCCTTGACTGTGACTGTTTGGGATGTAACAACCTACAGGTGCTCTACCCAAGCTTGAGATTTAAGAATATCAAGCCATTCCTCTTTTAACAGGATGAGATTCTTGAATAAATATGACATCGGCCTCCCTCAGCTTCACAGATATTCCAAAATCTTTTATTCCTCCTTGGAATCACTCTCAGGCCATTCACACTCCACGCATAGAACTCTTAAAGAGTTAGTATTGCTCCAGACTCTGCCATATTTGCTATATAAAGAGACCCATTTTGCTATATCTTAACAATAGCATATAATAAACAACTCTCCTTAACCACCGGTAACCACATATACGTAAAGACAAATTCAAAAAACAAGGGAAAGGCCACATTCAACTGGATCAAACATTGCAGGACAGATTTTTTTTTATAATTTCCTTCTCCCAATTGCTCCCCCACCCAGTGTGTCTTGAATAGTTCTCTCTCATTTTTACTAGTGACCCACCCCCTCCTCCCTGGGGAACCCTCCTGGCTTACACAGAGGACATTGACACCTCCTATGTGAGCTCTCTCACCCCTTAAATGGGCAGACTATTTTCTACTATAATGATTGCTGCACCTAATCTGCTCAATAAAGGTTTTTACATCGTCTGGGTCTTCTAAAGGTGTGCATTTTGTTATTCCTCATAACCTTTAATGTGGCAGGGGAAAACGTACTTATATTTGCCAGTGGCACCCAAATCTCTTAGATCTTGAATGTGTTTCCCTAGTTCCCACTGCTTGTCTAAGGTTTCTCGTGGAGACATCTGATCGGATACTGAAAGGACCAGCTCATCCTTCTTCTAGGTTCCTGCTTTCTTAAAGCTGCCGCGAGAATGGCTTTCATTTAGTGTCTATGTTTTCAAAGTTCACTAAAATCCTTCTCGCTGTTTTCCTCTTCCAGGGCGTGCACACAAAAGGATCAAGCGGTGGACTCTCTTGCACATCCTGTTCTATAATGTCAGAATCTAAGTTCGAATTATATGCTTTTAGAAGAGTAATCACGAAAGTCTTGATATCTCCTCCTTCCCTTCCCCTCAGGAACATTTAAAAATTCTGACATTATTTCTTCTAGATGTTATTTTCTAGAGATTCTGGCATATCTCTAAGATCTCTTCTCATTTTCTTAAGTTTCAGAATCTCCTCTTGGTTTGTGGCCACCTTTGTTTGATATCTCATTTTGCATTGTTTCCATCGCCCCTACCCTGTCTACTAGACTGTTGATTTTCTCTTCCATGGTCTCACAGTACCCTTGAATTTTCTGCTGATTGAGCTCGGATGTTGCGAACCTCTCTCAGCTCCGTTAGCATTACCGCCATTGTGTTTTCGAGCCCGCTGGGTTGACTCCTTACCCAGCTGGTGAGAAATTAGCCATGGCCATCAGTTGCTCAGAGTCAATTAAAGGGTTATGATTGTCGGTGTTTTCTGCTGGTGAGGAAGTGATATCTTCTTCAATGCTTAGCAGAGGGTCATATCTGTTTTTTAATAAGACCTTGTTTTGAAGGCAGCCGCCTTAGGGCCAGGACCAGGACCAGATGCCGTCCTACCTTTAAATTTACGAACCTCCGACTGGGGTTCCACGAGTGCTGTACAGATCTCTGCCGGGACTGTTGAAGCCTGTGCTAACACTTTAAAGTATGAGCCGGAGTGAAGGAGTCACTTTTATTTTCTCCCTGGTTTCTTCCTTTAATTGTTTCTTTGTACTTGACTGCAGATTAGCATGCTTCTGCCAGTACTTTTTACTCGACTTTACCACTTTCGGCCGATTTACGCAGCACAAAGCTGCCTGTTTTGGCTGATCTGGCTGATTAAGAGAAAGCGAGGCAGTTATTTTGACCCCTTAGAATGTGGTTTTTGAGTGAAGCAGCCTCAGTTCCTCTTTCCCCCAAACCCCTCTATTCCGTAAAGTTACATCTCATTTATTTCTTCCTCCTGGTCTGCTGGAAGACGGTTCTGTTTCCCCTTTTTTCCTTTGACTGCACATGGGATTACTTTGAAGTCAGAGTTCTCCTCCAGACCCCCACACCCTTCCTGTGGTTCTCCCCCCCTCCTTACTGCCTTCATAAGGGGAGACTTCCCCGCTTCACCCTGCCATCGTGAAGGCTGATATCCACAGAATTGCCGAGGCTCTGCGCGGGCTTGCAGGGCGAAAACAAAACTCCCTGCTGCCTCCCCGCGGAAGCCATTCTTGCCGCGGCGCGACGGCTCCAGCTGAGCCGCGCCGCAGCCTCCGCCCAAACTCCCTCCCGTGCTCTGCAGCTCCACGAGCAACCAGGACCGCCGACTGCCGCCGGACACCGCAATAAAGGAACCGTGAAAATTGACACAAAACAAGAAAGAGATGGTATAACCTTCAGGGACTCAAACGGTTCAAGGCAGATCAAAGCGATTACGGGGGAAGAAATCCCGCCGCACAGCGGGCACACCGAGCGCTGCTCAGCGCCACTTCTGCCCATCGGGATTCAGGAGCTCGCGACCGAGACTGAAGCTCACGGCCGCCATGTTCC